>MU279344.1:0-600000 GCA_022385695.1 Xylaria arbuscula
AGTTACGACCCGACCGTACACGTTCGCACCCTAAGCACGATCCGATACGCGGAGCTTCGAGTACTAACGCCCTTACAGACTAACGGTTTGTTACAGTTTATTTATAATAACTTTTAAAATGATTTTTTTTATTGCGTTAATAAATAAATAAGCTAGCAAATAACTTAAAATATTATTGCTAATAATTTTAATATTTTTTTAATTGTTTTTTTTGTTTTAATTTTTATTATTATTATTACTTTTTATTTAAATAAGCAAATTAACAAATGATTTTAAATATTATTACTGCTATTATTTATAATATTGCTGTAAAAATGCCTTAAATAACAGATTTTTTTTATATAAAATGCGTTACCGATAAACTGCCGGCCGGTGTATATAATATTAAGAAAATTAATAGCAAAAGTTTATTAGCAATTATTATTTTATAATTAAAAAACGTTTAAAATATTAATTATAAGTTTATAAAAATAAATAATAAAAAAATTTATAAACAAAATTAAAATGTTAAAATAATTAAAAATTAAATTAAATTTATAAATTAAAATAGCAAAAAATTAACAAGGCTTTTAAAAATTAATGGTAAAAAACGAGGCTTTTAAAAATTAATAGCAAAAAATAAAGCTTTTAAAAATTAAAAATGGTATTAATTGCATTAAAAACTAAAATAACAGCTTTATAACTTTTTTAGCGGCGTTTTTTTATAAATTAAATATAATAGCAGCACTTTTAAAAAGTAATAAACATTTAATTTTATAGTTAATATATTGTTTTTAATAATGTTATTTATAATAACGCTATTTTAATATTAAATTCCTTATAAATATATATATTATTTAAGTAATTTTTATTTTTATTAATAATTTTAACTTTTGTTTTTTTATAAAGCAATTTAATTAATTAAGCAATAATTTAAAGTTTATAAATAGTGTTATTTTTTTAAAATATAATTTTTTTATAATAAGGTATTTAACAGCTATTATTTTAAATAAATTAAAAGTGTTTATATACTTTGCTATTATTAATATATGTTTTTATATAAAATTTATTGTTTTAAAATTATAATTAACGTTTTTTTTAATAAATTAAGTTTTAAACAAACAATAAAACATTAATTTTTTATATGTTAATTTTTTGCACTTATTATTAAATATAAAAGTTATGTTTTTTTAGCTTTTTTTTTAATAGTATTAATATAAAAGGCTTGTTTTTTTAACTTTTTTTTTTAAGCTTTATTTGCTAAAATTAAAAATATTAATATAAAATGTTATATTATATTATAAAATTATTTATATAATTTATAATTTTAATTGTTTAATTATTATAATAAATTTTTATAACCTAGAAATATTAATTATAAATTAATTAAAAGCTATTTTTAATTATTATAAAATATAATTTTAAATTTTAAAATATATTTTTTATAAATTTTAAGTTAAAGCGTTGCTATTTATTATTATTTTTTTTTTAATATATATTTTTTTTATTAATATTTAAATTAACAATAGTTAAAAAAAGCGTTAATATTTTGTTTTAAATATTAAAAAAATGCTTTTGCAACTTTTAATGTAATAATTTTAATTTTGCTAAAGTATAAGTTTTAAAATTACAATAGCTTTTAATATAAGCTTAATATTATTTTTTTCGGCAAATTATATATATATTTTTTAAATAGTTAATAACTTTTTATTGCTTAAAAAACTTTATTTAAAAGTTTATTTAATGTTTTTAAAGTTTTTTTTTTAATTATTATATATGTTATATATTTTTAAAGTGTAAAAACGCTATTAAAATTATGATTAATAGTAATTTTTTTATTATAATAACGTTTTTAAATTTATTTGATTTTTTTAGCACTATATGCAAAGCTATTATTATTGCAAATATTATAAAGGTTAATATTTAATACTACTGCTATTTTTTTAAACATTTTTTTTGCTGCGTAAATAATGTTAGTTAATAATATTAAAAATTAAATTAAAATAACTTTAAATTTTAAAAGCAGCTTTTTTTTTTATTTATTTTTAGCTTTTAGCTTAACGTTTTTTATTATATGCTATAAATATAATTGCTAAATAATTAACTTTTAAATTTCTGTTATTTTTAATTTTTTAAAAAATTAAAAGTTTATAATTATTATAAAAAGTGGTTTTTTAATTAATAAATGTTTTTAAAGCTTTTTATAATATAATAATATTTATGTTATTATATTATTTTATTTATTTAATATAATAACATAAACAATGTTAAAATAAGTTTATATATTTAAATAACTATTAAATTAAAAAAACAATATATTATATTTATTTGTTTTATATATAAAATTTATTATAAAAATATTTAAATAATGCTACTATATTATTTAAAATTATTTTAAAAATATAAATAATGCGTTAAGCTTTAATTTATTTATTTTAGTTTTAAACTAAAAATTATTTTATTTTTAAAAAATTATAAATATATTAACAACATTAATAAAAGCTAGTTATAATGTTTTTTAATAAGCAATAGTAAAATTATTAATGTTTTTATAAATAATATAATAATTAAAATTAATAATTTAAAAGTTTTTAAAAATCTGCTTAGTAGTTTAGTGAAAATTAATGTTTTAAGCAATAATACTTTTTATATATTGGTTTTCTTTTAATAAGCTTAGTGGTTTTTTAGGTTAAAAAATAAAAAATAGTTATGTTTGCTATTATAAACTTTAAGGTAATATTATTAATTGTTTTAAAAAAATACCTAAGCTAAGAATTAGCAGCTGGTTCTTTTTATAAAGGTTTTTTTTAGCTAAATTTTAGCCTTTAAAATAAAGGTTTTAGCTTTATTGCAAAAAAATTTATATATTATAATTATATTATTTTTAGCTTTGTTTTTAATTTTGCTATAAATAGCATAACTATAAACGGCTGTATATTATTATATATTATTTAAACATTTAGCTTAATTAATAAATGTTTGTTTAAAAAAAAGTGCTAAAGGTGTTACACTAAAAATATAAAAGTTTTACATTGTTTAATTTAAAAAAATAACTTAAAAAAAGCTAAAAAGAAAAGGAATTTTATAATATAATTATTTTAGCGTTAAAATATAAAGTAGTGGTGTTATTAGCTAATTATATAATAGTGTTAATATTTTATTATTAAATAATAATTTTAATTATTATTATATGATTATATTAATAGCCACAAATTATTTAAAGGCTATTATTTAAATAACATTTTAAAATATTTAATTTATATAACGTTTTATTAATAAAGTTAATAATATTAAAAGTTTTTTAAGCTATTATATAGCAATTACTTTTTTTTTAATTATTTATTTTAATATTATTTTATATTTTTTATATTTATTTGCTTACTTATAAATTGCTTTTTGCAACAATTTTTATTTATATACACTATTGTTTTTATTATGTTTTTAAGTAATTTTAGCTTAATTAAGCTTTTGGCTTTTTTTTTTGCCTTTTTTGTGCTTTTTTTTCTGCTATTTTTTTTGCTTTTTTTTTAATTATTTTAAAAGTTTAAAAATGATTTTATTTTTAAACGTTTTTTTTTTTTAAATGCAATTTTAATTGTTATTATAATATTAAAAGCTATTAAAATAAAGTATTTTGCTAATATTTTTGTTATAATTGTTGCTTTGCTTTTTTTCTTTTTAATATATTATTTTTAAACGGTATATTGTTTAAAATATACTTAAATTTATATTTTTTTATTAAAAGCTTAATTTATTATTATTTTATTAATAAGGTTTTTTTTATTTTTTTTAGCTAGTTTTTTAATATTTTTGCTTTTTAATGCTTTAATAATATTAATTACTAATTGTTTATTTTTAAAAAAGTTTAAATTTTTTAAAACTTTTACTATATATAGCTTTATAATATTATTATTAAATTATTAAAAGCTTTTTTTTTAATAAAAAACTTTTTAATGCTTAGCTAAGCAAATATTTTTTTGCTTTTTTATTTATTTTTAATATTTTTTTTAATATTTGTTTTATTTATAATAAACTAGCTAACCTATTTTATTTATAGCAAATTAGCCAACTTATAAAAAATAACAAGCTAAATAAAAAAAAGTTAATTTTTGCTTAAAAACTTTTATTATTTAATTAACAAAAAATTATTTTATTTTTTAATATTACCGTTAATTAATGTTAAAAATAACTTTAAATTTTAGTTATTAAAAATTAAGCATTGGTTTTATATTATTACTTAAAAAATTAGTAGAAAACAAAGCTAAAAATAACTTTAATAAATTAAAGAAATTTTTTAAATTTTAAAAATATGTTTTTAAAGCCATATATAAAGGCTTTTAAAACTTTTTTTTTATTTTTTAATTATTTAATAGCTAATGGTATATATAAAGGCTTTTAAGATTTTTTTTACAATTTTTAACATTTTAACTTAAATATTATTACGTTATTACTTAAAAAGTTAATAAAAAATAAAGCTAAAAATGATTTTAATAAACTAAAAGGGAAAAAAAACAAAATTAATGTTTTTTTTTTTTTTTTTAAAAAACTTTTTTCTTTATTTTTATATAAAATTAATAAAAGCGTTTATGTTAAATTACTTTTTTTTTTTATTTATAAGTTAAAAAGCTAAAAATTTATAAAATATAAAAAAGTTAAAACGGAATTTATAAAGTTATTTATATTTAAAAAATAATATAAAGCTAAAATAAAGCAATAATATTATTATAAACATTAAAATAATTATATTTTAGCTATTTATATATAATTATAATACGTTTTATTATTGTTTATTATATAATATGGTTTATAAGCAAACAACGCATTTAAGCAAGCAACGCATTTTTTTTATATTATTAAGTTTAATTATTAATAATTTCACAACTAAAGTAATTATAATTAAAAATTAATTGGATTTTAATTTATTACTTGTTTTTATTTTCTTATTATAAATTTTAGCATTATGGCCGGTTTTGCCGCACCGTTTATATTGTTGCTAGCGCAGCAAACTTAACTTATCACTACTACAATTTTTCGACGTTTGCAACCATACCAAGTCTTGCGTATCCCTTTAAGCAATTAAATTAATTGCATTTTTTACAATAAAACTGTATCCATTTTATAGGCGCCTTTTTTTGCTTTTCCAGCGCTTGCTTAGTGCTTTATTTGCTTTGCAAAGCCTTTAGTTTTTATTGCTTATAAAGGTTAATTAATACGTTAACATTTGATTTAACTTTGCAAACTAATTAATAATATTTAAAATTAGCCTTAAAAAGCTTTTTTAATAATTAAAATTTTAACTTTTAATAAAAGTTAACTATATAGTTGCTTTTTTAGCAGTTTTTAGCGTTTAAAAAACCTAAAGGTTAAATAGCTTAACAGTGTTATAAATTAGCGTTAATAATTATAATTGCATATTTAGCTTTAAAATCACAGCTTGCAAATTGTAAGGCATTAATTTTAACTTTTAAAAACCTTTTAAAATATTTGATTTTATAAAAGTAGCAAAGTAAGCTTTTTTAAACGCAATAAAAAACTTGGGCTTAGTAATATAATTAACATATAATTTAACAAATTTATTAATTTAACAACTATACGCTTATTTTAAAACATTATAAAGCTTAATATTAAATGGTTAAATTAAATATAATAAGTAAAAAGGTAAAAAAATAATTATAATGTTTTATTTTTTGCAATACTTTTCAAACTTAGCTAATATATAATTTTTATGCTAATTTAGCACTAATAATTAATATATGCTTTTTTATAACAATTAAATATGCTTATTAAAATATTCTACTTATTTTAATTTTATATTATTGTTTGTTTATTTATTAAAACTAGTATTAAATATTTAATCGGTTAAAAGGTTAATATTTTTATACTAATGCTAAAGATAAAAAACGCCTTAGAAAATAAGGTATAGCGGGATAAATAAACCACGCAAATTAATAGCATAAATTGCTGTTAACTATTTTTTATTATTAGGCTGCACTTCTTTACGCTTTTTACGTCGATCGGCGCGTATAATAACTATATGTGCGCAAATCTAGCCCATTATAAACTCAGTCTTGTTAAAGTTTTAAATGTTGTTATTATAAATGCTATATTGCGTTTTTACGCATATATAACGCTTAAACTATATGCTAATAATCTTTGGATTTTTGCACAATGCCTTTTAATAATTGTAAAAATGTATAAACTTCATTTAAAGCTTTTTATAGCAATTAACAAAGTTATAAGCTTAGTGTTTGCCAACCGGGGGTGCGCTATGCAAATTGCAAAAAAAATCGGCTATATTTTTTATAATAGCATAAGCAAAAAAATATCCTCGCTTATTTAAATTAAATATATATTTAAAAAAAACATTTTTTTTAATTGGATTAAATTTATGCATATTGGCGCAGATTTTATCTTATATAATATAACCGTTTATTTTATAACATATAATGCTTTTAAAAAGTTAATAAGTTTTATAAGCGCGTTAAATGCTAATTTTTTAACAGAAATTAATAGCTTAAATAGCAAAAAATATTTTAGCTTTTTTAGTTTTATTTAACATTGTGTTGTTAAGAAATTATTACGCAACAAAGTTAAACTAATGCGTTTATAAAAAAAGTGTATTGCTTGCTTAAATGTGTTGCTCGCTTATAAACCACATTAAAGTTATTTTTAGCTTATTTAAAAATAAAAATTTAAAAATTTAAATAATTTAAAAGTTATTAATAGTGTTAATAATATTAATAATATTATTGTTTAAAAAAAAAAAGTAATAAATAATAGTGTTATTATTGTTATTATTATTTGTTTTTATTAAAATATTAAATAAAAGCGCTAAATTAACCGCTTTAGCAATTGTTTTACAATATTAAAAAAAATCGCAAAAATTTTTAATTAGCAAGCGGCAACTGCCTTAACGTGTAAGTTTATTTTCTGGTATATATTGCTAAGGTAAGTACATTGGGTGGATATGGTACCCTTGTAAGGTTGCCTGCTAGTTTGGGTGGTGGCACTACTAGTAATGCATGGCGGTGGGGCTACGGCCACCGTAGCATTTACCTACGGCCACTCTAGGTGGCCTCAGAATTTCTATATCAGGACAAGCCTAGTCTCGTCCAACCATACAACATCATTCCCGAGAACCCGAGCCTCACGCAATTAAATATGGCAGTACTGCAGTATCGTAACAATCTGTAGCCCCTCTTCCCCTCGCACGCATATTATTAATAGAATAAACTCCGCTGCATTGCGCAGAAAGTGTTCTACGCGAACAACAGATTTAGCAAGAGTAAGAGCGGTAGAATAATACGAGACTTAGCTCAAGATTGGTTTACTGTTGGACTAGTCAGCCAACCGCAATCTCTCTTCAGTTCTCCTAGATGTTCGAAGACGCGTGAAATGCGGCGTAGCAACCTGTCTGGCCGTTGTATGGCCATTATATAAAGTCGACGAGATGTCTGCGTCCTATCAACCTACACTCTGGGCTCCAGCATCCGAAATCAACACTCTGACAGCGTCAAACCTATTTGCCTCTCTTCAAAACATTCTTCATAAGGCACGTGTCATTTGGTCACCATGCATGCTAAATTTTTGCCCATTGCCCTTTGCGCTATCGCTGCTTCGGCTGCCACCCTCCCAACCGTAGATGGGATCGCAGCTCGACAAGAAAGTTCTGGTACCTGGTATTTGATCGGGTTCGCACCTAAAACCGGCGATTTCGGCATCGTCGACACGAGTTACACTGTCTTCGGCGCCCCAGATGCAGTTCCTGGCGCCCCGGCCCTTGGCCTCCGAGTAAGTGTATTTTCTCTCAGTTTTGTCATCAGGCATCACCGTGAAAGTCTCTGGACAATTCAATTAGAGTGCCTGTTTCTGTGTCGCAGATCACCACAAGACCGCGTATGATACTGTTAGCTGATGTGTGTTGTTCAGTGCACTACCATAGGAGGTTGTGAGAGTACTTTCCCGGGGTCTGAAGTCACAGCCAATATTCTTCTCTCTGGTTCCACGCAGCTCACGATTACGCAAACTTTCTCGACGGGGGGCAAGAATGTGACTGCCACCGGCGTCCTGAATTGGAATGGTGCCAGCTTGATATCAACTACGATTCCGGTTACAGCTCCGGCTTGATTGCCCATGCCATGCTACAATACAGCTGTTTACAGCTTTGGACTATCCTCGTTTACGTCAGTCAAGAAAGTCGGTCGATTCTCCGTTAGTCTTTTAAAACTCGGCATCGGAGGGTATTAAGCGACTTTAATTTAAACGTCGCTGGTTCATTACGGAAATTTGTTTAACTTGTTGTATATGGCTCTTTCCTATACTACAGCTTACCCGTACATAAATCTTACTTCACTTCTACGCAGCTACTTTTGAAGAATTGAAAATTCTATGAGCATATCAATCCATTGTATCATCCAATTGTGATATAAAATCCTTGTTCATGCCTTCCAGTTTTGTAGCTGTATCTTTAACTATTCCTTTCGGTTTCCCTAATCCAGCATTTTAGCGAAGCCATGGCCGGAAGATTGCTAGCAAGATTCGTGCATAGGGTCACAGTCTTATAACAGGCTCTCTACAGTAAAATCTAACCTTGAGTCAGCTAAGATACTTGTAATGCATCGCACAAATCGTATCGGGGTGCAAGCCCAAATGGGACTAATGACCAGGTAAGACTAAAATCTATGAACCATATATCTTCTCTACCAACCTATAGATCTTCAACATCAAGTAATATGATCTAATGACTATGATGCTGCCTCTATCATCTTACCGCTCTTAGTTAACCAACTCATTACTATTTTGCCTCTCGAAATGACAATATCATCTTGATCCACCTAAACCAAGTCCCATAGAATAAGTCTTTGGCCAGCCGCCCAATCTTTATAATCTAGATTTTCCCTGATCTGTGACAGCAGGTTCTTATCTCCTTCATCCGTTGCCCTCTTCATCAACACCTCACACACCATACTATAGGCTTCTTTATGCGCTCGATGCTTGATCGTGTTTCTCACTTCAAAATAGCCCCAACTCGCACTCTCCGCCAACCGTGCAGCTCGCTCTCTAGCAGTTAAGCCTAACAGCGCGTCCTCCTTAGCGCCCACCGGTCCCCCTCTCGTGAAAATCCGCTGCTCAATTTCGCTGGCTGGCAGCTCGTAGCTCTTATTCTGTATTAAAACGGCTAGCTGAGTTGGTGAGATGGGCTCTAGCAGTGAGAGTTGGCGTCCTGTCGACAGATGTTCGAGAGAGCGCTTGGCTAAGTAATACTCTGCGAGTGCAGTAGCCAGCTCCGTGCACACACTTTTGTACGTTTCTTCATGTGCGTTCTGTCTATTCTTGGTTACAGTGTCGGTAAATAACTTGGTCAACAGCTCACTGAAAACCAAGCCGTCTGAGATCATAGGCCCTGTTGCCGTACGAAATCCCGGACTCCGGATGAGTGCCGTAAATGGCTTTGGCAGCTGAATTAGATGGTCTTGGTATTTGTTACCATATAATTCCTCGCTTAGTGTCGCGCATGTGAGATGCGCGAAATCGTGAAGATCCCACAAGGGTGAGGAGCAAGCTAGAGCGTCCGATGCTGAGCGAGAGTCGAAATCAATAGCACGCACTACCACGTGGCGGGGACCGACTGCTGCTATTGCGTTGGGAGGGATACATGATGTTGCATGGTCAACGCGTAAGTTCCCACGAGTAACAAATGCGTGCACTGCGTAGTTGACAGCGCGAATACCAGCAGCATCATGTGAACGAAGGAAGCTATCTATGGTGTCCGATACGTCTGGGCTCTGGGACATAAGGGGGTGATATTTTGAGCGAGCCTCGGAGCGAGACATGAAATAAATGACCCCATAGTGTTGAGTAAGGAGAACTGCACGCCAAAGATCAGGGCTTTCGGACAGTGTCCGGCAGAGCAGGCGGTGCTCAGGTTTATCCGTGAGTGCCACGCTGTTCAGGATAATTTGACAAGCTTCCATAGCGAACCCCAGAATTTCGTCTTTGATTTCTGTGACTATTGAACAGATCTTGGTGTCATTGTTGAAGTGTGGATGTAAAGGCGAGGAACCATCTAGCCAGTCATTCGCAGGATTGTAAGACGTTGGGAGGCTCGCAAATATTGGCTGATCATGGCTGTTGCAGCTGGGATCTGCCTGTTTTGACTGTGGCTTCATCGTTGCTAGAAATACGGCAGATTTGACGGTAAACTTAGAACAAAGTTATTGAGTGATCCTAGGAGTGTATCAGACGGCAATTGGTGACATCACATAAATAGTTCTTACTCAAGCTATTGAACGGGTGAGAATGTTTGATCGTGTCAAGGGATACGAGCATAGTATCACCACTTGGTATCACTTTGTGTACGCTGACAGTCCTTGTTGGTAAAGATAATACAGAATTAGTTCCACTTCCGCGTAGGCTTGAGTTTATTGATTAGCGACTTACGAGATTGATGGCAGTTTGTTCAATTATCCACGTCGAGCGATTCTAGACTACTGCTTTGCTTTCGTTGCAAGCATTGGCATCTTACAGGTCGTGTTTACGTTGTAGCTCAGTCCCCGATGCCTCATCGTCGTTATTTACAAGTCCAGCAGTCTAGTTCTTTCTTTTATCTGATACCACATTGACCCGGCAATTGCCTGTGTGACAGGTAAACACCTATAACATTCTTCTTCTTGTGTACCCTGCACTGGAGGTGTTCCTTCGGCCGAAACTTAAGGGCCTGTTCTCAAACTGATGCGGGCACACCTTCTCCAGCGCCATCATCCACAAGGACTTAGCATTGTTTAGAGACCTCCCTCACATCTCTCACACAGTTCATGAAGTCTGCGTCCGGCTTGTGTCCATATCCGTCATACGAGCAGTCTATTAGACCAGTGATGGTTGGCACCAAGCAGACCGTCGGGTCTTGGCCAAGGAAGAGGAGCGCAGCGTCAGCGTAAACGGCCCCTCTCGACCAAACGGCTTGTCTGTTCATATAAATGGCGAGTTTATTGTCGTTCGGTGGGTCGACTGGCAGTTGTTGGCGCCTTCCGGCAGTCATGTCCCCCATTGCGGTATTGAAGACAGCGCTCGGTGTCACATCTCCCGGTAACGATATATGACATAGTTGCCATTGTTTCGAAAGTAAATCCGCTATCCGAGGAAGCACAGGCGAAAGGCTGGCCGGATGTATAGGTGTTGAGTCCCCCCCCGTTTATATCGTTTTTCCTAACGGATACTGGCATACAGCCATAGCCGCGAGTTGAGTGCCGACAAGCCACCGTCGCGATAGTATCTTAGAAGCTTAAGGGAAAGAAGTCCGGCTGTTGTTCAATGATGTTGTAATATTTGATAGTTTGTTTCAAGCTAGAGGCAGTTTCTTATATACCCCCTGCACACGATCGAAACATTATTATAACGATATCTCAAGATGATACCTTACTGCGGTCAGCATATTATTTTACCCGATCATAAGCCTCGCATGGCGATGCTTCCCGGGTGGGTTTCATAATGGTTTCGGCTGAATCCTCTTATCCTCGTTGCCATGGAATATGACAGTGTTAGGTCTTGACGGTCGGTCAGCTTGCTGTGGCAGGAAAGGCTTCTATGGCCTAGGATTAGGTAGGCAACACGTCGCAAGGCGCTCAAGCTCTTGTCAATAATAAGTAGGCTAATGACGCCTCCCATCTCCAGTTGTATCAACCAAGACGCCGATTTGGGCTTGGCGAAGATAGAACTACTCAGCTGAACTACAGTCGCAGTATGGGTGCAGGCTTGCGATACGATTGAACTACTACAAAACTTAAGGATACCAGATATGATTCTTGAATAGCCAAGGTGGCTGAGTGCTATATTCTATAACAGAGTCGCTGTAGTGCTAATATCGACAGAGAAATGTAGTCAGCAGTTGCTACCCCTTCTAAAGTGCCGTTCTCCTTTCGACCTTGCGGTCAACTATCGCAGCGTTACTGTATACGACGCCCAAGTCTACCTAGAATACGGGAGTTTCCAAAGTTTCTTTCGTTAAAAGATATACTAGGAAAGACTCACAAGCAAACACGACCAGTTTGCTTTCTTGGCCGAGAATAATCGCGGTTCCGACGTGAAGAAAATTGGCACGTTGGTTGGTACAAGTCTGTACACTAGGCAGCTACACAATACACGAATCTTCGAGGTGTTAAGGGAAGACGGGAGCGTTTTCACGGCTATACCTTAAGATACCGTCTATGTTGTATGCTTTAGGAAATATTTAGCGACGCGCCTCCTACTATATTACTGCCGTGTGAAATTTGAGGCTACACCGAGCCGAGTAACAATACTAACCCAAAACATTTACCGTCGGCATCACCTGCACATAACTCTTTACAAACATCACCGTCCACATCCACACTTGGCAATGCGACGGCTCCGCCAATGAGCGGATTCTTCTGCATTGAGACTTTCGTACCAGAAGAAACAGAACAATACCTTGAAGATAAGCCCCTTCGCTTCGAGTACTGGTCAACTCCTCAGAATAGTGTCGCCCGTGGTGATTGCAGCATCAAATAGCGCTGCATAGCAAGATCGTTGACCTGGCACTTCATCTCAAAGCTCTGCCTTGTCGCAAGTACAGACACAGCGTACAAGGAAGTAATTACGTTCACAAAAAGCAAAGACCGGCGGCTGCTAGAAAGATGCTTGATAACATCTACATTAAGTACCACCAATGTGTCAGAAGCGAAACGTATGAACAAATACTTAGCTGTGTAACTAAGCTGAATGCAAACTTTGATCGCATTACTTAAATGGGGTTCATTTTGCGTGTTTTGAGCTAGTTTAGGTATAAGGTATTTCCTACACATACAACAAGTCAATGGCACAGGCGGATCTTAAAGGTCGGAGAATACCGACTTGCCGTCAAATGATAGGATTATTGAGATTCTGAGAATTGGAGAGTAGGTAGAAGGTAAGTTTGTTTTTGAATGCGATGTGAGACTGTGCGTTTGAGTGATGATGATTGAATGCATTTCTGACAAACATTGCGACAGTAGTGTGATCTGGTATTGGAAAGCAGTATGCTTGGCAGTTATATGGAGTCTCCTTCAGCTCTATATGCCCTGTACTTTGGGCCATGGGGTCTGCTTTAGCGACGGATAGTGCTAGCTGTAGTAGTGATTGACCTTAGCTACCAAGTCCCTTACATCTACCATAACAACGAAGACCGACGATACTAACATCTGCACCTCTTCTGAACAATTAAAGCAGTTACCTACCTTAGTTACTTACATACATACGTTATTACTCATATATACATTACCTACCTGTCGGAGGTATTGACATGGCCAGTGTACATTGGCTCGCTTAACTCTCATACATTTTACGTCGTGGTGTACTCAGACAGCTTAGATTTGAATATAGTGCACCCCGGTCGCAACGCTCCTACACAACGCCAGAGACATATTCCATCGACTCAGCTATTGTGTACAAGCCTGCAACGATGTCTTCCCACGGGGTTCCAGAGGTGCTTATGAAGAAGGTTGACGAATACGTCGACTCACTTGCCCCGCAGGTTCAACCCCGCATTGCCGCAGAGCTGGATGTTTTCCAACAGACGACCATCGACTCCTTGGAGACCCAAGCCATCGAAGCCTTTCGCTCCCTCTTTGGCCAGAATGGGGCTACCTCCTCGTCATCGGAGAGAACGCTAGATAAGACGACCCCGGACGTCTACGGCAACGGGTCGCTCCCTTTTGCAACCGAGATCGCCAGTCTCACAGGTAACTTCACCAAGCTTGTCGATGAGACAGGTGATGATGTGCGTGATATTTTTGGCCTCACTGAAGGGCGCACTGGTTCTGGCGATACGCGGTCCCTTGGAGAAGGGTCTTCCGATGCCTCTCAATTGGCACGTGGTCTCTTCTCCGCCGCCGTTAATGCTGTTCAAGACCATCTAGACGATAGTGACAGTAACACACGCCCAGGCGGCCAGAAGCTTGAGCTCGGCGGCCTTCTTGGGGTGCTGACCGGCAATGTCAAGGATGTTGTGCGTAGCCCAGAGGATACAGCACGCCGCATCAGCCCAGAAATCAAGGACAGAGTCAGTACAAAGTTGCGTGAGTTTCATGCGCCCATCGCCGAGCAGTTCACCCGTATTGCACTAGACCACATCAAGCGCTGGCTTCGTGGCAATACTACTGCCCGCGATCTTGGCGACGGTGCGAAGGGTGAGATCGAGGATCACGTTAAGGATTTAGTGAAAGGAATTGGAGGCCTGTTCGGACATAAAAAGGATCACGGCGAGAGGTCTTTGGAAGGCGTTGGTGACCGCGAGAGAGATGTTGGTGAGGGGGGAGGCGGCAGTAGCGGCGGCTTCTCAAAGATTATCAGTGAGAAGCTCAGCACTGGCTTGGGTAGAGTTCACAGAGACGTGCGCCTTGAATTCCGCACGGTGCTGGGTGGTATTGAAAAACATCTGTTCGAGCTGCTCCCTGACGAACTGGAAGGTTCTCTCGAAAAGATTTTAGGTGGCAATCCGTTCGATTCAGAACTCCAACGTGACTCCGGGTCTCAGCTTGAGCGCGGGTTTGGGGACGATGTGAGGACAAAGCTGGTCAACAAGATTCGCGGCCTCGTTTTGAAAGTCCAGAAAATGCTACGCGAGAGTATTCTTGGTGTCGTTAGCGGAGGTCATCGCAAGTTCGAGCGAGAGAGCTGGGTTTTCGTGCAGAACATAGTCGAACAGAGGGTGCAGAGGTACTTGCCCAAGGTTAAGATCACGGTACCCGATGACATTGGTAACGAAGGTGTGAGCCTTGGAGCGCCGAAGCCTAGTGCTCAGCCAGAAGACGGGAACCAACCGGCCCCTTATCCGCAACACGAATACCAACACCAACCTTATCAAGAGTATAGACCAGGCCGCTATGAGCCTCAGCAGGGCTATCCTCAGCAGGGCCAATATGATCAACCTCCGAGCCACCAAGGAAGCGAAACCTATCAAGGGAGCCAATGGCATGGTCAAAACCCGCCATATTGACTGCTGGATAACTTTAGAGCAAATAGTTCCCAAATACAGTAATGATGGAGGAGCTGACATCCGCTACCGACATCAGCAGTACTACCCCCGGCAACCTACCATAGTAACACTTCTTCAATCTTGGTACGAAACTCAAAATTCCAGGGGTGTTAAATTATCGTCACAATGTTAGATGAGTACAATTCGAACATGCAGACGGCCGGGAATACAAAGATATTGGAATGAATGCATGCCGTTTGGGCAGGTGCGTAAGTTTGCGTCAATGGCGCTTCATGAACACGTACAACAGCCTACGAAAAGATGAAATATAGATTGACACCGAAATCGTACTATGATATGGAATGAAAACGTAGATATTTTCAAAAGTAAATCTATCGTCTCGAGAATGTGGGCGATGTAACCTATCTACTATTGTACGGAAATCTCACAGGTTTTAAATGAGTTGGACAGGAGTCTCGGCGATATAGACAAGGGTGCTTTTAAGGCTATTTAGCACTCGCTTATCTTAGACAGCATATCGACGGAGATAGGATATTAGAAGTTGCAACGAGTTGCAGAGCCTCAAGAATCCCAAGGATCCCCAGAGGGCTTCTCAATGGCTAAGCTCTTAGTCATCCTAGAGAATTTATTTTGGTTGACCTGAGCTTATCATGCAGCGCTCCTTTGAGCGCCTGTCATTTCTACTACGGTCGCATCTAAATTAGTAAGAGAACTGGTACGTCCTCTATAGTAAATGACCTTAGGCCAGGAGCAAGGAACGTGTTCATAAACCTTGTCAATAGATTCATAGGTAACTCTCAGCTACTTAAACGGCCAAGAAACTGATGTCGCTACACCTGGACACTCCCACAATCTTTTCTCCTCGCACATACATACATGTCCACATTTAACTCGGACACATGATGTCCATGTTTGAGAGCTCGCCATCCTCTGAAAACTTGTTGGTTGGGACTGGCGTCAACAATCCGGTCAAGCATCGTCAACCACTGTCTGAGGGGTCAGTCTCCAGGGTCAAGTTGATGGTAGATAGGTAGACGTGTAGTGTAAAGTGCAAAGTTCCATTGATTCCTCGGTGTATTCTCATTATTTGGGAGGGTTTAAATTCTTATATAGAAAACAGTAGGCTACTTCCTCCTCTCGCAACATTGATTTGATCCTTGCCGATCATGCGCATCCCCAAACATACCGGTATAATACAAGTTATTTTGGGTAACTGCCAATGCTGACAAGGGGGATTTTATCAACCAACAGCTGCTTACAAGTACGCATTAGGGCAAGGCGATGAGATTAGTACTGACTGCGCCGCGCACCATGAAAGGCGCGGCTGACGCGGTACCATCTTGTCAGCATGGTATATGGCTAATACCTCCAATCAACGCCGGATATCCCTGCACAGTAGATGCTGCTCGCATAGAGGTGGCATATCTTACCCTCCTTCCTAGGGCATGTCCCCGGCCTCGCCTCCTCCATCTATTCGTCCAAGCGAGCTGGATCATCTTCTCAGCTAAGAACCCCGGCGCTTTTACTCACCCTAGACGGGCGTGTTACCCTGGATGCCAAGTAAAGAGACCCTCCCAAACACCAACAGCTATCTTGGCACTTAAGTAAGAACTAGATAATTGACATTCCCCCTCTCTTTGTATAGAGTTCTATGACAGCCCATTCATTTCCCAGTTTTCTCTACTTTCTACGCTGTTATTCCTCCCAAATCACGTCGCGCATTACTATAAGGGGCGATATCGGAGCCAAGCTTTTGTTCTGGCTTTACCAAGGCCGAGTTCCAAGCCATGCTGGCCGCCATTGGGCTTTTGTTAGCAGCTACGTCGTTTGGCGGGCGAGCTGTAGCGGACGAAGTATCTTGCTGGGCTCCTGATGGCAAAACATTGGCCGACAATGAGACAGTAGTGCCTTGCAATAAGCTTGGAATTCAACAGCAAGGTGTTTATTCCAGTTGTTGCCGTTTAGATGGCGACGCCAATCAAAGAGACTACTGTACTACTTCTGGACTTTGTCTCAGCACATTCGACGGCGTTCTCCGGCGAGAGTACTGCACGGATAAGACATGGAAAAGCCCTGCTTGCGTTAATGTCTGCACAGATCCTGATGTAAAGAGTCCCCTGGCCCTGATATTGCTCTCGTCTAACCAATATATAGAATGACGGGTCAGTCAATAGTACCGCCGAGATGACGGCCTGCTCAGATGGAACTGGGACATATTGCTGCGGTCGCAATGAACTTTCATGCTGTGGTACGGACAAGGCCATCACCATTCCTACTCAAGGGAGTGTGGTCTCATCGAGCAACACCTCTGCGGCTACAAACTCGTCTTCCGACTCCTTTAAGAGCGCAACAATTGGTCTCGCAGTCGTCCTCGGCATACTTCTAGCTGGCGCAGCGGGTATAATAACGTGGCTCTTCCGCCAAAACAAATCGATCAAGAAGCAATGGGTAGAAAAGACGGAGGAGACAAGGCATGTGCCGCCACCTGTTGTCGTACATCCTTACTCAACCTCTTATGAGCCGGACACGCCGCAAATCAAGGATAACTTCGGACAAGGATCTCCGAGCTTAGCATCTGGAGACCCTGTTAGCCAACGACACTATTCTGAGCTGGATGCGAGCATGGCGGCACCTCGCAGTGAAATGGGATCACCGGTACAGCATCAGTTTAATTTTGGGGAACCTTCTCCTCGAAGTATAAGTAGTCACCCACATTGATTTTCGGCGGGAGTATAAAGATGTGTGGGCATGAAGCGGTTCAGTCTGTGAAAATAATATCACAATAGGTCTTTTTCCTACGTTACGTTATTTGTATTAGTCTATCTATTAAGGTCTAGCAAAGATCCTACACGGTGTTCAATTATGTCGGGGAGTACTGCCATTTGATAGAATCACCGGCGTTTTGGGTTGGCGCGTCCCCAAATATCAACTTCTTACAATTTCACATCATGAATGCAGTTAGGTCCAAGCCAACCTGTAACAGAACGATCGCAAGGAAATGTTGGGGCTCTCGAGCTACGCTGGGCTACTCTGGCTTATTTTCAATGAGGCGACCCAATACAATATTTCCTTTGATACTGTTCCTTCATCAAGTTTCAGATCACTTTACTATCCATAAATAACACCTAGACATATGCCACTGTCCCTATTTGTTTGGTGAAAGGTGAGTATGGACACTTCAAGCGGGCTCCAGACCAAACAGCTGTTGATAAGTCTTTTATTCCGAGCGACAGTCAGATTCATTCTATAACATTAGGGTTATCTATTTAATTCACTTTCCACTGAATGCGGTACTTGAGCCTTGAGGCCAGCCTCCAGGCCAATGAACCACGGCAATTCAACCGGCTTGTAAGAAATGAAATAGATCTTACAGCGATAGATCATGAAGATAATGCCGGAATGTAACCAATATGGCCTTCTCATTGAGAACTGTTACGAGTACCACGATGAAGAAAGCCCAGGTGGCGAGCCACTCTGTACTATCATCCAAACTTTACCCGGGCATTCGGCAATGGTAGGTACGGGAGATGCGTATGATGCGGGCCCGTTCGCGCCGTCTTGGCATCGGGTCAAGTAGATTCCCAATAAACCTCCGAGCGATGAGTGGTCCAGGAAGCTCGAAATGTATTACATTGTATAAAGATGCATTGTCCAGGTGATGTCTGAGAAGCTGCTCGCGCGTATTGAAAGAATTTAAAGAGTTGCTGCCCCCTCCCCGCTCATGTCACTGCCCCTTTCGAAAAGCATACAGAGACACGACTATTTCCTGAGTATTCAACAGTATGCTTTTTCCAACGTTTCTGATAGCTGGGTTTCTGGTGGCCGCAACCTCGGCCCATACGATATTTTGCCAACTTGAAACTAACAAGCAAACTTATGGTATGCTCAATGTTGTCTTACATAAGCGTGCCAAGTAGAAGATTGACTCAATACGAGTACAGCTGTGTCATATGGCATTCGTACGCCCTCGTACGATGGGGTAGGTCACCCTATATTTACTCCAGCCGCGAAATAAGTACCCTTAAATGGGCACGACTTTCAATCAGAGTACTTCATACTGAGTGTGAAAAGCCACAAACCGATGTGAGCTCAGCCAATATGGCTTGTAACGGGCCGCCCAACCCAACGACACCATCCAACAAAATTATAGACGTGCAAGCTGGTAGTACAGTTAGCGCTATCTGGCGTCACACGCTCCAATGTCAGTACTCACTAATAGACACTACATCGAATCTTTGACATTGACAAATTGAGCAGCAGGATCGAATGATGTGATGGACCCTGGACACAAGGTACGCTTGCCGCTTACAATATTTCTTTTATAACCTATGTGTGAACCCACCTACAAGTTGAGACTTACTCTTAGTCTAGGGTCCGGTTATGGCATACCTTAAGAAAGTTGCTGACGCCACTCAAGACAATGGCGTAGGAGCTGGCTGGTATGTTCCTTTCTTTTGCGAATAGTTGACACCTGTGGGCAGACTACATGAATGAGTACCGATCACTTACACTAAATATGCAGGTTTAAAATTCAAGAGTCTGGCTTCAGCAATGATATCTGGGGCACTGACAGTGTGATCAATAGCGGTGGAAATCAGCAGATCAAGATCCCCGAGTGCATCGAAGATGGGCAATATCTATTGCGGGCTGAGATGATAGCCCTTCATGGAGCCCGATCAGTCAACGGTGCTCAACTCTATGTGAGTCTCACTTAATATTGAATTATCATTGAATCAGTACTCATTTTCCATCTAGATGGAGTGTGCTCAAATCAATGTCACTGGGGGCAAAGCGACGAAACAGCCTACCACAGCGAGCATCCCCGGCATCTACAAAGTAAGTTTCATTTCTGGAGCTTATTACTAGATACGGCCGAACTGACCTATATGCGATAATAGGCTACTGACCCGGGTCTTCTGATTGACATATAGTAAGCATTCCCAAATTTTATTTTCGCTGCCACATTCTAACATTCCATTTACCTACAAACTTGCGCGTGAACTTGCAAACGCCCCCATACATGTTAAATATAAGCAAAAGGAGCGGAAGAAAAAATCTCTGACGCCGGGATCCTAATAGTAATAAACCCCCTAGCAGCAGCAACCCCTATAAGATACCTGGTATGTCAAACTGTTCCCACTGTGATCACCTGTTGATATTAACTGGAATAATTAGGCCCGGCAGCATTTACTTGTTAAGAGTAGTAGGAATTCTCTGAAATAAATCTACGATCACAATCCTTTAGTAGATTGCCGGCAGTGATGAATCTCACTAGGCGCAATGGGAGGATACGGGATCCCTGGACGCGCCGGGGAGGTGAAGATTCAGAGGAACATTCTTTCGCTTCATTTTTTGGGTAATCCAACTTAACCCACATGTCTAGTTTGTCTCATTTTAAAGGAATCTATATATGATTAAGCTCGTCATCTCTTTGGATGACGTAAGAGCATCTAGTCTTTGAATAACCCGTCTATCCCGGCGAAAATAACATCTATCAGATTATATGGGCTCGGTGAGAATTCCTAATAAGCCCATTTACTTCGTTTTCTGATCATTGGGCCCCATTTGAATAGAGCAAACGGGATTGCTAAAGTCAGAGTGCTGATCGCGCCCAGGAGAGTCAAAGTGTAGTGTGTTCCCAGGTTTTCATAAAGGGGTACACCAACCACCGTGAACCCACCTGCTGCTATGTAACGGATTAAGGCATTGAAAGTTAATGCTGAAGCCGCATACATCTCGTAGCAGTCAATGATATACATGTTGGCTGACATGAAGACGCATACCATTCCGAACCCTATCAAGACTGAAGCGACAATCGGCGACCAGATTGAGATAAATGACTTCACAGCGTAAGGTTAGAATTCCCGAATAAACGATAGAATGGGAAATCCGACTTACGTAGTCAGTCCACGCCATCCAAAACAACCCAATAGGCAAGAAAGGCGCCCCGATCATTGCATAGAACAGTCGGCTTTCGCGGTTTAGTTCGGCCCCCAATCCTTTATCGCCATCGCGTTCAAGTTGTTTAACGGTAATACGGTATGACCATGGGATGAGGCCAGTGGGAAGCAATATGCCGACAAGAAGTCCTACGAAGGCGGTATTGGACAAGTTGTCACTGATCCCGTATACGCCGGCAAAAATGTATGTATAACTAGAAAGCAAGGTATAAGCGAAAGTCTGTCAAGTTGAGTGAAAGAACTTACCCATCAAGGAACGTGAATAGAATGATGTAGTTTATCGCCAAGTATAACGTGAAACTAATCACGATAGGTTCGAAGCATAATAGGAATGGCCGACCAAAGTTCTGTTTTAAGATTGGCTTGATTTTGCCGGCGTCGGTAGCTTCTTTGCTCGTTTTGAATCGCTTATTCCCCGTATACTTGCGAAACGCAGCTGCTCTGAGATAAAGGATCCGCGGCGGAAAAGTCTCTCGCTTGAAGAGGAAGAGCATAACGATGCAGAAACCGGTCAATATTAAAACCAAGAACTCAACCCATCGCCATGTTAAATCAGCTTTATTGCCGATCCAAGTTCCGACAATAGGACCTGCATGATTTTAAAACCGTCTGATTAGTTTTCATGTTCTTAACACGTTCCCGTCTTTTCTTTTTCTGTTGCACATACCAAAAGCAGCGCCGCCAAATCCCAGTATCGCGTAAAATGGGTAGGAGAAGGTTCTTTCCAGTGGCGTCCACATGTCAGAGATAGAGCCGCCAGCTACAGTAAGCGGAGCAGAAGCTGATAATCCCATCAGAAACCGAAATATGAGCTGCGCAGCGATATTAGGAGAGAGCGCTGAGCCGACCGTCCAGCCTTCGAAGATCACTAGCGAAATGATATACACTGGTTGTCGTCCGATGAGCTCAGACAGCGGGCTGGCGAGCAGTGCACCAAGGCCGAAGCCTACTAGAAACAGACCAGTCGCCAATGTTTCGACAATAGTAGAGACTCCGAATTCGGCGGCTGCTCTCTCGACGACGACGCTGTCGATAGAACTAGCCGATGTAGTGAAGAAAGCGACAGCACAGACGAGGAACGTCGACCCAAGCCGATTTGCTGTGGACCAACTCTTGGGATTAAATTGATCATATTCGTCTGCCCATCCGACCTCATAGTACCACTCTCCCTCTTGGTCTATTTGACGGGTGATCCCTGGGATACTGAGGTAAGCATCTTCGGATGTTCTGCTCTCGGCCACGCTCTCGATGTCTATCGTCGACTTATTTATTATGCTGTCATTTCCATTCGCTTTGGTCTCTTCTGTAATCGTCAACCCTTCCAACTGACGTCGAACCTGACTGGCGAGGCGCTGTCGTTGCAAAATAAAGGCCATGACTTTACGCAGCAAGTAAGCACGAAGACAATGTGATAACCGTATATCCACTTATATTGATTATCCAAATGATTATAGAAATAAAGCAGAATTGGGAGCTGGTAGCTATGTCCATGAGTTTGGTCACCGTTTTCTGCTATTCTCCCCCTTGCTTTTTTATATTGTTAATACTTCATACACCTCCCCATCTTTGCGGACTTGCGGCCTATAGTGGAGCGTAAGGCAGAGTATTTGCGACGCTAACAACACAGTCAACTCGGAGTAAAGTGCGGCGCATGGGTCGGAGACTGCATTATTCATATGTAGAAAAAGAAAACCCTTCAGCCCAACCTGTAAAGCTGTGAGCTCACGATATACTCAGAGCGGGTAGAGCTAACTCCGTATGGGTCAAACTGACATATCTCCTATCTACGGCACCGTCTACGGTTAGCGTAGCCTAGCCTCGGAGTAAAATATGAGTAAGCTCCACCTCTTTAACATCTACCTGGACTCCATGATATAAAGGGATAGCGGGTCGATGCTTATAAACATATATATATAATCAGACCAATGTCACCGGTTCAAATAAACTCCGTTTAGATGTCTGTATTGCTCTAAAAGGCCGTTTGAGGGATAGCGATGCTGTCAGAGCTACAGTAGTGACTTATTTAGATAGATCGGGTAGATTACCTATCTGGATTACATACCTATGCCAAGCGTAAATAGAAGAGCCTGGTCAGCTTCTATGCCTGTAGGTACCTACTTACTTACCTACAGTGAGTACCTCAGGTACCCACCACGTCATTCATTATGACACACCTCCGAGATAGAACACCAAATCCCTACAGCATGTGAGCCTGTAACAGATACTTATCCAATGCTTTAAATCAACCAGACAAGACATGCCGGGATCAAGCACCGCGTCTCCGGGCCGCGCTAGTGAGGCAATTGTCAAAACATACAAACGTCGCCCGCGTAAACCGATAAGCTGTGAGCCCTGCCGTCATTCCAAGCTGCGATGTGACCGGAAAACCCCCTGTGTCTCATGCATACGCCGAAAATGTGTCGGCTCATGTGTCTATGAGCGGCCGCCAGGGGTCGACCAACGGCCAGAACACATGGAGCCCCGACCAGAGCCCACCCCTACGCTTCGTCAACCCCCGATGGAGCACAGCGCGGCCGGAGACATCCAGCCAGCATTAATAGCACCGGGTCCGGTCGACCTTAGCTCAACACCCAACGACCATGGCAGTGCCAGCTCGACTGATCTTCGGGACCGTCGTGCCCTGACCCACGAACGCTGGGAGGAAGTGCTGCAACGGCCGATGAACACAGACGAACCCTCAGCGTTCGCGGTCGATGACGCAGAGTCCCGTACTCCAGGCACTTGTTTTCCATTTCCTTTAGAGCCTCAGCTGTCTAGGAATGACCTCTTGGCGATGATACCCCCAGCCCAATCGTGCGACTACCTCATATCACGCTTCTTCATGTACATGTCACAATTCTTTCCCATCTTACACGGCCCAACATTCCAAAAGGAATATGTTTCTTTCGTTGGAGACCCTTCTACGGTCGATTTCTCTTGGTTAGCTCTGCTTTTCATGTTACTATCTCTTGGTCTTCATACGCTAGACTATGAAGACACTCGACCAGATCGTTTGAAGCTTAACACATCTCCGTCTCAGGATTTGACGATGACCACACGGAGTTACCGAGAAGCGGCCATGATATGCCTGTCAAAAGACCAATTCTTGACTCGGTACCGGCTGAGTACACTGCAGGCC
This sequence comes from Xylaria arbuscula, assembly GCA_022385695.1. Classification (NCBI taxonomy): domain Eukaryota; kingdom Fungi; phylum Ascomycota; class Sordariomycetes; order Xylariales; family Xylariaceae; genus Xylaria; species Xylaria arbuscula. The sequence continues at coordinate 24,068 of MU279344.1, forward strand.
CTATTGCTCATCGTCTATGAGATCTGCCACGAAGAGGGTGTTGAGCGGGGTTGGACAATGCTAGGTATTGCGTTGAATATTAGTATCGCGCTGCATTGCAATGCGGAATTCGGCCCTCCGGGACTGAGTTGCCTTGAGATCGAGCGTCGGCGGCGCTGTTGGGCAGGTCTACTCTCGCTGTACGCCTACCAAATTGTTTCTTATCCAGGGGTCGATATGTTGTTTCTCACGAACGTCAAGGCGGCCATGCCTGCTGATGTAAATGATGCCGACATACGTGAAGATTCTATATCGCAATCTTCCCGACGGCCGACTCAGATGTCTGTGATGATATTCAAGATTCGGCTATTCCAGCTGTCGATTCGGATATGCCGTCATCTAAAAGGACCCAACAAGTTCGACGAGAAGACGCGAGATCTATTTGATGACGAGATAATGGAGGAGCGACGTCAATGGAATACCTTGTTCCCTACTGACGATGATGTGCCAAGCCTCTTAGATTTTTCAAGCTTTGCTCATTGGTCCTTACAGTTTCACGGGCATCACCTACTTCTCCTGATCCACCAGCCATTCTGTCGGCCACGGTCCAATCCCAGTTGCTTCCGCCAACAGTCTCGTGCAAAGTGCATCAAGTCCGGTGCGGCTCTATTGAAGCTACATCAACGCTTCTGGGAGATTCCTCGACTACGGCCTTGCCGCTGGACGTTGCACGGCTTGCACAGCTTTTATGCTGTACATGGAGCAGTAGCGTTGGCGTCGTGTCTTCTAGAGGAAGAGTCTCATGTTTCGGATTCGCTTCAATACCGAGACACTTTTATTACCGCAGTCAACCGGACTGAGGCACTTCAACACAGAAGTCCTATCTGCATGAAAGCTTACCCTATCCTTTCCCAGTTACAGTAAGTGCTTCCTCGTTATCAAAAACAATCAGGAGACCCAGAATCACTAAGAAAACGCAGAACACTCCTATTCCCTGAGCAATACGGGTGGCCCAATCCTCCGAACTCTACGTTATTAGAAACTTTTGATACATGGGCAGATAACTTGCAGTGGCTCAATCCAGAAACAGTGGACTGGGTAAGTTGAAACCCGAAACAATAATGCTCTTCGTAGTAGCACATTCTAACACATATCCAGAATTTCCTAGATGGTGTACTAGGCGAAACAAATTAGTGATTCATTTCTCTGAGTCAGCCTTATCACAAATATGTTTTTCAGCTCTAAGTTCGCTATGTTCGTACCATCGAGCTAGCATTCTAACTCTAGCCCCGAATTCATAAAGCGTAAGGATCACGACATGGCTGACTCGAAACTATCATTTGCTCCGAACAGTGATCGACGATGTTAAATACACGAGGAAACCAACCTGTCTCGGTCTACATTGTGAGATACAGTTCAAGCTCTCGCAGAAGTCAATACATCAAAGCCGCCTCAATGCACCCACTATATGATGGTTACCTATATTTCTCTGTCATTTTATCATAATGTCTAAATTCATTGTTTCTCGGAAATCGATTAGAAATGTAGGTGCCCATTAGACATTACTGGGACGGGTGTAGGTGAATAAACCTAACCCAATGGGAGTTGGGATTCAACCGGGATTGCCTAACATAGGCATCCCGGAACTATATGTTCATGTTTGTCCTTTTGGGTGCCGACTCGGCATCAATATCTATGTATTACACGAGATGGGAGGGTCATATCAATTGGAAGAACCCCCGGGCCAAGATACTTACATAAAAGTTATGATTGATATATGCATACATTGATCATCTCCAACCTCGGTACTCGAAGGATACGTACATGTATCGCTAGCGGCGCGCGAAATACTGCACCTGTCCTAAGTTGGCATTGCTATACGGCCGCTAAGCCTAGCTTTTCATGGTAAACCCACTATCTCAACAACCAACTCGCGTTAGACGGGCGTGCGTTTCTTGGCCGTGTTGGGTGGGCGAGGTGGGGTGCATCTCCTGGTGGCACCGCTTGGAATCCCATCAGTGTTCATGCTGGTAAAATGGCTACGGATCTCTTTAACATCGCCTATCTAGTCATGAATTAAGAAACAGGAGGGCGTGAATTATATATGGGATTATCTAGGTAAGGCGTGCAACAAAACTAAGATGTTAAGCCACAGTTCCTAGAACTCTTAATGCGCCCCGAAAGCTTCTCGATCTCAAATTCCTCAAGCCCATCAACGCGTGTACAGGCTCATGTAATGATCTGCCACGATGACTGTAAGTTAATCATTTTAATTACTTCTACGGCATTAACATTCACGTCATCTCTCTAATAGTAGCGTTCCTATTGTCGTCAATCAATACCCCTTTGCAATTTAATTACTTAATGAGGCTCTTCGCAGGCTACTCTGGTCATATTGCGAAGCCTTCACATTGCTGAATCTGACCTCGTCGGCATCCGTAATATCCTCCCTCGAAAACCGGTTCAGGTCCACTAGATATACATAAGGGAGCCGGGGTCGCATTCAATTCCCCAATGCATATTTCTATCTTGGTAGCCATGTATGTCATATGAACCAATCTCGTTGAGACTGTTTGACCTATCAGCTTCCAGATTGTCGCAAGCTGTTCCGCTAAGACCTTTCACTTTGACTTCCGTTCAATGGTTCAATGGGAGCTTTGTGCGGGCCGCTTGCGTACTAGGATAGGGTACATAAATCTGGGTGTAAGTTTCCGCATTACATAGAATACAGTAGTTGCTATATAAGTTTTTCTATAAACGGTAATTACAGTGTACTATTTAAGTCTGAAATATTTGTTGGATGGTCACTGTCAAAAGCTGCCCCGCCGTATAACTTAGCTTCCGCAAATCGGCCCTGCCACGCTCCCCAACAACCGCGCTATTATCGCCATGCCAAATACCCTAAAGTGTGCTGAGATGAGTCCACAACTCCCACTCATCATACTAAAATCTTGGCAGACAGTGCTGGCGATCTCCCAGATCCCCTCTGTCATCCCGGTGGACAGTGATGATGTAGAGGGCTCTATGGGCGTCAATCGTTTCTTCAACTAATATATCAGCGATTATAGAGGTATCGAATGCGGGCGTCTTGTCATTTAACAACAAGGACATATACGACATCTTATACTTAGAAGACTATTTACGAGGATCATAAAATAAGATACCGAAGTGAGTTTCTGAGGTAAAATATGCATGTGTTTCTAAGGGGCTACGATCTGTTGAACCCCATATAATCTATCTGAGTGCTCCTTACATATACCAAGTATGTAAGTGTATGCAGAGCGGCAATGCGTAACACTTAATTCTTAGGCCACCCCACCTGGGACAGTGTTTCCCGACCAATGCCGCCAAGCTAGTAGAAATGCGCGGATTACGAAGCATGCCCCGGGTAAAAGGACGGCGGGGAGCTCTGTAGAGGGATTGCAACTTCTGGCGACAAGATGGCACCTACAGTCATGCGAAGCTTCAGCGCCGTCAGTATGCTTCGAAGCCGGGGCGCTTCCGGCCTGGGGCCTCTTCCCTTGCTACGGAGATGTGCTTCGACATTCCAGCAGGCCATCAACGCAAGTGCGCCGAGGACGACATGGACGCGGGACGAGATCTCGGAGATCTACAATCGACCACTTATGGAACTCGCATCGGCGGCCGGGACTGTCCATCGGAAATTTCACAAACCGTCGGCGGTTCAGCTATGTACTCTGATGAATATCAAGACCGGCGGCTGCACTGAGGATTGCTCCTATTGTGCCCAGTCCTCGAGGTACAGCACAGGGCTCCAAGCCACGAAGCTATCTGCCGTGGACTCGGTTCTGGAGGCCGCGAAAATCGCCAAAGACAATGGGTCCAACCGCTTCTGTATGGGCGCAGCATGGAGAGACATGAGAGGAAGGAAACGGGGGATGCAAAACATCATAGAGATGATCAAGGGTGTACGGGCGCTGGGCATGGAAGCTTGCGTGACACTAGGCAGTAAGTAATAGTGAAAGCCGCTCCTGTACTTCCGTTTCAACTTTCTAGCAAGATCGCATATTGATAGCGTCTCTTTTAAAGTGCTGGATAAGGAGCAAGCCCGGCTGCTCAAGGAGGCAGGCCTGACTGCGTACAATCACAACCTCGACACATCGCGAGAGCACTACTCCAACATCATCACGACGAGAAGTTACGACGAGCGACTCCAGACATTGGAGAATGTGAGGGAAGCGGGCATCCACGTCTGTAGCGGTGGTATCCTGGGCTTGGGAGAAGTACCACAGACTGATCACGTCGGATTGATTCATACGTTGGCTACTTTACCTGAGCATCCTGAGTCATTCCCCGTCAACAAATTGGTTCCTATCAAAGGCACGCCTATGTTTGGCCAGGAACCTGTCAAGTTAGACGACGTTGTCCGCTGCATAGCAACCGCGAGGTTGGTCATGCCCGCGACTATCATTCGACTGGCAGCTGGGCGAGTGACTATGCCAGAAAGTGAGCAGATGCTATGCTTCATGGCTGGCGCCAATGCCATCTTCACCGGCGAAAAGATGCTGACAACAGATTGCAATGGTTGGGATGAAGATAAGGCGATGTTCGATCGATGGGGTCTAGAACCCATGCTGACAGAAGCGAGCATGCTCCCCGCAGATTCTGTTCCGGTGAATCGCGATCATATCATCTTAGAGGATAATAGCGTTAGAAGGGAGGAACAGCTTCAGGCTCATGGATAAGGCTTTTATTGCCAACATGACATATAAATACAGTGTCGAAATTTAAACGTTACTTCTTACAGCTTCGCCTCTGTGGCTTTCAACCGCCTATCTTGCACCTCCTCTTTTGCGATCACATCTGTTTGGCCGTTTTCCTCTACTCTCATTGTCGGCTTAGTTCCTAGAGTATCTAGCCATGCCTCAATCGCGCCGCATAGCCCGTCTATTTGCGGGATGGTGTTGGAGGCGTGCAGACAGATGCGTACTCTTTCTTGGCCAAGAGGGACAGTGGGTGCAACTATTGGGCGAATCATGAACCCGGATTCCTGGCAATACTGAGCAAGACTCTTCGGATGGCTCGTGAAGACTGGGATAATTGGTGAGCTCGGTAGGTCCCCAGGCACACGAAGGGCGGCAGCAGTCGGCCGTGAGCTTTGATGAAGGCCCTTTAACTTAATGTGACAATATTGGATGAGCACCTTCAGCTGCTCTCGGCGCTCGTGAGCTTTTCCAGTCACTATATAATCGTACGCCGCGTTAATACTAGCGAGTGACGGAAATGACATAGCAGTGGTGTATATGAGAGTCCGAGCGTAATTGACGAGATACAGGCGGGCGATAGAGGAGCAGAGTACGGCACCTACGATAGATGACAATGAGTAAGATTATCAAAGAATTATGTCAGGGTCCACGAACCTCCAGCACACCCGAATGCCTTGCCGAACCCGACGACTCGCGCCCATATCCGATCCTGCAATCCGAGTTGACACACGAGCCCACCGCCGCTGTCTCCCAGAATTCCGACAGAATGTGCCTCATCTACGATAATGTAGCCATTCCCATAGGGAAGCAGCCTTTTCACCACATCTGAGATATACTCTAGATCCGCTACATCCCCATCCATACTGTACAGAGCCTCGACACAGATGAATACGTTCGATGCTCCGCATTCGATTTGTCGATCAGCGTCTACCAGCTGCCTCAACACGAACTCTAGACTCCCAGTATCAATTGTTGCTATGTCATTATCGCCATCTTTCTGAATGTTAAGCTGTCTAGTACTGCGGATGATAGAATCATGCTTGAAGTGAATTTTCCTTGTCGCACGAGATAATCGCATCCCATCGTGAATGCTTGCGTGGATGAGATTGTCATATAGAATGACATCCTCGGATCCCGGAACACAGCTCAAAAGGCCAACATTAGCATCGTAGGCCGAGGTAAACAGCAAGGCAGCCTCCGAGCCATGAAGGTCGGCGATCTTCTGTTCGAGATTTTCAGCGAAAGTCGAGTTACCATCCAATAGGCGCGAGCCTCCAGATCCGATTGCTCGCCTGCTTGAAGACGATGATGAATGTTTCTTATCCGAATTAGTAAGGTGCGCTATGAGAGCATTGCGTAGGACTTGATCCTGCGAGAGTGATAGATAGTCGTTCGATGAGAAATCCACCAAATCTGATCTGGGGATATTCAAACGCCGCAGTCGGCCATGAGACTCCCGGCGAGCTAATAGCCTCTCTAGAGTCGTTTCCAAGCCCCCCATCTAGGCGCCAGAACTTGTGGTCTGCCAACGTCTGCTAGAGGTGAAGATAGCTAATTCATTGATATAATATTCACTACCTAGCCATTATTACTGTCTACCTTTGGTTTCCAGATTGTGTGCCTGCTACACGATGAAACGGTTAGCAACGCGCTTTTTTAGGGTTGTCTCCTCTGGCCCGGCGGATTGATCGCCGAGCCTAGGATCGACTATTATACATTAGATCCATATTATTAAATGCCGAGCGCATCCATACCCGGATAATCGCGCATTACCCGGCACCATCTAGATCGGAGTAGGATCGGGGTTCCCTACCCCTGCGAATCACATCTGCTGTGAATTGCTGTAGGCAAAGATATAGTAGCTTTGCATACAGGGCGATTGAGTTCTACAATGATTGCTTACGCTCTGCCACACAGCAATTTTTATCTATAATATGTCCCCGATTGGGTCCCTACTCTGGCGGAATCAGCGCATTTATAAGATATACGGCGCTAATACCGGTGTGGGGAAAACTGTCTTTACTTCCATCCTGTGCAATGCCTCTAGCAGGATATGGAAAAATGAGGCGACAGCCTACTTGAAGCCCGTCTCTACTGGGCCTGATGACGAGGCAGACGATAAGTGTTTGTATACCTGCATTCCTCTGCTAATGGTTCAAAACATACATCTAACTTCCCAGAAGGAATATGCTACCCGTCCTACTACGAGTCTACGACAACGTGATGTGCTAACGTAGTCCAATGTTGATAGCCACATCAAACGGTTTGCCAAGGGTGTTACTCAAAAGACCTTATTCCAATACGGTCAGGCTGTGAGCCCGCACATTGCTGCTAAAGGAAATGTCGTGAGCATCAATCTCGAGGCCAGAATCTAGCTAACATTCTACGCAGGTTATCTCCAATGAGCGTATACTAGAGTCCATCTACCAGTTCGCGTCTGAAAGAGCCTCCGTCGGCCCTGGTTGGCTTTTCATAGAAACAGCTGGCGGGGTCCATTCTCCCAGCCCTGCTGGCACAACGCAAGCAGATCTCTACACTGCTCTGAGGTGCCCGGTAGTTTTGGTGGGAGATTGGAAGCTAGGCGGAATATCATCTACAATCTCCGCATTCGAGTCCCTCAAAATCAGAGGGTATGATGTGGAAAGTGTTTTGCTATTTGAGGATGACACTTGGGGCAACTCTGATTACCTCAAAGATTATTTTGAACAGAAATATGGCCTTCCTGTCACGGCGTTGCCTATGCCGCCCCTCCCGGAGAGTGCACCTAGTAAGGAAAAGGACCAGGAGTCGATGCTCAAATACTATCTAGAAGTGAGCCAGGCGGAAGCAGTGCAAAATACGCTCGTGCATCTGAGTGAGCGACACAATTCGCGCGTCAAAAGTCTAGAGAACATGGCAACAAATGCGCACCGAAAGATCTGGTACCCTTTCACTCAACAAAGTCTGCTTAGGTCAAAGGACATCGTAGCGATCGACAGTGCCTCTGGAAACCATTTCCAAACTTTGGTTCCCGAGTCCTCGACAAAATCCAGCGTACAATCTCTCTTGCAGTCATCATTCGATGGGTCCGCATCATGGTGGACGCAGGGTTTAGGTCATGGAAACCCGTCTCTAACCCTGGCTGCTGCGTACGCAGCCGGTCGCTATGGACACGTAATGTTTGCTGGGATGGTTCATGAACCAGCGCTCAAGCTGGCCTCCTTAATCCTTGATACTGTTCAGAATCCGCGGCTGAGTCGTGTGTTCTTCTCCGATAACGGGAGCACGGGCATGGAAGTTGCGGTCAAGATGGCTCTGCGTGCGACTCGTGTTCGATACGGCTGGTCTCCCGACACAAAGATCGACATATTGGGACTTAAGGGCGCTTATCATGGCGACACCATAGGTACGATGGACTGCGCCGAACCAAATACATACAATGAAAAGGTTGAATGGTATGAAGGAAAGGGGGTATGGCTGGATTATCCCCAAATCCAGTGTGTTGCAGGGAAATGGCAAGTCCAGGTACCGAGCGAAATAGGCACCGACTACAATCAGCAGTTCTCTGATCTCTCTGATATTTTCAAACTTGAACAACGAGTAGCGCGGGGAGATCATAAGCCCTATGAGGCGTATGTCCTCTCTGTTCTCCGGAAGCACTTAGATGACGGCCGCAAGTTTGGTGCCTTGATACTCGAGCCCGTAGTGCTAGGAGCAGGCGGCATGGTCTTAGTGTAAGACAAGACTTGACTTTCTCCCAAGTATCACATATAATGATGATGTACTAACTCGATAATAGCGATCCCCTTTTTCAGCAGACGCTAGTGCGAGTCGTTCGACAGAACGCATCACTGTTCGGACCAGACACACAAAGCAATCATTCCAGAGACAACAGGACATGGAGTGGTCTGCCTGTTGTCTTTGATGAGGTTTTCACCGGACTTTACCGCCTGGGCAGGCCTGCAGCTGCTACTTTTCTAGATTCGCATCCCGATATATCAGTCCATGCCAAGCTATTAACGGGGGGTCTTGTTCCGCTTTGCGTCACGCTAGCTTCCGAGTCCATATTCGATGCCTTCGCAAGCGAAGATAAATCCGATGCGCTACTTCACGGTCACAGCTATACCGCCCATGCTGTCGGTTGCCAGGTAGCAATTGAGTCCCTGAGCCAGTTCCAATCAATGGAGAAGACCGGCGCTTGGAACTGGGCTAAGACCAACGGCTGGGTGCAGGTGGAGAATACCATCGATGCCGGTATTTCTCAGTCGAAGCCCAAAGTTTGGTCCATCTGGCCATTATCTTTAGTACAGTGGATATCTCTTCAATCCGACCGAGTTGCAGGCGTTTGGGCCATGGGGAGCGTGTTGGCCATTCACTTACAGGCAGCTGACGGAAGCGGGTATACGAGCACTGCTGCAGAGGGCTTGCGCAAGAGACTTCTAGCTGGCACTGAGAATGACTTGGGAGGGTCGTGGAATGTTCACTCAAGAGTCCTTGGTAACGTTCTATACATAATGGGTAGCCAACGGATAACAGAGGATGAGATCAGGGAGATATCTGATCTACTACGCATAGCCCTCCAAGAATAAGAAGAATAAATTTAGTGTCAAGATCCTACCTATCGTATTAATCCTAATGACTTGAAGATTCGTTTAGACATGGAAAGGATTATATCTTAGGTGGCACAGAGTAGAATTTGCATAGTGCTATCGCGTTGCATTCAGAGACTTATTAATTCCTCACAATACTCACTACTTAGCTATGTCTTGTTGTTCTTTATTTTTTGATCAAGGTCGCCTGGGGTCTTTTTATGCTTCAATTCTCGAATAGAAGAGAAGTTAGGGGCGGGAATAGGGGCGACGATGGAGAATTCCAAGTAATGACAAGCGACTAACTTCTACCCTACAGACGATACGAGAATATTGTAGTTCGTCCGATATTCAAATCAAACAGTCCCAAGCTATTATAACATGTATGAAATTATGAGGTATGTTCATAGGGCATGCTGCACATCCGTGGTATCTGACTAGCGCGGAAGACCTAATCTAGGACTTACTGAAAGAACTATTACCCAATACATGTCGCATCTGTCGGATTCGAGGCAAGGGGAACGAGTGTGCTAATATCTGAAACAATTCAACTTACTTGTTGACTGTTGATTGTTGTCAATTGTGTTAAAGTAAAATAGTGTCGAAGTCGCTACATCAAATTTCATTATGGGCGTAGTGCAGTGAGCATCCCAGAATACGGCAGTTGAAATCATTTATTTCGACGTTAGAATGTCCCGAAAACCACGTGTCCGCTAGTAAATGATCATCCCAGATACCCCTATACCCCTATACCCCGATACCCCATACCCCATACCCAATACCGAATACCCCGGTGCCCCGATGCCCCCCAAAAAAGAAAATTGAAGATTTAGGAATCGTCGATTCTGCACACGAGCCCGCTGCTAATGATGCACGGGGTGCAGGTATCATATCTTCGTCATTGAGCGTTACTGGTCGAAGATATCAATAGTGATAATGAAATGTGAAGTGAACCCAATGAAATAGGGTGTGTTAGAAGCAGTGCTAACATATAGAATCCGCAAGATGTAGCCAGTACTCGATGAGGATAACTAAAAGAGGGGAGTTTTTTCGCAATTGAAGGCTCTTCATTGCTCTGAAAATGTCTATGCAGGCGGCGCGACACTCTTGAAACGGCACACCAAGGGTTTACGATCCCAGATAACGTAAACGTTTTGGTCAAGCCATTCAGGACTAGCTTCAGACTCGATATCGAATTCGAAGACTAGTTTTGAAAGCATCAGTCTCATTTCATGCCAAGCCAAGTTCATGCCTAGGCAATTTCTTGTGCCAGTCGAAAATGGTTGATGTGCATCACGGTTGTCGTCTTTATATGTAGGATCGCCTAACCAGCGTTCGGGTACGAACTTCTCAGGGTCCCTAAGAAGCGGATAAATGTCAGCCCAAGTGTCATTCATGACTTACATTGAACTGGTCATAACTCCTAAAGCAGTATGGGCTACTTACTTGAAGTTCTCGTGTGAATGATAAGTCGAAAACTGGTGCACTGATACGCGAGTGCCTGCTGGAACCCATTTTCCCAGGATAGAGTTGCCACCCTCTGCAACTATACGAGGGATGCCGGACGGAACCGGCGGATATATCCTTAAGCCTTCTCGAATGCCTATATGAATGGCGGTTAGGAGTAGAATTGGAAGAATGATAGCATCAGGTATTCTTACATGCGTTCAAATATCGTAAAGGCGCAGCGTTTTCCAAAGTAATTTCATTGCTATGCCTGAACCGCCCTCGGACTTCGTCCTTCAAAATATTCATTTTATCCGGATTTGCCATGAGATAATAAATCAAACCCGTCAACAGAGAAGCTAAAATTAGTTAGACTGGCTGTTGTAGCTAATATTGGGAGAGGCAGCATATTTACCAGTAGTCTCTGTGCCAGCAGCCATAAAGAGCTCTGCGTTGACATGCATCTCTTGAAGGGTGAGAGTTTCAGACTCGAGGATAACATCCCACAGGTCTCGTTTTTCTGATCCGTTGTTTAGACGCTTATTGACGCGCGTCACTGTATGGTTGAAGTGGTCGTGGCGCATTTTCGTAATGGCCCTAGGCTCAACAAGAGCAAATATCTTTTTGAGCAGAGGATAAAACTCGATCATCTGGATAAAGGGAAGGATCTAGGAACGTTAGTAGCTAATCGCTTTTGGCTTGACCATCTGCTTGACATACCCTTATGGAGTTAAAGACTTTCGCAACCCAGTCCGAGTATTGACCCAGCTCCAACATATGTAATGGCTCACCAAATGCGAAGTGCGCCATGATATCAAATGTTGTAAAATTCATAAGCTCTGACACATCAAGCTGACCAGCCGCACGTCCTCGAGCGATCATGAGGTCGACATACTTCTGAAACAGGGGTTCCTGGATCTTGAGGGCCTTGTCAGAAAACGCGGGTAACATAGCACGCCTTAACCTTGCGTGGTGAGCAATATCATTCTGGCAAACGATGTTTGGCACTCCATTAGCCGACGGCGCATGGAACCCAACTTCCTTTGCATTCTCCTTCTTGCCCTTTGGGACGAGGCAAATGTCCCTCCAGGCTTGTCCGTCCGCGTAGCTAACATCATCAGGCCCGAATCTCACCACAGGGCCGTACTGGTTGTGTAATTTCGTCAACCACCGAACTTGATCTCCTTTCAAGCAGGCGATCCAATACGGCATTCGAGTGATGGCTGACAGCGTTGGACCAGGATATGTACGAAGTGGATGCAGGTAGAGAGAGTAAATGGGATATGAAGCAGCAAGGAGAGCGAGGAGAACGATCAGACACCTGAAAGTAGTGACGTCTGAGGCAGAATTGTCTCGGCCGTGAAGTACGGAGTCAATGGATAATGTCGACATGGTTACAATTCAGCTGGTTTCAAAAATTCGTATATATTCGAGTTGCTGGTAGAGGATGTAGGTCAGTTTGAGATTTCTGATCAAGAGCTAGGTATACAGTAGTTATAAGGTGCCCGATGGCCTATCCCGTGTTAGAGTAGGTAGAAAGGAGATGTTAGGGCCTTGTTAGAGCGGTACACACTCTACTCAGCGAATCCAAAAAGTCTCAGTGTCTGCGCTGCATGCTGTACAACATACCGGCGATTGCCACATGTGGTACGTGGTAGGACTTGGGTGGCGGAACTTGGAATATCAGGATCATTGTAGGCACTGTGTGTGGAGTGATGGCTGCCGCCACGCTGAAGAAATGTGCAGTAGCTGTTGGTGATTGCGCATATGTCAGACATGTGTTCCGCTTTAGGGATGACGTTATTTTCGCTCTTGTCACACGTGCAATATATATACGGATCGTGGGCGTACCACGGTACAAACCTGCAGTGCTCCGGCCTGAAGTAATATAACATGTAACACCCTTTCCCCAAATTGGATACTTAATCTAGATAATGTTGTTCAGAGCTGGTTATCGAGCCCTTCATCGCCCCTTCATGTACATTACAGTACGCACAGGGCATATAAGTAATTACACAACACGATGTAAAATAAAGGATTGGAAAAAGGCAGCGGAATTTTCTCATCGTAGCCACGGATATAAGTGCCGCGATGTTCTGTCCAAAGCTTGGTGAGCCGACTTATCCCTCGTGCTTCACAGTAGCGTTTGGATTGGAGGCTTGAGCAATGTCGGGCCGCGAAATTCACGCCACAGGATGATCCTGCCTACTAAAACAGCTCATTACATTCATCCTCCGAGCAGTGTCCGAGTTTTCGGAATAGTGTAGAGGCCCAAAGAAAAATATATTCAATATCACTTCAAATAAAACTTAAACTTACATATACTGGTCTACGCCTGAACCTCAATTAAGACTGTTTTCTTCTTGCTACTACCCCACGTTTTAGCTGACCTTCAAAGCCTTGATCGGCAGTGATGAGGCTGGGGCGCGTTCATGTGTACGCAGGGTATATGGCCCTATCTACGGGGAAACGAAGATCATTTTCAAGCCGTACGCGGTTCTGGGTATAATTATTGCGAGCCAGATTTCGCGACTAGCCCGGATACTAGATTACTGCTATCTACGTCTGATAATACCCAGGTAGCTTGTACAAGTATGCCAAGTCCAGCTATGACCTGTGGCGCCACCCCCAGATAACAAGTTATTGGTACTACAGCACCAATCATTGATATGTAGTGGGTGGCTTTCCCCAAGTCTGGGTCGGCAAGAAACATGAGACGAGTCTATCAACGTATTTGGCCTAGGGAGAGAAGGAAAGGAAATGGGAGGCGAAGCTAACGATCTGGGAATACCTATACTTGAGCCTCAGATCTTTTTTCAAGTAGATCCTTTCCATTTCGTCCCTTGTCATTATCGGATCCCGCTTACATACAACAAAGCGCGGAAAAAGAAGTTACGAAGGTAGCAATGACAAGAATCACTGCGTCATGGGTGGCATTTCACTTGGATATGAGCGCCACCTCCTACAAATGGCCAGGGTTATTAACGAGAACACAAGTAAGCAAGGCGCTCACGCCAGCAGACAATATCAGTCTGTGCGTGGTAGAAGCGATGGAGACTGTGCGGATTGAATACAGACACAGTCCTAGCCCCTTTATGCATGCAACGAAAACTGTACTATTCATTTTCGCAACGCCACCAACGGCTTTTGCACTCATATTTGGAGTATCGTTGTCAGAAACCAGCGGGAAGGCTCTTGAAGGGCACTTTCCTGGGTTAGGTTCCTATCTCTGAGACAAGAGATCCATCGCTCCCTTCTAGACAGTAGGTGTACCGATAGCTTTTGAAACAATGAACACCTGATTGCGTACTGTACATATTCAAGACTCAGGGTATACCCTATATGTACTATTCTAGTTCGAAGGTTTCTTTGCATTTTTATTGCGGCAACGACGTGTGTCGTCTGCTCCCCTCCCTTGATATTCATTTTCTATATTTTGGACTTTTTAATCCGGAACGCGCTCACAGTTCTACGTTATCACCTTGCGATGAAAAGGCTGAATGTTTGAATATGAGAGTGTGACGTGCCATATATACAACGTTAACTCTTCGGGGGTTAACGGCGTCGTTTTTCCTCCGTCACAGAGAGCAAATTCAACACTCGGTGTCAAAGACCACGTACTTTAAGGCAGGTAAGACACTTGTTGTTACGCGATAGCCCACGAAGACCTTTGTCGCACTTAGGTGGGCCCTTATATATACCGTTAGACTTCGCACGTCTAACGGCGTCATTTTTTCAGTGCGAGAACTTTGCATGGGCGGATCTGACTAAATACAGAGTTTCTTTGTGCCTTGTGACACTCGGTATAGGGTGCTCTGCTGAGTTATTATAGATGTAAAACAATTCCACGAGTTCTGCTACCTCTGACCGTGTGTTTTCTACAGCCCATGAGCCTCTATTCCATTATGAAAATATAACCTCAACTCCTGATTTGCCAGCACCCCAACTCCGAAGGCCGGTATTATTCGAAGACACCTTGCAAATGTGGCGCCCCTAAGCTCTGGAGTGATATGGGCTAGTCTGTTTGAAACGGTGACGCCCCTCTGCTGTCTCTGATATAAATCTAACCCTAGTAGATGGACTGGTGTGGCCACTAGTTGCGTCGCCACTGGCATCGCGAACTGTGAGATGGCTATTTTCGCATGTATGTTTGAAACAAGAGAATCAGGAATGTAGGTCGCCGCCTTTGGTGCCAGCGTGATAGAACCAAATAGGGTGATAGCGTCGCGGGCCAGAAAGACACCAGCTACGGCCCTAGGCATACGTCTTATAGATGGCGCAGGCACAGAAGCAGGAGGTGAGGTCTTCATCGCTACTGTTTGACTTGTCATTGTCGTTATGCGATTAGCCTCATGGCTTACCGTGTCAATTGTGCGGTTATGACTGAATATCTGTGCGAAGCGGACGTCCTTCCAGATGCCTAGTGGAACGTTGATTGCTGTGGTGGCCAGAAACGTGGCGGTGCTAGCCACAGCTGGGTAGTATTTTTTCCCTATTGTGTCTGAGCTGCTTGCAATTGTATATGTCGCTGCATACAGCGTCCAGACTATAGCGAACGGCCGACTCAAGAGGAAGCTCTTTGGTCGACTAGCAGCATGGATAGTCTGCGCCCATAGAGAACGAAGAATGGTGCTTCCAGATGTTGTCTTCTCTACCACGGCTCTGTCATGCCTAATGAGTACGCAAACTCCATGAGTACTACTAGGGCTGTATAGACATACCTATCAATCAAGACAATCGCCGGGGAGGCAAGTGTTGCTGATATCACCGCCGCCGTTGCATCCCCTATCAGTTCATATAGTGTTCGCGTACTAGGTAAACGCGGGTCTGTCATAATTGCTACTGGGTGTGGCACAGATGACAGAGTCGTCATACGCAATGCGTAATTTGGAAACAGAGTTTATAAGAAACATGAATAAATACATGAAGCTGTTTCGTGACTATTTTGGAGGAGTTGTTGTCCCTATTGGGTCTCCATTATGTAAGAACCCTCTTTTGTGAAAAGCTAGAACTTTGCCAATGCAAGCCCAAATAGTATCAATCGTGCTCTCGATGATCTTAAAACCGCTATCTTCTCCATCTTTGACTCATGACTTGTGTGGCTGTATAGGTGTAGGATGAGTACTAGCATGTTATCCGCATAGTAACGGCCTCTCCAACCGGTGATAAACTATTCGGAGCACAATCGGATGTGGGACGACGAGCCAGTCCAACCGCTCTACGGGTTCGTGACATTTTGAGACTTGGCGGGATAGAGCACCGGGAAGGCATCCGACTTGAATGCGGAGCTAGTTGGGCGAACCGGTGGAGTGCGTTGCAGGTGCTTTGAGCATACTGAGTAGACCGGGGGTAGCCGAGCTCCACCAATATTGTGTCTACCACTTTCAAGCCTATATCGGAATGTTAACTACGAAATCAAGGTATGATCTTTCCTTACCGGTATCATCGCTCAAGAATAAGTATTTGCTGTTTAGCGGTTCATAAATAGATCTGTCCAACTACTTCTACATGAGCCTCTTTCACACTACGCAAATCCCAAATAAACGTTGTATCATTCGGCATGGCCAGCAAAGCGATACTATACACGCAGAGGTCTTTAAGACACGGTGGAATTCGACCGGTATCCAAAACCAATTCGTCTTTATTATTGTCTCAGAGGACAGTGACAACAGTCCCTTTCCGACTTCCCGCAGCACGCAATGAACCCAATGTGAGTTGCATCAAACAGCGGTCGGCCAGACAAAACCGTGAAGGGGAGTGCTGATTCCAAAAAAAAAACAGCCTACATACGAAAAAGGTTCGCCAGAACGTGGCGAGGTGGAAGAGGCATTGAAACGACTTTGCTCAAGTTTACCTTTACAGAGTGATATATACTTCAACGGCAAAGTGCAAACTGCCTCGACTTCAGAGCCTCAAGTCCTACCCTCCGAACACCAGACCGTCTTCACAAATTACCCTCTCGCAAATAAGCAGCAAGTAGCGACAGCTATTGATTCGGCACTCAAAGCGAAGAAGGATTGGGAAAACACTCCCTTCGTAGACCGAGTCGCCATCTTCCAGAGGGCTGCC
Source organism: Xylaria arbuscula (assembly GCA_022385695.1). Classification (NCBI taxonomy): domain Eukaryota; kingdom Fungi; phylum Ascomycota; class Sordariomycetes; order Xylariales; family Xylariaceae; genus Xylaria; species Xylaria arbuscula. The sequence goes on from MU279344.1 coordinate 40,857, forward strand.
GAGCTTGTCACTGGGCGCTACCGCAATGAGTTGATTGCGGCGACGATGCTGGGCCAGGGCAAGAACATCTGGCAGGCCGAGATTGATGCCGCCGCCGAATTGGCAGACTTCTTCAGGTTAAACTGCAACTATGCGGCCGAATTGTTGGAAAGACAGCCAACCCGTGGTAGTGACGGAATGTGGACGTAAGCTAATCTTTTCCTTTTCTGGGGTGGGTGACACCTGCAAGAAGTCGTGAGGTACACCAAAAGTATTCAAGCTAACATCGAGGCCGAACACACAGCCGGGTAGAGTACCGTCCCCTTGAAGGTTTCGTCTACGCCGTTTCCCCATTTAATTTCACGGCACTGGGTGGAAGTCTCGTTTCCGGTCCTGCGCTCTTGGGAAATGTCGTTCTATGGAAGCCCTCGCAGTACAACATTTACGCCAGCACTCTGATCTACAAGATCCTCCTAGAAGCAGGCTTACCCCCTGATGTGATCCAATTCGTGCCCGGCGACGCAGCGGAGATTACGGAGACAGTTCTAGCCCACCGGCAATTCGCGGGCCTCAACTTCATCGGCTCATCGGATGTCTTCCGCTCCATCTACGCGAAGATAGGCGAGGGAATTGGAGCCAAGCGGTACACCGAGTTCCCACGCGTGGTCGGCGAGACCAGCGGCAAGAACTTCCACCTCGTCCATCCGTCAGCCGATATCGCCAGCGCAGTCAACCACACGCTCAGGGGTGCTTACGAATACCAGGGCCAAAAGTGCTCAGCTACGTCGCGTCTCTATATCCCGCAGTCCCGCGCCGACGAGTTCCTGAGCAGCCTCAAGAGCAAGATCAGCAAGATCAGCATCGGGAGCCCGGATAAAGACCTGGATGCCTTCATGGGTCCCGTAATCCACGGCAACTCTTTCAAAAAGATCAAATCTATCATCGATAAGAGCAACAAGGACCCGGCTGTCAAGACATTAGCCGGTGGAACATACGATGGTTCCACGGGGTATTACGTGCAGCCGACATTGTACCAAGTCGATTCGCCGGACCACGATCTCTTCAACACCGAGATCTTCGGGCCAGTACTCGCTGTCTACGTGTATCCTGACGCGGAGTGGACTCCTCTGCTACAGAAAATCGACGAGAACGGGGGCGGGCTAGCACTTACAGGAGCCGTGTTCGCGGTAGACCGCAGCGCCATCCGCGAGGCCGAGGACACGCTCCGCTACTCGGCTGGCAATTTCTATATCAACTGCAAGACCACAGCGGCATTGATTGGCCAGCAGTCGTTTGGTGGTGCCCGTTCCAGCGGAACCAACGACAAGGCCGGCAGCTCTGATATCTTGAGGAGGTTTGCGAGCCCTAGAACTATCAAGGAGGAATTTGCTCCTCTGGAGCGATGGAGCTATCCCAGTAACTCAACACCTCATCTATAAAGACATGGGAGCGCGTAAGGGAAGTGCTAGGAATAAGTGATACTGCATACTGCTAAAATCTTAGTTGGGGAGGAAAGGGGTAATAGTGCACAAGCATGGGGGTCTAGCCGTTTATGGTTAGATAGTCACATAGTAACAATTCTTCACAATATTAAAGCGATGGCCACCATGACGATGCATGTGAAGATTCAAATTGAGGTATGATAACGCGACACTACTATGCACTAATGTCGTATTGTCCCATATTATTTTACAAAGTCCTACGCAGCTGTGATAAAACATAACTGCACCGCAATACCGTGTGAATGAGAAGCCCTCTTGAACTCTTCTCTAGAGTCTAGACTAGATAAGTGAAGCACCTAAGTAGACAGTAAGCCAACCTGTGCATCGCACAAGTTTCCCACAGCGCAAGTGCAGTATGTCTACGTATTCCGACGTTCGCTCAAACAGTGATTACCTAAGTACTTCTAAAAGGACGGAATTAAGTACACATAACCTAATACCGGTACAACATTCTCACGACTATTGACCGTGATACCACAGATGCGGGGCCTGACTTATCGATCTATCCATGCGCATGATTCGTATTCTTCCCCGACAAGCTGTCCCCGGTCTCGACGTAACACACCGAGTTGTCTATTGCATTGCCGACTCTCGAGTAAAATGACACGACAAAGCTGGGGTCGGGTAAACACATAAGACTTGACGCTACGGTTCGCCATCCGATATCTGATCGACGGCATGGATCATCGGATGTTATAGCCCCACCATATCGGAGAGCGACCCGAGATTGCATTGCCCCTCACATGCGTCTCCCCCGCACGACTCCAACTTATGTAAGAGTCCGAGCGAGGAGAGGTTAGACACGTAGTTTGACATTGGGGAATACCACTAGGAACACTCGCCGATGCGCATGTGATCTTCCAGTGGGCAGTCTTATCGTGATTCTAAAACATGGTGTGATGATAGGCTCGATCTAGATATTTCCGTACATATATATCTTGCTATATATGGTTTAAGTTCTTCCTGAAGTAGAAGTACCGTATCTGTCTAAACAACTGCGTTGAGGCGAGTAGATCGTGCACTACTGCAAAGTACCATGGGCTCCATTTCCAAATCCGACCCCATAGCCATTGTTGGCGCCGGCGCTTTCGGTCTGTCTACAGCGTTGCACTTGGCTCGAGCTGGATATTCCAATATTTTGGTTCTAGACAAGGGTGCAGCAGTCCCTAGCCCCTTTTCAGCGGCCAACGATGTAAACAAGATTCTGCGAGTCGAGTATGACGATGACTTTTACACAAACCTGGCGGTTGTAAGTTTAATAACTATTTGACATTCTGGTTATATACCGTAGATATATGCTAATAACTGCCATGTAGGAAGCATTGAAGGCTTGGAAGACACCACTGTTCGCACCACACTACCATCAAACCGGGTTTCTTCACTGCGCGTCTGAAGCAGCGCCCGAAAAGGCTTTCAAAACATTGCGCTCGTTTCAAGCATCAGCAGAAAGGCACCCTGAAGTTCGAAAATATCTCTCTCTATTAGAAACCCGAGACGATATTTTAAAAGAGGTCTGGCAATTCCAAGATGGTCCCTTATCGGGTTGGAAAGGGTACTATAACCGCTATGACGGATACGCGCACTCAACCAACGCACTAAAAGCTGTTCATGAGGCTTGCGTCGCGTTAGGTGTTCGGTTCCTTCTAGGAGAGGCCGGCAACGTTGTCGAAATCCTCTATCAGAACCCGGAGCGCGAAAGGAAGGCAACTGGTTTACGAACCCACAGCGGTGCCACCTACAACGCCAAATTGATTCTTGTAGCAACAGGTGCCACGGCTGCGAGTTTGGTCCCGGAACTCGGAGCACAAGTTGTCGCTAAGTCATGGTCCGTCGCACATGTCCAGTTGACAGAAAAGGAGGCTTCTGTACTCCGTGGGATTCCTGTTACCTATTGCCGTGATTTCGGCTTTTTGTTTGAACCTGAGAGCGGGACCAATCTGCTAAAAATATGCCCTATGGGAGGCGGGTTTATCAATACAGATCCGTCTGGTGTTTCTAGACCTCCGGCTCTAGAAGAAAGCCAGTTCATGCCGGCCCACGACGAGCAACGAGCCCGTAAACTGCTTGCGCAGACAATTCCCGCTCTTGCTAATCGGCCTCTCATCAATAAAACTCTCTGCTGGTTTGCTGACACAGCCGATTCAGATTTCATTATTGACTATGTACCAAATACGGCGAATTCGGTTGTTCTACTGTCCGGGGATTCAGGCCACGGGTTTAAAATGTTTCCAATAGTCGGTGATTGGGTTAAATCACTACTGGAAGCGAGAGATGCTAAGCAGTCAATCGCGCGGTGGCAATGGAAGGATAAGAGTAAGGATGGAAACTGGGGTGCTGATGTGAGCTGGCGTATTGGCAACTCGGAAGAGTTCAGAGACATTCGACCGCTACCCAAAGCAAAATTATAATTTAGATAGTCATTCTCCTTACTGTGGTAGCATTACGAAGAATAAACTTCATTAGCAACCAAAATTCATATCGTTACACTGTTCCAATACTGTTTGCGACATCCATTCCGCATCAAGGTTATCAATAGAATTCGCCATTTCCGTTATCTCGGCAGTTGTCATCAGGCTCTCGAAAAATATATCACTTCCACTCGCATCGGCGGCGGTGGAAAATGGGGGTAATAAAGGCGAGGCTAGTACTGCGTTGCTGGGGATATCATCAATCGACATGGCCCTATTATCAACACTGCCTGACGCATTTCCGTCACTGGGCCTATCCATAGCCGAATCTTCATCTAGAGGTAAGGAGTTCAGTAGTCCGTGTAACTGAACGAGTTCCGACTTGCGGAATAGGGCTACTCGATTGCCGAAGGTGATAAACTCTTCGAATATAGAGTATGATTTCTGCAACCAAGCTGGGATATTCTGGTTCAAGTGAACGTCAAGGACGAAAGCCACCATAGCGCTGACGGTAGATACAAATAAGGAATCGAGGTCCGATGGTAGGAAAACCTCTGTGGCGAAGAGAAGAAATTGATTAGTTAAGAAATTATAGCAGTAAGCTATAATGGATACTTATAACCAAATTCAAAAGAAAGGGAAGCCAGAATGAACATACCTAACAAGCCCTGGGCTTGCAATAGCCTCAATAGCGTTATGCTTTGCAATGAAGAATCAAGACACATCAGTATCAGATTTCGGACTGTCTCAGAACTATTCAATCGTCTCAGGCACTCGTTCGCGGAGCTCAGCCGTATCTGTAGGAAGAAATATAAAAGGGGTCTAGTGGCTAGGATTATGCACTGTAATAACGCCGTTAACTTCACCTCAAAAGATACGCTTTGAGTAATGTTGTATACTTGAAGACGGCTTACCTGATGGTATTGAAGGTGGAGGTGGGCTGAAATTCTCGATAATCCGTGGCGTGCCGTTTCTCGCTCCACGGGAAACGAGAGACGGAGCTCGTCTGCCACTCCCGCAATGTCGGACAGGGCGGCTTTGGTGCTGAGCAGAAACTTACGGTCTTTCTGGCCTTGGGTACCATAGACAGCTATGCTCGGAGAAAACGTGGCGACGTTAGTGTGCAAAGCTTAAGAGTTTGAAAAATAGCTTTTGAGACCTACTATCGTTGATTTTGGCCATTATACGGGATATTTTGATTCGAATGCTTAGCGCTGCGGTGCGCTGGGTAGAGCCTGACAAACTTGGTAATTGAAGAGACACGCCACAATCATGATTAGACTGTGGTAAACCCATAAGAGAGGTCATTTCACGATCCAATATGTAGACGGTCCACCACGCTCGACGTGATCTTTCGACTAGCCCTTCGCTAAATCCCTCAGTTCCCATGTCAGTATGTAAACCACAGCCCATAGCTAACCGCATCGCTTGACCAATCTAATTTGTAGGTAACTTGTGAGTTTCAATGATCTGAAAAATACCATAATGATTAGACAGCGTTAGATCTTACATAGTTGTGCGCCACAATCCGACTGTCGATACAATGCAGATAAAGTGCAATACAACATAAAATTTCGGTGGCTGCAACGGGGCGCGTCCAGAGCATTATCATATTGGGCAATAAATGGAGCGCCTTTGAAAAATAGGCTTCACCGGGCGGGCTCTTGCCTTGAGGCTTTTTGGTGGTAAAGCCTTTACCAAAAGCCAAGATGAGAAGGAAGTGGACATACCACAGCTCCTCTGATGGCTGCGGTTGTTGCAAGGGGTCTTCATAAAACCTGTATAGGGACTGCATGAAGGTTTCCTCGTCAAAGAGATGAAAGATCTGACAGCAATGAAATTTAACAGCGTTTATCAGATATATGCAATGGTCGAGAGATGGTAGAACGGGTGAGGCGGGCCCAGATAATGCAGCTCTGCTTCCACCCCAATCGAGTTCATAGATCATACAATCGAAACCCAAGTCGTCCGTTGGAAGAGGCGTGTGGAAAAGTCGTTCATGGGTCATGCTAAGGATGCGCCTGGTAAAGGACCAGTTCGAAGAAGTACCTAAATAGAATGTAAAGCCATTCCCGGCAGTCGAGAACGCAGAACGGCCGGTAGACAATGGATTCGTCAAGGGTTGGCTATCACAATCTGAGTTTGGCGTATACGGATCTTCTTGCCCATCTTCCGTCATAGCAGTCGGGAAAGGACTAACACCGTCGTGACAATCAGAACGATAAATTGAAGAGGGCACGGCCTGTCCGATTGTTGTCGTTGGAGTTAATAGCCGGTCACCGCGATTACGACAAGTCTCGTTGACCTGCCGGCTAGCAAGCCCAGGACCGGCTTCTTCTTGAGTGTTTTTAAAAGGTGCCCCTACTCCTGCTGCTGCTGCTGCTGCTGCTGCTGTACCTCGCTGCAACTCTTCGATATATCTGTAATTTAAATATAGCACTTAGTTAGTAAGAGCCCATATTTGGGAATCTGACTGGGAGCATTTATTTAACATGCCTTCTAGTAACCATGATTTTTTGGTCCTCGAAGTTGAATGTACACGTCAGGTTACGCTTGCGGCAAGTATCGCACGGGCGAGACCCTGAGCACCTGACCTTTTGCCGACGACATCTCTCGCATCTGCTCCGAGGGTCATTCATGAATTAGCTTGTTGACCCATAGCTCTCTTTAGTGTCATCCTTGAGCTTAGTTACTCACGCGTTGGATGACCTTTTCATTGCCTTCCTGGTCGAATATGCGGGTTTCGTGGGTGGGTTTGGAGCAGTCTCGTCTTCGTGACCAGACTCATTTTCTCGGGGCGACATGACGGATCGTGATGAAGACAAGACAATAACAAGAAACTGGCGACACTTTGGTTAAGCTATCAAAACAGATTTGTGAACTACAAAGACATAGAGGGAGGTATGTTATAATGTTAGGTATGTTACCGTCACCAGAATGGCCAGAGTGGTAGCGAGGGTGGATAACGAACTCCTGAGAAGGTCGACGCCGCCTTAAACAAGGACCTGGATCATGTACTTACTGTAGGCGCGGTATGCGGGGAAGTGTGGGGGTGGGGATGATCCGGGGATATTGCGGAGTTCTCTGTAACGCTAAAAACACCAAGAGTTGGGGCTATACGGCTAGGGGGTCACAATGAGTCGTGTGAGTATAATGGGTGTGATGAGTACGATGGAATCAAAGGCTCGAAGGAGAGGGAACTTCGGGAGATAAGTGAATCATATAGACAAGTAGGTATCTCCTTGATTGAGGCCCTTTGCACGGTCTTATCAAAGGCGGGGTGCTTAGGTGGACCCCTAAGTAACTCCTAATCTATAAGCCGCGGATTTAAGAGATAGATAAGATACGCGTTGATATTACCAACTAGATATTATAGAGATTGCACATTCGAATCCACTAGGCATTCTGTCGAGCGCAATCAAGTATGGACTGTTACCGTGTTTTGGTCACTTTGCCTGAAAACCGTAGTGTGAGGTTAAGATAGCCGCTCCAAGAACGAACGAAGATGCGATTTTGTTAGGGGGGTAGGGATTTTGGAGAGTGAAGGGATCCCCAAATGTGGATATAGTCTAGTGTCTTCTATATACAAGACCTATTGTGATTCACAAAAACTATTAAGGAGACCAATGGATCAGTGAGATTGAACCTTCACCCCGTGCTTTCACTTACCATTGGCCCACGAGTCGTTGAATGTGTAGGCCAAGGGGATGTAGTATGTACACTACCAGGTACTAGTAACCAGTTGGTATGTTGAGTGTTGTTAGTTGTCCCGCTTCCTTTCATCTAGCCCAGATACCTATCTCAGAATACTGAATCATATGAAAAGTTCGATCCTACACTTATAATTCTTTTCGAAGTTTAACACTAACTCCTTATTTACAATCTTTTCGTCAGCGACTCAGAAAATAGCCAGGAAAGATCCGTTGGACAGAGGGGTGTCTGCTTGATATCTGTGATCCACGTGCTGCCCTAGATAGCGGGGATCACTGCATCACAGGGGCCAACATATCGCAAATGTGACTAATAAGTCCTCAGAATTTCTTGGTGGCGGAAAGTCTCCTATGAAGCAGCGACAAACGGGCGCAAAGTACCTGTGCTGTATGAGCTCCGATCTAGGCTAGCCGGTGCTAACCGATAATTCGTGAATGACCGTCGTTTCCGAGATCAGCCCGTATGCTCCGAGATGCTCACGCTTCTGATGTTGGGGGGATTCTGGATTTGTAAATCAGTCCACTCTTGCACTGCCTTGATGCGCTCCTCTAAGCTGGCCAATTGCGCTCCGTTGACTTTCTCAATATTCAAACTGCCAAACATGTCTACGTCCACTAGGGCGTATATTGTAACTCCCTAAGCCACATCAACTTTGACCAGTCTATCGAACGCAGGCACTGTAATTTCGAGCTTCTAATCCCACCGATCACCCACCTCCCACGTGGCCTTGACACGCACCAACCATACTGAAGTATATAACGTTAGGCCAACTATTCACTCCTATCACATAGCCAAGAACCACCGGCTCGCTCATAAGAAGATGAGGAGAGTTATTAGATTTGGTCCATGTGCATCATCTTATCATAAATAGTCTTACCGGGGACACCTAGCACACCGTCGACTATTGAATTGCAAACCTCACCTCCGCAATACGCGTCCGCAAGACCCAATGTTCGGCTAATTTGGTATTATGAACAGGGAGAATAGATTTGACATAGGGCTGAGGTGAAGCTCTTCATTGAGTGTTGGGGCTGGCCGAGAATTGGTGGGTCAGTTGTACCGTTACGCCCAACTCATCGCGATTCTGCATAAGCGTTAAGGGCCAAATACCCTAATTCGGATCATCGTGGTCGGATCACCGTACTAGTAGGGCCGGATACGTTAGTGTCTATGGACTGGCAAGGCTAACCAAAGGGCCAACTCGTCAGGGTTTTACTCTATCCGGTGACAAGCCGTTCGAATAATACCTGTTCATGCTGCTTCGCCCCTTTTTCTAACCACGAGTCGAAAGACGTGGAGCCATCCCCATACCAGAAAGAAACTGAGGTACCAATCCAAATATTACTAATGGAGATGACGCACATTACCCCAGCTTTTGAAGAGCTACGGTTTGAAAACCGCCAATGGCGAACCAACAGAGTGTAAGCAAGATTCGGCTGCATATGCTGGTCTCATCGGGTCTCATTCCGTGCAGGCAGCCAAAAAGTAGCCCATAGGTGGAGATAAACATCGGAACAGTATCCGCTTTATCTATGAACATTGATGCATCTTGATTAGAACATATCACAGTCTGATAAGCATCTTGGACTCAATGTGCCGTATGAGAACGCACCCTCCTAGGTACTGCTAATCTGTAAACTTCCAAGTAAAGAAACCCCTCTCACCCTTTGTGGGGAGGGAAATATTGTTCACGGCCTAGTAACCGATAGAGAAATTATCGGATGTGTGATATAATATGACGTACGATTTATCCTCATATTCCGTTGCGCTTTTTATTACTTTGTTGGTATTTCGCACTAGAGTGGGTGCTGTATTAGGAGCCAGCTTTTGTTTACAATTATCATTGTCCAACCAGCCACAAGTGAGACGGTCGTAATCAAATCCGCCTCTAGCAGAACAATATGTCATCCTCTCTACCTGGGAGAATCAATCTCCCAGCCTCCCAGTACAATCTCGATACCTACTGGGGTCGTGTCAGACATATGGCTAACATCACTGACCCAAGGCGAGTACTGCAGCTCCGACCTTTTTACGTGAATCTTGTTCATTTCATAAATTACCAAAGCCCGTCCCTTTTTTTAGGCTAAGCCTCATTCTTAACGTCTCAGGCTAATCTGTATAATCTTTTAGGACACTTTTCGTTGGGAAGGAGGGCTTAGATCGAGCTAAGAAACTTGTGGTAGCCTATAAGCAGGGGGAAATCACGAAGATGACGCCCGAGCTATGGAATGCGAAGAAAATTGTCGATTCAACTTTGCACCCTGATACTGGCGAGCATGTTTTCCTGCCCTGGCGTATGTCTTGTGCTGTTTTGGTCAACTTCGCCGTTACGGCAGGTATGCTCACACCTGGCCTAAAGGTATGCGCTAGCACTCAAATAATCTCTTTTACAATTTGCATTGTCGTAATGAAAGTGAACAGCTAATAAACTGCTCCTCCTAGACCACGGGAACTCTCTTCTGGCAGATTGTGAATCAGTCTGTCAATGTAGCAGTGAACTACTCCAACGCCAACAAGTCATCTCCTATTCCCTTGTCTAGAATTGCACAGTCATACCTTCTCGCCGTTGGCGCATCCTGTTCTGTAGCGATTGGCCTCAACTCCGCGGTGCCGCGCTTGAAATTTGTTTCACCTTCAACAAAGATTCTTCTTTCCCGACTTGTTCCTTTCGCAGCCGTAGCGTCAGCTGGGGCGCTGAATGTCTACTTAACTCGAGGAGAGGAAATGCGTACTGGGATCGATGTGTTCGCTGTCTCTCCGAAACAAAATGAATTGAACCCGGAGACGGAGACTGACATGGCCAGCCTTGGTAAAAGCAAAAAAGCGGCATTCATAGCAGTTAGCGAAACAGCGCTTAGTCGTGTGCTTAATAGCAGTCCTATCATGTTGGTCCCGCCGTTGGTTCTACTCAAATTACAAACCACCACGTGGCTGAAGAGGAATCCGAACTTAACCCTGCCGATAAATTTGGGTCTAATCTTGGGTATGAGTTTTGTTGCCTTACCGTTCGCCCTGGCTGTGTTTCCGCAACAGCAGAGGATTAGCACGGATAAATTGGAGAGAGAGTTTTCCAACAAGGACTATCCTGGTGTCATGGTGATGTTTAACCGTGGTGTTTAGCCTTGACACTTCTTCGTAATGCCATTTTCTCTTGACTACAAATTTTTCAAGGCGTGTTAAAAATTAATGAAACTCAAATGTGAATGGGATAAATGGCACATATTAGAAGCTCTTAGGCATGAAAAAAGGCGAAGTATGATCACTAACTATAACATGCGTTTGATTTCATAGCAGAATAGCACAGTACTTTAGTTCCTTGACAAAGTATTACTCACATTTATTTGAGCTAGCTTTAAACTCAGATAACATGCAAAATATAACGAGAGACTCGGAAATAGCCTTACAGGGCGAATTTTGCTATGTTGACAATTAGCTCTAACTAAGTACAGGGCTATACAGAGTTTGAGTTATCTGCGCATGACCACGCACTAGAGCCACCAGACTCCCGGTACGAATCTATGATGCTGACAATAGACCCGTAAGTGCCAGCGATCGTAAGGAATGTTCCCGATACAATAACAAACACGCTAAAAAAGACCATCCAATACCAATGCAAAGTCCGGTTAACATCCTTTTGTTTCCAGTTATCGTATAACCACATGCAGCCCATTGCCTGGAACGACATTAAGGTGCCAAAAAGGGCACCGTTTAATGACACCAATCCACCGAAAACAGGAATAGCGCTGGCTATCACGTATGCGGTGATCGTGATACCAGCAGTACAACTGAGCCACGAGATCCAGTGGGTGGGGGTGTTTTCAACTAGATGCCGACTACCACGGAGAATACGGACAAAAATGAATTTTGCGGGCAGCTACCTTGAGAGATTAGAATAAATTATTTCGATAGGACTGTAATTGCACTCACGTGAATCACAAGTGTGGTTGTGACTATTAGTCCTGGCAGGGCAACACCATAGGCGATCTTCTTCACCAGAACTCCAGCAGATCCAAGAGCAGGTGAAGCGACGTAGGAACCGCAGAAATAGTAAATCACAATGCCAATTATTAAGTAGACAGCAGTCACCCCGGACTGACAAACCAGTAACGATCGGGTGTATAGCCTTGGATCACGCATTTCGGATACGACGGCGAAGAAGGCGGTTGTTCCGGTATAGGCAAAGATAAGCGAAGAGACAGCCGTAATACCCTCAGTGAACGAAGGGTGACCAATGAGTTTGTAGTCGGAGGCCCACTATAGTTCACTGGAGTCAGTAATTACTCTTTCAGGTAAAAATCGTGACAAGTTTCGGGAGTTCAGCATGCTCCCAAGACATGTTGGTAGCCCTCAATATGAGATTTGTGGCTCACAGGTGGCCAGATGGGGAAGAAAATGACTCCAGGGGTAACATACGGGGCCGTCTTGTGGAGCGGCTGCCGGGCGATCTTGAATACCAACAGCTATTGTAACAGTAAATACTGCAGTGGGGAAACAAACTATTAGTCTTCTAGTGCGAGCGAGTTCGTCTTTTAACGAGCAGAAGCGCCACTTACGAGCAGTAAGGATACCAACAAGGCCAATCCAGGCGAGCCAGGTGATGCGACCAAGTGTCTGTATGCTGGAAAAGGCAAACCCGATAATAGCGGCAATAGCCACAAAGATAGCAGTGCATGCGCCACTGGATGAGGTTAGCAGTCGAGAATTACAAATTATAGGAACAATAGATCCGTTTGATATAGTATTTTGGGAGGATGCGTGAGGGTATAGCCGATCGAGACAAATAAAAGGTCCGGGAAAGGGAACCAATACCTCAGGATTACTTACTGTGTTGAAACTGAATTTAGGCAGATTGATATACTGGTAATACCGGAGCCAGCAACCAAAATCCAGTCTAATATTTGTTAGCAAAACAACTGTATGCATTGATGCATCGGAAACCCAGACTTACAGAGACAAAAGGCGACAGTGAAGAACCACCGCCCAGCGCGTCCAAACATCATGCCCCCAGCATCGTCGATACTATAAACACCAGGATGGAGAATCTTGAAGACGCCAACCATATAATTGGACCAACCTGTAATGACGGCTATACTGACGAGGATGATGACTCCTGGGATAAGACCCAAGACATCGAAAGCAGCGGGAATAGAAAGAACCCCAAGTCCAATCTGACTCTTCATCATGAGGACCACTGTCCCAATCCAACCGACCTAGACACATAAGTGAGCATGACAGGACCTACGGCGGGAGAGAGAGTTCGTACATTCCTATAGTTGGGTCCACCGCGACCGATTTCTCCGAAAACATCGTCATGTGTGGTTATTTCTTCTAAATTGCCAACGCATACCGAAGCAGATCGAGCACGGTGGATTTCTTCGGAAGTTTTTTTTTGTGAATACATATTTGCGAATAACTGACCGACTTATTGGTAAGAGGAATTATCTTTCAACAGTGAGGTGAAAATGGCCCCTTTTATTTAGTTTTAGGTCCATACTATAACGTAAGATCTAGATAGGTCATTTTCGAGGTCTGACATAGCATATGGTACGTTATTAGTTCAGGGCAGAATTAACAAGGAAAATAAACAACTCTCAGCGCAATATCATATCAACCTAGTTCCTTGTTCAAAGTCAATGCACGCCTTGCCCACTTCGGAATGCAGTCTTATTGGCTGCTAGTTTTTGAAACGGTTGTGAGCTTTTAGGAGGGCGATCTTGGACCACTAAAAACAGGAAACCAAGACATTAGAGCATCGAGACCTTCTACATACTTGCTACGACTAGGAGAACTCTTTACTCGTGTACTTTAGTTAATTTAGTTCCGGTCTATGTATCGCTTTATGTTACTATTTGTCGCAGAGGGAGTCAGATTGTATGTAGTGTGAGGGCATTTAGAGCCTATTGGAGACTACCGCGCAACAATAACAGTGTTATTGTAGCCCCCTAAATGGTTCCTGACACTTTCATGTACGATAATCCTTGTGCGTCTAGCAGGGGGGGCAATATACGGGGTAAGCTATTAGTTAGTATTTGGAAGCGCACCTTACTACTTATGAATAGGTAGGTTGCGTAACTCGGTCATACCCCAGGCGGGTGGAGATGCATGTCGGGTTAGATATGACGTTGCTTCGGAACCGCTTCCGATACAATTACCAATGACTAACCCCTGGCCAACTCTGAGGAATGGGAGTTCGTGGGTGTTCATATCAGCTTCCTCGGGAGTCGGGCGGGGTAGCCAAAGATAAACAGATGAGGAGATGTTGGTTCCAGAACGTATCTGATAGCTATCAACCATGTCCATATCCGGGCAGCATGCTCTGCAGCATTTGTTCATGTGATAGTCTTCAGAGTAGTCTGAGATGAATGGCCCGGCCAGCCCAACCGCCGAGGTCGGAAAATGCTCCCGTTAGGTTGAACTATTCATCATGTGTAAATAGTTGGAGGTGTGCGCAGCAGCATAAAAAACGATATCTCAATTCCATTGGCGACCGAATAAGTGAAATCTATAACTTCAAACAGATAAGGAAAATCATGTCGAGCATTACACGGCGAATTAACCGAAGCCAACCCGTGAAGACGTTTAACTATAACGACTTTGTTTCTTTGTATGGCGTGACAACCATTAAGTCAGACCGGTGCAACCACCTCCCCCGAACTTGGACCAGGGCGAGGCATTACTATCATTCGAATCAAGTCTCCATACCCTCGACTATCGACAGCACCGATGGCCATTTAGTTGGAGCCAAGACAGGGAGATCCAGTCCGGCGCCGTTGTCGACTTTGCCCATGCCAGTTTTGCTGAGATCGCTACTTATCTCTAGTGTTTGCGCCAAACCCTACCTCCTCGGACCTTCGCTATCCATCCTGACCTTCCTTGCTAAGCCGAACAGAAGTTTTCTTTTTAGCATTGATAGAAACCCTCTGATTCACTGGGTCGTGAAGCGGACCTTCTATGATCATTTCTGCATCGGCGAAAACGCAGAAGAAGCGATGAAAAACATGAAAAAGATGCACGAATTTGGAATTTCAGGCATTCTTCTTACATACGCTAAAGAAACCACGTTTGACCACAAAAGCAAAAGCGAGCATGTTCCAGGTTCTATAGTGGAAAGGGACGACACTGTCGAGCAGAAGTGCGAGGAAATTGAGGCGTGGAGAAAGGGAACTCTCCAAACAGTACATATGACTGGGGATGGTGACCAAGTTGCTATCAAGTAAGTTGCTTTACTTCCAATAAGAGAAGATCAATTAGTATGATTAAGAACTTGGCTAATTTTTTCGCCTTTCTCTTAATACAGGATGACTGGAGCAGGTCCGTTAGCGACGGAGGCTTTCACAGCCGGCGAGCTTCCACCGAAACAGATGATGGATGCGCTGGATGAAATCTGCCAGGCGGCACGCCAGGCCAAATCGCGTATTGTGATTGACGCCGAATCGCAGCGCTTCCAGCGAGGTATTGCCCGGGCATCAGTCATGCTGATGCGGAAACACAATACTGAGAAAAGCCCACTCGTATATCATACATATCAATGCTATCTAAAAGGCACGCGAGAGCGCCTGGCTAAAGACATTGCGCTAGCGGCCCAAGAAGGCTGGACAATTGGTGTGAAGCTTGTACGCGGTGCATATATGTCCACAGATGAAAGATCAAAGATCCACGATTCCAAAGAAGAAACTGATGACGCATACGACAGCATTGTCAGGGACCTGCTACGTCGCGATATGGACGGTTTTGGGGGGTCAAAGATGTTCGACAGCGGATCATTCCCACGAATGGGCGTCCTTCTAGCCACACACAACAAGAAGACTGTCATGGCAGCCCACAAGCTACACCAAGAGATAAAGGAGGCTGTGCCGCTAGAATTCGCACAGCTCCATGGCATGGCGGACAGTCTTAGCTTTTCCCTCTTGGGCGCCAAGAACGCACAGGGCGGCGCCCCGAAGGTTCTCAAGTGCAGTACTTGGGGACCTCTAAATGAGTGTGTGGCGTATCTGCTAAGGCGCGCAATTGAAAACCGTGAAGCTGTTTCACGAACACAAGACGAATTCATGGCGGTCAGGGCGGAGTTTAAGCGGCGTTTATTGTCAAGGATAGGGCTTTAAGTTATTATAGTAATGGGGCGGGATAGGGGTATTACCAGATTCCATATATAAGGAAACCAGATACATTTGATGTATCCGGGTGATTCAGGAAAGATTGAATAAATATCATTTCACATTACAATGAATTTTAGCAACATTAAATCTTTTTCACTCCTGGTTCGCGTCATTCTCCTACAATGCAGCCACTGCCGGAGCTAATGATCTTTTCCAGTTGTCATCGTTGTCATCTATTGAGAGAGTCCTCGTCGGCTTGAATAACAGACTTGGTGCGAACTTATGATCCCGTGTCACTGCGGATATAACCTAGCGCGTCGATTGCTTAAATCCCCAGCTCAGTGGAGGGCTTCGAAACATTCATATCTTGATAAAGTAGTTCCTATCTCATGCTAGATATTTCATGACAACTACCTCCATAAACTCGTCACTTATAAGTGAGCCCAGGAGTGTTATATAATGGCTAGGTTGACGCTCATATAGCACGAACAGCAAATCGTAAGAAATTGTCCTGTTATGCTACATAGAATGCTCCGATACAGCCTTAACAATCTGTACAACCAGGTTCAATACCAATCCAGAAAATCGCACTTAAACATCACCTAATTACGAACCGGTGCCGGGGGCATCCATGGAGCCCAGTGCTTACGATATTCAGGCCACCACTCATCATGTTTCGACGGCGGGCCCAGCGCGGATGCATTGATCAGGGCACCCATAGGATTCGGGTCCGGCACCGTCGGGGCCCCCGTCAGATTCAGAAAGTTTTTGTCGTTTCCCGCGGCATTGCCCACCGTCGGTATATTCTGGCGGCGGCAGGCGTCGGCGTGATCCTTTGGGATGGAAATCGTTTTCTGTAGGATATCCGGCGCTACAATGAAGGTGGCGACAAGACCTAGGGAAGGACGGAACGTATTAGCCATAGTGTTGTTATTCCCAGAAGACACATCTTAATTGATATATTTGACTCACCAGCTTCGATGTGCCACTCGATATGACAGTGCATCAAATGCACACCCGGATTATTCGCCTTAAAGCGCAAGGCTACGAAGCCACCGGCGTTGATCAAGACCGTGTCGCGACGAAGTGGATTCGGATGCGGCGGCGTCAGATGTCCACCGTCATAGTATCCCTCTCCCATACCGTTGCGCGCAATGACTTGAAACGTGGCGCCGTGAAGATGCCAAGGGTGGCCGCCTGTCTATATAGTGGCGATGATATTTGTGTCAATATTCGTGCCCACGCAACATGAACCAGCATACAATCGTTGATGGTGGCACTTACGTCAAAATTATTGATAATGACTTCCACAATCTGATTATGTTTGACCACTAGTGGGACGGAGTTTACCCCGTATACAAGCGGATTGAAAGCATTAGAACCAGCGCTCAGTGCTGTATACAATGAGGGAACCTAGTGACATGTGTAAGCAAGGTCCATTCGAGTCAACATATTATATTCCTAGCTTACAAGTGGAGGGACGAATGTAGTATCGTTAAGAGTGGCCCTGGAAAGGTTGCGGTCAATACATCCTCTTCGTCATCCAGCAGAGTATCAGGTTACTCACCGAGTCTGATTATTAATAATAGAAAAGTTCAAGTTTAGGATTACCTGCTGATCAACCTGTGTATATGTGGCCACTTGGTCCGCGTTGTAAGCGGACGAAGTAACGAGGTCGATGTCATCGAAGTGATCAGGGCTGTCAGGCAGAGGAACATGGGCGGGGAGCGGCTTGGACGAGTCGTACACGAGGTAGCCGTAGAAGTTAGGATTATAGCCATCTGGTACTTCGTCGAACATGCCTAAGCAAAGAAAAGAGCATTCTCGTGTTAGAGACTGCCTTCATAAATATGTTTATACGATAGTAGTCATGAAGTAGCAACTCACCTGTGTCAACAGCAGCCTGAATAAGGAAATTTTCACTGGTGGACTCATTCGTCGTAAGCAGCACGCCATATCGCTGAGCAACACTCAAGTACAAGAGATCAACCGTGTAAGGCTCTGTGTAAACGCCATCGACTTCGACGATGGTGAAATTGTGGCCTTTGATCTTCAGGTAGGTGCCGACGAAGTTTCCATAGTTGATTACGTGTAGTAGGTATGTCTTCCCAGGCTGAACGCACACCGAAACGTTCTGTCCATCATTGAGCAGTCCAGTATCTGGAATAGGCTCTGCTCCGCCGTCGGCGGCGTTCTCGGCGGACTGGTAATACTCGATCAAGTAAGGGGCTTGGTTGTGATACCAATCGGCAAGAGTCACAACCAGTTCCCCTCCCGTCACGTTGTAAGGAGGATGGGGATCATGAACGATTAAAGGACCTCGCAGGCCGTCAGCAATCTGGCCGTGGACATGGCTATGCCACCAATATGTTCCCACTTGCTGGTCAACCTACAACTAATATTAGACCTGTTTCTTTCCTGAGTCCCGACGGTTGTTTTTATAGACCTTTGACACAATGAATCGGAACGAAACAAAAAAGAGGGAACTAACCGTGAAGTTATATGTGAAAGAGGAACCTGGGGGGACGGGACACTGTGTGGCCATGGCCGGTCCATCCATTTGATTTGCACCAATTTGATAGAGGCCGTGCCAATGAATACTGGACGTCTCATTGCCGAGGTTGTTCGTGACTTGCACAACGAGACGATCTCCTTTGCAAATATCGACTGTTGGCGGTGGCCACTGGTTATTCACAGCGACTACGGAACGTCCAAACCCGTCAGGGGAGACCCATTTCCATCCTAAGCTCCATTCTAGCGAAACGGTCTTCGGTAAACCACTGCAAGTATAGGCAACAGCAGAAGAGCAGAAGGCGATTGCCGGGAGAAGAGACCACATATTTGCTCTTTGCGTTATGGAATGGAAGATCCAGACCAGCGAAATTATTAAATCCGTCGGCTCTATCAATGATAATCTAAATACAACATCGAAAGTGCATCACCGAGGAGCGTTACCCATCTCTTTATAGTCAATTTGACCCATCCTGATTAGCGCCGACATTCCACCGTCACTGTGCCATCAACTTTTATTTCCACTGAAGCTCCAAGCGCCACCCTACTCATCCTTCAACGCTTAAGTGTGAAGCTGAACGCCACAGCGCAGAGTGTGTAGTGATAGCTTCGTAATCCACACGACGTTATTGGTGGAGGATGGTAGACTAGCGGTAGCGAACAACGGCCGAAAATGAAAGTGGACATTGTCGGTAAGACTAGAATATGCAGAGGAGTCTAACTATTTGTCACCTACCTCATAACTGAGGTCGTACATACCGGTAGTTGTCATGGTTCTTCGTATATGGCTGTCTAGTGGGGATACCATCCGGTTCGATCATGAACCTAATTTGGTAACGGGTGTAAGATTCACAAATCTACCCCACAATAACCTCTAGACAAGCTTTCCTTAGCTTCACCAGGTGCCACCGGCTTACACTGGGCCCCCATCACCCGTCGCTCGTTATACCGGTATTGGGTAACTCCATCACGTAGTTCAGGTCAATTACTTAGGTATCGTGAAGATAATAGGTTCCACCGCTAGTTGCACAATATGGCTCTTTGAAATCTAAGGAACTATAGCCAAAAGACTAAACAAGAACCGAAGTGTGAGAGAGAGGAGAGATAGGTGAAACGTACCATCCACGGAATATGAACACAAGAGCCAGAGTATGGGAATCTAGCCAGCCATTACTACTGTAAGTTACTCCTGTCTTTCTGACGAACCTAGTTTATTAAATAGCACATCCTGAGTACCGCTGATCTAGCTTCTCCTTGGATAATGTGAACGGAGATGTTGAAAGTCCTTACATATACATAACTATAGTCTTTAAATATGGCTACCCACTTTAAAAATACTTAAGTAGTTGTGTAAGTTTTAGCTTAATTTCAACAGCTTTCAAAAAGTTTATAAACTGATCTAGGAAGGAGAGCAAATCGAAACCCGCGATTTCCACGCCGATCAGTGACCACCTATAACAGGGGCTACCCGTGCTTTTGCCCGAATAGGAATATGAGGTTTCTAATTTAGATTGTCCTCCCGGTGCATTTCCGAGCTAGAAACGAATCCACAGTAAGACGAGAGGGCCGCTCTTGCCGGGGGCAAAGAAGCCCGCTTTTCTTACGCCTATTGCTTCTCCACGCTCACGTTCAAATGAAGAGTCGTCATTAGGTTGCCGCTTATTTCTTCATGGAACTCGGTAGTAATGAAGTTTACCAATGCACTTCTCTCACCTTCCGCTGAAACCGAGCACATATGATGCTACAGCCTGTCACTTTAAAAGTAGCGGGGTTGTGAAGAACTACATATAAGCTAGGCTCTTGCATTCGTGATAACTCCACGGGTTCTAACCAAATCTAGCTTAATCCAGGACAGGATCGGTTTGATGATTGTCCAGCTGGCAATAAATCGGAGTTCTCCGTCGTTGGGATTGACTACATGATACTTTGCTGAGTGTCCTATTACACTATCGACTGAGTAGGTAGCTAGCATTCACCTACTCACAGTAGCTTCAGTATAGAGACATTACTAGATTCAGTTTAAAGTTAATAATCTCAGATTTGAAAAAGAAATCATTCTAAAATGATATTTGTCCTGTTTTGTAGATGATGTAGTTTGATGTGATTCAAAGTTCGTAAGAACTAGACCTTCGATAATGAGGTCGCGCACACAAGCTGTTTAAAATTATCATTCGCTGCTGATAACGATCGAAAAAGTCAAATAGCATACGCTAATACTTTGATTAGTTGCGCATAGGGGATATAGAACTCTCGCGCATATTCAAAAGATTGATACTGTGTTCGTCAGGGGAGTGAAATGCAGGAGGCTAGGTAATCCAACGTAAATAGCTCCTGCTTAATTACTATTTTGCGGGCACATCTTTTCCGCAAGTGCAAAGTATATGCTCTTACGATTTGATTTAGTAGACATCGGGCAAATATATACTACTATTTAGAGTAGGTAGGAAATACTAGCTACATAAGTAGCTTGCCCATGCTGTATACCCCTAGGGAGACCTGAAGGGATAGTTCAGAAGGACTAGCCTTCCCATGGCGTTAAATATACCTACGTACCGACTACCCAACCAATCCCACTCGAGTCTAAGCTATCCTCATCGACTTCCGGATTCATTCTAGCATTCATACTCCGCGTTACTATACGTCACGTTTGGGTCAAACTCCAGATCCATCAATATCCAACTCCTATCTTCCCACAAATTCTCGGAAGCCCATCCAAACGAGGTGTCGATCAAGGGAGATTGTAGTCCGGCATTGAACATTGAAGGCCTGCCAGGTAGCGTGCTCTCACTATTCGGGGCTTCAGGCCCCCGTGCTTGCAAATTGTCTCCCTGGCGAATAGGACCCAATGGCTGTTGGGTTTCAATGCACGCGGGTTGTTCGTCGAGGGGGATATCATGAGCAGTCTCGCGCGCTTTGACCGCTTGTGTTGTTTGCGTATACGGCTGCGTGTCCAGGCCAGCTACTCCCAGCTGGCCTTCACAGTTTTGCAAACCTGAGTTGTCTGCTCCTTGTTGGCCCAACTGACGCGGATTAACACTCGTGTCATCCCTGTTGTTTAGCAACTGGGCCACGATTGCCGCACAGCGTCCAGCGCTCGGTGTGCTCTTCGCGCCCTGACGCAAGATCTCCAAACCAAAATCAAGGCGGGCACTGGCTGCGCGCGCTAGATTCGCGTTGGCGATTATATTATCTTGTGCTCGATTTTCCTTCAGGTCTTTAACGTTAATGGTGCACGCCACGAACATCGTATAAGTCTGCAGCCAAGTCACGCAGCGGAATCCGAATCGTCGGACATGAAGCATAAATAAGGTATCCGTCATTTCCGCTGCACGTGTGCATCGAACCCTGGCGGTTTCGGAACTGGCGCGATAAGGCCGGCAAAGTAACATCACGACTGTCTGATATACCAGGTTCAATAACAGAATATGCAAGGGGGGGCATTGCATGGTCCTCGAATCATTCTGCACGATTAGATCATGTGGCAGTCGTACACACCATTCGTCCAGTTTCTCGAGAGTCTGATTAAGGTAACGTGCTAGTAACTGATCCTTTTCCGTGCGATGCCTGCGGATATAGAGCTTATCAAGAACATCATGAGTTATAACGCAAAGCTCACAATAAGCGACGAACCTGGTGCTACTGAAGGCTCTGTGCTGCATAAGACCTTCGAACAGAGATCCCTGAACCGCTTTGGGTTCCCAGATCTCCTCGTCTGCATCAAGGCCATCCAAAAGCGCGTCCGGCCTTGGCAGCTCTATAACATTCGTAATTGCTGGATTTCGGCCCAAACATAAACTTATGGTTTTATCCCATGTATAACAGCTCCAGAATATCTGGTTTCGTATCGCGAGGTCCTCGTCCGAGAAATGTGGGAATAGGGGGCTGAGTTTCTTTGGAGCAAGATGAAGACCTAGGTCTCTCGCCATACGGAATGCCATACCGCTATACAACCAGCCTTGGGATGTCCTACCACACGCGCATTCTCTTGCCGAGAAGATGAGCAAACCTTGGATCGTGGCAATTGAGCTTCCGCGATCGATATCAAGATCAAGCAGTTTACGCGCTTGCTTAGCGAAGTGGCGTCCAACCTCTGCAGCATCCGACCTTGCAGAGTATCGAGCGGCCTGCGCCAATACAGTGGCCAGGAGAAATGGCGTAACATACGGTCCTAGAGTCTCCAGATCACCTGGGATATATCATCGGTCATCTGCCATACCAACTTGCACGTCTTTTCCCTCAGACCACGGACTTACGTATAAATATCTTCTTCACCAACACGCAATGCAGATGATGGGGCCAACACCAATATGTGTCTAGCAAGCCATGCAACAACGAGGAGGGTATCTCGCCAAGAAACGCAGCCATTGCATCTTGCTGTTCGAGTCTAGCGTGGGGCTCCCCCGTCTCTCGGCCGTTGCTATAGGGAGCGTTGCCCTGGTGTCCATCTGACGGCGAAATATGGTACAGGCTCGTAGAACCGTAGAAACACAATTGGCCGTCGGTCCCAATGGACGTTTCGTCCTGGAGGCTGCTCGAATCTTCATCGCTACCATGGGCTGCTGAGTCGCTGGTATGAGATGGGCTGAAGTCGCTCGCACTGGACCCCTGCAGTGGGCCAGTCGTAACTGGTTTCGTTAATAGAGCATCTCTCTCGGTATCTTTAGCGGCTCGTAGCTGTTCGAAGCGCTCCTGGTAGGCCTTTAGTTGCTGTTGTAGAGTAACCGCATATGCCAGTGACGGACGTCTATTTAACCGATAAGCTTTGATGTACCTAGATTCTTGAGTAAGATAATGGCTAACTGACTTGTTGTATGTGCACTGCTCACGCGAGAGGACGCATTTCCCACAAGCCGGCAAGGCACCGTCGCATTTCACTTTTCGATGCCGGCAGTTGCAGCACGCGAAGCCGTATCTTCTGCTTTGCTGGGCGCGGGTGGATCGCGCCACCGGCGACTCCTCAACCGGCGAGATGCCGCGCGACCCCGTCATTGTGCCTTGACCGGTGGAGATTCTGAAGCTGGAAAGTTCTAACTGCACAATGTGTCAACTCGGGGAAAGTAAGAAACGTATATGACAAGATAGCGACTTACGGCGTGGGGCCGACGAGGGTGTAAGTTAACCCAACGACACCGCCTGTTTGTCATCCGGGGAGATTCCGTGGAGTACCTTCGCGTTTATGTACCCCACGTCTGTTACCAGTCTTTGTGAGGCGGTAAGACGGGTCGGCGCATATGAGGACCTCTAACCGTGGGCATACCGCGGACTTAGCTTTTCCCGAATACCAGTAGATCTGATACGGTATCATAACTAAATGACTGCAGTCGTTGGTATAAATCAAAATCCTATCAGTGCTGAGTGTAGTCATGATCATTCTTGCCCGAATTAAACGGCTCTACGGCTTCTTTTCACCCAAGACGGGACGCCCAACTAGCCACGCACTGCAGAGATGACTGTTTATCATATTGGTTCGTAGTTCTTTCTTTATCTAAGGTCAGAGTGCGTATTTGTTGATCCATTCTAATCATCATAGTTAGTCCTTTTCAAACTCAAGCCGGCCGCCTCTCCGGAAAAGCTAGCGGAGTGGTCAGCTCTCGGGGCAGCTATGGTGGGAAAAATACCAGGTGAGCAGATAAGTCTCACGGATGAATGACGACTTGACCCTAACTCATGTCGTAGGACTAATAAAATGGAACACCAATCGTGCGCTACCGGCAACTGCACATCGAGCGCAAGGATTTGACATGGGCCTCGTGGCAGTTTTGGAGAAGCCCGATGACGTCCTGACGTACGCAGATCACCCTGCGCATCTTCAGTAAGTTCTTAAATCATGACACAATATCCGATGGAGCACTCATTTCAGCAAGGATTCATGTATTGCGCGAAGAGTTATGCTATGAGACATTAGCGTACGATTTCGAATTTGAGATATAACTTGACAATTTCGAAGAGTAGATCACTTGATCTCATGCATATATATCCAATAAGGATTCTTTTACGATGTCTGGCATATTGATGGAGGTGGCTTATGTTTAGGCGATAGGCTGTTGCTTTCATCTGTATCGGAGGAAAATTGTACATAAGGATCAAGCTCCCATATGGTGTTATAAAGAGGTTCAAGAACACTGTGTTACATGGATATTCCCACACAGCCTCGATATCCTTGATATTCAACGTACAATAGTACTTAGATCTCATATTGTCTATAACTAAAACAGTTGTCTAGCCGGTGAGGTACGAAGAACTCAGTTATCTCGCAGTAGAAATGTTGTCGCTAAGGGTCATCGCGACAATGGCCAATGAGATGGATATCCGCTATAGTCATCATTTCCTTCTTGGTCGCTATGAAAGCATTCTCAAGTGAACGTACTTATATGTCATCAAGTACTAACTACTGTAACAAAGCAGAAAGGTTGTTTATTGTAGATCAAGACTTACCGAGCGAGGTACATGACTTCAACAGGTAATTGTTGTTACTTTGAATCAAGTTAAGCAAGTTATCCCCGACATATAAACTCGCCATTGAGTTGTAGAATTTACGAGCGGGGCACATGTCACGTCCCCAATTGCTCGCGGGAAAGAAATACTTACCTGATACCCCAAGCTGGTTATTTCATGATTTAGAAACTTCATTCGGGGTTATTCTCTTTGGGAACTTCACTATTAGGGTCCCTCATTTTCAAGTTGAAAAACTACTTGCCGTGCTGCTGTTCTATACTCGTCATTTGCGATGCTCAAAAAATGCACGATACGAGTAAGCAGTAAAATCCCGAGACCCCACGGAATCTTCCCGCCTGCAGTGTGCTGGCCTTCGCTCTCAATAATTCCTGTCATTAGCATATTAGGAATGTAATGGGGTATGAATCTCAATTTAAATTTCGCTAGTAAAATAGCTGCGCCTTACTATCTCGTTTCAATATCTCAATCACTCTTCAGACAACACTAGCAACATGTCACTCGCGCAGGAACTCGACCCGCTTCAGCGCGTTTACGCCCAGCATATGGAGGACGGCAACCTGAATATCGCGATGCGCCAGGCTCTTCAACAGTATGCCGAAGACAAGGGATTAAAATTTGAGGTGAGAGAAAAATCACACAACAATTGTTCAGCCTAGTCGCCAACCTGCAACAGCAAGATAGTGCGGGCAACGTCTATTTGACTAGGCCGTCGAATGACAACACTCTCGCGAACATCGCAATTGCGTTTCCTGCAGACGCAAACGATAAGTCGCAATTGTTCGCGAGTGCATTCTCAACATTTGACTTATTAGGCCAAGACGACGTTCTCTGCGGTGTCACACTTATGGGCTTCACTTCTTTGCGCGGGGAGGGTCTCGGACTAGAATCATGGGAGAACGCGATCGCTATTCCCGGGAAATCCGCAGCACTCTCTAGGTTACCCCTCCTCGACCAATTCGCCGAATTTCCTAGCCCGAGGATCTTCCCATTCTCTGCAATCTTCCAAATTTCCGAATCAGCAGATGCGCCCCTGTCGTTGGTCGGTAGTTCACTCCTGATCGCGAAAACGCAAAAGATGCTTGGAGACCGAGAAGGCGGGAGAGTCTACACGCTAGAATTTCGAAGAGCGCCCCGTCTTCAGGTCGAAGGGCCAGGTGCAGCGGAGGTATCACGGAGGATGATTTGCATGTACAGTGAATACATAGCAGCATTGTTCGACAATTTCGATTAGCGGTCAATATCTTCTAAAACTCATCTTGGCTGACGTTTGACGTGCTAAATGAGGAATAATAGCCAAGAGATACTATTCCTTGCACTTAGTGTTAACAACTGCATTCATCATTTTACATATTATCTTCAAAGATAAAAAAACCCCAAATCCCCATGCGACATTCTGGTCGAACACATTAGTTCAGCACATCCACGTGAGCGGTGGAATATACTAGTATCGTATAGTTTAGTCTTGTCCGTAAAAAAACGCACATTATCTCTACATGTGTCAAGTATTAAAATACTCCTAGTCTTTCCGAAGCGGTCATTTACCCAGTATTAAAAATTACCAAATATCCAGTTCCCCAGAACTCGGATCGAGTCTTGATCCCTACTCTTGTTTTGACAGCATTGTGTTAAGTGGATTAGTCTCTAAAGTGAAGTTGGGTTACTAAAAGGTAGCAGCTAAGTTGTAGTATAGGTTAAAAGCTTAATATCATTAATTTTTAACCTTTTTTTCTTTTTGAAAAAAAAAAGTTGGTTTTTTATATAAATAAAATGCTAGCTATTTTTCATTTCCTAAGGTTTTTTTTTTACTTGCAACTTTAGGACTTAACAAAGTTTTTTCTTTTTATATGCTTTATTTTTAAAGCAACGTAAAGTTTTTTTTTATAAAGTAAATGCGTTTTCTTAAGTAATTTTATTTAAAAAGGCAAACTTAAGTTATAGAAAAATTGTGCGTAAATAACTGCTTAAAAAATGCTTTTATTATATATATTAAAATATTAAAGTATTTTTGTTTGCTTATATATTAAATAACTACTTTTTTTATTTTTAATTAATTATTAACCTTTGTTTTTTTTTTTTTTTTTTTTTTTTTTTAAATGTTTTTTTTTTTTAAATTTTTAATTTTTTTTTTTTTAAATTTATTTAATTATTTTTTAATTTTTTTTTTTTTAATATTTTGTATTTTTATTAAATAACTAATATATTTTTTTTTATTTATTTATTAACCTTTTTTTTTTTTTTTTTTTTTTTTTTTTTTTCAAGCTTTTTTTTTGTTAAATTTATAAGTTTATTTGTTTTACCTTTAGTTAATTATTATTAACTTTAAGCTTTTTAAATATTTATTAATTAGTTATTAAATTAATAAGTTTTTTTTTACTTTATTATTATATATTTATTTAATGCAGCTAAATAAAAAACATTTAAATAATAAAGTTAAATAACTTTAATATAAAAGTATAAATTAATAAATAAATAAATTATTAATTTATTTTTACTTTTATTGCTGCTATTATTATGCTATATATATTTGCCTTAAAATTAAATAATTAATAAATAGCTATAATAATTAATAAAAAAAACACTAGTTATGCTATGTTATATTATTATTGCTTAAATATAATAATTAAATAAAGCAAGCTTAATAATGTTAAACTTTATTATAAAAAAACCGATAATATATATTTATTATGAAATTATTGCTGTTATATAGTAAAACTACCGTTGTTTTTATGCTAATTTAAATAATAGCAAGCGTTAAATGCATTTATTATTTAAATTATTTTAAACTTTATATTGTTATTAATTTTTTATAACCTTTTGTTAAATAGCTGCTTTGCAGCTATTAATATGCTTTTATAACTAACCGGCTTTTTTAAAGTTAAAAGCGTTAAGCTTGCTTATATGCTAGCTATTGCTGTTAATTGTTTTAACATTAATATTTTTTGTTTATTTTTTATTATATTAATATTTGCTAATTATTTAGTTAACCTATTAAATTAGCATAGCTTATTATTTGCTATATATTATAACAAAAAAAAATAAAGCTAATTTTTTTGTAAAAAAGCTATTGCTATTATTGCTAAAGTTGCTATTAAGCAGCAAAAATGCAAGGTTTTTGCTTTTAAGCAAATTATCACCGTTGTTAAACAATTTATTATTACTGCTAAATAATTTGTTGCTGCTAATAAATATATTGCTATTGCTGCTAAAATAAATGTTGCTATTATTAAACAGCTAAAGCTTTAATTTTAAAGCTTTTTTAAGGTTTATTATAAAATTATAAATATTTATTTTCCATTTAAAAAGTTGTAAAGTTTTTGCTAATTAGCTATAATATTTAGCCGCTTTTTAAGCATTTAATAATAATAAAAAAACAATAAAATTAAAAAATAAAAAAAATAAAATAAAAAATAAATAAAGTGTATAAGCTGCTTATAAATTATTAATAAATTGTTATGCTTTTTTGTTTATAATTTTTATAACTTTATTGCTTTTTTTTTTAAATTTTTATAAATAAGTTTTTTTTTTTTTTTAATTTATTTTTATAGTTTTAATAAATTTTAACATTTATATTTTTTTATAAAACTTAAAAATTGTTTTTTTAATTATATTTCTTTTATTTTATTAAGAATTTTTTATAATATAACGGTTTTTAATATATAAATATTTTTTTTATTATAAAAATATCATTTTTTTAAACAGTTATAAGCTTTTAAAAAAATAGCAGTAAATTTTTTATTTAATATTTATAAAGTTTTAATATATTAATTAAAAAAATATTATATATTTTATATATATTAAATAGTTTAAGTTTATATATTATTGTTTTATTTTTTATTAATTTAATTATTTTAAAAAGTTTTAAATATTTATTTGTTAATTTAAATATAACAAACCGTTAATTTATAAAAGCGTTAATATTTAAAGCTTTATATATTAAATTATACCTAAGGTGCAAACATTATATAGTTAAGTTATAATTAAATAGTTATTAAAAAATTATTTTTATATAATTATTTTAAAAAGTTGCTATATGTTTAAATTAAATTATAAAGTAAAAACTATAATTAAATATATAAAAAATATTGGTTTATTATATAAATAGTTTTTTTTTTACTAATTTTATTAATAAGTACTTTTGTTTACTAAATTTATTAGCTTACCTGGCTTATTTTTAAAGTGAGCTTATTTGCAGAGTGATTTAAGGTAAGTTATTACGTAACTCTCCTGATTTAAAACTGTGGCTTGTTTTTTAGTATAGTTTCTTTTCCTCGTTGGTATAATGTAGCTGCTAGGCCTCGAGATAGCCTGCGCTTATGTTAGTTTGTAATATTATTCCCTTTCCCCCCGGTTATTATCCTTAATAACAATTAGTTTAGGTGGTAAGTTTTTTTTTCTTTTTTTTTTTGCTTTAAACTTTTGCCATGTTGTTTTACAGCGCTTGTAAGCAATATTGTTTGGCTGATTATTTAAACAAGTTTGGTTTTTTGTCCGATTTGTGCTTTTGCTGCTGTAAAACTAGTTATATTTGTTTAAAAAATTTTAATTATAGTGTTTATTATTTTATATACATTTGCTTTAATTGTTTTTATGCAATGCTTTTTTTTTTAACAATTTAATTTATATAATTAAAAAATATTATTAAATATATAAAAAACATAAAGTTATTTAAGTAAAATTATAATTATTTTATTAAATAATAAAAAAAACTTAAAATAATATATTAATATAATTTGTTTAATTAAAATAATTAAAAAAGCAAAATAATATTTTTACTTTTAAAAATGCTAAGTTTTTTTGCTATAATTTTAATATTTTAAACAAAATAAAAGCATTTAAGCATAAAAAAAAATGTTAAAACAAATTTTAATTTGCTGCTAAAAAAGCTGCTAATATTATTACTCTTAGCATTAATTAAGGTTTTTTTAATTTATTTTTTATTTAAAAAATTAAATTTTTTTTTTAATATTAGCTAATTAAAATATTATTAATAAAATTAATTAATTATTTACTTTATATTTTTTAAGTTTTTTATAAGTTTTTAAATAATTTTTGCATATAAGTATTTTTTTTATTTAATTAAATATTTATAAATATTTTTATTTTAATATAAATTTAATATTTTTTTAACTTTGTATAAATTTTTATTTGGTTTAATTTTTAATTATATTTAAAGTTTAATATTTTTTAATATTAATTTAAAAAAAAATATAAAATTTTAGCTATATTTTAGCTTTTTTAAATAGCTTAAATTAATAGTTAATTTTTAAAATAACTTTTTTAATTTTAAATAGTTTAATTTATTTAAAATTAAGTTTATTGCTTAATTGTTTTATTTTAATGTTATGCTTTAAAAAATATATTTTGTTTTTTTTTTTAAAAATTAGCTTTAATAATTTATGCTTATTATTATAAGCTTTTATATAGTTTTATAAAAATATTAGTTTATTTTATAGTTTTTATTATAAACTTATAATTTTTTTTGCTTATATTTTTGTTTTAAATGTTATAACGCTATTAATTATAATTTAATTTACTTTTAAATTAAATTTATAATTTGCTATAACGTAGTTAATAAGCGAGCGGGCCACCCAAGCAAACGGGCCACTTCAACTAACCAAAGGAACTAATAATCTAATAAATTAACCACAACGCTTTAAATCGACTTTATTTATTTAAGATTATCTTCTTTAGGTGTATTTACGTCGATTTCACAGGTGCGCGTATTATGACCGGTATTACCACATCGTCTACAGCGCCGTTGCTTTGCTCGAGCCCCTTTAACAACAATACAATCCTCATTTATTTTTTCTTGTGTTAGTCTTTGTACTTTTTTTTAAGCCGTGAGATCTTGTCTTTCTTATAAAGTAAGTGACCCTTTTTAATGGACATGTATCTTTTTAGCCCTGCGGCGTTTACTTAAGGTTTGATTTGCCTTACAAAGGTTTTAAACCTTTGCTTAAAGCAATGCGACCTAATATATTAACCTTTTTGCCCCTTTTGTTAGCTAGTTAATTAATTAATAAATTAACGTTAAAAAACTGCTTTAATAACAGGCGATTTAACTTTTAATATATTTGGTTTGCAATGTAGCCTCAATTAAATTATTAGGTGTTTTGAAAACCCATAGCATAAGTAGCTCAAGGACTAATTTAAGGGGTGTTAAGGTTTGTAGTTTTATATTTAACTTTAAAAGTACGGAATTTAAACTAAAAGGCATAAAACCAATACCTTAAAAGCCGCTTAAAATATTTTTAAATGTAAAAACTTTTAAAAAAGCAGCATAAAAGGCAGAAAAAAAGTTGGCCTTAGTAATATAGGTAATATGCTTGCACATTATATCTTTGATTTGCCGGCCGTACGCTTGCTTTAATAAACCAAAACAACCAACATTAAAAGGCTAAAAAAGGTGAAATGAATAAAAAGGCATACACAAAATAATAATATTATTATCTTTGCAATAAAGCTTAAATTCGGTCAAATAATAGCTTTTGTAGCCGTTAAGGATAAAAAGACAATAAACCTTAACCAAACGGCCTTTAGTATGTTTATTAAAGTGTTAAATCTATTTAAAACCCCGTTTATTTGTTGTTTATTTATTATTGCTAACAGCAATACGCCAGTCCTCTGGTAATTGGCTGTTTTTATACCAGAAAAACAGGTAATATTTACCAGCGACAATAATAAACGGCGGGATCGCCCACCCTCGAGAATTAACGCCCTGAATTACTATAACCCATTCCCAATTACCCTGCTAGGCCATCTTTAGTCTTTCACGCCTTTTAGCATTTGTAACTACTATTGCTATTGAAATAACGCCTATTATAAAGCCCGTTTTGTCAAAATTATAAATATTCGCCTCGTTAATACTATATTTAGCGATAATGTTCTGTATAAGCCGAAACCACGCGTTTAACGCGTCGTAATCTTTACATTAGGCCCTCTGGTAATTGTATTTGCAATTAAAACGCGTCCGGAGGTTTAGCTATTGCTTTACAAAGTTAAAAGCCCATTGCTTACCAACAGGTAACGCGTCGCAATCGTAAAGCAGTTAATTAGCCATACCTTTTATATCAACCAGCCTAGGGGAAAATGCGCAAAAATCTAAGTCAAAAATATATTAAACTATTGTTAATTCTTTTAAGTTTGTAAGCTTTCGCAAATTTGACATCTTATTACATCGTAATAATCGGCCATTTAATCGCTACTATAAAGTAGTACGGCTTATATTATAGATTTGAGAAGCGGCTCGTACGCTTAATTTCGGGTTTTTTTTAATAGCTTCAATCGCTAAAAGTAACATTCTTTCGTTTGAAGCTATTTATTTAAATAATGGTTGTGTAATACAAGATAAAAGTTGAACGGTTGCATTAGCATATTTAAGTGGCCTGTTCGCTTGGGTGGCCCGCTCGCTTATTAACTACGTTAAATAAAAACATTTTTATTAACTTATTATTAAAATTATTCTAAGCATATTTTATTATAAGCAAAAGCTTAATTTAATTATTTTATTATTTATTAAAGTAATAATATAAATATTGCTTTAAAATTTAATTAAGTTTTTTTATTTATTTATAAATAATTAATGTTTAATGTTTAATATTTTTATTAATAATTAATAAAATTTAAAAGCTATAATTATTTTTTTATTTATAACTGTTTTTTTTTTACTTTTATATTTATTAAAAACATATTTAATTATTATATAAGCTAGATTTTCTGCTATATTTAATTTTAAGTATAATATAAAATATTTTTATTATTGGTTTTTTTAACTTAAATAATTTAACAATAAAATTAAACATAATAAACTTTTAAGCCTTGTTTAATATTTGCTTTAATTATAGCAATTTATATGGTTTGTGTTATGGTGCTTTGTTTTTCCTATATAAAACACATTTTTAAACTATTTCCTTTATTATACTTTTAAGTTTTTTGCATTTGTAGTTTTTTTATACTTAGGATAGTGTTTTGTATACTTTTTAATGTTTTGCTAGTGAATGTTTGTGCATCGCTTTCACTAACTCTTTAATCGCATTTTTAAATAAACTTTCAATAGGTTGTTGTTTATTTATAGCCTTTTTAAGCTTTTTTTTTTTAAACATTAGTTGGTTTAGGCTAATTTATTGCATTTGTTTTATTGTTTTACATAACTTTATTGCTTTTTACTGTGCATAAATTTTATATTTATTGTTGGTGTAATTTTTTAGTCGTAAGATTTGCTGCAAGCATTTTGTAAGCTACTATAGGTCCTTTGCAAATACTGCAAATCCTCGAGGGTTTTAGTATACTGGTGTTACCTTCCCTTTATTTGCTTTGTATAAAGGTTATATTATAGGTTTTTTGTTTAATTGTTTTAAAAACTATATATATTATAGCTTTTTTTGCAAATAAATAATACATTAATATATTACATAGCATATTTATAAAATCTATTTATGTTTTTTGTTTTTAGCATTAATTTTGCCGGTTTTTAACTTATTATAACTTTGCTATAATAATATTTTTTAATAATAAGCTTAATAGCTAAACTAAGTTAATTACTGGTGTTTATTTTACCTTTTATTATAAGTGCTAGGTAATATTGCTATATATTGTTTAAAAATGGCTATATTTTTATGTTATTTTTAGCTTTTAATGTATTAATTATTGCTGTTTTAACTTTTTTTATTTAAAATTTTTATAACGTGTTTTATTATTAAGTGATAAATATTATCAAGTGATAAAAGTCTTAAGTTTTTTTACCTTTTATTATTTAAACTTTATTTTCTTTACTTATAACAATAAACCACGCGTTAAAAAAAGCTAGGTTATTAACTACTGCTAGCGCTTTTAAACGCAACTTTTACATTTTTATTTACAAGCTTGCAAAAATGTATAGCGTTTCTAACAAGATTTTCCGCCGCAAAATCGCCGGTGTTGCGCCCCGGCGCAGCAGCAAAGATATAAAGTCGAAATTAACCGACTTTGAAAAGCAGGCAATTATACAGTTTATAATTTACTTAGATTTAAAAGCGTTTCCCCTTTAGGTGTGTTATATTTAAGATATGGCCGACTAACTATTGGCTGAGCGGGGTAGCCAACTTGTCGGAAAGTGCTAGATAACGCGCTTTATAAACTGTACACCAGCCCTTTAAACGCGTTTAAACCGTCAAATTAACTATAGCCGAGTCCTCTGCGAAGCTCCTACCGAATATAACGCATATTACAAACGCGTAAAAAAAACTATTAAGCGTTAAAGCATTGCAAAAGAAAATATATACAATTTTAATAAAACAAAGTTTATAATAGGCATAATTACAATTAATATAGTTATAACAAGTGTTAAAAAGCAAAATAAACCTAAGCAAGCCTAGCAAGGCAATCGGAATTAGTTTATAGCTATTTGTTTAATTAATTTATAAAGTTAATTAGTGCTGCCTTTTATTATTTTAAAGAAAAAAACCCACTTTACCTCTTAGTATTGCAATAGCCCTTTATTACCCGAATGGCAAATTGCGGTCTCACATAACAGTTAAATTAATAATAATTTTAGTTTAAAATAAATTAAACACTTTAATAAATATACTTAACTATGTTTAACAGGCATAAAACGTTTTTTTATTTTTAATGGTTATAAAAGCCATTATTTAAAAAAATTTAAAAACTATTGTTAAAAAAATGGTATTTTTACCGAAACAATGCCTATATATTTTTTTTATAAACTTTAGCCTTTAAACGTAACATGTTTTAGCCCGTTAAAAAAAGCGTATAGTATTAAAATCAGCAATATTATGCAAACAGGTATAACGCATATTTTAAAAGAGGACTTTTTACCTGCGTTTTTTAAGGCTTATACTTAAGCAATAATATTTGTAAACATTACATCTGGGTTTAAAGCCACTAGCCTTATCCCATTTAACCTAAAAGTCGTTATTTTAAGGCTTAATATTGCGCCAATTCTTTTTACACTATCGCCGGAGCCTAAGTTACCCCTTACTATTTAGGTTTCAAAGATCTTTACTATTATTAAAAAAGCCGTTTTGCAAACTATTTACTTAAAAACCTAAATTGCTAAACATTAAAGTAGCTTACCTAGCAAAATTATTAACGCTATAAACTTGTTATTAAAAGCTATATACTATTTACTGCATAAGCAAACGTTAATACTAAATAAAATAGCTAAGCTTTAAAAAGCCAACCATATTTTTAATAAACATCGGAAAACAAAAAATAAACGATTACGGACTGGAAAAGTACTTACTTAATTTAAAAAAACAAATCTCCAGGTTTTTAAAAAAGGTGGTAGTCAAGTAAATTAAAAAAATAGTGAAAAAAGTGGTCGTTAAGTGAGGGCATCTGCACGCGCGCGCCATTGTGGCATATGCAGCAACACCGGTTATAATGCGCGCACTTGTACAATAGATGTAAATACATCTAATAAAAAAGATTCCGATTAATTTAAAGTAATTTAATTGCGTTATGGTTGTTTTTTTTACGTTGCAATTTCAATAGTGCTTAAAACTTTTATCACTTGATAATATTTATCACTTGATAATAAAACACGTTATATTTAATATTTTATTAAAGCATTTTTTTTGTTAAATAAATTTTGCTATAAAATTTTTTAATTATTTTTATTTAAATTAGTAGTTATATTTAATATAGCTGCATATATATTTTTTTAAACAAGATTTTTTTAAGCTATTTTTAATATTTATATATTAAAGTTTTAACTTTATTTTATATTAAATTTTTTAGTTTAATATTTTTTTAATTATTTTTGTTATTGTTAATTTAAGTAAAATTTTTTCAAAAAGCTATATTTTTTAAAATTTTATTATCAATGCTTGTATTATGTTTTTAGCAATTAATAAAGTTGCAAATATATTTATTTTATTTTGCTTTTTTTAATTGCTTTATAATAAAGTGTTTTAAACACACTTATTTTTTTTTTTTTGCATATGTTGCAATATAACACTTTTTTTATGTGTTGTTATTATAGTTAACTTTATTAATTGTTAATTTTTAACATAGCAATTGTTATAAATAAAGCCTGTTTTACTTTTTTAAGCTCTTGTTTTTTTTTAAGCTTATTATAAGCCCGGGCGTAATATCCTTTTAAATTATAGTTATAACACTTAACTTTACTTAAGTTTTGCCTTTTTTTTGTTGCATTAAGTTTTATAAGTTTTGCATAAATACTTAATGCTGTTAACCTTATGGTTTGTTTTTTTTTTGTGTTAAGTATTTGTTAAATTTGTTGTTGTTTTTGCAAACGTTGTTTATATAACCGATTGTTAATTTTTTAAACACTAAATAAGTTTAACAATTTAAAATATAATAAACTATTAGTTTATAAAAACATTAATATTTAAAGCTTTATATATTAAATTATGCTTAAAGTATAAACATTATATAATTAAATTATAATTAAATAATTATTAAAAAATTATTTTTATATAATTATTTTAAAAAGTTATTATAACGTGTTTTATTATTAAGTAATAAATATTATTAAGTAATAAAAATTTTAAACACTATTTAAGTTACAATGTAAAAAAAACAACTATAACGCAATTAAATTATTTTAAATTAATCGGAATTTTTTTTATTAAATGTATTTACATCTACTGTATAAGTGCGCGCATTATAACCAGTGTTGCTACATATGCCACAATGGCGCGCGCGCATAAATGCCCTTACTTAACAACCACTTTTTTTATTATTTTTTTAATTTACTTAACTACTACTTTTTTTAAAAACTTAAAAATTTATTTCTTTAAATTAAATAAATATTTTTTTAATTTATAATTGCTTATTTTTTGTTTTTTAATGTTTATTAAAAATATAATTAGCTTTTTAAAGCTTAGCTACTTTATTTAATATTAATGTTTGCTTATGCAGTAAATAATATATAACTTTTAATAATAAGTTTATAGCATTAATAATTTTGCTAAATAAACTATTTTAATGCTTAACAATTTAAGTTTTTAAATAAATAATTTATAAAACAACTTTTTTAATAATAATAAAAGTTTTTAAAACTTAAACAATAAAAAATAACTTAAGCTTTAGCAATAATATAAAAAAAATTAGCGCAATATTAAGCTTTAAAATAATAACTTTTAAATTAAATAAAATAAAGCTAATAGCTTTAAATTTAAACATAATATTTATAAATGTTATTGCTTAAATATAAGCTTTAAAAAACGCAGGTAAAAAGTTCTCTTTTAAAATATGCATTATATTTGTTTGCATAATATTGTTAATTTTAATATTATATGCTTTTTTTAACAGGCTAAAATATGCTACGTTTAAAAGCTAAAGTTTATAAAAAAAATATATAGGTATTGTTTTAGTAAAAATACTATTTTTTTAGCAATAATTTTTAAATTTTTTTAAATAATAACTTTTATAATTATTAAAAATAAAAAAATGTTTTATATTTATTAAACGTAGTTAAATATATTTATTAAAATATTTAATTTATTTTAAACCGAGATTATTATTAATTTAGCCGTTATATAAAACCGCAATTTGTTATTTAAATAATAAAAAGCTATTATAATACTAAAAAACAAAGTGGGTTTTTTTCTTTAAAATAATAAAAAATAGCACTAATTAACCTTATAAATTAATTAAACAAATAGTTATAAATTAATTTTAATTGTTTTGCTAAGCTTGCTTAAGCTTATTTTGCTTTTTAATATTTGTTATAATTATATTAGTTATAATTATATTTATTATAAACTTTATTTTATTAAAATTATATATATTTTTTTTTGCAATGCTTTAACGCTTAATAGTTTTTTTATGCGTTTGTAATATATATTATATTTGGTAAAATTTTCGCAAAAAACTTAACTATAGTTGATTTAACGGTTTAAACGCGTTTAAAAGGCTGGTATACGGTTTATAAAGCGCGTTGTCTAATATTTTTCAATAGGTTAGCTACCTTGCTTAGCTAATAGTTAGTCGGCTATATTTTAAACATAATACACCTAAGGGAAAAACGTTTTTAAATCTAAGTAAATTATAAACTATATAATCGTTTGCTTTTTAAAGTTGGTTAATTTTGACTTTATATTTTTGCTGCCGCGCTAAGGCGTAACACTGGCGATTTTGCAGCAAAAGGTTTTATTAAGAACGCTATATATTTTTGCAAGCTTGTAAATAAAAATATAAAAGTTACGTTTAAAAGCGCTAGCAGCAGTTAATAACCTAGCTTTTTTTAACGCGTGGTTTATTATTATAAGTAAAAAAAATAAAGTTTAAATAATAAAAAGTGGAAAAACCTAAAACTCTTGTCACTTAATAATATTTATTACTTAATAATAAAACACGTTATGTTTAAATTAAATTATAAAATAAAAACTATAATTAAATATATAAAAAATATTAGTTTATTATATAAATAGTTTTTTTTTTACCAATTTTATTAGTAAATACTCCCGTTTACTAAACTTATTAGCTTACCTGGTTTATTTTTAAGGTGAGTTTATTTGCAGAGTGATTTAAGGTGAGTTATTATGTGACTTTCTTAATTTAAAACTGTGGCTTGTTTTTTGGTATAGTTTTTTTCCCTCGTTGGTGCAATGTAGCCGCTAAGCCCCGAGATAGCCTGCGCTTATATTAGTTTATAACATTAAAGCTTAATTATTATTAGTTTATATTTTTAATTAATAGTATTATAAAATTTTTAACTTTAAACCTATGTGTTTTTTTTTTATTATATTATTTTACATATAATTTATTGCTTTATTTTAATAGCTTAATTATATTTTTATATAATTATTAAATTTAGTTTATTTGCTTTATTATTATTTAATATTTATATTTAAACAGCTGTTTTAATTAATTAAAAAAGCTTTTTAGCATAAATTTAAATAATATTTTTGCTAATGCTTTGCTATATGTTAAATATATTGAAATATTATAAATTTATTTAGTTATAACTAGTTTTTTTTTTAATTGTTTTAAATAAAGCAGCAAAAAGTTTGCAAATAATATTTTAGCAATTAATTTTGCCGTTTTATTTGTTTATTTATTTAAAAATAAAATATAATACTAAACTTTTTGCTAATTATTAGCTAATAACATACCATTGCTTAAAAATAGCTTGTAAATAAAAATTCCTTATTTAAAATAATGCTTTTAAAAACTTTAAATTATATAAATATATAAAAAAACAATAAATTTACAAAGCTTTTAGCTATTAAAGTTATAATTATAAAAATATATAGCGTATATTTTAATAATTAGTTAATTATTATTAAAATATTATTGCATTTTTTTTTTTTTTTATATTTTAAATATAAATAGCTTTATTATAAAATTGCATGAAATTTCCTTAAATAATATTTTTAATATAAATAATAAAGTTAGCTTATTATAAAGCTAATATAGTTTTGTTTTAATTTTTTAATATATTGCATATATATTTATATATTTTTTTATATTGCTTGTTAAGCTATTTTAATAATAATTAGCTATTAATTTTTTATTTATTTTTAAAACCTTTTAATGTTTAATTAATAAAACATTATAATAATTATATAATAATTTTTTTATTATTTATAAGCTTTATAAAATATAAACTTTTTTTTTATAATTAAATAAATTCTTTTTTTTTTATTTTTATAAAAGCTTAGCAATAAATTTTTTAAAGTATTTTTGCTTTTATATATTAATAATAACAAATTTATTAGCTTATTATTTATTTTAAATTATTTAATGTTTTTATTGCTAATAATAATAATATTAAGTTTTATAGTTAGCTATTTATTAGTTTAATAAGTTTAATATAATAGCTTTTAATATTATTATTTTATATGTTTTTATTTTTAGCAGTTTTATTTATAATAATTAATTTTTAGTTTAATAAACTGTTATTTTTTTTTAGCTAGCTTTTTATAATTATATAATATTTTACTTTTTAAACTTTTTTAAAAATTATAAAATTAAATTTTAATAAGCTTTTTGTTTTATTATTATATTAAAATAATTTAGCTTTTTTAACAAATTATTTATTAGGTTTTATTTTTTTAATTTATATTTTATTTTAAAATTAAACTTTATTAAAATTTATAACTATAAAGTTTAATAAATGCTTAATTATAATTTAATTATAAAGTAATTATAATTTAAATAATTTATTAATATTTAAATTTAATATTAAAAATAATATAAATAATGCTTTTAATATAAAAATGTTATAATTATAATAAATAATTTAACATTTAAAGTGTTATATTTTAACTTAAAGCTTTATAGCTTTTTCAAATAATAAATAATTAAATATTAACAGCTTTTAAATAATTATATAATAATAATGCTAATAATAAATTTTAACGCGTTTGTTTTTACGCAAATAAATAATAAAAAATCAAAATGTTTTAAAATAAAAACTTTAATAAATAATAATTATAACTTTTTAAAAGTTAATAATTTAGCGTTAATAAGTTTAAAAATTATTAATAATTTATTTTTAAGTTTTTTAATAAAAAATATAATTATTTTTATATATTTTTTAATAAACTATTAATAAAACTTTATAAACTTTAAAAAAATGTATATAATATATATATTATTAAGCATTAGTTATTTTTTAATTGTTTTAACTTTATTTTTATTTATATTTATACTTTTAAAAATAACTACAAATTTTAAAAAAAAAATATGGTTTATAAATTAGTTATATTTTTTAAAGTTAATATATAAATTTTAGTTTTTTAGTTTAATAAAAATGCTATATATTATTTGCATATATTTTTTTTAAGTTTTGTTATAAATTATAATATTATTTAAATAAACTATATATAAAATGTTAATTAGCTTAGCTAATATATTATTAATATATGATTAAAAAGTTGCTAATATATTACTAAATTTAAAAAATATAATTAAATATTTAAAGTGCTTATATTTAATTTAAAAAATAATTTTAAGTTCGTTTTTTTTATAAATATATATTTAATAATATATATTTTTAAAATTAAGCTTTATATAAATTTTTTTATTAACAGCAAAAAAATGCGGTTTTTTTTTGTTAATTAATTAAAGCTTTTATAATTAACGTATAATTATAGCTTTTTTTTTATTTTAAGTATAAATAAAATTAAAGTATTTATTAAGCTATTAAAGTGTTAAATTTATTTTTTTGCTAATATTTAGCTAATATATTTTTATAGCATTTATTGTTTTTTTTTTGTTTAAAAAATAAATAAAGCTAAAAAATGCTTTAGCTTTTTTTTTTAAATTAATAATATATTTTAAATAGTAATAATTAAATAATAAATTTACTTTTTAAATATTATATATATTTTAAAAATCTTTTAATTTAAAAAGTAAAATATAACTGCAATTTTTTAATAGCTTTATTTTTATATGTTTTTTTTTATTTAGCTATAATATTAATTTTTTTAATATAATTTATTTTTTATTTAGCTATAATTTTATTTAAGCTTTAAAACAAATAAATAAAGCTAAGCTTTTTTATTTTAAATAATTTATGCAAAGCTATTATATAGCTTTTAATAAAATGCTTTAAATTTAAAATTAAACATTATTAAGTTTAATAACTTTTTTTAAGCAATATTAAGTAAAATAACTAATTTAGCTATAGTTTTTATATTATTTTTCATTTATATAATTAAAGGCTATATGTTTAAACTGTTAGCAATTATAATAAACAATTAATTTTTAATTTTTTAAAGTTTTTTTGCTAAATTTAATAAGTTTTGCCTTTTAATTATAATAAAATTGCTATAAAACATTTTAGCCATGCTTAGCTTTTTATTTTAAATAAGTTTAAAGTATAAACTTTATATTTTTAAATTAATTATTATTTAATGCCATTAGCAATTTAGCTTATATTGCTTTTAAAATAACCGTGTTATAGGTTTTTAGCAAAGGTTTTTTAGTTAAATATTGCTTTAGCTTTTTATTTAATATAGCTATTAAATATATTGCTTACGTTTTTTTAAAAAAAAATTAAAATTATTTGCTTTTTTCTTTTTTTATATTTTTCCAAAAAAAAGCAAAAGGATTTATTATTTTTTTAAATTATATGTTTTAGCTTAATAATAATAATTAAACTATTAATTATTTTATTAATAATATTATTTTTTATTTATATTAATAAATTAGCTTAATTAATATTTTTAATTTTTTTTTTTGCTTTTAAAAAAAAGTGGTTTATTTACCTGCTTTTTATTAATTTTTTAAAATAACGTGTTTTATTATTAAGTGATAAATATTATTAAGTGATAAAAGTTTTAGGTTTTTTTATTTTTTATTATTTAAACTTTATTTTTTTTATTTATAACAATAGATTACGCGTTAAAAAAAGCTAGGTTATTAACTGCTGCTAGTGTTTTTAAATGTAACTTTTATATTTTTATTTATAAGCTTGCGAAAATGTATAGCATTTTTAATAAAACTTTTTGCTGTAAAATTGCTGGTGTTGCGCCTTAGCGTAGCAGCAAAAATATAAAGTTAAAATTAATTAATTTTAAAAAGCAAGCAATTATATAGTTTATAATTTACCTAAATTTAAAAGCGTTTTTTCCTTAGGTGTGTTATTGTTAGATTTAAGCCAATAACCCGTTGAGGTTATGATTGTCTGTGTATTTTCTCTGTCTGTCGAGAACCTCTGTTTTTTGGCTCCCTCTTTTAACCCGTAGGTGGTAGGTCTCATCGTACCACCATCGTACGTTGTAATAGCGTGACTATAGAGGTAATCGTTATATCCGACACCTATAGGAGTTTGTCTAGTGTGCATATCGTTAAATCTAACAGTTATGTTTAAAATATAGCCAACTAATTATTGGCTAAGCAAAGTAGCTAACCTGTTGGAAAATATTAAATAACGCGTTTTATAAACCGTACACCAGCTTTTTAAACGTGTTTAAACTGTTAAATTAATTATAGCCAAGTTTTCTGCAAAAATCCTACCGAATATAACGCGTATTATAAACGCGTAAAAAAAACTATTAAGCGTTAAGGCATTGCAAAAAAAAATATATATAATTTTAATAAAACAAAGTTTATAATAAGCATAATTACAATTAATATAGTTATAATAAGTATTAAAAAATAAAATAAGCTTAAGCAAGCTTAATAAAGCAATTAAAATTAATTTATAATTGTTTGTTTAATTAATTTATAAGGTTAATTAGTGCTACTTTTTATTATTTTAAAAAAAAAAACCTATTTTGCTTTTTAATATTGCAATAGCTTTTTATTACTTAAATGGCAAATTGCGGTTTTATATAACAGCTAGATTAATAATAATTTTAGTTTAAAATAAATTAAATATTTTAATAAGTATATTTAATTGCGTTTAATAAGCATAAAACGTTTTTTTATTTTTAATAATTATAAAAGCTATTATTTAGAGAAATTTAAGAATTATTGCTAAAAAAATGGTATTTTTATTAAAATAATGCTTGTGTATTTTTTTTATAAACTTTAGCTTTTAAACGTAGTATGTTTTAGCTTGTTAAAAAAAGCGTATAGTATTAAAATTAGCAATATTATGCAAA
This sequence comes from Xylaria arbuscula, assembly GCA_022385695.1. NCBI lineage: Eukaryota > Fungi > Ascomycota > Sordariomycetes > Xylariales > Xylariaceae > Xylaria > Xylaria arbuscula. The sequence goes on from MU279344.1 coordinate 84,044, forward strand.
TAGGTATAACGCATGTTTTAAAAAAAAACTTTTTACCTATATTTTTTAAAGTTTATACTTAAGCAATAATATTTGTAAATATTATATTTAAGTTTAAAGCTATTAGCTTTATTTTATTTAATTTAAAATTATTATTTTAAAGTTTAATATTGCGCTAATTTTTTTTATACTATTATTAAAGCTTAAGTTATTTTTTATTGTTTAGGTTTTAAAAACTTTTATTATTATTAAAAAAGCTATTTTATAAACTATTTATTTAAAAACTTAAATTATTAAGCATTAAAATAGCTTATTTAACAAAATTATTAATGCTATAAACTTATTATTAAAAGCTATATATTATTTATTGCATAAGCAAACGTTAATATTAAATAAAATAATTAAGCTTTAAAAAGCTAATTATATTTTTAATAAACGTTAAAAAATAAAAAATAAACGATTATAAACTAAAAAAGTATTTACTTAATTTAAGGAAATAAATTTTTAGGTTTTTAAAAAGGGTGGTAGTTAAGTAGATTAAAAAAATAGTAAAGGAAATGGTCGTCGGGTGAGGGCATTTACGCGCGCGCGCTATTGTGGCATATGCGGCAATACCGGTCATAATGCGCGCACTTGTACAGTAAATGTAAATACATTTAATAAAAAGGATTCCGATTAATTTAAAGTAATTTAATTGCGTTATAGTTGTTTTTTTTACATTGCGACTTAAATAGTGCTTAAAACTTTTGTCACTTGATAATATTTATTATTTAATAATAAAACACGTTAGCTTATAATATAAAAAACTTAAAAAATCTTATTTAATTTATTAATACCGGCTAAATAAAAATAATTTTCTAGCTATATAAAAAATATATTAAGTTTTATAAAAAAACTGCTTTAATATTTAAAAGCAATTAAATATACTTTTATAAAAAAAGCCTTAATGTATATTTTTTTTGTTAAAACAGCAAGTATAGCTAAATTAATTAAAACATTTTTAACTTTTCAATATAATTTTATTAGCTGTTTTTTTTTTTTATAAGCTACGTTTATTTTTTTGTTGTTATAATTTTAGCATTTATTTGTTTTTTAGTTATTAATTTAAAGTTTAGCTTTTAACTTTTAAAGTTTTTTCAACGGTGCTTTATTAAGTGGTAAATAATGCAGTTAATATAATAGCTTATTATATTAATATAATTTTTAACTTATTGCTATAATTTAGCAACTTAAACAATGGTTTAAAAAAAAAAAATTAATATATTAAATAAATTAATTTTTAAAGTAAAGTTAAGTTATTAAAAAATAGCAGCTAGGTTATAATATAAGTTAAAAGCTTAATATTATTAATTCCTAACCTCCCTTTTTTTTCGAGGAGGGAAAGTCGGTTTTTTATATAGACAAAATGCTAGCTATTCTCCACTTCCTAGGGTCTTTCTCTCCACCTGCGACCCTAGTACCTAACACATTGCGGCATCTCGCCGAACCTGAAATTGCCCGCACTTGCATACCGAGACAACTCCACCGCATTTATTGTACTTTATAAGCTTTGGCTGAAGTGTCGCATCATGAACCTTCCAAGTTGCCCGCTATAGACAACCAAACCTCAGCATTTAAGATGGCATCCAAACTTGAATTTTTTGGACATATTAACGGCCCGAATGGACTTCTTTATGTTGAGCGAGAAGGAAACCCAACTGGCCCATCAATCCTATTCGTTCACGGGTTAGGAGGAACCACCAACGCCTACCAGACATTAGTTTCCGGCCTACAAGAATTTGATCTAGTCCGGTTTGATTGGAGTGGTCATGGCCGGAGTACTGTTCCAAAAACGACAAGTATTGAGTCGTACGTTGACGACTGCAAAGGTGCGCATTGTCGTTTAAACCCTCAGCATACTCCGAACATCCCATCTCATAACGGCCACAGCTGTGATTTCGTACTTTGGACTTGAGCAGATCATTCTTGTTGGGCATTCTTTAGGGGGTCTTATCTCTCTTCATCTGGCCTCAAAAATTCCGCACACCATTGCAGCTCTTGTCTTGTTTGGACCTGTCTGCCCGCCACCCGCGGTCAGCCAAGCTGCTTTAACCAATCGTGCGATGGCAGTCAGACGGGGCGGAATGGCGTCTGTTGCAGACACGGTCATATCCAATGCCTTCGCTACTAGATCCTTGAAAGAGCGACTGGGCGAGATCGCACTAGCAAGGGAAATGTTGACTCGGCAAGATCCTACAGGTTATGCACTGGCTGTCGAGGCCCTGAAGCACAGTACTGCCCCTCAACTGAAGGCTGTCGTTGCGCCCACAAAGGTCTTATCAGGCGAAGAAGACAAGGTCTCTACCGTGGAAACTGGCAAGTCTCTAGTCAGTGACATAGGAGAGCACGCAGAGCAGGTCTTACTCTCTCACGTTGGCCACTGGCACATGTTAGAAGCTTCCACTAGGTGTACTGAGATTATAAAGAGCTTGGTCATCTAACCAACCCTTGGTATGAATAAAATCATCATAAGGGAGCGAGCCTAAAAAGGCAATATTTCAGCAGTACTATCTTTTCGTATTTAGGAATTCAACATTCGACCTGAAAATTTGATTTTATTACGGCAGAATAATAACCTCTCGCTACCAGGCTTAGCCAAGTAATGAATTGTTTGTGAAGTATATGAGTGAATCAATAACTGTTAGAGCTCCATCAATCCACCTTTCGCATTGATCACCCAAACCTGAACGGTATGAATAAAGGTAAAAAAAGCGTGTGACCACATCAACGATTTGATTACGCCTCTTACTAATTCCCCTAAAGGTTATCTTGATCGATATCTATAGTCCTATAGTCGCTCAAACTTCAACGAGTCTCTTTATCTGCCTGATATTTCACTTTTCGTCGGTATGTAGGTTACCATAACTAGTGACCTTCATTCACCCCTTGCGTACTCATATTCCTGAAAACATATGATATTCTTTTCATCATGTTTTGAATAAGGCATAATTAGCATTTCAACGGATCGGAAATGAGAATAACGGAAGGGTGGTTTAACTATTTCGTGAAAGGTTACAAGACTAGGGGAAGCATATCCTAGTCCAGGATACAATAATTAATTATTGAGAACGCAAAAAGGTCTGGATAACCGGGTTTAGAACGCCTAAACTTCATCACTACCTGCCTCTCTGAGTTTTTATGTATATAGATATGTCCCTATCTATATGCTACAGAGTTAGCTAGAAGCATTGCTATTTTTTTTTTTTGATACTAAAGTCTTCTCCTTTGAATGGATGTAGCCCAGCGGTCACACGCATTCCTGCAGCGCACGCACTCCAATCAAGCCCCTCACCTCCAAGAGCCTTTGCAGTAGTCAGATGGTTCCATGCTTGGTCGATAATGGGGGTTGGGGTCGACGTCTCCGCCCCAAGACGACGTATGAAGCTAGCATCCTTCATCCCGCCGGGGATGGTAAAACCACTTGAGCCGGAGAATTCACCATCGCGGATTTTCCTGCCGTAATTCTGCCATGCTGGCGCCGGGAACCAGGCTTCTAAACCATATGTCAGCAGAACTCCAGTAAGATGAGCAAGAGATTGGAGTTGCCATACGGATGAATTCGTAAAAATGATTCACATCGAAACCTGTCTTCTCCGCCAATGTGAAACTCTCCGATAGCAATTCGATGGTGCCGAGAATGCAATTGTTACCGAGAATTTTGAGGAGAGCTCCCTTGGAAGTGTCCTCGCCACAGTCTATTATGGCCTTCCCTATAGTCGGTACTATGTATTCTTTCAACGCGGTACGGGCTTCCTCTTGACCAGTAACGGCAATCAGGAGGGCAGCATTCTGCGCTGCGGCAGGGGGGCCGAAGACAGGGCACGAGCAGAACAGAACCCCGGCCCCGGCGGATTTCTCTTGCAGTGCCTTCGAAGTCGTAGGGAACAACGTTGAATGGTCGACGACAACAACTCCTTGTTTCCCCACGGTGATAATCTCACTGACAACAGCATGTACCACATCATCATTGGCCAGACACATGTGGATGATGTCACAAGACTGGACCAGAGATTGGAGGGAGAATGCAACCTCACAGTAGCAACTCTCGACGAGTTGCTTACTTTTGGCAGCTGATCGATTCCATATTTGCACACGTGCATATGCCTGTTTTTGGGCGTACATGGATAAGTTATGAACCATCCGCGAGCCCATATTCCCTAGACCAATGAACCCAAAAGTGTGCGGTGTGACTGCCATTTTTCTTGTTATTGTCGTTGAAGAATAAGAAGGTTGATTGCGGTAGTTGACAAGAGGACGAACTTAGAAGATTGTAAAAAGTAACACGAATATCCCAATGGACGAGCTTTTCGATTAAACGGACCGTAGCTCGGAAATATAAATCTTTCTAAAGGTTTGGCTCTTCGGCATGATTCCGACCCTCTGCAGGCCGGAATCCAGAGACCGAGACTCTCCGCGGCATCTTACCGATTATCGACAGTGACTTACGAACAGCCCACTCTAACGGCATTTTCCACTCCAATCTCACCTCTACATAGTTTTCATCGCTGTTCAAGAATGGTGAAAAGTTAGTATAAATAGCAATCACTTCAAAAATTTAGAAAAAGACTAACTAATTTGTTGTTTATTAGCTACTGCACCTATCTTATCATCCGTATTCTGAATTTCGCATAAACCTAATCATACAATATGGCAATCACTACGAGTCTGATCGCTACCAGTAATGGGGCATTGGGTCATGGACTTGATGGCTATGGTATCGATGACGTGAGGGCTTTGCCTCACTATACGCCAACCCCAGCAGACATCATTATCAGCAACCATCTGCCAAGCGACAAAAAAAAGACCCTGTTCAAAAATGTGAACATTTTCGACTCTACCGGCGCTGACATTTACCCAGGAGACGTCTTAATCGAGAACGAACATATCCAGAAAGTTGGCAAATTTGAGTTTACCCCTGACGCCGACACACTTGTCATCGATGGGCATGGCAATAAAACCCTAATGAGTGGTCTGATTGACGCCCACACCCACTTAAGTTGGAATGACTCCCCAACCCTGGACGGCCTCACAAGTTTGCCCCTGGAGGAACACGTCTTGCACACTGCGCGATCCGCTAGAACCTATCTCGACTGCGGCTACACCATGTGCTTCGGAGCTGCAAGCGCCCAGCCACGCCTCGACTTGGTTATCAAGCAGGCAATCAAGACCGGTATGATTCCAGGGCCACGAACTCTATCCAGCTGTCAAGAGATCACTACTACTGGGGGCGCGATCATTCCGAGCATCTCCAAGATGGCAGACGGGGCAGACGGAATGCGTAAAGCAGTCCGAGAATTCATCTCATTGGGAATTGACAACATCAAGCTGAGCATGACGGGCGACTATGTCCATGAGACGATGGGCGCGGAAGAAACATACTACACTCTCAATGAGACTAGAGCAGCAGTGGAGGAGGCCCATAACCGAGGAAAGCGTGTGTGCGCTCATGCTCGATCTGCAGCGTCTGTTCGCCTGTGCGCCCTGACCGGCGTCGATGTCATATACCACGCTTCTTTCACAGACGATGAGACCTTGGATATGCTCGAGGAGCTGAAGGATCGAAGTGAGTAGAAAGCGCCCTTTCTTTTTGCTATAGCTACACTATAGCCGGATATACTCTCTCAAGTCATAATAGTTGATCGGACCGCATTGCCATTTGCTGATCTCAAAATTGTAACTAGTCTTCATTGCCCCGGCGATCAACTTCCCTCTGGAAAGCTGCAACGGCGGCGCAACTCCTTTTGGCCTGACGCCGGATATGGCGGCCAAGAAAGGTTTGGTGAAAGAGGTTAACATAGCATGTAAGGTCATGGCAGAGATGCACAAGCGAGGCATTCGAGTGCTCCCCGGGGGCGACTATGGGTTTGCGTGGGCACCACACGGTACGTACGCCAGAGACCTTGCTCACTTTGTAAATCTATTCGGCTATACTCCAAAGGAGAGCCTCCTTGCCGCTACCGCTTTGGGTGGTGAAATGATGGGCTATCCTGATGTCTTGGGTAAGGTCCAGCCAGGGTACTACGCAGATGTCATTCTTGTCGATGGGAATCCTTTGGAGGACATCACTGTCTTCCAAGACACATCTAACTTACACGTTATTGTCATTAACGGCCATGTCCATAAGAACGTCATAACTGGCTGAAGTGGAAGGGATAGTATTGGGCAGGGGTTTCTGGACATTGTTGGGAATGTAATATCACTAATTATCCACTGTGGAATACATTTAATTTTTTCTACTGGCTTCATCAATCCATTCAAGTTGTAGATTGTTTAATAAGGTGAAACTTACCATTCATTAAGAACAAACTTGGTCAAAATGTTATCACCAACCGGCCAAGCGCCGGGTGACATGAATGCTAATCTGGAGTGCCTTTCTGTATTTTTCGATGCAAAATTGGTCCAGTTATGCCGAATTGAACAAGATTTTGTCCAAAATTGAATAACAAACTTTAAAATTGGTGATACTTACAGATAAATATCACTAATTGTGAGGATATAGAACAAAGACGTGGTGTGGATATAGCTAAGTGGTTGTGACCAAAGAATATATAGCTCTTTTCGCAATAACAGTTTATGTAACCGCTACATATGGCTAAGCTTTTAAGACACTGACTAGATATATAGCGCTAAAATATAAGATTTACAGCCGCACACTATATTCTTAGAAGAAGATAATGTACCTTTTAGAGAAGATTCTCTTCAGTGTGATACCCATAGAAGGCACAAGAAGTAGGAAAAGTGAAAGGGTACCGATATTCCCGTGGAATAATGTAAGATAACCAAGTAATGTGTAGTGTGTCATTGCCAGCAACCCATGTAGCAATGAGTAACACCATCGCTTGGCCTCACCGGCAAGCAACGACACAGACTACCACTGCAGAGAATCGTGAATGGGAATCATGGCCAGCCAGACATCTCGCCATCTACACCCATATGCCTTTCTAAAGTCGTCACAAGCTCACAGTAGGAATCCGTCGCATACTCCGTCGAACTATAGCCGGGGCCTAGTAGAGTCGACGTGCCAACATTCGTTAACCGCTGTGGCGGAGTACTGATAACAATAGATGTGATCAAAACACCCAAGCAAGAATCCAATTTTACAGCCGACCTGATATTCTATTGAACCAGTGACTCGTCAGTCTAGATACGTTAGAGAGAAGCTCCTCTGCCCTCATCAGGCTGGCAATCCCGCTCTAAGATTAGAAACTGTATGAACTGTTTGATTTGAATGATGTTTCCAGGCAAAGAAAAAAGTCTGGGTAAATGTAGAGAAGCTAGAGGTTAAGGAAGATCCTTACAGTTTATAATATAATTATAGATAATGGGGATGTCGGGAAGCTCCGAGGACCGTAACGATTGCCAATCGAAATTTCGCCGTCGTCCTTTCAGCTGATTTATATTGATATCGAATGAGATCATGGGCCACAAGCATCACGAACCCCCGTTCGGCTGGCACTTGCTTGATAATCCCAGTGTGACGGATCCCAAATATCTGGTAAAGTAGTACAGTAGATGAAAGGGATAGCGAAAAAGCACAGAATGCTTATTGATCGCTAATCCCAGCTCAAAGAAAAGCCACCAACAACAAATCGACTAGGCAGAAGCTGAAAAGGAATGTGATGAAGTGCGTGGGGCGTGGCTAAAAAGTACTAGATCCAAGCTGGCCAGTCTGAGGCCTTAGATCCCCGTGCAAGTACCAACAAGCGTCTCTAGAGCTATGTCTAAGCCTTGATAACAAGAGCTGTAAAGAAAGTGTCTCATATCACAAGGACTAAGTAGGCTCCAAACATGATGATGGCATCGCCCCTCGTTATACTTGATGAAATGCAAACATGAGGCGTGGTGGCCGTGTGACATTTATTTCCGTCCTGTAGAAACTAACTGACCAAAATGACATGAGATCAGTCCTTTGTTGTTCCGCTGAGAGGCAATCTTAAGACATAAAAGGAACTCAAAGTCGTGCTCAATTGCTTTTGTAAATGCTAACCAGACATAGAAGCCACGACACACACCGCCAAACTCTCCAAAAGTCGAAGAGTTTTTCTCTCAAGAGTCATGTCTGTTGCATCCGATATCAAGGCTACCGACGCCATGAAGCCGTCAAGGTTATTCCGCCCGATTAGAGTCGGCAACATGACGCTGGCCCATCGTATCGGCATGAGCCCACTGACACGCCTACGCGCTTCGAATGATCATGTCCCTCTCGACATAGTTGCGGAATACTACAGTCAGCGAGCCAGTGTTCCCGGCACGCTACTCATCAGCGAAGGCACTCTCATATCCAAAGCCGATGGGGGAGTCCCAAACGTGCCGGGGATTTACAATGAACAGCAGATCAAGGCCTGGAAGCAGGTTACGGACGCTGTTCATCGTAAAGGTAGTTACATCTACTGTCAGCTCTGGGCAATCGGTCGTGCCGCATTGGGGGCGGTCGCCGAGATGGAGGGTATATCTATATATAGCTCCAGTGCCACGCCGTTATCTGGTCAGGCGCCTCCTCTAGAGTTGACGGCTGAGGGACTCGAGGAAAAGATCGATAACTACGTACGTGCGGCCCAGAACGCCATGGCAGCGGGGTTTGACGGTGTGGAGATCCACGGAGCCAACGGTTACCTCGTCGACCAATTCACGCAGGACTGTTGTAACAAGCGCGAGGACGGCTATGGTGGCAGCATAGCCAACAGATCCCGGTTCGCGGTTGAGTGTATAACAGCGGTCAGCAAGGCCATCGGGGCCCAGCGAGTGGGCATCCGACTCAGCCCGTGGAGCACTTACAACGGTATGAGGATGGCAGACCCAACTGCGCAGTTCTCGGACCTTATCTCCAAGTTATCGAACCTCGACGTGGCGTACTTGCACTTGATCCAGACAGGCATAGCCGGAGACGGAGACGACGACGAGAAAGCGAAACATTCAGCGGGTACGCCAGAAACGCTTGCGTTCGCGTACGACGTGTGGAAAGGGCCGTTGCTCGTCGGCGGCGGATTCACACCGGAGAGCGCGCAACGGCTGCTCGATGTTCAGCGCCCAGACCGGGATGTAGTCGTCACGTTCGGACGACTGTTCATCTCGAATCCAGACCTACCGTTCCGCATCCGCGAGAACATCCCACTGGCTAGCTATAACCGGGACACATTCTATATTCCTGGAGAGGCCACTGGATATATCGACTATCCATATTGTGATGAGTTTGTACAGCGACAACAGCAAGGACAAGAGCAGAAGCCAAGCATGATTGATAAGTTGATTGGTTGGCTGGCCAAGTGTACCGGCCGTTAAGAGGCACCAAGAACTTTCGGTGAGCTGGATGAATCAGTGTAGTTAGTCATGATATATAATAATTGACTGTGTTCTGGAGATGGAACATTGAAGATGTGACGTGTGAGATGAGAGAGAAGAAAGCGAGAGAGGGGATGGCTTGTGAACAAGCACGGTCCTCAGGGGGGTTGGTGGCACAGTACGATTTACTTTACCTACTTACATGTACTTAGTATGTAGATTGATCCACATCATGTCGTGCGCTGGCAGCTACCTGTCATGCGGGGATGGTACACCTCATAAATGGCGCCATACGTCCTGTATCTGATCCAGTTGTCGTGAACGTTAGAAGAAGCTGCCCAGGTGTACACCTCAGTGGGCGGGTGCTAAGTACAGTTAGGAACAGCTAAAGTAGGTGGCTACGGGTGACAACTCGGACAGAAGCCCGGGCAGTACCCGGATAGTATAAGTAGGTACACTTAGTAAGAGCTAGACCAGCACCTTGGGCACACATACCGGTAGCACTGTGTGCCCAATTGTCAAATTGCGGAGGTGTGCTTTTATCTCTTATCTATTCCGTAAATACCTTGATAAGGTCGGTCTAGTGTAGGTAAGTATCCAATTATTACCCGGCATCATCGCATCAATCCATCACCGTCTTTTTCCCAGCCTTTTTTCTTAGACATACCGCTTTTTTCACCATCCTCATACCGACAAAACGCTGTGTAGCGGACAGTCACGATGTCGGCAGACGACCAGCAGTTCTGGGATCTGGTAAGTGTACCAACGATACATGCATTCCTCGCCGCCTCTTCTTTTAGCCATCCTTGTACTTCTCATACGGGGCGATACCGTTGACGCGTGTGACAACAGCTCTCCTCGGTTCCCAACCACGTCCGACAGTACTCGGACGAAGTCGCTGACTTCGTCGACAAAGCAGTCGATAAGGCTGCCGAGAACGTCCGTCACACCTTGGCCTCGGCGTCATGGGTCCCCGAGTACGCACGCCCAAAATCGCCGTCCCCGCCTCCCGTCCAGATCGTGCCCATGTCGACGTGGGAAAGGATGTCGAGCTGGGTTGGCCGGCATAAGCTCTTGAGCATTGTCTTCGTTTGCGGCGTCGGCTACGTCACGTACCGAGCCGTCCGTCATGGCAAGCTACTTCGGAAGTCGAGACGAGCGAGGCGGGCCAAGAACGGCGGCCGCTTAGAAGTGGTTGTCATCGCAGGGTCGCCCTCACTTCCCTTGACAAGATCGCTAGCTCTGGATCTCGAGAGGAGGGGCTTCGTTGTATTTATCGTATGCAACACGATTGAAGACGAGCTCTCGGTGCAGCAACTGTCACGCCCGGATATCCGGGGTTTCAGCATCGACATCACCGACGTGAGTACACAGACAGAACATACTCAAACCCCCTCTTCCCCTTCAAACACCTAGAGAAACAACTCTCCAGGAACCGAAAGAGACAGATAGATGACTGACATGTGTTTTGCCGCAAACAGCCCCCAAGCGCAGGCGCATCGATCGACCGGTTCGCTGCCTTTCTCCAAACACCGCACGCTGCGGTCCCGCGCGCCAAACCCCACCACCTAACCTTGAATTCGATCGTCCTGATCCCCTCTCTTCACTACCAGACCTCGCCCATAGCCACTATCCCCCCCTCCAACTTCGCTGACCTCTTCAAAACCCACCTGTTACAACCTATCCTCACTATCCAGGCATTCCTCCCGCTCCTCACGTCGCGGCTAACCCCGCCCCCGCCACCACCGCCGCCAACCCCCGCACCAAGCACCGATAGTGAGAAGACTACGCCAGACACCCCCAGAGTTCTTGTCTTCACTCCCTCTATTATCTCTTCCATCAACCCACCCTTCCATGCGCCCGAAGCAACCGTATGCTCAGCCCTTTCGGCCTTTACAGAAGTCCTCACGGCCGAGCTGCGCCCTCTCCAAATCCCCGTCACGCACCTGCAGCTCGGCACCTTCGATTTCACTGGCTTTGTCCCCGCCCGCGGACCGCAAAACCCTGGTCTTCTGCCGGCAACGGCTGAAACACAGCAGTGGCCAGAAGCTGCGCGGCTCGCCTACGCCCGCAACTACGAGTCGCAGTCGTCGTCGGCCATCTCAGCGGGGCGGATCCGAGGTCTGAGGGGCAGCTCGCTGCGGGACCTGCACAATGCGGTGTTTGACGTGCTTGACGGGTCTGACAAGAGCGATGTTGTGCGCGTGGGGCTCGGCGCCGGTCTGTACGGATTCGTGGGGCGGTGGGCTCCGCGCGGCCTGGTCGCGTATATGATGGGCATTCGCAAGGTCGATGAGCTGAGTACTTGGGAGTCCTCGTATAGCAGCAACGGCAGCGACAAGAGCACTAGTGAGGATAGTGGCGAAGGGCGCGAGTATATAGCCGTGGGCCGAGGGTACGAAGGCAGTGCCAAGTAAGTGACTGATTCCCGGAGCTCATTTACCAATTGATCGGTTACGAACGACGCTGGTTGGGTAATGATCCCTCTAAGAGCCTATTGTGCAGCTGAACGCGACTCGTCGAAAGTGCACATGAAATAGCAATCACTAACCTTGACTGTTGCAGTGTCTGGAAGGATTGAGCACGTATATACTGTATATACCGTCGCTTTGACAAGCGATGCAAGCATCTAAAGGAGGATTTCACGTTTTACGAGTTACATACTTTATGATTTGATGAGTGTTCAAGGCGTAACAGCATTTTGAGGAAACAAACTCCATTCTCGTTATTGGAAGCATATCGCAGGCGCAGGGGTGCCACGCGAGTCGAGCATTCATACTGCAAGCATATAAAATACAAAATTTGCATGGTGAAAGCATATTGCTTCAAGTTGTCTTGTTGATTGTGATCTGGGTATCTATGTATAGATGGCTTTACAGATATTATTACAATGTGGCTGTGGCGCCCACCATGTCTCATGAGTCACCAAGGGGGGTACCCTCAATGACGTTCAGCCCGTGCTGGTAAACCGCGAGCACGCCCGTCGGGTTGTCCCAGCGAAGCGGTTTCCTGTACCGCATGTCAACCGTATATAAGCAGTTTCTTTGCCGTGTGATTGAATCCCGTGTAGTCCCAAACAGGCCGAAGGTCAGAATTAGGGTAAGTCGTATCAGCCGACCAAACCTTTGGCCTGTCAGGATACGGCATTGTCGAACTGCCATTCTCGCTGCCAAGTTTGACCCAATACTCCAATAGAGTAGATATTGCGCGATGCCAACGCTAAATGGCCGGATCGATTCAGTGATGTCCCCTCCCCCTGAACTTCCGATCTCCCCTACCACGCCACCTCCCACCTCTCCCACCCCCGAAGCGATCCCCCCGTCCAGAGCCAAACTTATCATCGCGGTCCCTGCGCCCACCGAAATCCCTCATCTCGTCATCGCCGCCATCGTCTCCCCTCCGCGGCTCCTCGGGCACCACCTCGCTCTTGGCGACGGGCTTCTCGAGGTTCTTCTCCCAGCGCGCGTGGGCGCCGTCCTTGCAGTCCGGGCCGTCCGGGCAGAAGCCGGCGAGGTAGCAGAGGCAGAGCTTGCGGCGGACGTGGCGCTTGCTGCAGGTGGGGCCGAGGGGGCAGAAGCCGCGGTCGTAGTGCGGGCAGGGCGGCAGCTTGCTGAGCGGGTCGATGTGCAGGTACAGGCACTCGTCGCCGTTGGAGCAGTAGCCGTTGCGCACGAAGAAGTTGCACTCGGGCATCTTGCGCAGGTTGTACTCGTGCAGGAACTCGCAGCCCTCGCCCTTCTTGCAGAGCGCGCGCAGCCAGTGCTTGCAGACCAGCGAGTTGTACGACGACGTGTTGTTGTTGTTGGTGGCGCCGGACGACGAGTCGGATGTGCTGTGGAGGTCGGGGCATTGCGCGCCTAGGGGGCAGTGGCCGGCTAGGAACGCCTTGCATGGCGTCCGGTTCGGCGCGTGCCCGTGGCCGTAGGTGCGGCGGAGGAAGGGGGTGAAGCCGAAGGTGAAGCTGGGCGCGCCGTGGTCGAGGATCTGTTGTGAGAGGTCTTTGGCCGAGGGAGGGCCTGACGCCGTGGCGGCTGCCATGCTGCTTTACTTTATCTTATTCTTCTTTTTTTCGTCTCTTTTTTTAAACAAGACGATCAAGGACTTTACGGAAGTTTTCTCTCTCTCGTCGTACTGCAGGTTTTGTTCTCTTTTTCCAGTGGCAATAGTTGGTTGGTGTGGTTGGTGATGGAAATGGTAGCTGTCGAGAGGAATGGTAGGTACAGGGGTGTACTGTAAGTGTCTACTGGTAGGTTCTGATATCTGCGATAAGCAATGCCTGGAGGTAGGTACCTACGTCTTTACTGTCTTAGGTAATCCATGTTAAAACCGACATGTACGGTACCTAGGCACTTACATAACGAAGCTACTAAGATTAATCACAGGTCTAAGCACATCCTAATTCATAAGGCAATTGAATTCTCGTATGCAATAACTGAACAGGCCCAGTGTGTCAGAACAAAAAAACATAGAAAAAAAATAAGTTCTTTTGCTTTAATGTTCTGGTCTCATGATTGCAGGCGAGGATGGAGCTATGGAGTGAGGGGCTCTTTGCGGGGGCGGACCGATGCACTATCCCTGTAAGTCCAACCTCCCCGTCTTTTGTCCCGTCCCGTCTTTTAGTGGCACATTGGCCTACATAGGTATAAGTAGGTATATTTATCGATTAATCGGTTCCAAGTCTATTCAATCTTTGTGCTGCGTGTTGCCTCCAGAAATAATATCTATTCTTCCCGCCTATCCGAGTCGTTATATAGGCTTCCTGGTAGAGTAGACAGAAGCGGAATCCATACGGCAATATGTAAGTGGTCATCAGAAGATAGTCCAACACTCACAATGCAAGATATCTGATTCGATTAGTATAGTCATATCATTTTCATATCGTTTCTATAAATCATACCCAGCATCCCCTCACTCAAGAAGCACCTGAAGCCGAGTTGTGCCACTCGGACAGTCATGTGCTCCCTATTTTTCTGAATATTGTTTCCCCTCAAGGATCGACGAAGCCACTAGCAGTAACCACGCATGCTCTCGACATCACGATGGACGGAACAATTCTTTCTGCATGGTGGTTGCTACCACACCGCGCCATTAGCCTGTTGTATACGAGATTCGCAGTCTGGTGCGACCATTTGACCCCGCTTTCGCAGGTCGTCTTTATATCAAGTCTCCTTGGATCCTCGTTTCTAGTGCTCTATGGCTCCTTGCGTGTCAAGAGACGCCGTGGAGAGACTTTGCAAGCCATGACTCTACTCGCCGCCATGCTCTTCATCCTCGCTAGTCTTATACTTTCGCTTCCGTCGTCCTCTCCTGCGAGAGTACATGAGCGAGACGATGTTGCTGTCATTCCGAATATTCGTGACCCGCAAGCTGTCGATCCTCAGTCTGTGTGTCTCGGATACAAGGCGTCTAACGTAGTAGAAACGCCCCTGGGCTTGACGGCCGATCTGCTGTTAGCCGGTGAGCCTTGCAAAGTATATGGCACCGACATTGAGGCCCTCAATCTCGTGGTCGAGTATCAGGCGGCAGAAAGGCTTCATGTCGAAATTCTGCCCAAGTACATCGGCCAAAACAATCAATCATGGTTCATTCTTCCAGATGCCTTATTAACAAAGCCCAAAGCCGAGAGTGAGGTAAAACCTCAAAGTGATCTAGACTTCTCCTGGAGTAATGAGCCTAGTTTCTCATTCACTGTCACACGAAAGAGCACTGGCGACGTGTTATTCACAACCAGAGGCTCTCAGATCGTCTACGAGGATCAATTCATAGAGTTTGAGTCCGCTTTGCCCGAGAACTACAATTTATATGGCCTGGGTGAGACTATTCGTAGTTTCCGGCTGGGAAACAACCTCACCAGTAGGTCCTGGCCCATTCTAGGCGCACAGCGTGCATTGCATGACTGATCAAACCAGGGACGCTACATAATGCCGATGTTGGTGACATCGTTGACGCGAACTTGTACGGCTTTCATCCGATTTATCTTGACACGCGCTATTTCAACGTCGGTCAGGATGATAAGTTGACTTATACTGCTTATCCCACCGATAAATCTGCTCAGTATAAGTCGTTCACTCATGGTGTGTTTCATCGGAATGCGCATACACAGGAAATTTTGCTGCGAGAGTCGAAAATCACTTGGAGGGCACTTGGTGGTACCATCGATCTTTACTTTTATGAGGGCTCGACACAGGATCAGGTAACTAAAGCATACCAAACGAGCGCCATTGGACTCCCCGCCATGCAACAGTATTGGACCTTCGGATACCATCAATGTCGGTGGGGCTACCAGAACTGGTCTGTCGTTCAGGATGTTGTCAATAACTTCGCTAAGAATGAGATTCCTCTGGAAACAATATGGAGTATGTGATCCTCTACGTACATTTCACTCCCTCTTCACTCATACATGATACTGACTTCAGCGCAGACGATATCGACTATATGAATGCCTACAGGGACTTTGAAAACGATCCCGATCGTTATCCCTATGATGTTGGCGCTGAGTTCATCGACAAGCTGCATCAATCGGACCAGCACTACATTCCAATCATAGACTCCGGAATATATGTGCCCATACCTGGCAATCAGAGTGACGAGTATCCTCCTTTTGATCGAGGGCTTGAACAAGGTGCTTTTATTTCTAATCCTGACGGATCATTATATATAGGACAGGTTTGGCCTGGGTACTGTGGTAAATAGACCTTCCCCTTTCTCATTAACTATGATATGCTAAAGAAACGCAGTATGGGCAGACTGGATTGGTGCGCTATTCGGAGGCACCGCGACTAACCAATGGTGGATTTCTGAAGTCACGGAGTATCATACGAAAATCCCTTTTGACGGCATCTGGATTGACATGTCTGAGGCATCCTCTTTCTGTTTAGGGAGCTGCGGCAGCAGTGAGAGAAATTACGGTTTCACTGTCTCAAAACCGACGCTTTCGTCAGACACTGCTGATACTCGCAATGTTGAGTTCCCTCCTTACGCAGTTAACAACTATCAAGGAGAGCTTGGCGGTAAAACATTAAGCCCTAACGCGACGCATAGTGATGGAAGCATACAGTATGACTTCCATAATGTTTGGGGTCACCAACTTTTAAATGCAACGTACCACGCTCTTCTAAACATCTCTCCGAAGAAGAGACCTTTCATCATCGGGCGATCTACTTTTGCTGGCTCTGGAAAAGTTGCCGGTCACTGGGGGTAAGTCATCTATGGTCCTACCAGTTAATATCCGAGACTCAATGGAACACTAGTGGCGATAATTACTCGAACTGGCCTTATCTCTATTTCGCCATTCCTCAGGCTTTGTCGTTCTCTTTATACGGCATACCTATGTTCGGAGTGGACACGTGCGGGTTCGCCGGTGACGCCAGCGAGGAGCTCTGCAACCGCTGGATGCAGCTATCTGCATTCTTCCCCTTTTACCGCAACCACAACGATATCAACGGCATCTCGCAAGAACCATATCTCTGGCCTTCTGTGATAGAAGCAAGCAAGACAGCAATGAACATCCGCTACGCCTTGCTCCCATACTTTTACACCACGTTCTACTTGAGCCATTCCACAGGATCGACAACGCTCCGCGCATTGGCATGGGAATTCCCTGATGAGCCTTGGCTAGCCGATGCGGACCGACAGTTCCTGCTCGGAGACGCGATCTTGGTCACGCCTGTGCTCGAGCAGGGCGCGACGACCGTCGACGGCGTCTTTCCCGGGATCGGCTCCGGCACGGTCTGGTACGACTGGTATAACCAGACACGCGTTACAGGCGTCGCGGCCGGGCAGAATGTGACGATTTCGGCACCGCTGGGCCACATTCCCGTGTTTGTGCGTGGTGGAAGTGTGCTACCGATGCATGAGCCGGGATTGACCACTGCCGCCGTCAGGGCCAGCCCGTGGTCATTAATCGCAGCACTTGACGCGAATGGAAAGGCAAGTGGCGGTTTATACCTCGATGACGGTGAGAGTCTAGACCCTGAGGCCACGGCTTGGGTTGATGTAAGTTTCATCGCATTCCTCGATTATATCTTTTGCTGACTCTGTCTGCTAGTTCTCTGTGTCCAAATCGTCACTTTCAGCAACACGGGCTAGCGCCTACGATGAAGACAGTAGTCCCCTAGGCTACGTGACAGTTCTCGGTGTGGAGGGAGACGTGTCTAAAGTCAAGTTTGGCGAAACTGCACTCGAACCCGAGGCATGGCATTTCGATGTTGAGACCAAGGTGCTCAGAGTTAACGGTTTGGACGCGTTTACTGAGAAAGGGGCTTGGACATCTGACTGGGCTCTAAGCTGGTCGGGGTAGCTGAATGCAGTAGACAAATCTTACACATAGGATCAATACAAATATGGAAATCGCAAGCGTAACTCTTAACAAGCAATTGGTCGCATGGAAAAAAAAGGCCACCTTCGACGATGACATCTACTTATTGACGAGGTATGTTCTTCCAGGTACCTAGTGAAGCCTACTCACGTTACGTAATTTAGCTACTAAAATAGGCTCCCTGTTGGTGGATTACTAATTATTCCAGGGGTGAGATGGGACTTGATTGTTGGACCACTCTCACCATCGCATTTCATCCCAGAGACTGTCTCTCATCATGCCGCGGCCTTTGAGGTCTTCTTGTGACCGATGTCACTCTCAAAAACTCAAATGTCCGAAGCAACTGGGTAGTACAACATGCACACGCTGTCTGAAAGCAGGAGCTGCTTGCATCTTTAGTCCAGCTGGTCCGGCTTGGCGCCGTTCATCCGCCAACATCGCTTGCCAGAGCGACGCCTTGCTCCTATCGAATTCTGAAGTGGATGGAAGCTTTCAATTTGACCTGAGCTGGCCACCTCTATTGAATGCTGGTGAGGTGTCAGCAACTAATCCAGATTATATTACCCCACCAGTATCAGATCCAGAACCCAAGACTGCCCCGCAAGATCATAGGTCGATCTGTGTGCGTCAACTATCATCTCTAGCTGTTGAGATAGACAATTTAGCAAGCGAACTAGAGTCGACTGGGGGCACCCATCTGCCAAAAGAGATTGATCCTGAGGATCTGTACTCTCAGCATATTAGCCATGTATCCTACTCCCGCTATATTGAGCAACTATTCAACAGCGCTCAACGTCTGATTGATCTATATCCAGACGTTCTAACTTTGCTATCTAAAGAGGACAGCTCGTCATTAAGAGAAGAATGTCAAGACTCAAATTGCTTCCACAGCTCCGATGTATCTGGAGACTTCGCCGCCATATTCTCTGAAGCGGATCCAATCCCGAGTCGAGTTGATATGTTCCTCTTCCATCTACTCGCGGCTTGCCATGGGAAGATCTCGGACGTGCTGGACTGGCTCGTCAAAACCACCAAGCTCTGCGCGCAAGTTACCTCGGCCTCTCCTGACTTGATTCAACCTCGGCTGCACATACCCGAGCTACGTGTTGGCAGCTTTGTCGCCTCCGCAACGTCTGCATCTTCCATGCAGGCCACGCTGCTTGTCCATATTACTGCGGTGTTGATGGAAAACACCAAAAGCCTGCGAAGAAGGTTCGAAGGTCTTTCGAAGACTGCAGATCGGCCTGACAAGGAAATCAGAGTGGTGTTGCTCCAGTGTGAACTCCTCGAGGAACGCAGCTCACTCCAGGCAAAGCAATTCGTTCGAATCAGAGACGGCCTAACGAAGCTAGCCTACATCAAATGAACACCACTCCACAGCTGAATGAGGGGATGGTACTTCAGCATACTGAACAATGGCATTGTTTTTCTGTCCTGAGTCTCCCGGGAGAGCTCACATCGGCGACGAGCAGTAACAAGCTTATTGTTCTACTCTATCAGTTTCTTTAATGCATTGTCAAATCGCTTTTCAACAGGGCTGTTGCCGTCTTTGTCTTTATGTTGTGTTACCTAATTAGGAATGATGTTTACAACTCCTTCTTTCATCTTCACAATTACAAGCCTACTAAAGGCTGAAGAATTCCCATGGGTGGTCATCTGGAGATATCAACGTAAACAACACTTGATGATAAATTGAAGGGGCAGAAATACGAGAAAAAATGCATGACAGTTTCGCACCTGACGACTTCGAAAGTCAGCCGCTGAAGCGATGTCGTACAGCCCCGCCCCCGTCGAGCAAGAGTTGGGTAACTGAAGAGAATCAATGCATGCCTATTGGGAACCTGCAACGATGCGTTTCTCTCCCAAGATCGAGAAATGATTACAACAGATTGCGGCTTGCTGAGAAGTTGAAGCCGGAACCCATCAACGAGGAGCCCGAGCCCCAGACGGATTGCTATGATAGCGATGCAGAGGATAGACGTAATGGTGTTCCGATTACGTATCATGATAGCCAGCTTATACCATTCGAAGCGTCGATGAAGTCTGCGGTTGAAGACCAGTTTAAGCTTCTCCAGCGCCAAGCCGACGATCTTTCCACAACTTTCGAGGAGTGGAAGGTAAGGTACGGAGAATTTCGTCGTCGCTATTCCGAGAACTCCGGCTTGGATTGGTCAGTAGCAGATTGGGATACATTTTTAGAGTTCGAGGATGCGTATTTCGCCTTCCAAAGTGAGTTGTTTACTGTGGAGGATCAAATGGCAAATATGAATGCGCAGCTCTATCTCTTCTTTGATCATACGGCGTCCTCTTCTAGTAATAGCACCTCGTACTGTCAAGGGGATGTTGGTATCCTAGAGTGGAAGGGAGTTAATTACGCTGCTGGCAGTTAAGAGTTATCAAAATCATACATCAGCCAAAATGAAAACCGCGGGTCAGTACGAGTCTCATTAATACAACATAGGAGACTTTGAAAAGACATGAATGATAAGAATTAAAGCCAAAGAGAAGAAATAAACACATTCGCTTGAGGCAGGCTGTGCTTGAAGACATAAACTCTAAGTTCTTAATCTCTTTGCCATAATCTCTAGTAAACAAAATTTATTTCATTTCAATGTGAATTAATTATGTCTATGCCCTTAATGCGCTCTAATTCAAGGGGATCCTACGTCACTATTGTCTGACACCAACAACATGGCCACCTTTGTGGATAATTGTCATGAGCAGAAACAGCCGGTTCAAGAGTTGGTCCTGTATGAGTTAGGAAGAAGAACAATAATATAGGAGAAACCCCCGAAAACTATGCTCTCCTATTTTAATGCTATATTCTCATTGGATGCCTGCTTACTTGTGACATATAGTAAGTAGTATCGCTTCTATGTCAAGAAGACTTGAAGGTAGTCGCAGATAGTGAGTTGTATCTTTATAGTGCCATCAGGTTGCCTTGGCGTTGGTAAGATACCTGCATCTTACATACCTAGCTGGGCGCCTAACCTCTTATAGGCTAGGCGAGACCTGGATCTTATAGGCAAAGGGATTCCTCCAGTCATTTCAATTGAACTTACCTTCTTCAGCAGTAGAGTATTCCGTCAATCTTCTCCCCATAAACTATTTAACAGCTGTGAAGCCCGTTGTTAAACTTTCCGAGGTGGTTGAAAAGTACCCGCTGTACATGAAATATGGCTGCGACCCTTTGTATCAGATGCAGCCAGCTGCCTTTTCAGGATCTATTTTGGGCCTCTTCGCACGACGCAGCCATTGGACCCGTAACTCAAGGACATTCCTCCTTTCGTGGGGAGGAAAGTTTTACTACTTTTGGTGACTTGTGGAAGGAAGATAGTTGTGTCTTCTGTGCGCTTCTTAAAAAGACATTAGAAGCCTTCTACACCTCGGACCTTCTTCAGCAACTAGTCCACCTTGGAGACGAAACAGGCTTGCAACTATACAAAGACCCTCTGGATCTCAGCTGGGACCGTTTCGCAAAATTTGAAGGCAGCATTCCATTGTCCCTGCGTGTAACCATAAATTATTCTCCGGAATTCAAGGTACCACCAGGAAATGAGGGCTCATCGCTAGATATGACGCTTCCAACAACTGATATAACGCTCGATCCATATCTGATAGCACTGCGCAACAGCACCACAAGCGCAATCCCACCATGTACTCAATTCGGCAGAGAAGTGGTGTTCGATAAGATTGATTGGTCTATCGTTCGGAGATGGATAGACTCCTGTCTAAAACATACAGCAGACGATGTTGCAAGCGGCTTTGATAACACCAAAGCATTAGGCTTGCGTGCTATTGATGTGATTGATGGTTGCGTCGTAGAGCTTCCGCCTCGGGCACAGTATGTCGCCCTAAGCTACGTCTGGGGCAAGGATCAACGAGTTAAGCTATATACACACAATTTGGCTCAGCTTTCAAGTAAGGGGTACTTGCATTCAGCCACTGGCCGTCCCTCAAAGACAATCGTAGACGCCGCACACGTTGTTCGGCGCTTGGGATATCGGTACCTCTGGGTCGACGCTTTATGCATTATCCAGGACGACCTACAAAACCTTGAAGAGAATATCAAAGAAATGGATATTGTGTATTCGCGTGCTGTCTTCACAATAGCTGCTGTCGCCGGGACGGATGCAGACTACGGTCTGCCGGGGGTTTCTCCCGAAACGCCGAGAACGCAAAAACAACACCATGCAGCAATCAATGGCGTTCACATAGTCAATCGGCTCCAGAGCGATATCAACAGCACTTGGTGGAACACCAGAGGCTGGACATACCAGGAAAGGGTACTCCCTAGAAGGCTTCTCTTCTTTTCAGACGTGCAGGTTGAGTATCGCTGTGAGGGTGACTGCAGCTTTCAAGAGCAATTCCATGATGCGCACGATGGGCCGGTGTTTTCCATGTTTGACAGTGTATCTAATCTCGACTTTACGGACACCAATCTGTTTGCGGTGTATGCAAAAGCCGTAGCGGAATACACGAGAAGATCCATAACGAATCCAATGGACAAGGTGAAAGCATTTCAAGGGATATTGGAACGGTTGAGAGCCCCATTTCAGGCGCCTTTTCTATTTGGTCTGCCAGTGTCGCTATTTGATGTTGGTCTTCTTTGGTTTCCTATCGGATCCATTTCCAGAGGCAACCAAGTGTTCCCAAGCTGGTCATGGGCAGGTTGGACCGGTCCTGTCTGTTGGAGCATTGATGAAAATGCTAGCGACGACCTGATCAACATATGCGAGTCTACCGTTAGTATTTGTACGATTTCTCTTGGCAACAGCGCTATGCGTCTTTGTTCGGATTCCTCACCTGATACGGGCGACCCTCAAAGCCGCAGTTGGGAGCGACACTTCGATGATATGACACAGGAGATTTATTATCTCTCACAATCCCAGTCGAATAAGGGGTATCGCTATCCTCGCCCGCTAGACTCTCTTCTCTTATCAACATACAACGACATCACTGATACCAAAAATACTGTTTTAAAGATTCAGGGCAGAATCGCTACAATGAAGCTTACTGGGCAGCATTCGCCAGGATTAGGGCATAAGTGCAAACAAGGGATCCATGAAAGGTGCAAACTAGCAGTTCTCGATGACAAGAATCGAGTAGCTGGGACTATTGTAGTTGATGGAGACTTAGTGCCACAGTTACAGGGTCGTACACATCAGTTTTTAGGTCTGTCTCGCTCTACTTACCTAAGAGTTGGGGACCTTGATGAAGATGAGCCCACATGGGACCAAGAGAAAAACGAATTCCACCCATGGACTGATACTTGGCGAAGTCCCAAGGAAAGAGATGATGTACTCGGTGATTATTGGCGACCACTAGAAAATTGGATAGCAGAACCATGTTCCAACTCAGACGACAGCGTGAGGTCTCCGCCTGTGTCAGGTAAGGATTGGAAATATTCAACTTACCATTACACTACGCAAGTCGAGTCGAATTGGGAGTTGAATAACGATAGCTTTGATCAAAAAGAGTTTAGCAGCAAGGTTCCCTGGCCAAGGGTCAACGTTCTTCTACTATCCCAAGAAACAAATGGCTGTGTAGAAAGGATTGGTTGTGGGGACATTCACATCGATGCCTTTATGCCTGCTTCGAAGGCTTCAACCGTATTACTTAGGTAATCGGTGAAACAAATTGAGCTCATTAAGGGGATCAGCTCTAATGCTTGTACAAAAGAAAGGAGAGCGTACATATGTACAGGGTGCTAGTAAACAAGCTGAGCCGTCACTTCCAGTGATGAAATACAAGACCTAAACTCCACTAGTCAACCCAGCAAAGACTTATTTCAGCCTTCATTATAATTAGAGTGCAATTCAGTAGGGGAACCTCATTAGAAGTATTGACATTCGATTTACGCCATTAAATGACTCAAGAGTCTACGCTCTATCTAGTATTGCTAGTATAAAGTACATGAGAAGCTCACTTATCCACCAAGTGTCTGAGCCATCACTCAGGTCTTACCTCTCTTGAACGTGCACGCCTTTTTAAAGGACACTAACAACTAGGACAGCATCCTTGCCTTACTACGATATCGGATTCGGTATTCTCAAAAGACCCAATACAGGGATGTCCGTAAGCCTCACCAGCAGCGCATCTGCGTAGTACCAAATTCTCAACAACGAAACGATGACCGCACTGGGAGAAGTAGTACTCCTGTTTCCAGCACATAGTGATGATATTCGTATTGATTATTATTCAACTGTCTAGCAGATAGCAGAGAGTCCTGGTGTCGTGGGAGTGAGTATTCGATACTCACGTCCTTGGGTTGGTATAGTGATGAGCGTGATAGGTCGGTCCAAAGTCAAGATTTACAGAAGATGAACAGACTTCTTATACTTGGGGTCAATTTGGACTATACAATGACATTATGTTCACTTTTAAAGGCATTATAATATACGCCCTTGTTCTTATCCTGGGTATCTGGTTGTCAAAGGAAAAGTTTCTGGCCTACACAAGGGTAAAGCGTTCAAGGACTTATGAGCGATTGTTGGTATTATCTGTGCCCTTTCATATCAACTCTTTGATCTTAGTCTGTGTGCGGCCTTCATCAAGAGGTATCGAGCACTCAGAGAGCCTCTATAATTAGGTGTCGTTAAAACTATCACCTGATTATACCCCGGCTACAAAAGATGAAGCGACTCATCTAACCCCAACCCACTCAAGTACATCCGGAGCCAGCCAGCTCCAATGGACTGCAACAATTCATCTAAATGATAAAATCCGGGGTAGTTGGGTTTCAAGGAACATGATGCAGACCATTTTATCTAAATTAAACTAAATGTATAGCCTATAGATGACTGGCTGCGCGAGCTGCAAGACGATTTATCCGCCGGGTCGACACTTTCGATGTGTTCCGTCTACCCAAACAGAGCAATTTCTAGTCGTCATTGTACATAAGCAGATATCCTCGGCATTACACTTATAGGCCAGCAATTCTGCTGCTATATGGCAGCCCGGCCAGAGCGAGTGAAAAGAAATATAATAAAAACTAAGTGCATGCTCTCCGCGTTAGAAAGACCTTGTGCTCGCCAAGACTCACCAATATTCGAACAAATTACGTCTTCAAGATGCAGATGCTCGCCGCTCTCCTCGCCCTCGCCTCGCTTGCACAGGCCCATTGTAAATAGTCCTCTTCGTCCTTTAGCGTCAAAGGACTCGTGGCTAATGGGTTCTGTCAGATACTTTCCCAGCGCTCATTGCCAGTAGCGCGGCGACTAACAAGTGGGAATACGTGCGGAAGACAACTAACTACCAGAGCAATGGGCCAGGTACGTACCGAGTTGCGAATCCCACTATCCTAAACAGATAGTTGAACTTTCTCCTTTCTCTCTCTCCTCTCACGTTTTAATGCCTACTCACTAATCGTGTGGATCTTTAGTTCCCTCTGTGACCTCTGACCAGATCCGATGCTACCAGCTCGCAGCTGGCGACGAGGGCGCAAAGACGATGACGGTCGCAGCCGGCTCGACAGTCGGCTTCACGGCTGATGCATCAGTATCACACCCAGGCGTCTTACAGTTCTACATGGCCAAGGCACCAGCAGGTCAGACGGCCGACTCTTGGGATGGCTCCGGCGCAGTGTGGTTCAAGATTTTCTCGCAAGGTCCCAGCATCAGTCCCAGTGGGTTGACATGGCCCAGCCAGGGCGCAAAACAGGTGACAACGACGATCCCTTCATGCATTCCAGCCGGCGACTATCTCCTGCGCGTTGAACATATCGCTCTCCACAGCGCCAGTGCCGCAGGCGGAGCCCAGCCTTATGTGTCTTGCGCTCAGCTTACTGTCACGGGCGGTGGTAGCAAGACGCCGACGAACTTGGTTGCTTTTCCTGGCGCTTATTCGCCAACTGATCCGGGCTTGATGATCAACATTTACTACCCCGTTCCTACTTCCTACACGGCACCGGGGCCAGCAGTCTTTACTTGTTAAACAGATGCCCTGCATTTAGGATAGTCAACATGGACTTGACTGTCTTCATACAATCTTAATATGTAACGGGGGCTCTAGGGGCCATCAGAGGTAGCGAAGCGAGAGTCATTCATGCACAATTCATTCTCTGATACAAATATGCACATACAACTAGGCAGACTGTCCGTGAGGTATAAAATGTTTCAATTAAATAATAAGAAGTCCATTCTCGAGGTCACATTGTCGACTCAACATTGGCCCGGCTTTCGGCTCCTCGAGCGAAGCTGTGTAGTAGGAAGACCAGTCTCCCCATACTGCTTTCGAAGTAGCTCAACTCCAATGACCAGGCCGCGGATTTGGGGCGTAGTTGGTTGATAGTTTAGGAGGTGGTGGCATCAAAATCCAAGGCCGTCGACTCACTGCCCGCATCGCCCTCGTCCGTTTTGATGTTGGTGTCGAGCTTCGTCTGCTCCTTATCCAAGTCATCCTGTACATCCTTTCCCTGCGCAACTTGGGCCTTTAGTTTGAGGACGGAAGCCGTGAGCTTCAAGACCTTGTTCTTTATCTTGCCACGCTGGAGGGCGTCGGCTGCGTCACCAGAGGCGGCATCGATGGCTGGGTTGAAGGCCTCATCCTCGGCGTCGTTGGCAATCTGATTGACAGAATTGAGGAAGTCGAGATCGTCTTCGGCGACATTGGCCAGGTCATTCTGGTCCAGGGCGCTAAATACGTCTAGTGCCTCGTTCTGAGCATTGCCTGCTGTACCGCCGGAGATGGAGATGTCGTTGTAGGTTTGCTGGCTAAAAACACCAGCTTGGGCAACCGTGGCGCAGGCGGCGATCAGAGCCAACGTGAACTGCATCTTGGAATAGTGGGGTGGGAGTGTGTATGTAGAAGATGGTGGTGATTGGGGATCTTCAGTCGAGCTGCTGTTGGCAAAGAATGGTGAGCAAGTCGACCCGAGAGATGGCAAGAAATGAAAGACAGCACAGCTGTATGTTGGTAAAGAAAGGAATAAGACTGTAATGATTGATGCGTGATGAGGATGCAAGTTATTCTGAGGGAGACGGGCAGCTGACGATCTTATATGATTCGATCTTCTTAGGTCCAGCAAATCTCCCAACCTCGTTGTGAGCACCCATGGTTCAAAATTAACCATTACCAGGATATGAAGCTCGTGCCAAGATGCGCGTTAGCTTTGCAACTCCATCCAGAATCGCGATAATACCATATGGAACATCAGACGTGTGAGAAGCCATGAGTGGAACTACCCCTTTCAAGTCTGAAAAGGAGAGTGCTAAGACAAAATCACATCTCCGAAGTCTGGGCGTACATAGTTATCATCTAGTATGATACAGGTGAGGTACCCTGCTCATTACGAGAATCACATAGCAGCATATGCCAATACCATGCTGCAAAGGTAGCGCCTATAGGTATCTCTAACATGGGGTGATGGTTTGAGAGAATCGTCATCCCAACAAGGATGGGATGAATACACACGGCTTGACCCAGCTTCGGTACTTTCCGCAGGTGTCTGTCTCGCTTTCTTGACGCTGGGGAAGCTTATTGTTGTCAAAAGTGACTGCCAAGCTGTATAGTACCCGCTCAGTTCAGACAAATGCTCCCCAACACCCTTACCCACACACTAATGAAACGACAGGGCACCCTTGTCCATTTGGTCTAAAGGCTCAGGGTATGCCTACCTATATAGCCGTATGTATAGGCTTCTAAGCGAGGCACTCCGTCGAAACTGCTGTGTAGACAAAGCGCTTCCAAATGTTACTTCAATCGAGTTTCTCATCTCGCGAAGCGATGAACAACTGTCAAGGATCCGGTCTATCTCGTGATCAGCCGACTGTTCGAGGAACCGCCGACCAGGGTGCTTTCTTCTCAAATAGGCCTACTACATACAGTCGGAAGCTCCCTATATGAGACGGAAAGTGGACAATCAGCGCAGCGGTCTCAAGATGAACCAATTGCGCTATTCTTCAACATGTGAAGTTCCCCTGATGCTCATCCTTGTATCTCGGTCTTCGGATGCGAAACTGATATCATAATAACATGTTACTTATTGCTACGGCTTGGCTACCCAGGAGGCCCAGGAACGGTCGGTCTGAACGCCCATGAGAGTCGCTTAAGTTTGGTGCAGGGCCTGGTAGATGCTGCAGGTTTATCCCGAGTCTCTTACATGTAAGTCGAGAGTTCTCAATCAGCTATGCTGCTCTCTTCCACCATCCCTCACACAAAGTGGTTTGTCATGGTACCCTTTTATTTATTGAGATCGCTTCATTGCTCATATTCTCAGGTCTTTTATTTTCTATTGTAGTTCTAGGGGTTTCTAGTTCAGTGCTTGAGAACAATTCCAGTCTCTAGCCATCCCGAGCTGATACCAATACCCACCCGCATCAGGATTCCCGGTATAGAGCATCGTATCACGATTTCATCCTAATTTCAAAATATGTAGAGAAGCAAAATACGAAGATGTTTAGGCTCTACATGCGACTGCAGTCGTCATCAATGCACCATGATTTGGCTCATAAACTACCAACATATCTGTCAGGTGCATTAGTCACCTATGGACCCCTGAAGTGGATATAGTGGCCTTGGGTGTATATAAGGGGGGTTTCCCCCTTTAGATATTAGAAGGCCAGGGGCCAATTAACCAACCTTCACCTACCCTATGGCTATTGACCCCTTATACCTACCTGCTATGTGACTGCTTCGAGGCTCTATTCACTCTGGAACCAATACTCCTGACAATATCCAATGAGCGGGGGTCACCTCGGTTTGCGCCGCAACTAACGTAGTAGGTGGCATTAGCGGAAGGATATCAGTCAATAGGTCACATCATTTACAGTACTAGCCTCTGAGAAACGAAGGGTAGGGATTCTGTTCATTGTTCCATACCTACGATGATTTGAACTTAATTGACCGTTAATATACCTGCCATCTCATAATATATGCAGGTGTATGGGTATGCTGTTTCCAAGGGTAAGCTATATGTACTTCGTGAGAGCTTGCCAGATCCCCAACTCACATAATTAAATGTTTTGCGAGAAAACCGAGACGATCAACATAACCAGGGAGCCGACAGCCCATTCTCACACTAAAGCACGTCAACTTCTTGACCATCGTAGTTCATTTAGTATATCATATCGTTTTGATTCCCAATCGCTAAAACACGACACAGGGGAGATAGATAATCAACGACTTTGGTCGAGTGACAACCTGCAATGAAACAGATCACCACTTTAGTATTACGCCTACAAGCCGATGCTTAGCCAGTAATACCACATGCCATTAGTTTGTAGCGTATCGTCACTTCTCCACTCAGTGTAACAGGCCCAGGGAAGCTGGCCCCAGCTTCGGCCACAGGCATTTGGATAGTCGAGTCTAGTAATATCTGGCGTGGCTAGTCATTTTTTATTTGAAAGACCTGTCACCAACAACAGCCACTGCCTTAGAAATACCTTATCCCTGAGGAGGTGTTAACAGGACAACTTAAGTGAACACATTGACATGTTATTCCCGATGGTCACTCTTTAAATTCAAAAGCAGAAGAATACAAGGCGAACAACTGAAAACTTTGTTTGCTATTCTCATCAGCTGGCTGACTGAGAGTCTCATATGCGGGAGGACGAGGCATATAAATCGACGCTGATTGCTTGATTCTTGAGCTTTAGGGCCGCAAGGGAGAGTAGCCTAAAATCCCACATGATGGTTTGTGTTTTGTTACACATATTACCAGCTCCGGTATACAAAAGCCCTGGCCCGTGATGATGGTAACGCGAGGGATAGCAAAACAGGTAGAATACGCCAATTGAAAAGCAGAAGAGTAGCACTAATTGCCGTATTCATTTGGCCAGCATGTTTGTATTTCCAGGCAATGTTCTTTCTGTAAGGACAAGCTGAACTCACATAAATCTGCAAATAAATGTATTGAAGTCCTCTGCGCATTACAACGACTGGGACTACAACAACTACTTAGAACATCCGCACACACAAGTAATACTCGACTTCGCATCAAATTACACAGCTCGATTCGACATGGTGACAGAATCCAAAACAGATGCGAGCTCCGGCACCGAGAAGTATACAGAGAGACTTGACGCAAGAGGGGTATGCCCAAACTGGCTATACTCGTACCTAACCGATAAACTAGGCGACAAGAAGTTTGAAGTAGTGGTAAGATTCTCCTTATATCTTTTCCATCCACTATTTCCACCCTCCTTAATATCCTCTTGAAACATAAGCTTATTAGTCCACTGGGGAGTAGATGAAGAAGAATGTATATACCATCACATCGGATGTGCCTGTCGTGGTAAGCACATCATCACTCCCATCCTACTGACTACGTAGATCATCTGCCATACATGCTAACCGCATGCTAGGATGAGTTGAAACGACTACTCTGGCCCAAGAAATCGGAGCAGAATTAAAGCACGAGCAGCGCGGGCAACAAAAGCAAAGGCGAAGACTAACGCCGATGCTCCGAGTCGTTCGTCTGTGCGCTCTCGAGGAATGTGGGGAGAACATTGTCTTACCAGGTGAACTCCGTACGTCGATAGAGAAGAGAGCGGAGATAATACTCATCCGTGAATATGAGAACCTAGCTGTGATAGACCTAGTTTTTCTCAAAACCAGCTCACACATGAGTTGCGGGGAGCACAAAGTCGGCAGGAGTGGCTTGCCGTGAATTACCACCACTCTCAATGTCTATCTATGTAGCGAACCTCAGTCTTGAATCTTGACGGTAAACTAGATAACTTATCAGTCAGAAAGACAATTTTCCAGGACCCTACCCTTCGCACCATATCACAAGCTCTAGCGATCGTGCGCAATCGAGTAAGTTGCACTAAGCAGGCTGTATTCGATGCAAGATTCGATGGAATATTGCCAATAAACGTCGATGATACCAACTACTTCGACCAATGCTCGAACTGGAGACTGGACGCTAGACAGAGCTGATTTGAGGTGGTTTTCAATGTCTAAAAGGTTATTCTGCGACGTGATTAGGAAGACGGATTGCATTAAACAGCAACAAGCGAATAGAGAAGTGGTAGCAATAGGAAAGAGGCGTTTTTTTCCTGCAGGTATCATCAATACAACGTACGTTCACCAAGGCCTTTCACAAGTGGACGGTTGTACACATTCCAGTTTTGTTGTTTCTATTTTTGGGCAGGACAATAGTTGGTCAAGTAGAACCTCACACCGGCAGTTCCGCAGCCGGTTGACAACGCCTTTGTATTTTAAAATCACTTCGTAAACGGCGTCACTACATCTCGGCCACGACGGTTTCCTCGTTGTCTCAGGAACCAAAGAAATACCACTGAAGGTTGCTAGGCGTGTCCCATTCGCAGGAAACTCATCTAAAGCCGTAGCTACAGCAGTCGAGCCCTCTCAAGACCGGTGTATGTGGTGATAGACGCCATGCCCAACAAATACCATAACCCATAACCCAGATTCCAACTCCTCTCTACTTCAGGGGGATGAAACGAGACGAGTGTGTGGCACCGATACCAGGGCGACCGTGCTTGACGGGTGTGCTGGCGAGGATAGTTAGCATGCTTGGGCTTGACGGTTCATCTCAGCAAGGAATTAACTTACTATGAGATAGAGAACTCGCCCAGGTAGCTGTAGTTCAGACCGTAAATCAGTATCGGAACATGACTAGTATTTCAGCCTAATATTCGAGCACTTACTGTCCAACCATCTCGGGGCGGATTTCAATGCTGTTGAAGACCTTGCCGTTGTAGACAGCAACGACGGAGCCGATCAACTCAGGGACGACTAACAACGAGTCAGTCAGTCAATTCTCGCAACGATTTCGTGTAGAGCGGTGGGTGAGTCTCACCAATCATGTTTCGGAGGTGGGTTCGGCACTCGGTGGGCTAAATTGCAACATGCCACGGTCAGTCAGCCCGTCCAGCAGTCATCAAGGAGGCAAAGTTGGGCTTGCCTTCTCGTTGGGAGCAGCGTTCTGCTTGGCGGCACGGAGCTTGCGGACAAGGCCCATGGGCTTGCGGCGGAGACCGCGCGAGAGACGTCTGCGGGCACGGGCGTGGAAGAGGGTGCGCAGGTCATCGGAGCCGAGCTCAAGGAGGTTGTCGAGTTCAACACCGCGGTACGAGAACTCTGGAGGAGGCGAACAAGGTCAGTCTTTGCACTTCACGTCACGTCACGTTACGGCAGCACATCACATCGTATCGCGTGTCGTCGGTCGCATCCGGAAGAAGTATCTGGTGTAGACAGTGGAAGTGGAAGACGGGGGGAAGACGCACTGCGGAAGGCTCTGCGCTTCTTCAGCTCGGCGGCGGCAACGGGATCCTGTTGATTCGAACCAAGGTTAGCCGGTTTGCTCGTGCATTGTATTTCGATTCCAATCGATTGTGCAGATTGGTGGGAAGCGAATGCATCGAAGCATCACAAGCACAACGTACGTATTCGTCAGCCATCTTGTCGGTGGTGATGGTATCAGGTGTTGTCGGGGAGGAGAGGTGACGGTGGTGATTGTTAGGTGGTGTTGTCGCTACGGGAATTCAAGATAGCAGAGGTGGTGGTAATTCTGTGTTCTCTCGTTTGTTGCGCATGGGGCACGGGTGGATTCCCCATTGTGGCGCTGGAGGAATATTTGAAAATTGTGTGTGCGTGGGGTGGCGCGCCATTACTATTATCTTATCTCCTCATCTCCCAACCAGCCACAAGCTGAGTGGGGTTGCTTGGCCCTTTCAATGAAGCCCCGCCGCAAGAATAGGAGGTCGTAGCGATTGTTATTCACCGTACCTATGTAGGTAGGCACTATCCCAACACAAACATGAATTACGCATTGCTACGAAGAGCAAATACTATAATACCTAATAATGAAAAACACCTAAATCACAAACTTTTATCTTATTTAGTCACTTTTGTAGTTGGGAATTATTATTCTTTTTTTTAAACTTTCATTTTATTTATTTTCATTTTAAACAGCAACTTAAACAGTAGCTAAACGGTAAACAATAAGTTAAACAATAAACAGTAACTTAAACAGTAACTAGCTCTTCATGGTCCAATCGACAGGTAACTCACCAGGTGTAATCATGCAACTCAATGATTCTCAAGACGGTCAATGCGAGCAGCACGTCGCTGTCGCCTAACAGACTTAACTCTCTCTCGCTCCTCAAGTCTCTCAGTCCTTCGTCGCTGAGTCTCGGCTCTCTTAGCTTTTTGAGCAGCTGACCTAGATTTTGATGGAGCAATAGGAAGACACAAGAGAGATCTCCAGAATGAATCCATGGTCGTAGCTTTGGGGTGGTTGAAATGTTGTGTGTGGTTGTGCGTTGGACTTCTTTGTTGATTGTTGGTTGGTTGTTTGTTCAATCTAAGAGGTCTTTGTTTGTGATGGATTAAAAAGAGAGTGAATGGAAGATGAAAGGAAGGCGACTTGTCAAGCTATTTATGCTCATCTTCTTTGTTCAGTGTTGCAATTACGTTGATGGTGTTGAACAGCTCAACGTTTGTTTAGTGGGGAAAAAGTGCGCTGTTTTGAAACGTACATTCTATTAGATAGACATCGAGATTCATGTTCCTTGTATGAAATTCAATAACTCAAGAGGAATTGGTGAACTCTCAATTTGTGGTGTCTCAAAATATGTGAATCGTAAAGAAACAACTAGAACGTAGTCGCCAGATTCATACTCGGCAGATTGTGTCGTTGTATGGCTGTGAAAGATATCATATTATCTATGGAGAGAAAGGGGGCATTACATAGTCAACTTGGGGGAAAGTGCTCGGCCATTGTAAAATACCAAGCGAAAATATCTAAGGTAAACGGTAGCCAGACTCGGTTGGGAACTCGCCCTCTTGAAATCTCGAAAGTCGGTACAAGAGCGACAACTCACTTAGGCTCGTGACAATACATACCATCTTCGCCTCATCTATTCCAGCCCAACCACGACAGAGTAGAAGATAACTTTCCTGCCTGCCTCCCCTCCTCCTCCGGCTCGGTTAACAATGAGCGTCTCGAATTTTCCAAACCCACGGTGTCATCAGGACGAGCCCTAACAACAACAGGCACACCCTGATCCGGCCAAAACTCCATAACCAACGAGCCTTCAGCACTACCAACTTCAGCATCTAATTCAAATATATCACTAGAAGAATCAGTCTCATCTCTCTCATCCTCTTCAGAAGTACTCCCTTCCATCTCTCCATCAGCAATCTCATCGAAATCCAACCCCCCTCCGTCCTTTACAGGAACAGGAACGAAGACTTCCTCGACGAAAGAACGCTCACATATCCTCTCATCATCTACACTGACTTTCCCCACCTCCAGGGCCCCAGCAGAGTCAGCATCACGACAGTGAAAGACAAGGGCCAACTGCACACGGCAGCATGAATGTAGAGGACATTCATTAAGATTCTCCTGTTCTGCTATATGTTCAGGAAATGTGAACGCACAAGAATGAGCTTCTCGTTCGTTAGCGTCGAGACTTAGGAGGGCATAGTGGTGCGTGGTATGGATGAGCTGGTAGAAACACATATTATCTCGTTGGCGTGATGGATTACTAGTGGTCAAAATTGGTAACGAGTAGGTAGTTAAGTCGGTATTTAGCTAGGTAAGTATTCTCCGATTCGTGAGTGATACGCACCTCTGAAGTCGTAGCGTGAAGGTAAAGAGTATCCGGTAGTACTAATATAGACAAGCCACTTATTCAGCTGTCAACGGAAAACCAAATATAGGAAGCAGGCAGACGGTAGCTTCAAATACTGCGCTGGGCATGAAAACAATGCACAATAGGGAAGCAAAGCCAAAGGCGAAATTCCTTATTAAAGGGACACATAGAAAGAAGTAGTTAACTGACAAAGCGGACACAAAGCCGTTGTTACTTACTCCCTGTCTGAAGCTTGTCAGGCACCCCACCAATCCGCGATGAACTAACTGAAAGCTCTCTTGCAAGTCAGTCGCACCGCATAACCCACGCTACATTTACCCTCATAACGACCTAAGTATCTTCCCCCCTCCCCATGTGCTATACTATTTTTTTCCTACTTTATCATCTCACTATCTTTTACAAAATGGCAAAGCTCTCAAACCCTCACCATCGCTGAAAACTGACTTCAAAATGTTCGTTGTTACAAGATGACCTATATAGAAAAGGCATCGTATCGCATCGCAGCAAAATTATGCCCAATTATTCACCTAATTTCTGTATTCTAGCCATGAAAATACGAAAGACTGAACCCAGCCTCCATCTAGCTTTTCCCTCGTTATCGCTATTTCTGTGGATTCAGGTCGAGTGCAGTCTGTTACCCACGTAGTTTTTATCTCCTTACAATGCAGCACCACAATCTACTCTAGTCATCATCAGTATACCTTGGCCCGGGCGTGTCGGCAGTATATGCGCCAGGGGTAGGGGCGCCGTAATATCCACCACCACTAGCTGCTGGTGTCGGGGCTGCGGCAGCAGGGGTGGGCGCAGACTCGGTTCCCCAGCCGCTCTGCCAGCCTCCGCCAGGAGTCGGCGCACCAGGAGTGGGTGCGTTGTATGCGCCAGGGGTCGGTGCGTTGAGAGCACCAGGTGTAGGTGCTCCTAGCATGCTGGCCCCGGGAGTTGGTGCATCGTATGCGCTTGACGACCCGCTCGCACCGGGCGTGTAACCCCACGAATCACTTCCGCCTGCACCGGGCGTGGCTGCCGAAGCTCCGTACGGTGTCTTCGAGCCCCATGTATCCCCACCACTACCACCGTAAGCTGGTGTTTTCGAGCCGAAATCGTGAGCAGGCGTTTTAGAACCGCCTGAAGACCATGCGGGCGTGCGACCGCCAGAGCCGTAGGCTGTCCTGCTACCATCGTAAGGGTTAACAGTCCTCGAACCATCGGCCCACGCAGGCGTGCGTCCGCCATCGCCTCCTCTGCCCCAAGCGGGGGTCCTACCACCAGCTCCTCCTGATGGTGTCTTCCAGGCCGGTGTCCTAGCGGATGATGTGGCAACAGGGGTGCGACTTCCGCTATTCCAGTCAGGGGCAGCACGTTCTTGTGATCTTGCAGGAGTACCATTAGGTCCACCTGGCCGTCTGCTCTCGTAGTTCTTGATCTCACGACCACTAACACTGTCTCTCACCATCAGATCTGTCTTGGGAACACTGATGACTTTACTCTTTGTGTGTAGCTCGACTCGAGCGTGAGTGTCAGTGGTATCCTTGACTCGTCCCAACAAACCTTTCCAGCCTCCTTTGCGAATAGTAACAGTCTGACCAATGAGCTTGTCTCGTCCAAACACCTGCCGGGGAGGTGGCATATTATTGTTTTGTCCGACGGGATTGAGCTTCTTTGCAGGATTCATCGAATCCAGGTCTGGTCCCGAGGTCCCGGCGTTGATTCGACCACCTTTGGCGGAGATAGTCGATACGCTGCTTACCCGAGAAACAAAGATACCGGCATTCTCCGTTGTTTGATGCGTATGGCAGAAAACATAGCTGCGGTGAATATGAATGATCTTGCCTTGCCGCCCCATTCCACCGTACTCTTTGACTACATCGTCCGGTCGAATTTCGGAGCCCGTGCGATCTGCAGCGACGGCAAGCTTTCTCTTCGGCAGCTTGTTCGCGATTTGTGATGGCATGACTTGCCGTGTATCGCCATTTTGATCAAGTACCACTAATGACTCGCGATCAACCTTGACGATACAGCCTACTGTGGTAGGGTCTAGCTGAACAAGATCGAGGA
Organism: Xylaria arbuscula; assembly: GCA_022385695.1. Lineage (NCBI taxonomy): Eukaryota > Fungi > Ascomycota > Sordariomycetes > Xylariales > Xylariaceae > Xylaria > Xylaria arbuscula. The sequence goes on from MU279344.1 coordinate 120,281, forward strand.
GAGAGTACTGGCCCAGTGAACCCTGGCCAGCAATATCACTAGCCTCCCTCAAATCCTTACTGAAGACAGTAATTTCCGTATTCGTCTGGTCGGTAAGAAGTGTCACTCGATCCTCAGAAATCTTGACGACCATTCCCAGTTCGTCTCGGTATCTGCTTCCTCCAATCACCTTGACGTGATCGCCAAGCTGGAATCGTTTGCGCAGCCCCTTTGTAGGCACATCAATAGTTTGCCCAACGAGTTCACCCTCTGTGACTTCCAGGGTAACGATGTCAGATTGCACTTTTGTAGCCTTGCCGACAACGCCCTTCTGTTCGCCTTCGTACACTTCGACGACATCATTCGGCAGGTAGGTAGCGGTAGCGTTGCTATCCCTGAGGCTAGCGGCAAGCGATTTGAGATCGATGTTCTCAACGCCATCTTCGCCACCCGAAGTAAACCGAGTCACTTCTTCCAGCGTGGGGTTAACATCGTTGACGGTGAGGTGTTGGATCTTTATATCTTTGACCTGGAAACCACCCTCGAATTGATCGCCATTATATGTCCAGACATTCGTCTGGGGATTACCCGTGAGGTTGCGAGGGCTCCTCTTCCGGGCCTCGACCTCGCTAAATAGCTTTTGAGGGGGTTTGGGGCCAGCGACGGCGCGCTTCCGCTTGCCATCCGCAGTACTTCCCGAAAGCGATTCATCTCGCAGCCCATAGTCCAATCTAGGTATGAAGCGCACCCTGACATCGAGACCGTTCTCTGTTATGTCTTGAACCTGGGCCAAGTCACCCGCGTATTTTATAGGTCGTTTGAGTCGCACCCACGCACCCGGCTCCAGAGTGGGAGTCTTTTGCACACGCAAGAGGTCGGGCATTTCTTTTATGTCGACGAGGAGAATCTTTGATCGGGGATACACATTAAGCATCCCATCGAGAGCCTGGAGGATGTCGGTCTGTCGGTATGCCTCAACATAAACGAGACCCTTCATGATGGAATTCGGTCCACCTCGCTCGAAGGCGGCCGTGATACCCAGTTCATCCTTGGTTCCCATCTTCTCCTGGATACGCTTCGTGATAGAGTAAACAACCTCGCGTTCCTTGCCCTCCTTGCAACGCACACCCCAGATGGTGGGATCATCGACGCTGGGAAGGAGCAGCCTCTGGGGAACGACACTGGTATCGCCCATGCCTCTAGCATGTCGTCTGTGGCCGTATTTGCGTACAAAGGACTCGGCTTCCTTGCGCAGGTCTTCATGATTCATGCGGTCGCGCTGCAGGTCGAGCTCTCTGTGTCGTCGATCCGACTCCAGCCGGCCGGCGTCACCGAAATCGCCGGGTTCCTCCTGTTCGATGAAGCCTTCGTTTTCGGCCTCTGCTTCCTCGTCGTCCTCGGGTTCGTCTTCATCATCGACTTCGGCTTCAATATCGAAGAAGGCGTTTCGCTTGTCGCGGCGACGCTTGCGACGATGCCCCTGATGATGCATGCAAATTAGACATGGCCCAGTCCTTCCACTGGAGGACAGAATGAACGAATCAAACAGCAGGGTAATGGTTTACCTGTATCTCATCCTCGTCATCATCTTCTTCATCTTCATCATCCTCATCCCCTTCGTGGCCCCCGTTGGCATCCTCATCCTCGTCCTCGTCATCATCTTCGTCGTGATTGGAGGCGACGGGTCTTTTGCGAGCGGGCGAGGAGTCTTTGGTAGTTCGTCTGTTATCATCTTCCTCATCTTCGGCGTCGGCGTCTCCCTTGATCTCGTCGTCGCTCAAGTCGGCGGGAGCCGGGTTGAAGTCTTCCTCCTCTTCAGACTCGGCATCGTTGTAGTCGCGCGGATCGCTCATCGTGTCGGGGGCGAGTGAGGTATCTGCAGCTTACGTGGCGAATGGTAAGTTGGGGTGTGTCCGGGTCTAAGTGGGCATTGAAGGGTGTTGTGAAACAAGGGAATGAAATTGGGAATGAATAGTACAGATTACAAAGAATTAAGGTCGACGAGCAAAGATCAAGGACTTAGTGATGTCTTCTGGTGGAAACAGCGCGCGCGCTGGATGCGCAGCTAAATAAAGGTGGCTAAGGCTGCGAGTGCAGAGTGTACGGTAGGTACAGTGCCTGCACTAGGTTAAATTATATGCGCTTGCCCAGCTATGCACTAGCGTTAGTTAGGTACTGTACCTACAGCATTCCGAAGCACCTAACTCCGCTAGATAGTGGACCAATGATGATGCGAGTCGTTGGCAGGGGGTAAGGAACTGTGGCTGAAGGAGCACCCGAGAAATATGTTGAAGTGTCAGGTCCCGGGTAGGTGCTCCGATGGGATGGTAATTTGAGCATGTTAGTACAAGAAAATGTAAGGCGAAAATGCATTCAGCAGTTCCCTTACAAGTTTTTTTTGGGTTACGGCGATGTTTGTGATGTTTTCATATACGGTAACTATAACCAAGTAACAAATGTAAATTGTTCCCATGTACCGACTAACAACATGCCCAGGCCTTTGTCAGAGACCATATCTTTTGATGGCCCCTATTTTGTATGTCTTGTATCAAGTTTTTTTGCCACCTGGGTGTTCATAACCAAAATCCTTCAAACCATAATTGTGCATACCTAAGGGACACATATATACCTCCATCAGCTCAAGGAGGAGCATAGAGACTACACTCACTAATTCAAGATAATAGGGCTATGCGTTACAGCGAGATGTGGTTTTGATTACTACTGAAGCAGGATACAAAGAGATAAATGCTCGGGCTACTGCTAGTAGTGAAGGTATTAACTTACTTGAGGCTAAGATATCACCGGTTGAGAAGCATACGACTAGATGTCGGTGATGTTCCGTATCGTATCTTGCATGTCGGAGCAAAACGAGGGGGAAATGAAAACAATAAGCGGTTTTGACCATATTATTTTGATCCTGGCATATCTTGTATACATCTGTAGAACTGTCTACAGGATGTACACCCATTGGAAGATCAAGTGGCCAAAGTCTCGAGTAGCTATTTTGAATGAGGCAATATTTAACATTCAATGCTTTACGAGCTGATTTCTCGTGGTGGTGCAGCGCCCCTAATCTAACCGCTCTCACCTTCTAGCTGATGGCCTTCCATTCTCATCGGCATATTGACTTCACCAGTGTGCACCGTATTGAGAGAAACAGAATCTTCAAGTCCCGGAGGTTATGCTGCTTCTGCTTCAAACAATGCTCAGTCTACTGAGGGCAGCCTTCTTCTTTGTAGAATACCACAGGCCCCCACCGCTTACTATCAACATTAACAAGCGAGACACTTAATCATCTAGGTAGCCTTCTGGGAGACCAAATTCCTCTTGATACACTTTGTACCCTCTGTGGCCTATCCAGGCCGGTCTAAAAGCAACAGGTCTTCGGGTGCCCTTCTCCTTGTACACGGTGAAGAGAACCCGGCCTACATGGAGGAACTCGAGGTTTGGAAGGGCCTCAACGTATGAAGTCGCAATATGGAGCATCCGGGCTTCGTGATTCGACTAAAGCCGACTCCCTAGTGTACGATGGTCGTAATAGCGCATTGGTACGACCCAGCTCGGGTCATTGGCCATACGTTGGTATGTGTCACGCACGATTATCAAGCGTCTCAACCTCCTGAGACAGCGGATATAGGGTATGATGCTCTCATGATCCACAAGCCAGTCGTAGCAATGTCTGCGCCCCATGCCTGCGCCTATACGGAGGACTTCAACTTGACACAACTGAGAAAGAGCACCTAGGCTATCTTCAGAAATATTACGCTCAAACCATTGAATATAAAGTTTCTGGAGGTTATTATGATGGCGAATCGAATCCAGGGCGCGTACAATAAAGGAGTCTCGATAGTGGTACGTCATCACCAAAGTTTTGATCTGCTTGTTCGACTCGATGAAACGAAGCAAAGTTGTTTCGTCACGTTTAGGCCGGTAGTTTGCGTGCAGGATGAGAGTCTGAAGGGTGTCTATCCTGCTGTGTCCGGAGATAGGATGAACGAAAGAGGGCTTGTCATACCTGATGTCGAAAAAGGTCAAGCCCTGCCGAAGGATGCTCCACAAAGCTGACGCAGCGAGAATCCTGCCAGGATTTAAGATGGTGAGAGACTTTAATTCTGGAAAGCTTAGGTTGTTGAAGTGTATTGGACTGTATTTATCTTCTTGCTTCCCGATGATATTTTGTTGTATACAGATATTTTGAAGCTTCGCAGCACACGATCCGAAAAGGGCCTGAAAGAAAGGACTCGAGTCGAATGGACCAGACCTGTGAAGCACGAATTGGGATTTCCAATGCACACCGACATCTATTGCCTTCAATTGCGGGCAGATGTCCCTTACAGATGGGTTTGTGGCGAGGGGATGTATGAAGTTGCCCCGTATCGTGAGGTCCTCGAGAGGTAATCCCACCAAACAGTCCAGAAACTCGTCGTTAAGGGTAACATTCTTTATTGTAAGAGAACGTAGGCTGGAGAGTCTTGGGATAACGAGATATACCGCGGGCCAGTACAAATACTTAACATCGTTATCCAAAATTGTGGCTAGCCGATTCCTTCGTTCAGTCGGTGTCCCCTTCTCGCTGTCATCGCTGTCCTCATTGCGGTCCACAGCGTTGTTCTTAGAGGAAGGTGACGGCACAATGGTATCGACATATTTCCAGTATGTGCCGGCAACAAACAGTTTTCTGATGCATATTCCCATAGATGGAGACGCAGTGATGCGGTGCTTGTGTCGGGCTTCTTTCTGGAGCAGGCCGAGCGTACCGAGTGAGGGCTCGTTGTAGTCGAGCCCGACGCTTCTGAATTGAAATGTTCTAGCCAGCTGTCGACAACTCGAGTTCACTAGGGCCAGAGAAGCCAGATCGCTCTCCTCTCGGGCGACATAGGCAGCGATCATCTCTAGAATCTCGCTTGGTATAATGAATAGCGGTGATGTGGCTGACGAGAGAGGATGCCCTTCCATGGCCGCAGCCCACCCGAGGGGCGGCTGCTCTCGGGGGAAAAAAAATTCCATGATGCTTGAAATGATGGCCGGTAAATCTGATGCACTATTTGACGGATCCAAAGGTGTTGACTATACGGGTCCGTCGGGGTCGATAGTATGTTAAAATTCACGACAGGATCGTTTGTATGCTTTGGCGTCCTAGTAAGTGATGGATGTCAGGAAATGGATAAGTGGCCGGAGGACCGATGCAAGATGAAGGATGAGCACGCCGGCAGTGGTGGTGGTGATGCGAGGTGGTCACGATGGGCCGCTGTGTTCTGCCTCCCTTAAATGCCCGTATGTACTACACCTGCCAGTACACTGCTATGTACATGTAGGTTAAGTGTATGCGCACCTTCCTGAGGCTGTACGCACAGACCTTGCCCATCTCCTATTATGTGAGGCAGTGGAAACCGCTTGATGGAGTCTCCATCACCTTCCAAGGTTGTTTCTAACGGTACTTTTAACAAAGTATATGCACCGGGGCTGTGCTTCACCTAATTATCCTCCCACCTTTGCTAACAAACAAGGAGGCATTCGTTCTGTGGGAATATATATACCTTAAGAAATAAGTACATTAGGGCATACATAGCTCACCTACCATGGTTCATTGAATAGAACAACAAGGTACAAACAAAACATGGATAGCCAAGACTTAAATTTGCGACGAAAACATGTGTCTTCGTGGGAATAGGTATACACACATTACTTGGTCGTTCTTTCTTTTAGCGTTACTCGTTCTTCCATCATGTTTGCATGCTTCGGAGAATATGGAAACTACCTAAAAGACTACATGCATGCAGTAAATAATCGCATGCTATTCGAGTAGTCTAAGCTGACCACGGGCTGTTTTCTTTTTGCTCATAATATCTGATTTCTAGGATGACCCCAGTTTGTTTACAGACCCACGGTTGCTTCTGGACATCACGTTGATACGTCATTCTGAAGTTGTATACCGAAATTCGAGGCTGTATTCCATGGCTTGGACGTGTTAACCGTAATCTGGTTCCTGTACCGCGCTGTCTGTTGCCGCAAGTTTGCATCTCTCTAACAATTTCGCAAGCCCTTCAAAGTTGGATTGTTCTTTCAGACCTTGATGCCCCAGACACCGCGTCCGCCACTAACGCCAAGCCAGTCTCCCGTACCATCGGTATTATCAAGCGGGGGAGCCCAGCCCAGGTTGCCGACTTCGTAGTCACAGTTCCAGCTAGCAACGGGAGCGATGCGCTTTTCCGTTCCTCCACCACCACCATTGGACGAAGACCCAGTAGTCGGGTAAGTATTTACGAGGTCCCACAGCAATACTTGAGAATCATCACCTCCTGACGCAAGTAATCCTCTCCTTCCCGGTGACCATTCCACCGAATTTACTGACCCCCCATGACCGTGTAATTCCAGGAGAGCCTGGCCAGGTTGCCGAACATCCAGTATGCGGATGATGTTGGAGTCTTGGGCAAAGGTTGCAAGAATGTGAGTATCGTGTGGTGAAGTGGCAAGTCTCAAAAGTGGAGGCGCATTCGTCATAGTTTGCTGGGCAAGAGTAGGGCTTATCCTACCGCCATTGACATCTATAAGGATGATATGTGAGTGAGAGAGGCACCTTGTGTTTTATAGCAGAGATCTAAACTCACCTTTGTCGTCCTTGGCCGTAGGCTCATAGATAATGGTACTATGCTCCAAGCTTCGGAGATCAAACATGCGCACGCTTCCATCCTGCCCGCAGCTGACAAAGACGTCCACACTATTGGCACAGAACCGAACGTCATAGACCTCCTTGTCGTGAGCGATCAGTTGCGTCTTAGCAGTTAGAGAGGGTATATCCCAGATGGTACACGTGGTGTCGATGCTGGAGGTAATAATAAGACTCGGGGAGACGGTGTTCCAATCCAACGAGGTCAATGGAGCTGTGTGATCAGGCGTCTTTGAATTGGATAGCAGGGCCAACGGTGTCAGTTTTGTGATGGGGGCGCCCAGTGCAGACTTATTAGTTATAGAATTAGAATGCGCTGGCTGCGGGTCAGAGGGAAGAGACCAAAGTCTCAGATGGTCACCAGAGGTTGCTAGTAAATCGGTCGATTGTTTTTGTGACGACGGAGGCTCCCATAATAAGCGCGTAACGGGGTACGAATGTGTGGCTTCCGCCATCTTCGTAAATTCCAGGCAATGTTTGGAGGAGCCGGGACTATAGACATCAGAAGGGGTATTTACGATCTGGGTATCGAGGATTTGTATCTGAGATGAGATGTGTTAGTCTTGCCCGATCCTCACGATAGCTAATGGGCCGTTATTGCAAAGGATTGTTGTGGAAGTAGACTCGTAGACACGTACAAAATTGTGTCCGTCTTCTAAGTAGCTCCCAATAGCCACCTTGCCAGCACCTCTACCTTGCGGTTTCCATTTACACCAGTCAAAGGCGTAGAGAGCCCAAGGCGCCAGGTAGTTGCTCGGCGAGGGTTGGGGGTTAGAGAGTTCGTATCCCATAGTACCAGGCTGGCTGTCGGACAGGCTGGAGTCGGCGCGCGGCCTGATATCCGCAAGACCGAGCGGCGTATTTGAGATGCTCCTGTGAGACCCGGGAGCGGTGTACTTGGGATCCTGAGGGGATATGTATTGAGATTGACCAGACATTGCTGAGCTCGATGGCGTAGTGGGCGTGTAGGGTGTGTAGGTGGCGGGAGTAGAAGTGTCGTAAGGATCAGCAGGACTTGATCTCGCATAGGTATGCGACATGCTTAGCGACGGCGGCTTAGACGGCGAGGCGTATTCGCTCGGGGAATGTTGTATAGCGCCGGACATAGATGACAAGGTAGGAGGATTGGCACTCATGCCAGCAGGACGGCCGGGCTGGAGGACGCCGGGGACGGTGGAGGAAGAGGACTGGTATTGAGGCGGATGACCGGGCTGAGAGGGTTGCTCGAGCTTGATCTGGGGGCCGGGGGCAGTGGTGAAGTCTCTCGGAGACATCTGGCTCGTAGCGGCGTGGTTCATGGGGTTAGAAGGAATATGTAGCTCGTCGGAAACGGGTTGGCCGTAGGCATTGTTGGGCCGTCGCGGGGTGGCTCCGTACTGCCCCGGCGGATTCATTTTGCAAGGCAGTGAAAGTACGGAGATGCGCAGATGTGGACGGCGGCAGATGCTGGAGAGCAACGGTGGGAAGCAGAGGGGGTGTTGTCGCCGAAGCACATACGATGCACGCAGGTATGTGGCGTTGAATTGTTGTCTCGAGACTGGATAGGGGTCCTGGCCTGGTAACGATTGTAAAGGGGATGTCAGAACACAATGAACATACTGGATGCTGGGCCGGGCCCAGGGTTTGAGCACGGGACCATAGAGACAATGTAGACAGGAAGTGTTAGAGGCTGAGAGACAAGCAATGAAGATAAAAAAAAATGATGATCTATCGGTGTGGTGAGGTGGGAATAAGTAGTGATGTGGTAGTAGTAGATACCTACATATGTAGGTAGACTAGGAGAGCGGTGGCCCTGCCTACATGTACCTATTCAGACATACCTTCAGGTTAAGTCGGAGTTCGTTCGAATTGGACGGTTACCACCAACAACCCCAGGTGGGAGAGGGAGGCTGGCAGTTGGTTAGGAACAAGGGCGCTTACAAAGACAGACAATGAGATAGCATGAGACTTTTCGCGCTCTCGTTCGTGGATGGTGCCGGCGTCGTGACGCAACAGAAACCAGAGACAAGAGACAAGAGACCGTAGACCATAGATGTTTGGTGGGTGGATTGGCGATGCGATGCGATGCGATCTTGGTTGGACGGGATGTGGAGGAGACCTAAGAGTAGGTACCCTACAACATAATGCCCACTGTAAGTACCTACCCAGTATCTCATATCTAGGTACATCCTAGAGGTATGTCTCGTTGGGCACCCAGCATTACCTACCTCTAATACCCCGCCGACTTACGTAGTACATTCAGTGCGTATAAGATGTACTTGAGTTGATCAGGAACACGTGCATTTAATTTGTAATTTAAAGACATCACTTCCAATAATTCTAAATTTTTCTTACCTTACCTACTAGAGTACTACCTTAATTAGCATGTATCTCTGAGTACCTAGTATCGCCATACATATGTACTTACATGTACCTGTAAAAGTCGACAGACACCTAAAAAGGACAGAGGAGCTACCGTGGTATGCACTGCCATGCTGCCATGGACAATGGATTGCTTGTGATATTCCTCTTTGATGACTGGGCTAACTCAACATTCTGAAATCAAAGGTATCTAAGGTACATCATGATCTATATGCTTATTTTACCTAGGTACATACGTACTGTAGGTACCTAGATAATATTCAGGCTTTCATGGTGGGGGAGGGTTGGGTACATGTAGGTAATCCGTTAAGAGCCTCGGGAGGTCTACATGACCAATTGGCTAGGAGGTTCACTCACCTCTTGCTCTGTGACTCGAAAGCTTCAACATACTTTCTATTGTGTAAGCATCTTCACCGCTATTAGGTTTTAGACATACCGAGGGAATACTAACATGCCTAATCTAACTATTCCACTGTACATACATCGTGTAAGATCAATAAGATCAATTCCATCATAACGAACTAGGTAACGCTACTAACCAGGTAACCCGACCAATCAGGTTTCGTCCGTCTCACGTAACCCTTTCACCTTGGCTGGCCAGTCCCACTTTGTCTCTACTGTCCGGGTAGCTTTAGGCCATTTGCCGAGGAATGGGACGAGACCTGGAGCTAGGAGAGTGTACTAAGAGGTGAGACGGCTTTCCACGAGAATAGGCGTTGAATGTCACCCGAACTCACCTACTCCCGGCCTGGCCTGTCGAGGTGCTCAACAAAGAACTTCACGATAACTACCTTAAATACCTACATATATACCTACATACTCACCTATTCATTCTCTCCTCCCTCCTCCACATCCATCCATACTGCCACCTCGTTCTCTCTTCAGAGATCAGAGATCAAAGATCAAAAGATCAAAAGATCCCGAGTGTCCCGAGGCTCTGGCTCTGCTATATCAGCCATGGCGGGGCATCATCATCACCAGAACCCCTCGCTACTACTTCTACCCCCACCACCACATCCAGCAGACCATGCTTCTCTGGCAGCTGCCTACGAGCCTCCCATCAGAGCTGCCATAAAAAAGCTAAGGAGTGAAGAGCACCATGGCGACAGTGGCTCCACGCTTTTCATTGGAATCGCCTCGGCTATCCTCAACAGCCCCGGACCCCACCAAAGGTCCTTCTCATGGCCCGTTGCGCAGTCCGTCCTGGCCCGTGTCTACAGCATCGTGGCCGTCATCTGTGCCCAGCTCTCGGTCCCGAGTGAGATGCATGCCGGGCCGGACTCGGTTGACGTGCGCGCCGTCTTCGTCCACTACGACCCGTCGAAGCATCTAGGAGAAGATCTTCGTCCAGCCGTTGATGTGAACAACACCGTTATCGTTGACCTGCCCACATTTGCCTCTGCCTACAACCCCTGGAAGCAGATCTTTCATGTGAACAGCGAACCGGGATACCGGCTTTTCTCTTCTTATATAAAGATATATGAGCGCGTTCAGACTTTGAGGCAAGACCAACTCATCGTTGTCGACAGTGGGCTCTCACTCGTGGAGAACTCCTTGTCGCCTACACAGACAAAGCTATACTCAGTCGTCTGTCTCGGCGGCACGTTTGACCATTTACATGCCGGTCACAAACTCCTCTTAACCGCCGCCGCTATATTGCTTGAGGTGCCAGACACTCCTGCGGCGGTTCCGGCGCGATTTATTATCGGCGTCACCGGAGATGAGCTACTAAAACGAAAGAAATACGCGGAATTTGTACAGCCATGGGATCTACGGGTTACGAACGTCATCGAATTTCTGGCCTCGATACTCCAGCTCTCCAAAACGGGCTGGACACATCCAGACGTTACGAAGACAGATGACAAAGTGATTGCCAGGTTCCGGGACGGTGCAGTTGAGATTCATTGCGTCGTGCTCCAAGATGCTTTCGGGCCAACCACGACAGAGGAGGAGATGGACGTCCTCGTGGTTTCTGGAGAGACGCGATCCGGTGGCGATGCCGTAAATACCCGGCGTAGAGAAAACGGCTGGCACGAATTGGAGATCTTCGAAGTAGATGTTTTGGACGCCGAAGACAGTATCGATGGCCCTACTCAGACGAAAAAAGACTTCGCTACCAAAATAAGCAGCACGGCAATTCGCGAGAGGAAGGCTGAGGGCCGTAAGTAGGGATGGGGCTACTGTTTCTATTCTTCTTTTCATCGAATCTACCTTTGCAATGGAATGCACTGCCTTCCGAAGCGTTCTATCACATGAACAGGGTTTGTCCTCCATCAACTAGAACTGCAACAACCTTGAGTTAGCGTGATTGGTGCAATAGAGGCAAGCGTGATGTGGCTTGACAAAAATATACTCATCATTGTCATCCTAAGCATCCAAGACGCCGGCGTGGACGGCCTCTTCAGAACCGGAAGATGGGTAGAAACGAAACAGACAGAACTAAGCGGGACTGAGAGAAACTCACGATCTGACCCGTTGAAGTAGCTTCCTGCCCGACTCGCAAGCATGACAACGACGCCACCCAATTCATCAGGCTGGCCCATGCGCCCTAAAGGATGGCGACTTAACCAAATCCTCCTCGCCTCCTCGAGGCCCGCGCCCTCGTTTAGAATAGTATCCATATAGCCAGGCGAGATACTATTCACCCGAATGCCGTAGCGTGCCCATTCGCCAGCAAGAGACCGAACCATAGCCTTTACCCCGGCTTTTGAGACGTTATAGGGCGCTTGGGGTTGAGGAAAGTTGACCTGATGCGCCGAGATGCTGGCGACGAAAACCATGCTTCCCCCAGTCTGATGCGCGATCATGTGTCTCGCTACGGCGCGCGCAACAAAATATGCACCGATCGTATTCACACTCAATACACGATTCCAATCCTTCGATGTCCAATCAAGCGCATGTCCGCAACAGACCATGCCGGCGAAATCCAACAGTGTTGTCACTGGGCCGAGGAGCGATACCGTCTGCGCGACGGCACTATCCACTGCTGCCTCGTCCGTGATATCTACCTTCAGGAACAAGATTCTGACGTTCTGAAACTCGGACTCGAGTACGGCGACTTTGGCTTGGGCCTCTTCTGGTTCCACATCGAAGATCATGAGGCCCTGAACCCCGTGCTCCAGAAGGGCTCTGCTTACCGCAAACCCGAGATCACCAGCCCCACCCGTTACAATGGCATTGCCGGTCAGTTTGAACCGATCTTGGGCACGCTCCGCGGGGGTCATGGAGGTGGACAAGGGGGAAGGCGGGCCCGTCAGATCGCCTGGGGCTCCGGTCCCCAACGTTATTTGGGGGAGTACCCGAGCCGTGAGATCCGCTCTTTCAGTCGTCATTTTCCAGTACTAGATTTCCCGTTGATTTATTTCATCAAAATTATATCGCTTTTGTTAAGATGGCCTCTTCTTTCCTTTTCCTATGCCAATATAGCGTAGTGAAGCTTTTACAGACAGTTAGGTTGTTCCCGTTAGACTACCCGCGTTTCGGAACTGAAGCAAGGGAGGAAAAATTCAGGGGAAAAGAGGAGGAGGAGAGAAAGATAAGCGAGAAGCGAGACGTAGACGCACAAATAAACAGAAGACGGATCTAGGATATAAATACATGTCGGAAAATATGATACCAAATGACAAAATCTAGAAAAAGAAAGACTGCTTTCAGCGGTGAATACCTACTTCCCTACCTACCCGTGGTACTTCATGCATTGCATTTCCCTCCCCCGACGCCACTAGTATCTGGGCGTCTTGTATGGTCGCGCCAGATGGTTTAAGACTGTGGGCCAGGCGACGGTCGCATGTGTACTATGAAGCAATCAATGGATATATCATCAGCTCAGTCCAAGCCGCTCCATCCATTCACATATACACTCAGGTTCCCTACAGCCACGCAAACACGTGGCAGTTATTGATGGTTTCTGAACCTTTCAATCTTCTTCCTCCGTGTTTATCTTTTTGAGATTAGATCACTATAATAGTTACAATTAGAACTCTCACCATGATTATATGGTACTATGGTTGTGCCTTTGATTAGTTGGGTACTATAATGTATAGACACTCTACACTCTACACTACAAATGAGAATACTCATGAAGTGAAATATGAGAGTGAAGACTTGGGTTGATATGCCCATGTATGTGTATGCATATGCGATATGATACATATGATGTGATGGATGCGATAGGGCATGATGTAAGTAAGTAGTTGGGCACCTACGATTTTTCCAACATATATCACACATCCATTCTGTACTCCAACGTACCAGCCTGTCTGATCGGCCGCTTTTATTCTTCCTCGTTGACATTGTGTCCGCATTCTGCACGGGTTGATTGGTGTTTGTGACGTAGATCTCCCACGTCAGGCTGCAAAGCCGCGGGGGAAGGGATGGACAAAAAGATGAAAGAGGCTGGATTGGTTGTTATTTGTGCAAAATACTAGATCAGTGGGCACTCTATTCATCTCAGTTTCGTCGGGGTTTGTGACATGGGCTTTTACTTCCCATTTGTCGTTCTGTAAAACTGTGAAGGAGAGTAACTGCGCCGTGAATCCCCAGTGCATAATGCTTTGCTTCCTTTTCTTGGTCAAGGCATTGCATGGAGTGAGAATGACATGGCAAGGTAGTAGGGACACATATTATCCTACCGTACTTAGAGAAGCCCTGTCCTCGGGTACCCAGGGAGAAGACTGGGACAAGAGACGTAGTGTACAAGTATTAATGTATGCAAATTAATGTTTAGGAGGAGTGATGATACCGGTCAAATCCGAGACACAAAAGCCCTCGCCTCGGCAAAACACCAAACAGTCCGCACCTACACACACGACAATCTAAACAGGACAAAGCCCACTCTCATCCCCAACTCCAGGATCTCTCCCAGGAAGATACACAACAGCCCCAAGATCCGCACAAGCGCCCTGATTCCACCCATTGAAATAAAGCCCCTCAATCCACCCGCCGCTCCCCGGATTCCCCGTCCCATTGAGCACATGGTGCAGCCTCCCATTGGGACAGACGCGCGCGGCGCCCTTCCTCGTCACACCACTGCCACCGTCTGCGTCGTCCTGTCCGGTGTAATACGCGATCTCGCAGTCTCCGTGGCGCCAGGGATCGAAGCCGCCTGGTAGACGCTCGGAAGGGGTGCCGATGTACGAGGGCACGAAGCGCCAGGCGAAGCAGTTGTAGTACGTTGCGCACTCGCCGCAGCAGCTCACCTTGTCCGGCACGCTGTTGGCTGACATGGTCACGACGGCTGTGGACTGCGCTACCTGGGGGTCCGCGGGGGATGCGAGTGCCGGCGCGTTGGCGAAGAGGGTTGGGCGGCAGAAGGCTGGGAGCGTGGAGATTGGGTATTGGCCTTCGATCACGGTGCAGATTGTGGTTGAGGCGGAGGGGGTAGGTGCTGTGGTGGTGGTGGATGATGTCTGGTTTATCCTTGCGGCTGGGGACTGGAGAACGGATGTGCAATCTGCGGCTGCGTTTGCGTTGTTGTGCTGGTTCGCGGGGACTCTGCTTGCTGTTGGAGGCTCGTCGTAACTTAGAGGTGTTGCTGTGGATGCGAGGTGCGCGAGAGGCCAGAAGGTTAGGGGGTGAGCGGCTTCCGTCACGGTTACGGTTGATGCCTCCTGCTATGATACAAGGTTGGTAAGTTAATGGTTGTTACTATTCGTCGATTTGGCTCGTGATGGACATACCTGTCGCTCAAGTATTTGACCTGGGAGGGCCGCGGCGAGACCAAGGAGGGTCGATAACACAGAACAGCGCATAGTGACGGGATGTGTAGGTAGGTGAGGTGTGTATTCAGAGAGGTGAAGGGTACAAAGTCCTCGGTGTTCCAGTTGTGTACTGGGGTAGAGATCGTAAGATGCGCAAAGGCAGGTGAGTGGAGTGAGGAAGCAACTATAAGTAGGAACGAGCGCTGTGGTTCAAACGAAGATGCTGGTTCTCAATTGTACCAGAGGAAGGGAATCCTCGACATACCAAACGGCCGTTGGAGGAAGGCGAGACGATGAGGTAGTGGATCGATCCTATAGTTGACGTCCGTACGGCTGCTGAAGGCAGAACATGCTCATCATGATAGGTGTCGACCTATATATGGAGGTATATAAACCAAGTGGCGGGAATAGCAGACCTACCTTGGGCTATCAGTCTATCTATATATATGTAGAGATAGACAGATGTCTGTACTGAGACGCACTCGCCTCGAGGCCAAACAAACGGGTGAGTTTTCATCCCCTCTCCTCAAAATTCCTTAGATCGACACATGTAAACGGGGATATAAAATTGTTTAGACACGGGTACACACATGCGTTTCTGTGCCATGACAGCAGGTAACACGCAAACCGTCGGGAATTAGTAAGGGCCGTTGAATCACGCACGTAGCGATTACGGGATGCCGTGAAAACGTATACAATTAAACTGGTAGAATGTAGATAGACAACACCTGTTGGTGTTTGCCTCTTTCTCTTTGGGACATTGCTACTTTTCCCTCGTGGCGACCTTGGAGCAGTCATGGTTGGTTCATCTTTACTCCGTATAAGTGTAAAAGTCTTGGCCTTGGGGAAGTGGCAGCAACGTGCAGATTCGCCTAAATCGCCTAAATCGCTCCTGACTTGGTTGGTGGTGCAATATCCAGACAATGGCTAGAACTCATATACATTGCAGCGTTTGTAGCCTAAGATATCGAGGTCTGTTTCGAGGTCTAGACTATACCTGCATGAGATGAGATACTTATCTACCTTCACATATACCTACCTAATAGGTACAGTAGGTTGCCTGTTCTAAGTCATGATTATCAATCTGTGCAGTCTAGGGATTATAAGAAGTCATAAAAAGATGCATGTAAAGTGCCGCAACTGTTGAAAAGTGATTTTGCAAGTGGTAAATAATACCCAAGAGCTTAGATGTCGGCGTAAGCCACTGGTAGAGTGTTAATGCCAAAGATAAAGTACATATCATGATGCACCTCTTATATCTGAAGTGAGCGACGCTGTAGACCAAGGTTGATTTTCACGAAATAAGAGTGCTAACCATAATAGGAAGTAAATGCTCGCCAGTCAATCATGTACGTATCCACCTGAGCAGCTCACCTGTCAGAAGCTCGTGATGGTGAGCACGCTACCCCTGCCCCCTGTCTCCCGAATTATCGATAAGGAATGGCTGTTGATATCATCGTGCTTCCAGCTTCTTGGACAATACAGGTAGGTCTGTAGATACCTCCTACCTCGTAAACCTCCAAACTTACCAGTATTACTTACAACCAAGACCTTCATCTACCAATTCCAGTAGCTATACATGTTAACTCTATTTCGAGGCTGTCATACCTTCGTATTACCATCTCGTCGTTTTGACTCAGAGTGACACTCCCTAGTGGCCGCACCTGCGCATTGTTCCTTTCAGGAGCTTCATACCTCCTTTGGAATCCCGGATCTGTGTCCAGCTCTTGCTTTTCCCGTGCCATGCGACTCTGTAACCTAGGTCCTGCGATATTCTTGCCTTGACTTTCTCCATGAACCCACAAGCAAACTAAGCGAGCCATGAGCTTTACCGGAAACGTCTTCTCGAGACTTGGATTTGGCGACGCCAGAATGACTTCTCTTCTGCCGCAGTACACATCGCCTCGTTCGCGCCCTGTAGACGAACACGACCTTGCCGAGCTCTCTCCCCGACCCGAGCATGCGTTGTTGGCAGACGAAACTGATCATTCCTCGAGTCGCGGTAGCCCGAGTATCATACGCAATGGGAAGAGCCCAGTAATACATGGACGAAATAACAGTGGAAATACGAGAGCGAAGGCATCTGTGGCATTTCAAGAGCCACCATGGGCGTCCGACCGATTCAAAGACACTGCCCACCAAGAGCCTGCCGAGGAGAGAGCATACGCAAAGCGCTCTGATGCCTGGTTGCCGTCCTTCACATTCACTTCCGAGGGCCATGATTCACGCGCCGGTCCTCAGATGTCCTTTTTCGAGACCATGTTTACCGCCCGCCCCGCACATCCCGAGCGATCCTCTTCAACAAAAGTTGATCAGAGCTTCAAACTGATCGAGAGACGCGAACGTGCGATGCAGCAGGAGCTCCAGCAGCTTTTGGACGCCCAGGACTACGCCTTAGAGAAACACTTAGCTAACAACACGGCGCCCGGCGATGATGACGTGACGCAACGCTCTGGGACGCCCATCTCCGAGACACCGAGTGGACATGTTATTCCCGTACGCCAGCCCAAGAAGAGACACTTGTCGAAAAGAGAAGCGCGCCTGGGCATCTCGCGCTGCATGACTCAGCTTTCCGACTTGAAGAACGAAGAGGAGGCCTATATCGCGACGGCACTCGCAGAGCGGAAAGCTGCTTTGTCGAGAGTGCGCAACTTGTCGACGAAGCGTAATTCTATAGTTGCTGAAATGAGGTCTATAGAATCCGATCCTGATCAGCTGTCCAGGAATGAAATTGCGAAGATGGAGCAAAAACACCGCGCTGTATGCGAGGATATTCGGAAGTTGGAGGAAAGACTTCGCGACTTAAAGCGGACTAAGGCCAGACTTGAAAGTAGGATCGCCGAGGCGAAAAGTACTCGAGACTCGGAACTGAGCGGCTATAAGGGCGCATTAAACGAATGCGACAAGCGCATCAACGAGATTATGAACTACCCTGAAGTCTCTGTCCTCGAGGTCGAAGGACTCATGGCGCAGGACGCCGATCTTCGCGCCCTCGTCGGTCAGCACATATCAGGCTTTGAATTCCTTTCGTTGCGCCCCGAGCGCAGGACGTTGCCCATGGCTAAGGATTGGTGGGAGGGAGAAGTGCAAGTCTTAGAACTGCGCAAGACGGCCGTGGATAAGGAGCGCGGTGCTTTGGACGAGGGAACGCAATTATGGCAGGTTATGGTTGATCGCCTGGAGGCCCACGACCGGCATCTCAAGTTGACCTTCGATGCTCTATCAGACTATACTTCTTCAAAAGAGGATGACGCTTCTCAATTCAATGAGCTGGGCGAGATTCTAAAGAGGCAATATGCCTTGTGCAAAGAGACGCTGCATGAGCTTGAAGAACTCTATGAGTACACCGAGGCGCAAGGCTGGAAGTTACTCGTCACGGCTCTCGGAGCTGAGATCCACTACTTCCACGGGCTGAAGGCACAGCTTGGGGATACACTACACGTCGTGGGCTGGGCAGATGGCGTGGCAACACCTCCCCGAGCAGAAACTTCTGCCGCTACGACTACTTCGCAGAGCGATGACCTACTCAGTCAAGACCATGACGACGATTCTCAAGCAAGAAGAGACTTTGAAGAAGAAATTACAGGCAGTATTCTCAGGCGCTGGGATGGAACCGACGAGCAGCTGCGGCGGTCTACGTCCGATATCAATAAAACCGATGCCAACCATCCCGAGGCCACTCACGAAGACAGTGATAATGAAGTTCCGCCCGGTTTACTTAGCGAAATACATCACGAAAGCGACGACGACGATGACCGACATAATGATGTGCCACCCGAGTTTCTGTCTATGCACAGTCCTTCCAGGGTAAAGAAAACGGCTAGATCAGAGCCGAGACCAGGACTAGAAGCGCAAGCAGTCCGAGAAGGACGAGAGGGTCACGAGGGGAGATATAAAGATGAGGAGGAGGGAGAAGAGGGACACAACTCCCTTAGCAGACAGAGCAGTGCGAATGAAGTGCCGCCAGACCTTTTGTCTGAGAGCCAGCGCACTCTTGATTAGCTTTGCTCATTCACTGTTGTTGCTTCCTATGGGGTTCTCTCTGTTTACTATTTCACTGTGTTTATATATATCTATGTTGATAAACCTTGCTTATGAAGAGCACGCAGCGAATGCTTTTTCCTCTTAGGGGCTGGAATAGATGGTGTTGGACTTGTTTATTTGTACATGTTTCGCGCTTTGATCAGCTGGTCGGCCATTAGCGGAGCTGAGCTGTGATTATAGAATTCATATAGTATTACATTAATGTGCTGTGTGCTGCGCACGATGTCTTCCTCTTTTGTTCCCTTCCCCTCTTCTTCCTTTTGACCCTCTCTTTTGTTCTAACTTCTTCCATTGCCCCTTCAAGCACCTTTCAGCAATACTAGCTAGACTACTACACAGCATGTGGTAGATGTTAAGCGTACGGACGAAAGGGATTGGAATATGCATTACCCGTACTAACTAGCCCTGCCGAGTTTAGGCAGTTAGCTTTTGGAAGGGACCAATTGTCTGCTGTTCAGGTGGTAAGTCATTATTTCTTCTCAGGATATGAACAACTTTGAATATAGACATGATAGTTAATTTTCCCTGTACCTCTTAAAAAAGAAGAAAATATAAACATTCATTACAACCCTGATCATATATTGCGTTTTGAAATTCATACAAAAGTTCTAGTGTTCACTGAGTGCACCAAGTTTTAGTATGGCACTTGCGATCTCAGTAGCGCCGGCAAAGCTCGGCTATTCGGCGGAAAACGGGGAACGCTTGCCTATGTCTGGGGTCACCTGGGAGGCCCAATACACGATGCGTTGGGATACTAAAAGTAATTGTTTCCCGTCGAGTGAGCTCTGAGCCTATAAAAAACGGGACTCCGTGCAAAGATAGGGTCGGATTTGCAGAAAAGTATCTCTATTTATATGATGAAAACACGCTACACATCTTCTCGTATTTAAACCTGTCAAACGCCGCTACCAAATTCCGAGGAAGATGTCTCCCTCATCAAGCCAAAGCAGAGCAAGCAAAAACCTCATCCGCATGCAAATATGACAAAGGTGTCCAGAGCTTGGACAAGGCAATTCTAAGTTGAGAGGAGCTCTTTCTTGTCTCATTTCCTGCGATACACAAGAGGACCTTCGTGCCGGTTTCCTCCGAAGAAACGCATTGCCAACTGGGGGCTCATTCCATGAGAGTTGCGGTGAGCTCTGAAATGAGCCAGCTCCTCCAAACCTGTCCGTGTGTACATGGAGGGGTTGAGTAAGGGTATGATAGAACTGAGGGGGATGCTCGAGGGGGTACATTGTCGGTCGTGATCTTCGTTTCTATTCGTTCGTCTGCCACTTGGTCCAATCCGTTTCAAAGAGCTCGCGGGCTCTGGGATTCCACCCTGCCAACACCATGGAATCCGGGTGGTGAATGGTGGGCGACATTATCGACTGCGTTCGAAGTACTTGCTGGTGCCGGCAAACGCTACCGACTGATCCAACACCCATTCGCCCACGCCAAGGTACTTGTTGACCCATTTGTTCACCTCGCCGCTGTCGCCCGTTATGCGTTCACTCTTGACACTGCATTGCGCGCGCGCATCATCGGCTACAGTCAGCTTCTCTCTTCAAGCGAAAGGAGTCCCTTATTTTCATTCTGTCTTCTGTTTCTTATCCCATCGCCTGTCCTCTTTACGCTGGCCTTGAAAAGGAGATGGTTGAAAACTCACGTGAGACCGGTCGAGCGTCGCATGCCGGCGAGGATAGTCGAGACTGAGAGCGGAGAAAGACATGTTAACCGACGGCGGGAACTCGGAGACAAGAGGTTGAGGGTGGGAAAAGCAACATACTGAGGACAGCGTCCAAGGCGTAGTGGCCTAGTCGTCCGAGCTTTCCCCAGAGGCCAAATGTCAGCAAATTGAGGAACTGGTGAGAGGGCATGTTCAGAATTCAGCGTGCTCGACCAGACGGGCCCGAGCGCGAGGCTCGTTCGGAACGGAGTTGGCGGTGTAGGTGCAGCACTTACAACCATCTTGATCGATACGGTCGGGGGAGATGAGGTTTGTTTCTTGATTCGCTATTGGACGAGACCCAGCTAACCGAATAACAGGGACTGAATGACGTGCAGACAAATATGACGAGTACCGGCCTAGTCGTGTGTCTGCAAAGCGCTGTGGTGTCGCGAGATTCGATTTGAGTCAGAAAGGTGATGTAAGGTGGCTGGTCTTGGGAGAGAGAGTGTCTGACTAGCGATGATGGAGAGTGAACAGCCGACGATAACGGCTGATAACTGCCTGCTGTTCGCACCAAACCACGTGCGGTAAAGAGGCAGTTCCCCCTTTCCCTTCTTGGGATAGCCGTTCTACGCACGTAAGCTACCTTACCCTTCGTACCTTACTAGCCTCCCAAGACACTCTTAGGTAAGCAAACCTCAAAAGTGATGGAGCTTCCCCTCTCCACCCCCACCTGGATCCAGACTAGACTGGTATTTATTTATTGAGGTTTATGCTAACATACAGGCAGTCCTTATCAATCTCTCTTATCATACCATACCAGCGCCAAGACCTAAGGGACCTTGTAGTCCATCCCACTTCGTACACTGTACAGTGCAACACAAGTGCACAGCCTTGACACGGCACTGCACAAACAAGGTACTTACTTGAGTACCTAGACCAATGGCGGGGCTGTCAGCACTCCACGGTTCTATTTTACTGGTCGATGCAACTTGTTGAGGGGCTTGCTGCTTTTTTTGGTTGGAGGGGTTTGCTGGGAGGTCCCTTGGCTGAGGCACTTTTTCTTCAGGCTCCCCGCCAAAGATCCTCCAAGCAGACACGGCGGTATTGACGGACTTGGATCTGACCTCGCCCATTACAACCACCGGACAACCCAGAGGGATATTTATCGATATCTGGAAACTCTCAACGTCGAGAATTCCCTCATCCCTCATATTCATCTCCCACAACATCGCTCCCCTCGTCTCTCCCTTTCTCCTCAACCCCTCATCCACCATACGGAACTTCTCCAACCCGGGGACTTCTCCTTTACATTCCTGCACCTGGAGTCTCTCGATTCCTGACCGGTGAAAACAATTGCTGATCAAGGTACGTTCAAGAACAAGAGCAGGAAGAAGACTCGATGGACACAATGGAGCTACCCCTTTTGTTTTATTGTTTGATACATGTCTGCCTCTCTGTCATGTCACCACTGCATACCCAGTTCTCCCATCTACCAATCCTCGAGCTATGCCCAGCAAGATGCGATCAATTGGGATGGCTCTAGGACTAAAATTCTTTTTGGGCTGTCCTGAAAGCCTGCTACACGCCGGCTTGGGCTTGGGCAAATACTGCATGGTAGCAGTAATTGGTCCGGCGCTACCGCAAGAGTCCTGTCGAGCCAAGGTTCTCCCAACAAGCTTTCTGATCTGGACCTCTTGGCTTGTTCCATCTTTCATCTCGGCAACTTTCCTGCCTTCTTGTTTGATCGCTTGTCCATGGCCCACCTGCAAGCCATCGGAATTGAGTTTGGCCAAGGAGGCGGGGTTGCCGAGGATTCTCAAATCTTCTCGGTCCAAGTTTTGTCTCTAGCCTTCGTATACTTCTCACAGTCTCCTCGGGTCCCCCTTAAACACAAAAACCAATGAATCCTGGAATGATCGTCCATATTGTGTCAACTTACTACTGATCGTCCATCATTGATTATACTGACCTATTCCGATTGATTAGTTCTTTGATCTCTCCACTCCCCTCTCTTCACGATGGCCTCACACAAGCGAAGACAGTCCATTGCGACTAAGGCCCTCGACCATATCAACCTTGGCAACAAGATCGAGTGGCTCGCGGCCCTTGATACTGCCTACGCACCTGAACACAACTACCGTCGATCAAGTATCATATGCACGATCGGTCCCAAGACCAACTCAGTTGAAGCGCTCAACAAGCTGCGCCGTGCTGGTCTCAACGTTGTCCGCATGAACTTTTCCCACGGCTCATACGGTACGAAACCTAAATTGTCCCCCCATGTGTACCTCGCAACTTCGGATAAAGACGAACGCTTGATGGCGTGAATCGGAAACACATAGTCTTGCTAATACCATATCTCTACAGAGTACCACCAGTCCGTCATTGACAATGCCCGAGCTGCTGAGAAGGCCCAAGCTGGGCGCCCCGTTGCCATTGCTCTGGACACAAAAGGACCTGAGATCCGAACCGGTAATACCAAGGGAGATGAGGATCTGCCGCTCTCTGCTGGTACCATCCTGAACATTACCACTGACGAGCAATATGCCACTTCTTGCGATACTCAGAACATGTAAGTCTGCCGTCACTACTTGAAGTTACGAATCTCTGGTTTGACAGGGACGGACAGGTACGTCGATTACAAGAACATCACAAAGGTGATCGCCCCAGGTCGAATCGTCTACGTCGATGATGGCATTCTTGCCTTTGAGGTTATTGAGGTTGTCGATGACAAGACTATCAAGGTCAAGGCTCTCAACAACGGTTTCATCAGCTCCCGAAAGGGCGTTAACCTCCCCGACACTAACGTCGATCTCCCGGCTCTCTCGGAGAAGGACAAGGCCGATCTACGTTTCGGCGTGAAGAACAACGTCGACATGGTATTTGCCTCTTTCATCCGCCGTGGCCAGGATATCAGAGATATTCGAGAGGTCCTTGGCGAGGATGGCAAGCACATCCAGATCATCGCCAAGATCGAAAACCGACAAGGCATCATTAACTTCGCTGAGATTCTTCGCGAGACAGACGGTAAGAATGAATTCTAAGCTCCTCCGTTTGACGTTTCGTTATGAGGTGTACTATTTCTACTATATGCGGACCAAGGACGTGGGCTTGAACTGATGACTCATGTTTACTAGGTGTAATGGTTGCCCGTGGCGATTTGGGTATCGAGATCCCGGCTGCCGAAGTCTTTGCTGCCCAGAAGAAGCTCATTGCCATGTGCAATATCGCCGGCAAGCCTGTTATTTGTGCTACTCAAATGGTTCGGATCCCTTTACGTTTCGTCTAATCTCAACCTCGTTACTTACGTAAAACTAGCTTGAAAGTATGATCAAGAACCCTCGCCCAACCCGTGCTGAGGTGTCCGACGTTGGCAATGCTATCACGGATGGCGCCGACTGTGTGATGTTGTCTGTAAGTTATAAGCAATTTTACCCCGTCAAAGAGCTTCGTGACGCTTTACTGCGAGCCTGGACCTGACCCCAGTATACCATCTCCTATGACACCAAAGTCCCTTATTATCCTTATACTCGCATTACGGCTGACTAACCTTTCTCTACTTTAGGGCGAAACCGCCAAGGGTGCTTACCCAGAAAGGGCTGTTAGCGAGATGCACGAGGCATGCATCAAGGCTGAGAACTCCATCCCCTACGTCAGCCACTTTGAAGAACTGTGCTCCATCGTCAAACGACCAGTCTCCGTGACCGAGTCCGTTGCCATGGCCGCAGTGCGAGCTTCGCTTGACTTGAACGCTGGTGGTATCATCGTCCTATCCACGACGGGTGACTCGGCTCGATTACTGAGCAAGTACCGACCCGTCTGCCCCATCTTCATGATTACCCGTACGCCCAGCGCCAGTCGATATTCTCACTTGTACCGTGGCGTCTACCCCTTCCTGTTCCCTGAGCAGAAGCCCGATTT
Organism: Xylaria arbuscula; assembly: GCA_022385695.1. NCBI lineage: Eukaryota > Fungi > Ascomycota > Sordariomycetes > Xylariales > Xylariaceae > Xylaria > Xylaria arbuscula. The sequence continues at coordinate 144,606 of MU279344.1, forward strand.
CGACAAGGTCAACTGGCAAGAAGATGTGGACAAGCGCATCGCCTGGGGTATCCACAACGCCCTTAAACTGAACGTCTTGACCCATGGTGACGCAGTTGTCGTTGTCCAAGGCTGGAGAGGAGGCATGGGTAACACCAACACGATCCGCGTGGTGAAGGCTGATCCTGAGCACCTCGGACTAGGTCTGCTCGACTAAAGCAGAGAAAAGGTCAAACAACACAGGAATGTTAGACTAGGGGCGACCACAGTCTTAGCCCGGTTTATTATGCTGTAGACAGGATGGGAAGGCGTAACGATTAATGAAGCATGGTGAATAAGACGAAAATTGAGATACGCCGGATTCTGATTAGCTTCGTTTTAGAATTCACGGCTATTGATACCAGGTATACAACTAGACAGAATAAGTACCAAAAAACACAAAAATCAGTGTGCCCAGTCTATTTTTAGCATCTCCTTCTCTGCTCCTGTAACGTTGTTAAGGGTGCCTTAGCACAAAGTATTATCTTTGGATCAAACATTCATTCCATACGGCAACTGGCCTAGACGCTTTCTGACCTAAAAAGTAGTGCACAAGCTGGTCATATGTTGCCGAACCTGAACGCAGTATATAGCTTCGTTCCTGTCCCAGCCGGCAATTCATCAAGTATATTGGTAAAGGCAAAAAGCTAAAAGGCAATAGCTAGAAACTAAGACCCTATTCTTCCGTTTCGATTCTTCACCTGAATTATTCATGTACGGAATCCTTTCATTTCATTATTTTCTACCTGAGCCCGATTTATAATCACCTCCCTCTCACCCTTTCGGCCATCGGGTACGTATTCAATACATATTAATCACATATATATACCCTAGGCCAGAAAGCTGCACTATTCTATCTCATATAAAGAAAGACGATAGAATAGACGAGAAGGGGAATTTGATTGGAGTATCGAACAGATCTTTGCCTTTTCCTAATCATAAACTGCGCAGTATACTGAAATGGAAGCGTCGGTGTGTGAGCTGGTAAGCAAACAGGGGAGTCCCATGTGAAGCATTTATTTTTGGTAGGTTTATTTGCTTTGAGCGCCGCCGGGATTAGTATCTAGGTTTCGATCAAGTAGTTTTGCGTGACGTTGAATATCTTCGTGGTTGTCGCCCTGAATACCACCTCAACGGGCCCCTCCTCTACCTCTTTTATTTCCTCGAATTGCGCCTCGGTTGCCATCGCGTTGACAGCCGCCGCGGACATTTTGGTTGGAGCTACCTTGAAGAGCAGGGCGATTTTGTTCTTGCGAAGCGTGCCTACGGGTCTCATCATAGCTAAGGTTCTGTTTACCGTCGGTATCATCATCGCCGGTGTTCCCACTACCATTCTGAATATTGCTCTGAGTACCGCTGTGATGGCCGGCTTGGCTTCGGCCGCGATAACTGCCTCGTTTTCCGCGGTCGCCTCCTCGGACGTTAGTGCAGTTCTCGGGCCGGCGACCTGGCCGCTCACATTCGGGATTGCCGTCTCGATTCTCTTTCTTGCCAGGACCACGACCTTCGTGATCTCCTCGCTCGCCACACCGACGATTTGCGCGCTTGGGATGATTCCCGTTTTTCTTTTTTCGCTTTTCCCATTCATTTCGTTCATGGTCAAGAGTCTCCCGCAAACTATCGTGGACATCAGGAGGATAGTTTTTCTTGTTCTTGTTGTCTCTCCACATCGGGTGGTGACCCGACTCGTCAAGAGCTGTCGGGTCAGCCCCCGCATCAAGCATCATCCTCACTGCCTTCTCCTTAACCTGTATTTTCAGGCGATCATTGGTGCACAAATGATGAAGAGCCGTCTGACGATAACGATCCCTGAGATCGATTTCAGGACGACGGTTGAGGAATTGTTGGAATTGCTCCAGGTCTTCGAAAGGCGAGCTACAGTACACCATGAGCGTCGTAACACCATTTGCGTTGCGGATGTTGACGTCTACACCATGGTACAGAAACCAATCGATCAGGGGCCTGTGGCGGTCCCTCAGCCGACAGACTGCGTGCAGAGGGCTCTCAACGTACTCGTCAGACATATGATCCCCCATCATGTCCTTGTAGAACTCAGTGTTCCCGAATGCATGAATATCAGCGCCGTAGGCCAAGAGGACATCGAGTAATAATAGAGCAAAGTTGTTGACGAGGCTGGCCTGTTTGTCTGCCTCGTCGCTCAATATCAGCCGGTTCGAGAAGTAGAAGGATGGAACGTAGCGTGCAAGACTATCCAGCAAGAAAAAGATGGGCGTCATGAAATTTCCAATGGCGTTGGGGTCGGCGCCACACGACAAAAGGGCAACGAGCTGATGGCTTCGCAAGGCTTGGCGCTTCCTGAAGTCACGGTTGAACTGTTCGCAGCTGGTGGGCTGTGCACTGAGGCGAGAATTGCCAACAGGCATGTCTAACCGCAAGACTTGGAAGATGGGAGCGTATTTTAAGCGTTTGAAGTGATAGTCGTCTATCACAACTCCGTCCCCCTCGTCTTTTGGAACTTGGTTCATGTTGGCCGAGTGTTGTTTGAGCATCGATATGATGGCCACGGAGCTCTTGTGCTTCGATCTCACGGCCCTGTTGATAGGGTAATAGTGACCAGCGCCCATTAGCATAGGTTTGTCATCAGGGAGGTTTGCGTTCGCGTTGTTTTCAAGCAGTAGTCGGACTATGTTCTCTCTACCAGCAGTGACGGCTGCAGCAAGAGCCGACATACCTAGTCCAAACGTGCTGCCCCTGAATGTGCCTGGGTAGTAAGAGAAGGTGTGGTTGACGATGGTGGCATCGTGGGATATGTGGCGCCGTAACAAGTCGGGCTTGTCTGTGACACAAGCATACCAGAGGGAGCGGTCTCGGTCTTTACCCATGCAGCGCTTCTCCAGCTCGGCGGATACGACGTTAGAGACACGCCGGCAGGTTCTGGCGTAAGCAGCCCAATCACTCCTTTCCAGATATCGAAGGATGTTTAGAGTCATTTCGGGCGGCAGCATGGGCAGGCTGACGGGTGCTTGGATCGTTATCTTGCTCAGATTCTCTTCAACGTCGACAGGCCCGGTCGCTGTAGGATGGCTCTCCTGAGGTGCCCCTGCGGCCGGACTAGCGAACACGGTAGAAGTAAGGTCCGACATCTTAAAGATCTATCATACCTATGTGTAGAGGCGTCAGGCAGAGTAGCCAATTATAAGCAAGGGAGTCTTGATGCGGGCAGGCGATGATAAGGTAATGGAGGAAGAGGTAAAAGGGAATTGAATTATGTTGCGATGTGAGTGTGTTGAGTTCAAGGTTGGTACGGAGGAGTAGGTATTCCGAGGATTGCAGATATACCTAGGTAGAAAGAGATAGATGTAATAAGGACAGGTTATCGATGGTGACTCATTGTTTGGTACAGGTAGGTAGGTGCGAAGTTGGAGGCAGGTGCTCAATAAGAAAGAGATAAGTTTGCCTGGGCAGTCATGAAAGTGAGTTCATATCAAGTAGGTACCTCTACCTGGTGTCTAATAGGATTAACCTAACAGAGGAAGTTGGGAAGCAACTGAGATACAACTAACTGCCCTATAGCTGCCATAGCTGCCCTAGATGTACCTAAACCTAATATTAATTAGACTTACCGGTTGAGAACTAGGTGTATGGTAGAAGTGTGTGATGGGAGGTAGCTACATGAATACCTGTATAGAGGCACTCAAACCTAAACTCTACCTAAACAAAGCATGACCGACGCCATCTCTTGCTGGGGGCTTGTAACATATAGAATATTGAGTAAATTGCTCTATGATCCTTCACATAAAATAAACTAAACAATTCTTAGTAGTCCCCACATCTGTGTGTCTTATTCAATTGTCTGTGAATGTTAAAAGTCCAGAGACTGCAACAATAAACTATCTGCCTTATCAAAAAAGCTTGAATAGAGGACAGGAGAAAGTCAGCACGAAGCAGACCGAATAGTGACTTAATGGTTATTATCAAGTAAGCTATGATTCGCTCCGTTGCTCATCTGAGAATCCAAACCGGACGAACCGTACACTATCGCGCAGACTGGGCACCCAGGACAGCATGTAACACCAAATTCGACCGAGCAGGGGAAACTCCTCTACGCCAGGAGCCTCAAAATAGCGGATTACCTCGATCAATTGCAGGTGGGGGTGTATTTTCTCGATATCCTTAACATCCTCGACGGCCCACTTGAATTCGGACCCGGTCTGGTTCACTGCCCCCTTACGGTACTTCCGAGTCACTGAGAGGACTCTGGAATTCATGCAATCGAAATACAGCTCGCCTTCTTTGAGGACATCAACTAGGCGCTTCAACACAGCCGTGGCATCTTCAGGGGGGAGATATGACAATAGCCCCTCCATAACCACGAGAACGGGTCGGTCGGTGGGAATATCCTTGAGCCAAGCATCGCCAGTGATATCAGCACCAACGAGCAGATAATCCTGCCCGGGAAGCGAAGTAGGCAGCACCCGACAACGAAGGGCGATGACCTCGGGGAGGTCGACGTCGATCCAGCGCACGTTAGGCCCCCAGCTGACCCGCTGGTTGCGGCTGTCCAGACCGCAGGCAAGATGCAGGACCGTAGCGTGAGAATGAGCGGCCAGGAATGCCGATGTCCAGCGGTCGTAGAAGCGTGTGCGCAGCGCGACGCCAGCAGCGTTGGTCGGCGGCATGGGCAGCTTTCCAAAGTCGTAGTCGAGCTTCTCCATCACGCCCGTGGCATATGCATCACCCAGGATAGGGCGCTCGGAGGCAGCGTCAACGGCACGGCCCAGCAGCGAGATCAGCAGCGTCTCGGTGACGCCAGTGAGATTGACCTTTATTCTCTCGGCCATCTGCCTCGCTCCTAACTCGCCAGCCGGATGCGAAGGAAGCGAGGACGAAGAGCCGGTGGTGATGGACATGTTTGGATTAAGGCGTAGCCCACGAGAAGACACTCAAGGCAGAACTTATTACTCCCCAACATCTGGAGCGAAGGCCAGTGGCCTACATATATACATGTTTGGGGTGGTGGTATGCATCTCAATTCAGGGATAGGCTGAGTGTTGTGTGGTAGTAATAGGAATCTAGATGAGACCTTCTTAAACATTATACTGAGTATTATAGTGTTGGCCGTAGTATACATCATGAATAGGCCATTCTCTTATCGATACGGCGTATTCGCATTGACTCTAGCCGCTTTTGGATCACTTTGATAGCGAGGGGTCCAGCAACTAACTGTGTATTGATTGAAAAGAAAACCAAACTACCTTAAGTAATCTCTGTTTTCATTCTGCTATATTCCTTGGCTATTGCTGATTTTTTTTAAAAGGTTGGAATACAGATTGGCCGGTGCTTTGATGCCCTTTCATGAATGTGAGATTTAACTGCATAAGATAGACCGACCCGGTATAGGTACAGATACAGCTGAGGATCCAGCCTAACCTCAATATCTCCTTAATCCAAGGCAGTGCACTCAGCCTCAGCGGCCTAGTCTCTGCCTTCGCAGGAGGGGGCGGTAAATGAAGATCATGCCAACGCCTAGTTTAGAGACATGTCCGTTTTATGACGAAATTGAGGATTGATTATAGCCCTTTTTGTTTTCTTTTCGTGCTACGGCACGATGCTTTCGTATAAGCGTGCTTGGGATGCGACTGTGCCATTGACTCCCACAATTCAAAATCAATCATGGTACATCACGGGTACAGAAAGGGCCGAATACATCGAGGCGCTGGACTTCTCGACAGTAAATACTGCTCTTCATTTACTTGACTGTAAAACCCCCGTTCCGTGAAACTTTGCCAGCTAACTCGGCCCTGTAGCATTGTGCGAGCGACCCAGATTGCGATAGTAATGACACTCCTCATGATGATCACGGGGCGCCTTGTTGTCAGTACGGCCCGCTTGTCGGCGGTGAGATTCTCGACTGGGTAGCCCAACGCGGCACCTATGCGCTCCCAAAGCGTGAGGGCGAAAGGAGCACATCGCCAGGTGGAGTCAGGCTTCTGGTGCTGGAACGCACATACTACCAACCTCCCAGCTTTCACATCAAGCAGGAGACATGGTTGGCCATCGAGAAGCAGTTCTCTCTGCCCGAGGACTCGCTCCTCGCACTCACCAACGAAAACGGCATGTCCACGTATGACCTAGACGTCGACGAGAAGACAGGCACCCTGAGACATCTAAGGATGATAATCAAGGCTCTTCAGAAATTCCAAGTAGGCAATTATGGACTCGCCTTCTCCTACGACTTCAACACCAACATAGCCACAGGCGTCCTCCACGGTACGGGTGTGGCTCTGTATGGCGATGATTACGGCTTGTGGAGTAAGTGCGCCGCTGCTGAGATCTTCGAGCACATCAAAACCGTCCGTCACTTCTGGGCTCACCCACTGTGTCTTCCGATGGTGCTGTTCCAACACCACCTGCTCAGGACGGATCACTTCTGCACAATCACCCTCAATAACCAGCACACACAGGTGCAGCACCAGCTAGGTGTGGTACGCTCCGGCCGCCTGGCTGGCCAACAACCTAGGAATATTGCGATGGAACTACCAGTCCAGCAGGCCAAGGTTGATCTGGCGGACCTGACAGTTGCCATGAGCAGTTTAATGTTCGATGCCGTCTGGTTCTGCAACGTAACTGACTGGCAGTACTCGACCATGAAGTCCCTCTCCGAACTTCTTACCGAAATTGAGGAGAACAGCATGCGCACAAAAGCGACGAGGTTAATGCGAATAAAGATTCGCTACTTGACTTCGTTAGCAGAGGGCTTAAAAAGGCAGACCATCGGGATGAAAGAGAACGGCCAAGCCGACATGAGCGTTGTGAGTCCCTAGACACCTTAGAAAACCAGCTAACTGTGGAATACTATACTAACTTGACATGCCTCAGCTCCATAGTATTATCTCCCAAGTTGACAACCGTCTCAACGCCCGGCTGGCCGCCGCCTCTAGCCACGACAGCGCCGCGATGAAGACGCTCGCGTTTTTGACCGCAATCTTCTTGCCCCCCACTTTCGTGGCCACGATATTCAGCACTGATTTCTTCAACTGGCAGGACAGTGGGATGGTGGTGTCGGAGCTGTTCTGGGTGTATTGGGCATTGGCTGCACCGCTTACGATAGTTGTTGCGGTGGGCTGGCGGCTGTGGTGGAGTTTTGAGAAGAAGCGGTTTGATCAGGATATCAAGGCGGAGATCAAGGCTATTAGCGGTAATGGTGACGTTCATGGTGAGACTATAGCCAAGGCACAATAGGTGGAACAATTGAAAATGGCAGTTCTCGGCCGGTTCACTAGGTTGACCTTTCGCGTTATTACAATCCTCCATTGCTCCCCTCTTTCAGTGTTTGTCACACTGCGAGCTACCTATTTTGCGGTTGTATTTCGTCCACTACACCCTCTTGTCGAGATAATGACAATGAGAGTGAGTTTTTTCTTGAAAACGACTCTGGATGATATCGAAATACCAAGTACCACACAAGAGAAGAGGGCTTATTCGTGAGTTCATAGAAATAGACAAATATTCCAGCGCCCGTGGTTTAGTAGTAATAGTTATCAGAAGGTGTCACGATCTTGGAAGACAAAGGACCTGAAGTGTAATAGTTGCAGTCTGGACCACGAAGAAGTTTAGCCTTCTTCGTGCGACAACAAGAATTCATGTAACCCCTATACTAAGGCTTCTGACAGAAGGGGAACGGGCTGGAGAGCATTATGACATGACAAAAGCACAGTATAGTTGGACCACCATCCCCAACACGTGCCATTCTCTGCACGTAGAGTCACTCCCCAGTACACCCAGGGAGCCCATGCTCGTATTGCTAACAGCCAGCTCGGTCTTCTAAGACGAAGACACGGTGAATGCCACAGCTTCTCAGAGGTAGTGTCAGGATATCGAACAGGGAGACAGTAATATTCAGCTTAGTGATGGCCACTAAGGATATTATAGCCCTTGGTACAACAGCCATTTATGTAGAATTCTTCAGCTTCGTCTCTTTGCGAAAATACACTTCTGGTATTCTATGATAGGCAAAGTTTGGGGATAGCCCCTTGTATTCAAGAGAGCTTTCTTATCAGCTGCAAGAGTCCATCGTCTCTAATATAACTAACTTCAAACGAAACTTATTAGCATTGCTGCAATGTGGGTGATGCTATATCTACTCTACTCCACTGCGGAGACTCGGGCTGTCCCTGTGAGGTGCAGAAAGCTTCCATGTTATCAAGCCCTTATTCATTAAAATTCTCTATGATGATGGACTGTGACTGTGTCAGAGTGTCATGAAAAGGTCAAGCACAAGTATGAGTTACACAACTTGTTCTTATACGAAGAGCTATAATACCTTGATAACTATCACTAAGTTATACACATTTTCTCTTTGTTCCTTATCCTGACAGAGTGGTAGACGTTCAGAATATGAATATGGGTCGTTGGTAGGTAGTGGCAGCCGGGTAGAAGTGTAAGGAATCATGGTTCCTGAGCCTCTTTCCAGTTATCTTGGGTAGCACTATTTTTCTTTCTCATAAAAACACTAACTTTCTACGAATGACTGCTAACTAACTGATTCAACCTAAAATGCGAGATTCGCAGAAACATGTGTTGATTTGTTCATTTCCTTTCTCCACATAAGAACTTTCACCAAACCCAAATACTACTTGCGCGTTACGCCGAGTCGAAAGGGAGCGGTGGGTAATCGCGATATTGTCAACCTCTCTTTTCTCCGAGGCACAATTTCGTTCGAATTGGTGTAAACTTGGATCAGAACCGAGTGTACGGTGATGCAAAGCCCCCACCGAATTATCATTTCTTCAAGTTCAAGCCCTTATCACCGAGCCTTCTACTAAGTATTGTCGACGGGGCATGGAAATCCCCGTCGAACGGGATGAAGTTACCTTCATCATACTAATTTCTGCCCAGGTGATGTGGAACTCTACGTGCATTGGTTCTCAGACAGGTGAGGCAGTTATAGACTTTTGTACAGACATGATACTGTTATGATACACTACAAGACAAACAAATTCGTGATTATGTATATAGGCTGAGGGTATTCTGAGTTTTTGGAACTTTTACGCAACGATAAAGTCTTACCACCCCCCTATAGTTGTCAAGTATCTAATATCACGAGCCTTCTCCTTTTCGTACTATATGAGAGATGCATATTGTGGAGCTGGCTAAGGAGCACATCCGTGGACGGTATTGAACCAGACGACCGAAATCCGGGTGTGACCTTGTGACGTACTCAGTATACACTAACATCGGGCCGGAGTGAATGATTCGAAAAAGTTTTGTTTACTCCGTACGGTCCAATAGTGCGAATCTCGGCTTCTGTCCTGGACGGCCCCCTGACCAGGCTACGACACGTAGGATTTATAACACCTATTATGGAGGTTCGGGAACGGCTCAAGCCGGGGTGGGTCCATGACTACCTGACGTAGAGAAAAGGTAACTAACTAGTGTATGGATAGCGTGCTGGGCTCTGGCGTCTGAGGATCTTGGCAGAGTATACGTATCCTGTGGATGGCAGGATGAAAGTGCCTACTATACAGCTGTTGAGCATACAAGTAACAAGGAGATACTTTAAGCTTGTCACACCACGATGGTGACATTAGTGTGGGGAGCTGTCATTAGAACCTTTTACCCGGTACGAGATGCCTAGGCGCAGCAAACGGCACAGCGCTGCGTTAGGAATAGGTGATATGAGCGAATCATTCGACTAACAGCAAGTACTTTAGATTCTGTATTGCTTTGTCATCTATCCATATAGCGTCCAACAGAACTAGGGATACACGTACACATAATTTCACATATTATATAAGCCGGTGCAATACCAATTCCGTACTCAGTACACATAATATTGGGGACCTGCTCGTTGGCTATTATCACTTCCCGATCGCGCTGGATAAATACGCTAGTCTAGTGCACTAAACTAATATAGTGGCGCCTGTCGTGGTTCTAAACAGATTTCTGGGGAAAAACGTTAACGGAATGTGGGCTTTGGTGCCGGCTGGCTTTCCCTCTCTCGGCTTCTCGTTCCATTCTTCTAAGTACTAAGTACAGACAACACAGCCTCTCGGCTACCTTGGATACACTAATGGGATTCAGGTCTGAGTCTCGATAGCGTACTTAGTATAAAAAAACTCAAGATCTTATTTGTGAAAACGATCGTAGCTACGACTGCTCAGTAAGGGGCTCGAAAAGCTGGAGAGGCGTGGCCAACCGTTAGAAGGCAACTTTCCCCATACTAATTATATAACCACGTGTAATAAATAATCCATTATATACATGTCTCCACACTCTGACTCACGATAATATACTCTGGCCATACGGTACTGTACTACATTCAAGGCTGCTGTCGTGATCATGACACCACCTCTGTTAGTACGACACATAATGCATTTTTGCCCTGCAGTAGTGAATATGTATGTGTAGATCTCCTTCTCGCCTGTGTCTAAGAAATCCTACTAGTATCGACCATCCGCCCCGACCCTCCGATCCGCCGATCATCCGATCAGCTAAGCTTTGGCCTACTACCGGTAGTGTCTATCTCATTACCATGTGGGTAGTGTAAGAGATCCTAGCATGACTCGATTGCAATTTCCTGTTGGACTTTATTACCTAATCTACCCGAGTGCATCTTATTTGTTGATTGTTTACGAGGCAGTCAGGTGCTGCGCCGTTGATGGGATTGATATTTGAGAGTTAGCTAGGTTACCTACAGTAGGAGTCTCGGCTTATAAATTGTACGCTTCGTGAGGATCAGCTTACTCTTCCGGAGACAATCGCATGCATTGCGAGTCTTTCAGCTGACATGGCGTTGTGTACGGCAAATAACACCAGACAGTCGCAAGCTCAAATCGAAGCTGCTCAGATTTAAGATGGAACTATATGCTAAGTATTGCCAAGTCCTCTCGGATATGGTTAGGCCGAGAATAGTCTCGGGAGGCATTGCACAAGACAAGCAAGGCCCATTACCAGAGCGCTGGGGACAACTCAACGGTGGGAACTTCCTGATGGGGACAAAGGAGGATCGGCCATAAATACCTAGTTATGTACTATGTAGTATATACTACTGCGTAATGAGCACATTTATACAGAGAAGCAAAGCGGGATCGGGCTCGGTCTCAATATTCTATCATCTGTTCCCAAGCTAGGAGTCGGATGAAATACCTTAACACCATCTCCTGATTATAAATGCTTTCTAACTTCGTTTCTCTCCGTGCATCGATCGTTGGGTTACATCTGGTGCCCGGTCCTTCACTCTCGGCACCAATTACTTTACAACGGCGTTAAGCGGATATACTTCCTCGGCCTTCATAAACCTTGCTCATTTTCTGTCTCTCCAAGCTACGTCGAAGGTTAGGCCAAAGCGACTTTTGGAGACCGTTTTTCATTCGTTAATTTCAATTCTCTGTTCAAATTGCTCACTTCGCCAGACTGTTGAGCGGGATATATCTTGGATCATGTCGGACACGGCTTCAACGGCTACCGCCACACATTATGACGGCAACCAGGATACCGAAGAGCATCACCAACTCGAGCGCAAGATGTCGCAAGCAGTTGATGAGGGGCACGATGCGGATACACCTTCTAGCGCAGGCTACATTTTAGATAAGGAAGGAGAGCGCAAAAGGTTCCAATCAATAGAACGCCAGCGGAGGCATTCAGGCGCACTTGCACAACAACATACAGATGATGTAGAAAAAGGGTTACCAGCAGGGGAAGCGACGACAAACGACAAAGAAGATGACCCCAACATTGTCTGGTGGGACGGGGAAGACGACCCAGAAAATCCCTTCAACTGGCCGACGGCACGTAAAGTGCTTAACGTTGGCTGCGTCAGCTTCCAGACCTTCATTTCACCACTGGCATCATGTGCGCAAAACAATGCAAATTACTATTTCTTGTATGAACAACACTAACCATATTGCAGCTATATTCGCACCGGGTGTGCCTCTGGTGTTAGAAGAATTCCATTCGACTTCACCCCAAATCGCAACCTTCGTCGTCTCAGTATACCTAATCGGATTTGCCGCCGGTCCGGTCCTGCTCGCGCCGTTATCCGAAATCTACGGCCGTGTTCCTGTTTACCATGTCTGCAACGTTGGCTTCGTAGCCTTCTCCGTGGCCTGCGCGCTGGCACCGACTCTCAACGCGCTCATTGGTTTCCGGTTCTTGGCAGGCTTGTTCGGCGTCGCGCCGGTGACGAACGGAGGTGGCACAATCGCCGACATGGTTGCACAGAAACATCGAGGCACAGTCTTGTCTCTGTATTCGATCGGCCCCCTTCTTGGCCCTATTATTGGACCAATTGCCGGCGGCTTCCTTTCTAATGCTAAGGGCTGGCGGTGGAATTTCTGGCTGCTAGCCATCATCAGCGGATTCATCACAATTGTCATGCTTATTGTGATGAAGGAGAGCTTTGGGCCAATCATTCTCAATAGAAAGACGGAAAGGCTACGCAAGGAGACAGGCAACGAGCTCCTGCGTTCGAAACTGGATATTGGGCTATCACCGAGCGACTTTTTCAAGCGTAGCGCTATCCGCCCCTTGAAGATGTTAATTAAATCACCCCTCGTCTTCATAATGGCTCTCTATACAGCGCTTACCTATGGATACCTTTACCTACAGTTCACCACGATGACTGAGGTCTTCCAAGGACAATACGGCTTTTCCACCCAGCTAGTGGGCCTTTCATTCTTGGGTTTGGGTGTCGGGAGCTTATTGGGTGTTATTATTTACAGTGCCACTTCAGACAAATACATCAGCAAGAAAGCAGCGGAAGCAGATAAATTAGCTGAGGAGACTGGCGCAGAGAAGCAAGGGATGAAACCCGAATATCGTCTCCCGCTTCTTCCCGTTGGCGCCATTTGTATTCCTATCGGCCTCTTCATCTACGGCTGGCCAGCACAGTACAAGGTGCATTGGATCGTTCCCATCATCGGAACTGGTTTCACCGGTATCGGTAACATCCTCATTTTCTTTTCCATTCAGACGTACCTGGTCGACGCCTTCACTGTCTATGCTGCCTCTGCTCTAGCATCCAACACTATTATCCGATCCATCGCTGGAGGCGTCTTGCCCCTGGCAGGTCTTAGTCTGTATGACAGACTCGGGTATGGTTGGGGTAACAGTGTTTTGGCGTTTATTGCCATTTTCTTTATGCCTGTGTCGTTCATACTTCTCAAATACGGTGAGAATCTACGCAGGAAGTATCCAATTAAGAATTTGTAATATAGGGATCTAGAGAGACGACAAGATTATATATTTTATATCTAGATCATAATACCACTACGAAGTGTCCATATGATGGATTCTTGCGTGCTATGTGGAATGAGAGTATCCAGTATCATACACTCCTTGATTTGTTTGCATTAACGAGACCTCATTATGATTCCATAGGCATATTAAACAAAGCCTGATAACTGGAGCCTCAGTCCTACTCCTGTGAAACTCGATCTTCATTGCGCCGTGGGCAGGTCCCTTGGCATGCTTCTACTTAATAACTGCATAATTGTAACGCTCTATTCGTAATTAGGGAGTTGGGGCAGGAGGATCAACTGAATTTCGTTTTTTTTCTTTTAGTTTATGAATACTTGACTACAACTATATATGTCGTCAGCGTCCCCTTTTTATTCAAAGCCCAATTATCATGGTCCGCACGAAGCGACTTCAGATACCCAAACACTCAATTCTACATTACAGTGGCTATATCCCCAGCAACTTGATCCAAGGTTGTAACCTGCATCAATATTTTACCACATGTGAAGTCTGTATAGGAACTATATGGCTTGGTACAATACGTAAGCACATGTCATATTAGAGTTTTACGAAATCTCTTTATCATTGTTGTTAGGGCAAGCACCCTTTTTAAGCTCCGTGTGTACATGAGGTTACTATCGTTTAAAAAACTTAAGAACTGTCTCTCAAAAATTCGCAGCCATCACCTACGATTTACTCCCAATTCCGAGTTACTTTGAGAGTCTTGAAATATTTTCCTATCATTGATAACTATGCCGCGACATAACCAAAACTTCAGTCTTCTGTTATAAAATTACCGCTACCGCAGTTTTGCACATCTCATAGCCTTATACTACTAGGCAAACTTGGGCCAGGACGCTCAGTCATACCATTATTTATTCTGCAATTGTTTCCTTTCTGGTGTTTAACCTTACTTTTGTGAGTATAAGAGCGCCCTGGTGGACTACTCGACTTTCATTCCTTCAGCTCTACAACTTCTACGACTATACGCTTCTAGAATTCTATATCTTTATAGCATCTGCAACACTCAAAGCTCCTGTTACTTGATCACAGTTACACAAATCACAGCGCTACAATTCTACAATACCTAGAGGTGCACAACAACGAAGCATCTCCCGCCACGCCAACCACCAGATCCACGTTGTTTATTTCAGGGACCCTATACTTTGGGTAGGCACAAAACACGTCTTGTTGCGCTAAATTCAGTAAAATCCCTCTGATGGCGTTATTTGTCCATATACAAGAATATATTTATGGCTTTCCAACACTCTGATATTCCAGACACTCTGTCCCGGCTACATCTTATACCATGTTGGACATACGACAGCTTTTCAGATTAGATACTACACATCTAAGCACCATGGTACACAACCTGTCCGATTTCAGCGTTAATAGCCTCATTTCCACGCCAGAGCGGTATGAAGATGAAGTCCAACCACGTATTGTGAGCGACATCAGATCTCATCGTCCGTGGATTGTTCAAGGTAATTCTTTTCCTGAGAAAAGTGAAAAATAGGTCTTTACTAAGTGAGTTTTAGTCGAGGTTCTAGAAGAGAGAGCTGCAGCAATGTCTACAAATTCCCGGGTCGTTCTGCCTCCTGCACCCTCTCGTCCTCTGGCAACGAACCCCGAAAGAGTCCGTCGTATCATGTCCGTCCGAAACCTTCTGGAAGCGGTCCAGAATCCAGAAGAGAAAGCCGCAGACACACCTGACGATATCGGGACCACCGTTTCACGTCCTTCGCTCCAGGACTCTCTGCTCAACCCTCAATGTATCCCTTATTGGCCCCAGGCTCCTCCACAATCTCTACAAGTGGAAGATCACCAATATGTTGCAGCGTCCTACGCGTCCCTCTCTGATCATCCAAAATCATTGCGCGGAGTGAAGAGAGCGCGGGAATCTAGCCACGATAGCGATCAAGAGGGATCAATAATGGCAAAATGATTGAAATATAGTGCTCAGACGGCCGATTCAGAGTACTCTTTCTAGAGATCTGACACATATGGCTGGGAATCTGATGATGACGACTATGACAGCGACAATTCGACGATCAACTGAATAGTCATGCAAGAATAGTGTCGCTACCGATATGGGATGATCTGGGCCATGAAAATGTCGAATGCGAGCCTAATGAATCACGCTGGTTATTTGCAGAGTTCGATATCGAACAGGACGCCCTTTATGACGTCGAAAGGAAGCCGGCAACTACAACGAGAACTACCACGATCTTAGGAGACAAAGGACCTGGAGAGCATATAGTTGCAGCCTAGATCACGAAGAAGTTTAGCCTTCTTCCTGCGACAACGAGAATTCATGTAACCCCTATACGAAGGCTTCTGACAAGAACAAAAGGTGACACGACAGAATCTGGGTTTTCACTGGGGCGAATTCTGTGAATCACCGGAGAGATATGACGACAGTCGAAGATCTCGACCACCTATAGCCATAACGTATCTTGGCTTGGACTGCGACTAATATCCATCCGTCGGCAATGTTCCTATTAGCGCTTGACTGTTAAAACTGGCAAGTTGACCAAGGAGCTTCAAATCGGTGAATACAGGGCTTGACCTTGCGGTCGTTTGCTATATAGATTTATTAAGTATTTTAAGGAAAGAAATTTTTTTATGTGCTTTGACGGGTGTATAACGTTTATATGGAGGTACTCGACCAGGGGGTGGTCCGGTTAAATAGGAAATGCGTTATATTTAAATAACATTATTATTTCATAAATCCTTTAATTTTAAAGGCTTTGATTATAACAGTTTAACATTTCAACAGCAGGCACTTAAGCTACAGGAGCATGCAACTCTTTATAACAAGTGAGGCAGGATGTTTGTTCGTTGAGTCTGGGGTTGGATTGAGAGTTAAACAATGCTTAGCCGCTCCGCCTTAATTCCCCGCTTCTCAAGTTCAACAAGTGTGAGTCTTGGATCAGAATCTGTCCGTATGCCATCTCCTTGAAACCAATATGGGCATCCACGTTCATCTTCGCCCTCGCACCATTCGCTGGGCAGGCCAAGACCTTGAAGACGGGGATCCTGCCATTGCGACGATCCGTTTTCATGCACGAATCTTGGACGATTAGACGCAACTAATAAATGCTTGTACTGGACACTCCAACCAGCTGGTAGTTTCCCAAGAAACGCTTCTCCATCATCGTAGCCTGGGTGGTCGAATTTACCCACTATGCGATGATGTTTCCCCCCTGACTGCTTCCGAAGAGCCATTAGTCGTCTACAGCCGAGAATCGCGTAGAGAATGTCGCCTTCCTTGCAGGCGTTATATCCGAGGCCGAGATGTCCATCGTGCGTCCAACGAGAAGAATCCCCGTGAAATAGTACTCTGGTGATATGATTCAACAGAATATGGCCTTCAGGCTCAGCTGGTGGGTGCTCAATATGATCTCTTGTACCCTCTTTGGCCCATTCTTTCAGCTCCGATAAGGCAAAAGCGAGGCGAGAGTGGTTCTCCCTCCCGGTGCGTTCGTTCCATATACAGCCCAAAAGCCCTTTGGCCACAACCTCCAAACGATCATGGTTCCAGCGCGATGTGCCCTCGCCTACATGGTCTTTCAAGATTTGCACAATTGCGGCCTTGCGGACTGCAGCCTCGCTGTTTCTATCGATGGAAGGCGATGCATTCTTGCCAAGCACTCCGCATTTCACCCCATATGTTACGAGAGTATTATCGTCGTGCAGGGTGAGTTGTGCTGGCGCTTCACCGCTTGCCCAGCAGAAATGGGCTGCTCTTGTGTTGATGCCTGTGTTTAGACGCAACTTCTGGAGATCTGGAACCCACGACGGTGTCTCTGCAGACTCGCAAAGGGTCAGGATATTAAGTCTTTGGGTATGTTGATAGTATTTCATGACGAGATCTTGATAGACACGCTTTACCCCTAGACCGTAGTCTGGCTGAATGGGGATCATTTGTTGGGAGGATAAGAGGCCAAGCAGTGCGTACACCCGATCGTGGTCCTCTGTACACTCACAAGCTCTACAAGCGTGAAATATGTCCATGATGTTCTCGTATGACTTGAGACATGCGAACTCGAACAAGTTGTAAAGATCTCGTCCAAACGGGGCATCAGTAGTCCCCCCGAGCCTGATGAAAGTGTCAAGAAAAGCTGCTGCTGCTATGAAATGCTTCCAGGATACCCTCTGAGTTCCGCAGATGACTACTGCCGAGCTCGCGAGGGTGACTTCTTGCCGAACCCAGAGCCTTTTAAACCAGCTGCGGGCAATCAATCTTTTGATCGCTTGCATTTCTCTATCTGAAAATGGAACCTCCTGACCCCCCGGCGCAAATCTAGGGTCCGCATCCTGAATCGGCCACCACATGCGAAGTTTAGGTTCGATATGGATTTGCGCGCCTGCGTATTCAATTGCCTCCATCGCTAGCGCGCTGTCATCTGACTCTGGTCCCAGCCAGATGAGTACTGCGAGAGCTGTGCGGTATATATCAGCCATCCGAAGTATTTCTCGCGCCCTTTCTTTTGTGTCGAGTTGGTTGATACAGATAATGTCGCACCAGATAATCCTTTTGGAGTTATCAAGTCGAAGGTGACGCAAGGCGGAGTGAAGATTGGACCCTATCTCTATCATGCTAAGATTTTCTCCATGTCCAACAATAAAGAGAGGGCGCGAGTCGGCTTTGTCGCCCCAAACATAGGACAAGGCTTCGTAAGAGCTGTTCTTTACAACGGAGCAGAACTCGGCTTCGAAAAGCTCGCCACGAAGTGGCTCATCAAGTTGGCCAGGAAGAAGGGCTAGGAGCCTGATCCTCGAATCTAGAAGCGGCTCGTACTGATAAGGCATGCTGGTTTAAGTACGCAACTGCTTACATCACCGCTCGTATTCACTCGGGGGGTTGCTGGCATGGTTGCTTTGACATGGCCGGCTCGAGAGCGCGTCGCTGGTACTGTATGAAAACATTTGGCCTAAGGGCGGGATCCTTCAGCTTCAATGCTGCATATTAACCTAGGTACTAGACTATTCGCTAACCCTGACGGATTAAGCCCTAATATCATTCACCGAGTCCCATGCACATGCTGTCATGCTCCTCTTTGTCACATCGCCTTGGTTACAGATAAGACCTTTGAACAGTCAACTACGTTTTGTGATAATCGTTTTATTACATTGACGAAGGTCATTATAGTAATACATGCAAGCCTCCGTAATGGTGTCAGGGCATAGTACGCTGTCTAAAAAGGCTACACGCATTATCATTTCACCTTGCAAGTAAGTTGGGTTATAAATCTATGATTCTTTCCCTTTTTAGACTTTTATACTTTATACATTTATAGTTTAATTCCACCCTTTTATTTGCTATAATATTCGATATAATTATACTATATACTAATTAGAACCTTATATTTTATTTCTAGTATACGCCAGGATTGCAAGTATGGGGGTAGAATATGACATTTGTTGTTGCCCGACGCTCCTCAGGGCATTGTATGTATGTTGAGGTTTATACACAACAGGTCTCTTTGTTAGGACCTCGTGATTGCTTCGTGACAGTGTAGCATTATCTTCTGTTATCCCCTGTATCGAACATGGGACTCTCTCGGAACTCCCACATCTGTAAGTGTAAGTACAGATAGTAAATGCCGGATACAGATTGTATGAGGGCTTTACCTCTTGCACGAGTAATAGGTGTCAAGAAATATAGTAGGAGAAAGGTCACTGTCAGCTGCATATTTTTATACGTGTGGCTCTGTTCGGGATCAACTCACTTTTAATTTACGCCGGGAGACGTTGTCTTGCCCAGTCCCCGCGCATTAATCATGCTATGGTATGCCGATTGAAATATTAAACAGCCCGAACTGAGATCTTACCAGAACTGCCAGCTAAGGATCTGTGGGATCTCCCTCCTGTGATTATTGAAAACCCATTCTAGTGTATCATTGGGCTGTTGCCTAATTGTATATAAAATGAGCCAGGGTCACTCAGTACTCCTCTAGGCAGGCTACGCTCACGACTGGACACATGAAATGCATTTCTACGCGGTGGCCTTTTTATCATGGACGCTATTGATATTGTACCGAGGAGCACCGGGGAAACCACCCAGTAACCCCCTCACCATAAGCAAGTTGCTTCATGCGCCACGTTGTCTGCAACACGGACCATTCATTTTTCCTCATGTGGTTACATGCAATCTATGCACGAGCCTTATATGAATGTTGTCATCATTACACAGGTAATTGACATATTTAGGCCAGGCGGTGAAGGACATCTTGCCCCTGTATCCAGCGCTCTACATTCTCAGCGGTTTCACTGTACCAGATGTTCATCAGACCCTCGTCAACATACCCCATGTGCGGTGTTGTAAGAAGCCTGGACCGCCCGTTCCGACCCCAATAATTAGCCTGTCTCCATGGGCCAGTGGCTGGCAAGGGCTCGATGTCAAAAACATCCAATGCAGCGCCCCGTATCTTACCTTGCTCCAATGTTCCGATGAGTGCATCTTGGTTGATCAACGGCGCCCGCGATGTGTTTACGAGCAAGGCTGACGGCTTCATGTGTTCCAACTCCTTAGCGCCAACTATGCCGCGTGAGCGGTTGCTTAAAACATAGTGAATCGTGACGACATCTGCAGTACGAAATAATTCTTCCTTGTTTACAACTTGAAAAGTTTTGCCGCCTAGGGTTTCAGAGTGAGTAGGCAATCCAACCGCAGTAGCCATGGAATCAGCTTTCTGCTGCGTCAAATTCTCGCTCCAACACACAACACGCATACCCCATGCAAGGTGGGCAACACGGGCTACGGCAGCACCTAAGCGACCTAGTCCAACGGTACCCAAGGTCAGCCCAGGCAAGCCAGTCGCGAGTCCGCTTTGCCATCCAGTACCAGCCTTGATCAGCGCATCGTCTGTGGCGATGTTGCGGGCCAATGCTAGAATCAGGGCCCAAGTATGTTGCGTAGTGGGGTGTACATTCCCATTCTTGATATTGGGACGTACGGGCCCGGCTCGGTCGGTTCGACCCAGACCAGGGGCAGCGACAACGCAGATTCCCAATTCTCTGGCTGTTGCAAGGTCGAACATCTCGAATTGAGTGCCGGTAGTTAACAAGAGTTTCAGATTAGGCAGTTGGCGCAGCAGAGAGGCCGAGAAAGCAGTGCGTTCTCGAACCGTGGAGATCATGTTGAATGGGCGAAGCCTGTCAACCAGGCGCGCTTCCTCGGCCTCGTTGATGGGCACTATGGTATCATTAAAAGTGGTGATTTTCAGCTTTGAGGACTGGATGTCAACAAAGTGAGGTTTGGACGTGTTCAGGTAATCGTCAATGATGGCAAGTGATGGGATCCTTGACTGAGAAGCGCTAAGCGTAGCTAGGCCACGCTTGGTGACCAGCGTCATAGCCTGTAATAGCATTTTAAGTGCCATGATAGCGATTGGTAGCGGCTCACAAGCACTGAGAGAAGTATATGGATTTTTTAGGCAATGTGCAATGAACAATGAGAAGCTGATGAGAAGGCCCCTGCAATACGCAGCCACAGAGACCCCGCACTTCGAGCCACTCATTCACTTAAACCTTGGGGAAGCCACCGCAGACAACTCTTCAATCTATGTTAAACACTTTCAGTTGCTATCATTGGACCTGGAAAACTACCCGTTCTTAGATCGCGCAATTCATCTCCAATTGCACGTTTGAAGCTTAGTTATCCACACAAACGACGTCTAGTCACCACAGTTCATTCACGATGACACTACTAAGACTGACCCAAAGATGCCCCGGCGTGGGACGGAGGTTTTTTCCGAGCATTTCAATTATATCCAACACAATGGCAGTATCTCTCGAACCGAGCATCAAGCCTAGGCCACGGTGTCTTGCGAATAACCAGAACAATTCGTGTCAACGCCGGTATTCTTCTGCATGGAATCTCGGCATACCAAATGGGTCGTGGGACAGCCATATGCATATAATCGACACTGAGAAGTACCCGTTACCAGAGAACGCTAAGCGTGCTCATGATGGGAAAATGCCCCAAGCCCTCATGAACGCTGCACGGCTCGGATTGCCAAACATGGTATTCGTCCAGCTCTCCTCGTACGGCAACGACAACACCTCAGTCCTGGATGCTCTAAAAGAGGTAGGGCCCGCCAGAGGTCGTGGCGTGGTTGCATTCGACCCCGAGCACGTCGATTCTCAGACTCTCCACGAGTGGCACGATCTCGGTGTCCGGGGCGTCAGAATTAACCTGAGATCTTCCAAGACAGAAATGTCAAAAGCCGAAATCCAGTCTACACTGCGCCAATACGCCGAAGTGTTTCGGCCGATGAAGACGTGGTCTATCGGTCTGTACGCCGACATGGAGGTGCTTGATCATATTCAGCCATTAGTGCCTGAGCTACAGATCAAATTAGTGCTAGAGCATCTCGCTTCGCCGTCAGGCCTTCCACTGGATCCGGCTCGGCAGCCGGGATGGGAGGCTCTCAAGGCCATGATGGATGACCCTCTCGTGTATGTCAAGATCTCGGGGCCGTATTTGTTCTCCAAAAAATCAAGCTTTGACAATTTCGAAACGCTCGTGAAGGCCCTGTTGAGCATGCGGCGCGGAGAAGGGGTCGTGTTTGCATCAGACTGGCCCCATACGCAGGCGCAAGGATACGACATTATGCCCTTCATGAAAAAGGTGGTGGAATGGTGCGATGGCAACGAGAAACTGCAAGAGAGACTATTTCGTGACAATGCTAGAATTCTATGGGACGTGTAACAGTTCAGCTGTAACGGTTCTCATGCTAGAGCCAGCCATTTTTCTTTTATATCTCACGTAAAACTCAGGCCCTAGATCCTCCGACTGTATGAGCGATGATTACGTTTAAAGACAGTGTTAATTTATTTTTAGCTTGTTTGTTACGCTATACAGCGAGGGACATCTTTGAATTTCACGCTTATAATAAACAGTAGTGTCATTTGTATGACGTGACTACGACGCGTGTTTATTATTTCACTTAAGTAGCATTTCTATGCTTGCATGAGCGTTCGTGTATTTGTAATTTTCCAGATACTTTCATTCATATTTTGTGTTTCTATGCGAAACATTTGAAACATTTGTGCTGTGGTACTTCCACCCATAAACAGCTTAGACGGCTGGAATTAAACGCAAAACCTAGCTATTTAAACACGAATTGAAGGTTTGAATAGTACGTACGACCATACGCATTGGAAAACTCGGGATCCCGTCCGCTCTCCCTTAGACAAGCCAACGACGGCCAAATTAGTAGTTGGGTCGGTGACGACCAGCGAATCCTTGGTGTTGTACGTCCGTACTTTTGCATTTTTCCTCGGTGGTGTGCCAAGTTGCAGGCTATTCAACTGATCTTAAGATAATCCGTTTCGGTGATAGATTGTGTTGATTTTCTAAAAGCTTTGCATTCGCTCTTCAAACCTTTTCTCCCTCATTACTTCTGCTAATCTACATACACAAAAATACAAATTGGCAGCTAGCCTGAAATGTGATATTTAAAAATTCCCCCTTTCAGCATCAAGCATCATACACCAGCTCCAAACTGTAGATGTGAAATACCAAGCAGTTCACTTACAACTTGCTATCTTGCATGAACCTTACCGTATTCTTTTTATACCGTTCGGGGTTCCATTACGGATTTAATTCTTTTTAGTCATGACATAGTAAGGGTTTTACAGATGGCCTTACTTCCCACATGACTAATCGGGATATTGTAGGTCTGATGATCCATGTTGAGCACACGTCCTTGGTCGGCCCTGGCGTGGTCTCCAGGGAGCACCAGAACAGGACCACTTACTCCGAGGCTACTGGCTGCTGCACTCCATAGATCCAGCCCCTATTCATGCTGGTCAGCTGGGCCCCAACTGGTTATCGTCTCGTTCTCGTGGTCGATGAGCAAACTATTAACTGAAGCCCTATTACTAGCGAATGACATTTCCCAATCGATCTTTTCCTTGCTTAAGCCTGCCATACCCTCGATTGTCGCTGGTAGCCAACACCGTCCCACCTCTGTGCCGTGAGAGGTAGGTTGGCCAAGGAAGCATTCGGGCCATCGCGTGCCTATTTTGCTTCTGCCCAACGCAAATGGAGGAATATAATTGATTACGTCATATCCATGACCGCAACAACGCTGTTGTTTCTCTATAACCCAAGCAGTTCCTTCAAAACCAACCCTCCTCTCGTCAATCCATCCATGGCTGCAACTCCATAGCCATCCGCGCCAGCACTTTGAAGGAAAGCGAACAAGGAACCGGGTGCGGTTTGTGTTGCTTCCAGAAATGTTCTTAGCAGCTACTTCCGACAAGCAAAGCAGCGCCTTTCACAACACCATGATGCAAGAAGTGATCTGGCTATAAAAAGCTGTCTTCTCTTCCATCTCTCCAGGCTTGTCTAAGTCCCTATCCTCCTACTTTTATTTGCTTCCTTTTGTCACCTTCACCTATTCCTTAACATCATCACATAATCTCCCCTTTCACTTTTTTGCACTGACCGTTCATTCTGCCACACAATCGATTGCATTTCCTGTTCTCTATAAATAAGGGGCGAAGGGCGAAGTGACATCTAAGGAAGCAAAGGACCCATGTCTTCTAGTATAAGATCTCAGAACGGATACAGTGTCATCATGGCACACGACCACGACGACAGTTTCGGGAATCCTAGCACCTAATATGCTGCTCATCATAGATCTCGTAACCTCAGTGTCGCAATCGAAGGATCATATACGATTGTTGGAGAAGCCCACTCACTTGTGTAGATGAAAGGCCAATGTGACGAGATGGGGTGACTGCGGACACTAAATACCTTATCTCTAAGTACTCCACCGTACAATACCGGTAGGTTAGGTTAGTGCCTGCCTGTAACCTACTATTGTGCCTGCTAATCTTACCCTAATACGATCCGTGGCCTGTCACAATTACTGGTCAAGGCTAATAGATCTGTACTAAGGTATGTGTTTGTCCCCGAATTGCTATAGGGACTACCAAAGAGGAATAGCCCGTACGTTAAACCCTTAAGTACGCAACTCCCGCACGCTACTCCATATAACAAGGGTACATGATCAGCCTATTCTAGTGAAACTAACCTCTTTCGGCTCACCCCACAAACCCCCCTCTAACCATAACCTTACAATAGGTACTTCGTACTTCCAATACAGAAAACCTCACTACCAATCGGATGGACCAACATTACACACCATAGAACGGATCCAAGATTAGCTGTCATCATGCTGACATGTAAGTCGTAACCACCCGCGCCTCGTCCGCCCGTACGCACACCACCAATATTCTAGCGCATGCCGCTAATTAGGACAAACCCCCCCCTCTGCAGTCGAGGGCACGGAATACCAGTGCATGAGCACCAGTCCCTACATTCCGTACGCGCTCTACGTCCATGAGGACTACCTTCTCCTCGTCCCCCGTAACGTCGACAAGAAGCACCCCAAGTTCCCCGTTGTTCCGGACTCTGCCAAACGCTTCACGCTACGACTCTCAGATCTCATCTTCCGTGAATACACCGAAAAGTACGGGAAGCCGCCTAAGTTCACTCGCAAGTATGTCAGCTTCGGACTCGAGGAGGACGAGGGCGTGGTTGTTGCCGCCTTGCTGCCAGGCAGCGACATGATCCCGTACTGGGTCTTCCAGACCATGCTGGCTGGCAGCGAGACCGAGATCAAGAAGCACTTCACCGACATCTCGTCGGACGCCGTGGCCTCGTTCGGTCTGATGGGATTTGATCTGAGAGCAAGTGCCTAGCGATAGCTTGCGCACCAGGACAGCGGCGCCAATGTGAAGTCGAGGTCTGCAAGCATCGGCGGGAAGTGCGTTTCGGGCAAGCAAGCAGAACCTTTACGTTCTATGGTATCCACAGGGTGCATGCGTTCACGTCTCTGCACACTACGCATATGTTGCTCGCATCAAGTTAAACATCTTTCGGAATTCCGAGGACGCATGTACACAGGTGGATGACAGCATGGATGTGGCCCCATCTTCGGCGGCTATATGAACAGCTGCTGGCATGCTCGTCTCAAATAGCGCAGTCTGAGACGAAGGCCGTTGCACTGGACTGGGAATCAGATAAAGCCGGCGATTTAATACCAACAAGATTCAGCTGATATAATACTATGGTTGATGGCGTGCTGATTCTTGCTATTAAGGATCTACCAAATGCCTCTGGAGAGATATTGATAAGAAACACGCATCACATTTAACTCCCATGTCAAGTTTCTCCATCATCTGTACCCGATAGGAAGGGGAGAAACGAAAAGCCGTATTTGATACACCAGGTTTCTTGTGATCAATCCTTCAAGTCTGCATGGCACTCTCAACGTCAATACCGAATCTCCTGCCCTGTCCGTATTCCTAAGAAGTAAAGATCGTAAAGTTTCACTTCTATTTCAAGATCTATCCAAAAGTCTTCCTCTCAGCACCCAAATACTAACACGTGAGATTATCAAATGCATTATCAATAGAAATGCAAATAAACTTTTCTCCTACCTCTACCCTCTAGCTGAAACCAGTCTTATTCTTAATGAAGTGGGCCGGTTCTTTTCCTCTCATGGCTCTGTGTTTTTCTTTCTCCGATGAATATAATAGTAGAAGAGGTATTGCTGTATCTGTTATCTTGTTTCTTTCTGGTTAATGTGATCGAAATATTGAAACCTTTGCTCTGGCATTAGCTAGACTAGATCATCTAGACATGATTGTGAAATCATTTTCAGCGTCTACTCCCCTCTAACTAAGTCACCTCTAGTTTCCAAATTCAACTTATCTGTAAAACCAAACCAAAACTTTATGTTCTCCTAGAATCTTGTTATCGAAGCTAATGTTTATGTAATCTTCAATAACTGTCTTTTTCTATGATATTTTGTCAGGTATACTCGGAACTTAACTTTGTTTAAATAGGGGCGGTTGCCCAATTACAGTCATCAATTGCAACTTGATCTATGCTAAACAAGAGAAAGGACATTGAATCAATTTCGCCGTTGTTGAGGTACGAAAAATCTGTCACTTCAGCTAAACGCGACCACAAAGAGGATGTGCTACAAATTTCCGTAAATTTAAATGGGTAAAATCTGTTAGCTGTCGCTATTTAACCGGCTCTAATGCCCAAATAAAAGTCTGACTTAATAATGCTAATTAGTAGTTTGAAATACGGAGATGGACCTTGTCTTAAGCTGCTGTTGAAATATGCATTTCAGGATGTCAGGCTTGGGTATATAGTGAAACTACACTCAGGTGAGGTCTTCGTCACATATGTTAAACTACGTCGTTGTTCGCCAGTGTGTCGTATGACAAGGAAAGTGGCTTCAGTCTCTGCAACAACAGCATCGCTCTCTGAGTAGCTGATCGTCGCTGCAACACCCGGCTTCACAGAGATATTCCTCCAATGAGTGAGGAACGGTGCTGGGGAGCCGTTCATATTTGCGGAAGTGGACAATGCCACATTACGAACGAGCAATATATCTCGAGCCACGGCGTCCGTGCCGGCGCCTCGGAGACAGACCGCCAAGTCCTTGGCTCTCTTGGCGATGCCTCAGAAATCCCGGGGACTGGCACCCAAGCGCCGGGCGGCCCAGGCCGACTTGACCCCAATCGGACAAATTGCGAGCGCGACGAAATTTCGCACCGCTCAACATCCACGTGGACTTGGCGAGGATGCGGATCTCTCCTTGCCTGGCGCGGAAAGGCTCAAACGCTTGCGCGTATACTACCAAGCCTCATACTATACAGAAAATCCTGTGTCACATTAAAAGGTAAACCTGGAGAAACATCATGGAATGGGAAATAAACATGTAGATCAGCCAAGAGCTATGTTAACTCTAATCCTAACTTTGCGATGAAGTTGTGTTACGTACGTAGAGATACCCCTGGTTAGTGCGAATATTCGTCAACTTAGCTTCTACCCTGGTGCTTCCTCTGAGAATGTTGTCCTGCTCCAAACTGGCAACCAGGGTGAGTTCTACTTCCCTCCGAAGATCGACAGAACCCGATATGGTGAATGTTGACAGTCGGGGTTGTGATCCTAACTAATCTACTTGCCGGGAGTTTGGTGTAGAAGTCCTTTTACCATGTCCTCAAGTGCTGCGTATTACTCTTCACGGCCTCATGACACCCCTAAACAGAAGTAAAATGCCCATCCACGCTTGGGATACTATGCTTTTGCAACTTATATAAATGTAGGCTGTGCCGTCTCTTCCGGAAACAATTTTTTCTTCTGATCAGCATCAAGTCCTTGCCACCGAGTGTCTTTCCAGCCCTTCCTTCATCTTCTACTATCGTGATCACAACATTATCACACCATATATCGTCATCTTCTTGCCATTCTCAGCAAAATGAAGTACGCTCTTGTCCTCGCATCTACGCTCGCCATCGGTGTCTCGGCGACGCCCAAGCCCGCTATCACTGCGGCGCCCAGGGCCCCCGTTATCAAGCGTGACTCGCTTCCGGAGTCATCTGGTAGTTCGGCGCTCAGCGATGTGTACACGATCGCGGCGGGCGAGTCATTCGACGGCGGGCTGGTGATGTATGACCGCGGCGTTGACTGCACTGGACAGGAGGAGGGTGGCGACTCGGATGCCGTTTTCCAGATCGAAGAGGGCGGTTCGCTGTCTAATGTCATCATCGGGCCCAACCAGATTGAGGGTGTGCACTGCCAGGGCGCCTGCACTTTGACCAACGTCTGGTGGAGTGCTGTGTGTGAGGACGCCTTCACGATCAAGAACCAAGATGAGGGCGACACAACCTACATTACTGGCGGTGGTGCCTATGGCGCCGAAGACAAGGTCCTCCAGCACAATGGTGGCGGAACTCTCAGCGTCAGCGGCTTTACGGTCGACGACTTTGGCAAGCTGTACCGTAGCTGCGGCAACTGTGATGACATGTATGAACGCCACGTCATCCTCGACAGCATTACTGCCAGCGGTGGCTCGGCGCTCGTCGGTAAGCCACTCTTTTTCTCTACCCCACCACCACCTTTGGACTTTGTCTTTTCGTGTTATGAGTATAGAATTCTTGAATAGACGGATTCAAATATATTTACTTAAGCTAAAATTTGAATAGGTATTAACTCTAACTACGGTGACACTGCCACCTTCAGTAACATTGCCGTCAGCGATGTGGATGACATCTGTGTCGAGTACGAGGGCAATGACACTGGCGATGAGCCTGAGAAGATCAGCTCAGGCCCCTCAGACTACTGCCTGTACGACGACAGCGACATCACTGAGTCTTAGGAGGATCGGCGTGTTTCTCTTCATCACCGTTGCTTATCACTCATTATTATCCAACGGAACAACATAGACCTGTGACGGGTCTCATAACAATGTACCTTAGCAATTTTCAATTCTCGATACAATACTAGTTTTACCTGTTTTTGACCAGACTGTCTTCTCACGAATAAACGTATAAAATAAAAACGGATTGCAGAGATTCCCCAGGTCGCAAAGCAAAGGCTCTTGGCAGCTAAAAAGTAAATAAACTAAAGCAACGTAACTACAGCGTCGCTATATTGCCAACGTAATTCAGCTGGCCCCTTTTTACTGATTGTTTTGTATTACGAGGCCATGGGACCCAAGACTGCAGTAATTTTTTTTAGCAATGAGACAGGGCTCGCCATTACATATTCTTGATTTTAACGGAGTTCAGAACTAAACAGGATATTGTAGGTTTGAAAGGGGACGTCGACTTCGAAGTTGATAGACTAGATAGTTACAGTGAAGTAGAGTAGGGAGGTGGCTAGGTAACGGTGCAGCCACTTAGTGGCTGACCCATCAAGAGTTGAAAAGGGGTCATTGTTGTTACCGGATGACCAAATGATATAAATTGCTGCTGGGGCTACGAGATCAGTTCTTTGTTCTACCATTATACATATGTACTCTCCCTCATCACCGGAGTGCCGGGGGTTCTCAGGTCGCAATACGATGTCTACCGTATATCTGACTTGTAATCCTTACGTATTCCGAATATTAGATTGAACTGCATTTTTTGATCGTTGTGTTACACACAAAGCGGCGCATAAGAATTTCATGGTATGTTCATGTTTCTCTTCTTTCGTAAAACATGTTCCACCTCAAACTGTTCGGAGGACGTAGTAAACTAGCGGTATCTATATTCGTATCATTAAACCAGCAATGAAACAGCTATTGACAGAGCGAAAGCTCACAGGAGTATAAACTATACAACTCGCTGGCTCATTTCATCATCTTCGGTACCGACTCCCAAGCGCCATTGTTTGTCCCCAAAAGAAAATGATCGGAATTTAGAGACTATTCCAAAAAAAAAAAAAGTGGTACGCGTTTGCTCTTTCATGACTCGATCATAGGAATTTCACCTTTCCCTCTAGCGAGCGCCTGCTGGAACCTCTCGTTTTCTTCAGCACGAATGCGTACTCTTGCCGCCTCGAGCCTCTTCACTCCAGCATCAATCGTTTCGATATGAACACTCAAGGGGATCGATGTGGTGTCCGCTAGCAGCTCCGGTGCTGCCACACGATCGCGCAAGTCGCCCAGTTTCGTCCGTATATCGCCGAGATCATGGACTAGGTTCATCAACTGCGTTACAGCTGAGGCTCGCTGTGCATCTACTTGTTTCAATAAGGATAGCTGGGCCCTCAGCTTGCTGCGCTGACGATAATTGCCACCGATAAGCGTCCATAAGTCCCACAGCGTCTCACTACGTTTCTCTTCAACGGCATTGCCACTACGGACGACAAACTCGTCGATACTTTGCAGATGGTCGTTAGCCTTCGAAAGAAGTCGAAGTGTCGCTTGCGCCTCGAGAATTAGAGTTTGGATCTTATCCGACACGAATGAAGTGTGTTCGATATATTTGTCCAGTATCATCCTCTCGTCGACGGCCTGGGGTTGAAAGGGTGAGAACAGCCACTGTACAACGCCATTTGCCATCAAGGAGCCTTGTGCTTCTCGTTTCGTGGCGATTGACGTTATGTACCGAGATGTCCAACGGTTGATACTGATGACGCTGTCGACGGCGCTCCCAACGTGTGTGTTGAATGACTGGAGGTCGTCGACAATGCGACTGGCAGTATCGATATAACCTTCGAACTCGTATACAAGCTCTTCGCGTGAAGGTAAATCGCTATATTTGACCAAAGTTCGTAGATCCCGCACTGACGCTTCCGCCTTCTTCATATCCATAGGTAGTGAGACACCTTGGGCCGAGTCTTCCAATACTTTTTCAAACCTCGATTGCACATTCATGAGCTCATCGAATGCGACGGGCTGTTTTGCTTTGCCCTTGGAACCTGGGGCCAAAGCGTCATTTGAGCAGAATGGTAAGCTGAATACCGAGGCACCCGGTATCCGGCAAATTGGTTGTAGCGAGGCGGAGACGGAATGCGTGACGACATTCTTACTAGCTATAGAAACCCCGAGGGCTATATAGACGGCTAGCAGAATAGCCACGGGCCATTTCGCAAAATGGAGAGCCATACCAACGACTGACAACAACCAAGCTATGCAATCAAAGAGAAACCCAGGTATGGAGCGCGTAAAACGCGTCGAGAGATCTGGCGGCTGCGAAGCACCATCGGGCGGATGGCTGTTAAATGGAGCATTTGCCGTCTGTTCCTGTGCCGAAAATTCGTCGTAGGTCTCATCCGACGATTCCCGCCTTGGGGCTCTCCTTCGAACCTGCGGGGGGTCATTTGCAGCGGGACGAATGGTTCTTGACGACCGAGTACTCGAGCGCTGTGGACTAGTACTGACGGGAAGAGTGGGCATGAAGAATTCCGGAACCGGGGTAAGCTCTTTGTCTATAGAAGCGTGCCGTGTGGAGGCTAGAGACGGCTGAAAGGGGGCTCGCAAGATGATTTGATCTTCATCGGCCCTGTCGGCGAAATCGCGAATGCTCTCTTGCGATGGCATGCCTTGGGACGAAGTCGTGAGCTGGGACTGTCCGCTCGATATGACGTTATCTTCAAAGCCATCTTGGACGAGTGTGGTATCAAAGCTGTCGTTCTCGCCTTCCACCATGCGCCACGAGCCCTCAACCGGGATGTTCGATCGTCTGGTGCTCACCATTGTCCTTACCAAGCTTTTTCTCTTTTTAAATTCGATCAGGTTTCACTTGGACTCCACGCCAACGACTTTGAGTCATCAACTCAGCGAGATGGGACAATCGGACACAACTGATCTCACGAGCCAATCTGGGTGAGAGTATGCGACCCCAATACCTTTCTTTTGAAATAGAGGATCGAGACGCGGCCAGATGAGCGGACAGGTCGTGTCACGTCGCGTACCGTGCAGAGTTCAGCAACCGTGAAGCGATAGTGACGACGTTTATATATGCGTTTGCCAAGACGGTGATGAGACGCTTCCAGACCAGGATTGGTCAAACACAACAGGCGGCAGCTAAGCTGTATTGAGAGCTTTCTTTTGGTTCGCGCGTCGCAGCCAGATCGAACCGCGTGACTCACACATCAAAGTAGGCAAGGGAGCAGCTACAGCGATTTCTAGCGCTTGGTGTCGCGCTGAGGCGGTTGCCTTGGGAACGAACCGACTACACAAAGATGAAGCTCAATGTGGGTTTCGGTAGCTGTAGTTTATCTACAGTGGCGTAGTATACATGTAGTATGTAGTGGTAGGTTGGAATGTATGTGCGCCACTTTGATTAACAACTTGATGGTTGGAAGTGGGATGACGTTTATGTATGCATGCTTGTACAGTATCTACAGTGGCGATTATGGAGGATGGAGAGCTGGAGTCGAGCCGGGGTATTAACTGTAAATATTAAGGTTCTTAGGTACGCGATCTCCTGACCAAGCAACCTGGTCACATGAGATCGCGGCCATGGCGCGCGTGTCCTGCTCCTATTCGATAACCATGATAAGGCGAGTTGTTGCTGGTGCGGTAACAGGAATTATTCTGCTATAGGTATACATAGGTAGGCAATTATTCTTATAGCGTAAGACATTCTGTGCTAGCTCAACTGCTGTAGCGTCCCACTAGATAAGAGGTACTTCCCAGATAGGAAATCCAGCTCAAGCAAGCGATATCATTTATCCTCCACCCTTGAATTTATCAACGCCGATATAGGGAATAATACCACCAGCTAAGTAGGTAGGTAGAGACATGAACTCGACAGTATCATGACCAACTGGCAACATGCTCTTCAAAAGGGCATCAGCCACCTATATCACTTCTCGTGTTCCGAGCCAATTGCCCCGGATAAGATATACTAGATGTACTCAGCATCCGTCGTTGCAATGTTCTCGACAATTCCCACAACCACGAAGCTGCTCTTCACACGCGACCGCTGCAGGAGCAGCTCCGCCAATTCCACCCGCTGATCACCGCCAGCTTGCCGTACAACAGGAGCTGTTCACGACATCCATATATAGCCCGGGCTCTCCCATTCTCCTACCCAATGGCGCTAGGATCTTCAATCGCCTCGTCGCCTTCCTGCGCCAGCAGTACGCCCGCTATGGCTTCGACGAGGTCATCACGCCCACCATCTACAAGAAGGCGTTGTGGAAGAAGTCGGGCCACCTCGAGAACTACAGCGAGGACATGTTCACCGTCACGAGCACATCGCCAGCGCGGAGCGACGCCGGCGAGGGCGGCGAAGAGGACGAGTACGGTCTCAAGCCCATGAACTGCCCCGGCCACTGCCTCATTTTCGCATCGCAGCGCCGCAGCTACCGAGATCTCCCCATCCGATACGCCGATTTCTCCCCCTTGCACAGGAACGAGGTTTCGGGCGCCTTGAGCGGGCTGACGCGCGTACGGCGCTTCCACCAGGACGACGGACACATCTTCTGCAGACCTTCGCAGATCGAGGACGAGATACGGAAGACGTTGGATTTCGTGCGCGTGGTGTACTCGACATTTCGGCTCGGGCCTTACAGATTAACTCTGTCGACGCGGCCGCAGGACCATTATATCGGGACGCCAGAGGAATGGGAAACTGCCCAAGACGCATTGAAGCGAGCGCTGGATGCATCCGGACGGGACTGGACGGTCAATGAAGGTGACGGTGCCTTCTATGGTCCCAAGATCGATATCATATTGCGCGATTCAGACGGCAAGGAGCACCAGACGGCTACCATTCAGCTTGATTTCCAACTGCCCAAACGCTTTGACTTGGGGTATATCGCTCCGGCACCCGAATACGAGCGGCGGGGGGAGACCACGACGGACCCCGCTGCGCTGAACGAAACCGGCCTCGTCACGCCAGTGTTAGTGCATCGAGCTGTCCTAGGTTCCGTGGAACGTCTGATGGCTCTACTGATCGAACATTACAATGGGAACTGGCCTTTCTGGCTGAATCCAAGACAGGTCATGATTGTCACCGTGAATGACAGCCAACCCGTCATAGACCATGCCAAGGCAGTTCAGGACATTCTTACGGGCAGGCACGGTTCTCCAGACAAGCCGGTGAGCCAGGCGACCAACTTCGCGGTAGACATAGATGACCGGCAGGTGTCTCTTGGATCGAAAGCGCGTCAGGCTAAGGCCAAGGGCTACAGCGTCATCCTCACCGCTGGGCCACAGCAGCTGTCTACAGGAACCATCACATGTGACTTGTCAGGTCTAGAGAACGCCAGTGACGAAGTCAAACAGGAACGTGTAAACATGTTGCCGTCGGAGCTACTCGAGATACTCAAAGCGAAAGCAGACGCTTATTCGTGAACTATGTACAGATAGCCACCACTCCCCTAACCATATCAGAGGACAAGCCCTACCAGCGCCCTGTAATGTATATTCCATCATAGTTTCCAACGCCACATTCATAGGGGATTAAACCTTAGTGTATTATAAAATCCGCATATCAATATCACTACCCGCGGTCAGCCTCACATCGCCGAGGGATAACCCAGGGTTTCGATGCAAATTCCATCGGCTAGATATCAGGAGGCCTAATCTGTTCCCACTTTTCGTCGTTCAACAGGTCCAACTAGTAACTAGCTGTCGACTCATCGCTTATCACATTGCGCTGCCGGCCAGATATTTCGTCTTCAATTCGGTCTGGACTTCCCACTTCCGGTACCATTTGTTCGGAGTTTATTTGCTCCGGACTTCTAATGGACTCTCTCCTCGCATCGTCGTCATTCGTTTCCGAGTCTCTACTAGAGCCTCTCCTAGGAGGTACGAGTTAAAATTAATGGCCATAAAAGAAGAGATCTTGACTGATCTTGCGAAGTGTTGGAGAGTTTTAGGAGGGGGAAGGTGACAAGGGAATAAAGTCTTGGGATGAGCGGGTACATGAACAAGTGCGGAATACATACTGTCGATCCCGTTCTTCTAGTTTTTCCAAAATGGCAAGCGGCCTTGAGTAGAGGTGTTAGTGATGACGTGCGCTCATGGATTGACCCGAAACATACTCTTTCAGCTTGTCTGGTACGTTCTCGCCCCGGGCCTCTGCCGCGGCGATCAGATCGCGACGTCTCCTTAACTGCTCCCTGATGTAGAGGACCGTCTCTTTGAGCACGTGTCCTTCGGAGCGCCCATAGCCCTCGAGGCCCGGCACAAGGTCACAGAGACGGTCAAAACCGGCTCTGATTGCCTCGCGCCGTTTTTGTTCTTGCGCCAGATAGTCAGTAAAGAGGTCGTATACACGGTGGCATTCAGACTTGTTGGAAAGTACCTGATGCGATATGGTTTTGCTTCTTCTCCTCCTCCGTCAAACGTGGTTTGTCGTCAGCACCGAGACCTTGGCTGTCCCCGTCTTGCGGGGATCCCGAGTCATTATCGGCCATGTGTCTCTACAGTGGGCATATATATGTAGAAGCGAGGGCCGGTATTGTTGCGTGTTTGCTAATCGAGAGAAGAAATATACCATACAAAGAAGAAAACGAAGTTACTATTCCCTCCTCACCATGGGCTGATTTCTAGCAAATAAGTGAATGACAAGCAACAAAAGGAATCAGTGGTCATTGACTTGTGGGATCACATGGTTTGGCGTCCACGGCGGCTCTGACTCTAACGTCACCAAAGTTCCAGGAAATCGAATCCATGCGGCGGCGGTTGGTGACAGCAGCGTTATACGGCCAAAAGCTATGGATAGGCGGTAGCTAGTCAGGTCAGAGAGGTACAATTTGAGGCAGCTGGCGATGATGGATGATGCATGTGATAGCCGCTCCACCTAAAGGGTACTAAGGCCTTAGGTAGGTACTCTTTTGGACGGGTAGCGTGGCTGGTGTCTGAGGCTTGGGCCCGCTTCTTAGGATTACCTAATTGAGCAGGGAATCAGATGGTTCGGTAATCCGGTCCCCACCGTAGACTAGCGTCCCCGATCTAGCCGGGGCCTGTCCAGAATTACGTACTGCACACCTAGGACAGCCGGACAGCTACTGTACGATGGCTGTACCTATCCTACAGTATCATGCACGTCAACTCAAATCAGTCGTCGAGTTTAACGGGAACCACTATTACCCCTACCTTAGACATTAGGTACCTAACCGATTGAGATACAGATTTACTCATTGCCCCCTACTTACCCGACCAACAATTACAGTTTTACCTGCCTTCTTAATTATCCATCTTCTACTCCCTCATTCTCCTTCGACCTCATCGTCGCCGACATAGCGCCTCTCCCCTCGGTTGTCATTGGGCTCAACTCTTGATCAAGGAGACAATTGGATAGCGATCCCGCCTAGACTTGAGACGATTCTATTTTTTAGCTCTATCTTCACCGTCTCGAAAGCTAGGGAAAAGCACACAGCCCTCCATGGAGAAGTCACAACCCCTTTCTTCGTCCGACGTCCCGGCCGACCCGCCGCCCGCCTACGAACCCTCGGCAAAGGAGCATGTCCTTCCAGTACGCCAGCCGCAACAGCCTCCCCAACAAGGCCGGCGTCCACCCCCGGTCGCTGCTCTCGAGCTGCCCATCCTGAAATACATGCAGACACACCGCGTCATCCTCGCCTCAGCCTCCCCTCGACGCCGTGCCCTGCTAGCCCAGATCGGGCTGCCCAACATCGAAGTCATACCCTCGACCAAGCTCGAGAATCTCCCCAAGGACCAGATGGGCGCCTTCGAATACGTCTCGTCCACCGCCCAGCAGAAGGCCATCGATGTGTACCAAACCGCCATAAAGCAGGCGCAGCAGTCCAATGAAGCATCTGAGAACGCGAGAGAAAACAGCGCGCTCGTCCCCAAGGACCCGGACCTCATCATAGCCGCTGATACTGTCATTGTGACGAGGGACGGCGCCATCCTGGAGAAGCCGCCTTCCGAGCAGGCTCACAAACAAATGCTGCGCCACCTCCGGGACACGCGGATCCACCGCGTACTGACCGCCGTTTGCTGCATTGCGCCCAAAGCGGACGCGAGCTTCCCAGGGTACTCCATCTCGAGCCACATCGAGGAGACGAAGGTGACGTTCGCGAAGGCGAGCGAGGGGCTGCCGGACGACGTCATCGACGCTTACGTGAGGACGCGCGAGGGCGTCGACAAGGCGGGTGGCTATGCGGTTCAGGGCATAGGGGGCATGATGCTGGTGGAGAAGATCGATGGCAGCGTGGACAATGTCGTGGGGTTACCGGTCAGGCAGTGTCTGCAGCTCTGCGAGAAGGTCGTCTTCAAACAGGACGAGCTGAGCGAGGGGGAAGAGAGCGACTAGGCGATGCTCTTCGGAATTCCAAACCTTGCTGGGGTAGATGCGGTGAGATCACTTTCCTTAGTCGTGGCTGGTCTGGGACTTGGAGTGGTATATACTGGCTTCTGAAAAATGAAAATACGTAAGCGATACTAGATATAGAGCATAATTGGATGTTGTATTACAATTTATAATCTTAAAATCACGATGAAGGTGGGTGGACTGAGTTACTCTATTGTCTGTTGATTTATGCTGTATAAGTGAGTAAATAGTACGGCCCAGCTCTTTTGTCGAGACACCGTGACACCGAGAGACTTGGCGTCCGGGGACTTACGGAGGGCCGATCCTTAAGCGTCAAATTAGCCCGGAAATTCGGTCAGCGCTACCCAGATGGTATCCATGAAACTCCCACACCCTAAAAGCTCCCATTGGGGCTTTGCCGGGACGCACCTCGGCCGTGGAGGTTGGCGTGTATTCGAATTCGATATGCATCAGTAACTTTCAGCAACGATTAAGTAGTGTCCGTCCCCCTTATCAAGTGTCAGAAGCCTTAGTATAGGGGTCACATGAATTCTTGTTGTCGCACGAAGAAGGCTAAACTTCTTCGTGATTTAGACTACACCTATATACACTTCAGGTCCTTTGTCTCCCAAGATCGTGACATCAAGTATCTTAGTAAACCGATAGTGATAGATGATATTGATGTCGGTGTCCTCCCAAATTTAGAATCAGGAATTTTTCTGAGTGTAACATGTGTTGAGACTACTACACATTATTATTCATCTCTATTTCAAAGAATGTGCAAGTATTTTAAGCAAAGCTAACGATGATGAAGGGGATATCGTCATCTAGGGTGCGACAGGGATAACGACGGATCTGGGAGTTTCAGACTAAACTCCTCGTCTTTGTCTATGGCTCACTTGCTGTTGTATCTACAGACCTTTTGTAACGACGTGTCGGAAGATATCGTAGGCGAGCCTAGCTTATGAATGGCTCATCTTGAGAGTTTCATGATTTCACGATGCATGCTCGTGTTCGTTGGCATTCGATAAACCAACCAAGAAAGAGAAACAACGCCCCCTTTTAGGCTCTTTGCTTGTTTTTATGATATGTCGAGCAATGTGAAAGAATACTTGCTGCTTCAGCCCACCGCCTACATACATTGGGCGATGTTATGTTAGCAAGCAACAAGCTACATAGTCTATATAAGAGGCATGTAGCCCGATGATATCGAACACGAAATTCCACATCTTTAGCCATCAAACACACCTATCTGACTCTCGATACCCAAGGCTAAGCATAGCACATCAACTCTCACAGTTTCAATTTTAGAAGCTCGAATACAATTGTCCCCTTACGCGACCATGTCTGGCTTCATGGGATTTTTTGACTGTCTATTCGGAAGACGCATTGCTGAAATCTTAGCCGGAAGAGCCGAAGATGAACCAAACTCCATTCGTCGTGAGCTTCCCGGTGAGGGATATCAGTCTCAGCCTGCTCCTACAGCTGGCGATCCATCACGAACGTCTATCTCTTCACACCAAAACGTTCCATGCTCGTGCCCATGTAGAACCGTCAATGCAAATAACCGTACAGATCTCGCTGCACTGGATCTCGCTGCACCAGAATACCTAACTCGTTATCAACTCGAGCGGCCGACACCTCCGAACCGAAAGGGCTTCCTTGGCCACCATTCAGCTAACCCTCTCCGGCACAATGAACTCCGCCGGTACGACCTCAATGTTTTCCATCATGGCGGTATTGAGGATCATCTCGCAGCCAGGCCAAGCCGGGGGATCGACTGGAGTGATATGCCTGTAATCGAGGCCCTATGGCATTGCAGTACACCCGGTCCCAGAGAGACCAGTTGGAATGATTTCAAGTACACGATGGGGCGTCTTGGATTTGCAGTGGAGAGGGAAAAAAACGGTAGTTGGAAGTTCCGCGCCTCGAAACCGAGCGATTTTCTTCCTGTGGAATTAATGGGAAGATCGATCACGACGCACAGTCCCCATAACGGGAAGGATACTTTCGGTCTCTCTGTAATGCGGGACATCGGAAGGAGGCTGACGAACACTTTCGGATTGACCGGCGAGTCGTTCAAGGACATGTTTTAAAGGGGTATTTTGGTTGTCTTTATAATGCCATGTCATTCATTAGATTTTAATAGCACACGATGAATTTACTATTTGTTTCATTAATAGCATTAGGTAAACATAATTAAACTTTAATAATAATTAAAGTTAAACTATGGTAACTTTTTATAATAAGTTTTATAAATTTAATTTTTTTAAAAATAATTTATAAAGTTTTATTTTAATTAAAATAAAAACATTATCATATAATTTAACTATATATAAATTATTTATTT
The DNA here is from genome assembly GCA_022385695.1 of Xylaria arbuscula. Lineage (NCBI taxonomy): Eukaryota > Fungi > Ascomycota > Sordariomycetes > Xylariales > Xylariaceae > Xylaria > Xylaria arbuscula. The sequence continues at coordinate 183,724 of MU279344.1, forward strand.
AAATAAATTGTTTATTTTTTTATTTAACGCGTAATGCATTTTTTATTTAAGCTGGCTATTTTTTAATTACACTTAAAAGTTTATATATAAAAACAGTGATAACTTAACGGAAAATAAATTTATAAACTAATAATTAATATATTTAAAATCTTTATTTAAAAAAAATCCAATAGTATTTTTTATAAATTTGCTATTATTTTATTTATAAGCGTATTTAAAACCACGTTAAAATTTTAGCGTGGTTTTTAATATAATATTAAATAAAATAATAGTAAATTTATAAAAAATATTATTAAATTTCTTTTTAAATAAAAATTTCAAATATATTAATTATTAGTTTTTAAAGTTATTTTTTATTAAAATGTATAAACTTTTTTAATATATTTTTATATAAAAAATTAAATAACTAGCTTAATTAAATAGCTAGTTTAAATAAAAAATATATTAAATTATTAATATATATAAGTTATTAACGCATTTTTTATTAATTTTTTATTTTTTAATTTAAGTTTTACATTTTTTATAATAATTTAATAATTTAAAAATTTAAAAAAATTAATTTATAGCTAATTATTTAAGCTATTAAAAATAACTTTTATATTTTTTGCCGAAAAATTATTAATATTTACAATGTTTTTAATTATATATTAAAGTAAAAACTTAATAAAATATGCTTTATTATATTGTAAATTTTATAAAAAAAAATTAATATTTAAAAAACAAATAATTGCTAAATATATTTTAAAGTTAAATATGTAAACATTTTTCCTTTAACTTTAAAATATTTAAAATATAGCTAATATTTTTTAATATTATAATAAGGCTAATGGCTATAGGTGCTAAGCACTTAGTGTAGCCGTTAATCCGGCTATTTAAAAGGCTTACAGCTGCGCGCAGCCGAGATCGGGCCAACAATAGCCCAAATTCCTAGCTATATTAAAAGGTTAGCCGTCGGCCAACCTATTTATTTATTTTAGCCATTTATTAAACTAATTAATTAACTAAGTTATAAGCTATTATTTATAGCAATGGTTATGCTATTGTTTATATAATTTACATATATTTTTTATATTAATTATTATTATTGTTTTATTATTGTTTTTTTTATTATTATTTTTTAAGCTTTGTTTTAATATAAACGTTATATATTATTAATTAATATTAATTAAGCTATAGATTTTATATAATAATAATTTAATTTTTAAACGCGTTTTAATTATTAAATAAATTATTAATAAATTTTTAATTAAAATTATAAAAATTATTATAAATAATTTAAGCTTATAAAATATATAATTAATAAATATAATATATAAATAAAAAATATTTATAATTTTAATAAAGTAAAGTTTATAATAAATAAAATAATTATTAAAATAATAATTATAAATTTTTAAAAAACATAAATAATTTAAATAAATTAAGCTTAAAAATAAAAAATAAATTATTATAAATAAAATAATTAATTTTTAAAATTAAATAATATTATTATATATTATATTTTTAAATAAAGTTTATTTTATATTATAATATTATAAAATTATATTATTATTAAATTAAATTAACGTATTTTTTATTTAAATTAGCTATTTAATTTTCCATATAAAAATATATTAAAAAAATTTATGCATTTCGACAAAAAGTAAGCTTAAAAACTAATAATTAATATATTTAAAATCTTTATTTAAAAACAAATTTAATGGTATTTTTTATAAATTTGCTACTATTTTATTTATAAGCGTACTTAAAACCACGCTAAAATTTTAGCGTGGTTTTTAATATAATATTAAATAAATTAATAAAAAATTAATAAAAAATATTATTAAATTTGTTTTTAAATAAAGATTTTAAATATATTAATTATTAGTTTATAGCTTTAATATTTATTAAAATGCACGGGCTTTTTTAATATATTTTTATAAAGGAAATAAAATAGCCAGCTTAATTAAATGTTCGGTTTAAATAAAAAATGCGTTATAAATTTTTTAAACAATAATTAAATTAATAATAAAATAAATATTAAATAAATAAAATATTTTAATAAATATATTTAAAGCTAAAAAAAAAAAAATTGTTATTTTTTAATTTTTAATAATTATAAAAGCTATTATTTAATAAAATTTAAAAAATATTATTAATTTTATAATATTATTAACGCATCCCCTATTTTAACCGGACACCCAATTAAACCGGCTACTTACGTGATATATATAGCACCGGTAATTTTATATAAGGTACTACTTACCCCCCTTTTTAATAACTTGGCGAAAGGTGGGCCTATAAACTAATAATTAATATATTTAAAATCCTTATTTAAAGAGGAATCTAATGATATCTTTTATTACTTTATAGCTATTTTAGTTAAGCGTGCACTTATAAAACGTTATTTTACAAGGATTATTTTAGCGTATTTTTTATATAGCCTTAAATAAAATAGCTATAAAATAATAGAAAATACCATTGGATTCCTTTTTAAATAAGAATTTTAAATATATTAATTATTAGTTTGTAAGCCCACTTTTTGTTAAGTTATTAAAAGAAGGGGTAAGTAACACCTTATATAAAATTACCGGTGCTATATATGTTACGTAAGTGGCCGGTTTAATTAGGTGTCCGGTTTAAATACAAAATGCGTTATGCTTTTTTATTTTTTTTTTTTATTTTTAACTATTTAATGTTAAAATATTTAGCTTTTTAACATAATTATATAATAAATAAATTAATTTTAATATATATATATATATTATTTATATTTAAAAAAAAAAGTTTAACTGCGTTTTTTTATATGTTTAATAAAGTAATAATTTTAAATAATATATAAAAAAAATTTAAAAATATAAGTTTAATATTATATAATTTAAAATATATTATTAATTTATTAAATTATTTAATAATGCTTTAAATTAAATTTTTATTTTTATTTTAATTAAATTTTTGTATAATTTTAATTTTAAATAATTTAATAAAAGTTAATTTTTTTTTAAATATTGTTACGAACCAACAAAAGGACGACCTGTTGAGAGACCAAGGAGACCTAAACGACCCAATAAAAGGTACTAGGCCGGACCAGGAAACAAGCCACAGCCCAGGAGAAGGTCACGTAACACGCAGCTCTGTAAAGCAGGTAAAGCAAATGCTCTAAAAGATCTGTAAAGCAAATAAAGCAAATGCTCTAAAAGATTTATAAAGCAAATAAAGCAGGCGCTCTATGTGATTTATAAAGCAGATAAAGCACACAAAAATAGTAAAAAAAGAAACGGTTTATATAATAACAAAACGTTTCCTTTGTAATTAGTATAGTTTTTACTTTACAATTTAATTTAAGCATATAGCGACTTTTTAAAATAGCTGTATAAAAGTAATCTCTTAACAACCATTTAGTTACGACCCGACCGTACAACGTTTGCACCCTAGGCACAATTTAATACGTGGAGCTTTAAGTATTAACGCTTTTACAGACTAACGGTTTGTTACATTTTAAATTGTTAAACTTACTTAATGTTTAAAAAACAACTGTATATAGTTACGATGTTTTCGCAGCAGCTTAAACTAACACCTGCAATGGTGCAAAGTTTTTTAACGCATTTATAAAACAAAATTAAGCAGTTAAAACAATAAAATCAACAGCTAAAAGCGCAGGTTATAAACTCACTAAAACTTAAGCCTTTTAAGCTAATTAAGCTAACTAAGTTTAACGGCGATCAAAAACAACTAAAGGGATTTTTAACCCAAGCAAAAGCTTACTTACAACATTACGACAATAATTTCTCATTAAACGGAGATAAAGTAATAATAGCTGTAGGATTTTTTACTAGCAATGCATTAAAATGGTTTTAACTTATAATAAACAATTATATAACAAACAATAATATTAACGATATTAGAAAAAAAACAAAAACAGTATTTAAATTTTATAATAGATTTAAAATAGCGTTAACCGATATATATAAAAATCTAAAGAAAAAAAAACAAGCAAAGAAAAAGCTGCTTTTAATGTTTTAAACGGGAGCTATATATAAGTATGCGGTAAAATTCCGAAAAACAGCAGCAAAAACAACGTAGATTAATAATAACGCCTTGATAACGGCATTTTATCAAAGGTTAAAAAACGAGGTAAAAGATAAGTTGTATAAAAATAAACAACTAAGCGATCTTAAGACTTATATCGCTAACGCAATAAAGATCGACAACTGGTTATACGAACAACGTTTATAAAAACAACAACAAACCCAACAAATACCCAACTTAGGAAAAAAACAAACCATAAAGTTAATAGCATTAAGTACCCATGCAAAACCTATGAAACTCGATGCAACAAAAAAAAGGCGAGACTTAAGCAAGGTTAAGTGTTACAATTGCAATCAAAAAGGATACTACGCCTGGGCTTGTGACAAGCCTAAAAAAAAGCAACAACTCAAAAAAGCAAAACAGGCTTTATTTATAACAATTGCAATGTTAAAAGTTAGCAACCAATAGAGTTAACTACAGCAATAATATATAAAAAAAGTACTACATTGCGACATGTGTAGAAAAAAAGGACAAGTGTGTTTAAAACACTTTTTTACAAAACAATTAAAACAAGCAAAACAAAACAAATATATTTGCAACTTTATTAATTGTTAAAAACACAACATAAGCATTAATAACAAAACTAAGCAAAATATAATTATTTGGGAAAATTTTATTTAAACTAATAACAATAAAAATAATTAAAAAAATATTAAACTAAAAAGAGATTTTGCATAAAATAAAGTTAAAAACCCAATTTATAAGTATTAAAAATGGCTTAAAAGAAAATCTTATTTAAAAGGATATACGTGCAGCTATAACAAATGCAACTAATAATTTAAATAAAAATAGTTAAAAAACTCAGTAGCAAGATTTATTTAACGAGGAAAATGTTTAGGCAAAACATTAAACGCACAAAAGTCTTAAATAAAAAAAGCTAAAATAGCAACAATACATACGCTAAAAGCCAAAAACAACATGAAAATATAGCTATTTTTAAATAATGTACAGCAATATAATTTAACACTTATAATAAAAGCCGGAACAAATACCAGCAACTAATTTAGCTTAACTACCGAGCTTATTGTTAAAAAACATTATTATAGCAAGGTTATAATAAGTTAAAAACTAGCAGAAATAATACTAAAAAGCAAAAAATACAAATAAATTTTTTAAATATGCTGTATAACACATTAATGTATATACTATCTGCAAAAAAAGCTATAACATATGTGGTTTTTAAAACGACTAAACAAGAAACCTATAATGCAACCTTTATATAAAGCAAATAAAAAAAAGGTAACACCAGTGTACCAAGACCTTTGAGGATTTGCAATATTTACAAAAAACCCACAGTAGCTTATAAAATGCCTACAGCAAATCCTATAACTAAAAAACTACACCAACAACAGATATAAAATCTATGCTTAGTAAAAAGCGATAAAGTTACGCAAAACAATAAAACAAATATAACAAATTAATTAAAACCAACTAACGTTTAAAGAAAAAAAGCTTAAAAAAATAATAAATAAACTAGCCTTAGTAGCAATAAAATAAACAAAAAAATCTTTTGAAGTTATAATAAATCTTTATAAGCATAAAAAATTTAACTTAATTTAAAATGCAAAAAATAAAAAGATAAAATATTATTTAAACAAAAATATAATAAAACGTTTTAAGAAATTTTAAGCAATAATTAACGCAACTAAACAATTTAACAATATGTTAACATAAGTAACAACTAGCTAAAATTAGTTAAAAAACAACAATAAGCGGTTATAATAAATCAACAATTATTCTTAGGAAAACTTAAAAGGCTTTGTGCTACAACAGCTAAAAAAAGCAAACATATTAAAATCAATTTAGTATATTAAAAACATAAGCTATAAACGCTTATAAATATAAAAGCTTAAGCAAGCTTTATTTTTTTATAAGTTATTAAGCAATTAAATATATTAACAAAGTTTAAAAACAACTTTTACCCACTTTTAACCGTTAATAAAAGTCTTATTGTATATAAAAACGAAGTAATCTTAAGAGAAATTGCAAAACTTTTTTTTAACATCCTCGGATATAAAAAACAACTAGTGCTTAATATTACAAAAACATTTAAGCATAATGTTATTTTAAAAATACCTTAGTTATAAAAAAGCAATCCTAAAATAAACTAAAAAACAGGCCAACTTTAATAAAATATACCAAAAAGAGAATTAGCTAATGAGAAACCTAAAACACAGGTATTAAGCAATTTTATTAAACCATTATTGCAAATTTATATAATAATTAAAAAGTCCAAGCTTATATTTAACAATAAAATATTAATAAAATATTAAAACTACGGCAACGTATTTAGTAAAACATATAATAAGTTACCAAAGCATGGTTTATAAAACTACAAGATTTCGCTTAAAAAAAAAGCTAAATTATAATTATTTTTATTATATCACATAAATAAAAAACAATTAAAAAAACTACAAGAATTTCTTAGAAAAAATTTAAAAAAAAGATTTATTTAATTTTTAAAATCACTAGCAAGATTACCGGTACTTTAAGTACTATGTAAAACCGGAAAAAACGAAAAGCAACGTTAAAAATTAGTAGTAAACTACTAAGACGTAAACTTTAAAACTATTAAATTTGTGGGACTAATACCTAGAATTAACGACTTATAAAATAAATTAGTGCACGCAAAATGGTTTACGGCATTTAACCTACTAAACGCATACAATCAAACAAAAATAGCATTAAGTAATAAGTGAAAAACGGCATTTCGCACACGATATAAATTATACAAATTTTTAGTAATGCCTTTTAGACTTACCAATGCTTTAACAACATTTTAAGCGCAAATAACGCACGCTTTATGCAAATTTATTAACATATTTGTAATAATATATCTTAACAATATTTTAATATACTTAGAAAACCTTAAAAAACACTGAGAACACGTTAAAAAAGTATTAAATGCGCTACAAATTGCCAAGTTAAAAGTAAACCCCAAAAAAAGCAAATTTTACACACAAAAGGTTGATTTTTTTAGTTTTACAATAACTCTAAAGGAAATAAGAATTTAAAAGTCCAAGATTTTAGCAGTAAAAGATTAGCTGGTACTTAAATCGGTGAATAATATAAAGGCGTTCGTGGGATTTACAAACTATATCTAAAGCCTTATCAAATGGTTTAGTAGACACGCCGGACCTCTTTTAAACCTAATGAGAAAAAATAATCCCTTTAAGTAGAAAAAAAAAAAACAAAAATCTTTTGAAAAAGTTAAAGCACTTATATTAAAAAAGCCTGTTTAAAAGCTTCCTAACCCAAATAAAGAATTTAAAGTAATAGTTAATGCTAGCGAGAGGGCAATAGGCAGATAACTAGGTCAACGAAACAAAAATGGAAAATTGCACCCAGTGGCATATTTCTCGAAAAGATTTTCAAAACCAGCAAAGCAATACACGCTACCAAACAAAAAGCTTATAGCTATTGTCCAAGCATTTAAAAAATGAAAATATTACCTTTATAAACTTAAAAAACTAGTTAAAATATATATAAACTATAAAAACTTAACTATATTTATAACAATAAAAATATTAAATAAACAATAAATCAAATAAGCAAAGTTTTTATTTTAGTTTAATTTTATCATTTTTTACATTAAAGGAAAAAAAAATATAATAGCAAACATTTTAAGTTAACAAAACAACTATAAAAAGTTAGAAATAAAAAGTTAAATGTTATTAAAAAAAACTTAACAAAGAATTACACTTGCAACTATAACTTTATTTAATCACAACAAATAAATTAAACAATTATAAAAAAACCATGGATTAGTTTTATAGGCACTACTATTATTAATTAATATACTATTAACTTTTAAGCAAAGCAAAAACAAGGATAAAAAGGTATATTTAAATCTTAAACAACGATTTACAATTAAAAAACTAGTAAAAGCGATGCATAAACATTTATTAGCAGGACATCAGGGAGTGTACAAGACATTATCCCGGATACAAAAAAACTACAAATGCAAAAAACTTAAAAACATAGTGAAAAAAGTAGTTTAAAAATGTGTTTTATGCAAAAAAAGCAAAGCACCATAACATAAACCATATAGATTGCTATAACCAAAGCAAATACCAAACAAAGCTTGAAAGTTTATTGCATTTAACTTTATTATTAAGCTACCCAAGTTAAAAAAACTAATGACCGGAGTATTATACAATTTAATACTAGTTATTATAAAAAAACTTACAAAGTATGGATATTTCATACCATACCTAAAATTAAGTACGGCAGAAAATTTGGCCTATATAATAATTAAACATGTTTTTAATAAACATAAAGTTTTAAAAAAAGCAGTTACGGATAAAAAAACAACTATAGCTTTTAAGTTTTATTAATTGTTAATAAAAGCATTAGGCATTAAGCACCGATTGTTTACGGCTTATTATTTATAAATAAATAAACAAACAAAAAAACTTAATTAAACTTTAAAGCAGTATTTACGCTGTTACCTTAACAAATAATAAAACAATTGGGTTGAGCTTTTGCTTATAGCGGAGTATGCTTACAATAGTTTTGATAATAAGTCAATGGAAATGTTTTTATTCACGGCAAATTATAGATTTAACCCAGAGATAAATCGAACTGTAATCAACGGCATAACAGCGCTTAAAGCAAAAATACGGGCGAAAGAAATCATAGGTTTATAACAAAAACTACAAAATAAACTAATATTTTTACAAAACTGTATAAAAGCTTATAGTAATAAGCATAGGTTGTTAAAGCTAACTTTAAAAAAAGGAAACAAAGTGTATTTTTTAAAGCACAACATTAAAACAAAACAACTAAGCAATAAACTTAACTTTAAACAAATTAAACCATTTAAAATTAGGAAATTATTTTAAAAACCAATTATTAACTCAAGCTACTTAAAAAGGCAAAAATATAGCTAGAATTTCATATTTCTTTTCTTAAACTAGCATTAAAAAACGCTAAACTTTAAACACAATTAAAAGTTAAACTAAACAAAGATTTATACAAGGTTGAAAAAATACTGAATTTACGTTAAAATAAAAGTACCTACAAATATTTAATTAAGTAAAAAGGATACTCATATGTAAAAACTACTTAAAAACCTAGGAAAAACTTAAAAAATGTAATATAAATAGTTAATTAGTTTTACCGCTAGCATTTTAACTAACTAATGCTAAAAAAGCAAAGTTAACTAAAAAAGAAAAATTAAAAGCACTTTAGTTAACCTTAGAAAAAGCTATAAAAAAAGCTAGTTTGGCTTGTTTTTTTTTTAAACAACGTTGCTTTTTCTTTAAGCGCTTTTGTGCTTTTAACTTGTTTATGTTTTAAAAGCCCCGTTAAGCCATTTTAACACCTTTTTCACAAAAAAACTCGACTTAACAGTTAAAACAAAAAAGGCAAACCAATAGTTTTTAAGCCTAACAATTTATTTTTTAAAGTTTATTAAAAACCTTGCGCTTATATGTTTATAACCGCTAATGCTTTAAAATAATATTATATAAAAAATTAATAAAAACATGGTTTTTATTGCAAAAAAAAAAGTTGGCGTTGTTACAGTTTTTGCAACAATTAACGCCATTTAACATTTTATAAGCAAGGCCTTTCTTAAAACAGCGAGAACAAGGCATGACTTCGTAACCAAAGGTTTAAATAGCAGCAAAAGTAGCGCAACGACGCTCTGTAAAAAAAAACGGAGCAGGCTTTGCGATACAACCTGCTATGGTAAAAAAAAACCATAAAAAACAAAAAAAAAAAGAAAAAACCCACAAAACTCACCAAGACGGAAGAAAACACGCTAGTATTTATTGCAAACAATAAACCTACGAAAAAGGAAATAATATTACAAACCAACAAAAAAACGACCTGTTAAAAAACCAAAAAAACCTAAACAACCCAATAAGAGGTACTAGGCCAGACCAAAAAACAAGCCACAGCCTAGGAGAAAGTCACATAACACGCAGCTCTGTAAAGCAGGTAAAGCAAATGCTCTAGGAGATCTGTAAAGCAAATAAAGCAAATGCTCTAAAAAATCTGTAAAGCAAATAAAGCAGGCGCTTTATGTGATTTATAAAGCAGATAAAGCACACGGAAATAGTAAAAAAAAAAACGGTTTATATAATAATAAAACGTTTCCTTTATAATTAGTATAGTTTTTACTTCACAATTTAATCTAAGCATATAGCGACTTCTTGAAATAGCTGTGTGAGAGTAATCTCTTGACGACTATTTAATTACGACCCGACCGTATAACGTTTGCACCCTAGGCACGATTTAATACATGGAGCTTTAAGTACTAACGCCTTTATAAACTAACGGTTTGTTACAAATATATAAAGTAAAAAATTATATAATATTAAAATAATTTTTTTATATTTATTATTAAAAATTTAAATTAAATTATATATAATATTATATTATTAAAAAAAAATTAAATGTTTTTACGAAATAAATTATATATTTAATAAATGTTATTATATAAAGCAAATTAAGTTATAAAATATAAAATTTTATATTGTTAAAAATGTTAAAAATAAAAAAAAATATAAAATATTGCTAAAGTAAAAAGTTATATTATATATAATAATAATTATTATATAAAAAAAAATTTGCATTAAATATTATAAGCTTTATAATAAGCTTAATTATAAAAAATTAATAAATAAGCATGCATTAATTTATAAAAAAGCATAAATATAAAAAAGCATAAGCTTTTTAGCTTTTTTATTAATTAAATTTATAATATAAATAATATATAACCAGTTAATTTTTTATTATTTTTTTGTTTATATAAAAAAACGCATATTTATTTTTTATTTAAAAACATTTAATAAAGATTACGTTTTGCTTAAAAAAATATTGCTTTTATTTTTAAAGTTTATTTATATTATTAAAAATAAAAAATGGCTTATTAAAAAAAATAACAAATTATATAATATTTATTAAACTTGTTATTTAAAAGGTATATGCTATGTGTAACAAACCGTTAATCTATAAAAGCGTTAATACTTAAAGCTCCACGTATTAAATCATGCCTAAAGTGCAAACAGTGTACAGTCGGGTTATAACTAAGTGGTCGTCAAAAAATTACTCTCACACAGCTATTTTAAAAAATTGCTATATGCTTAAATTAAATTATAAAGTAAAAACTATTATTAAATATATGAAAAACGTTGGTTTTATTATATAAGCAGTTTTTTTTTTACCAGTTTTATTATTGCTTTGTTTGCTTTATAAATTATATAAAGCGCTTGCTTTATTTGCTTTATAAATTTTTTAAAGCATTTATTTTATTTGTTTTATAAATTTTTTAAAGCATTTGCTTTAATTGCTTTATAAAGCTATTTGTTACGTGATTTCTTTTAAGCTATAGCTTGTTTTTTAATTTAATTTAGTATTTTTTATTAAGTTATTTAGTTACTTTAATTTTTTAACAGGCCGTTTTTTTATTAGTTTATAATATTATTTCTTTTTTTTTAGGTTTATTATTTATAATAAATATTAGCATGTTTTTTTTGTTTTAATGAGTTTTATAAGTTTTTTTTTACTATAGTAGGTTATGTTGTAAAATTTGTTTTACTTTTTTTTACAGAGCGTTGTTATGCTATTTTTGCTGCAATTAAAACTTTTAGCTATAAAATTATGCTTTGTTTTTATTATTTTAACAAGGGTTTTTTTTATAAAATATTAAATAGTATTAACTGTTGCAAAAACTACAATAACGCTAACTTTTTTATATATAATAAAAACTATATTTTTATTAATTTTTTATATAATATTATTTTAAAATATTAATAGTTATAAATATGCAAGCATAAAGTTTTTAATAAGCTTTAAAAAATAAATTATTAAGCTTAAAAATTATTAGCTTGCTTTTTTTGTTTTAACCATTAAATCGAGTTTTTTTATAAAAAAGGTATTAAAATAACTTAATAAAGCTTTTAAAATATAAATAAGTTAAAAGCTTAAAAGCGTTTAAAAAAAAAGCAATATTATTTAAAAAAAAAACAAGCTTGGTTAGCTTTTTTTATAGCTTTTTTTAGGGTTAATTAAGGCTTTTTTAGCTTTTTTTTTGCTTAAGTAATTAACCCCGCTTTTTTAGCGTTAATTAGTTAAAATATTGCTAATAAAACTAGTTTATTATTTACTTTACATTTTTTAAATTCTTTATAAATTTTTAAATAGTTTTTATATATAAATAATTTTTTTATTTAATTAAATATTTATAAATACCTTTATTTTAACATAAATTTAATATTTTTTTAACTTTGTAAAAATTTTTATTTAGTTTAACTTTTAATTATATTTAAAGTTTGGTATTTTTTAATGTTAATTTAAAAAAAAATATAAAATTCTAGCTATATTTTAACTTTTTTAAATAGCTTAAGTTAATAATTAGTTTTTAAAATAATTTCCTTAACTTTAAATAATTTAATTTATTTAAAGTTAAACTTATTGCTTAATTGTTTTATTTTAATATTACGCTTTAAAAAATATACTTTATTTTTTTTTTAAAGTTAGTTTTAATAACTTATATTTATTGCTATAAACTTTTATATAATTTTGTAAAAATATTAGTTTATTTTGTAGTTTTTATTATAAACCTATGATTTTTTTTGCTTATATTTTTATTTTAAACGTTATAACGCTATTAATTACTATTTAATTTATTTTTAAGTTAAATTTATAGTTTGCTATAAATAAAGATATTTTTATTAATTTATTATTAAAATTATTATAAGCATACTTTGTTATAAACAAAAGTTTAACTTAATTGTTTTATTATTTATTAAAGTAGCAATATAAATATTGCTTTAAAATTTAATTAAATTTTTTTATTTGTTTATTTATTTATAAATAATAAACTATAAATAATTAATATTTAATATTTAATACTTTTATTAATAATTAATAAAATTTAAAAGCTATAATTATTTTTCTATTTATAACTGCTTTTTTTAAAATTTTATGTTTATTAAAAACATATTTAATTATTATATAAGCTAAATCTTTTGCCGTATTTAATTTTAAATATAGTAAAAAATATTTATACTTTGTGAGTTTTTTTATAATAACTAATATTAAGTTATAAAATACTTTTATTATTAGTTTTTTTAACTTAGGTAACTTAATAATAAAATTAAACGCAATAAATTTTCAAACCTTATTTAATATTTACTTTAATTATAGCAATCCATATAATTTATATTGTAATGCCTTGTTTTTTTTATATAAAACACATTTTTAAACTATTTTTTTTACTATGCTTTTAAATCCTTTGCATTTATAATTCTTTTATACTTAAAATAATATTTTATATACTTTTTAATGTTTTACTAATAGATATTTATGCATTGCTTTCATTAATTTTTTAATTATAAATTATTGTTTAAGATTTAAATATATTTTCCCATTTTTATCTTTGCTTTGCTTAAAGGTTAATAGTATATTAGTTAATAATAATAATGCTTATAAAACTATTTTATAGTTTTTTTATAATTATTTAATTTACTTATTATAATTAAATAAAATTATAGCCGTAAGTATGATTTTTTATTGGGTTTTTTTTAATAATATTTAGCTTTTTATTTTTAATTTTTTATAGTTGCTTTGTTAATTTAAAATATTTATTATTATTTTTTTTTTCTTTAATATAAAAAATAAAAAATTAAATTAAAATAAAAACTTTGCTTATTTAATTTGTTATTTATTTAATACTTTTGTTGTTATAAACGTAATTAAATTTTTATAATTTATATATACTTTAATTAATTTTTTAGGTTTATAAAAATAATGTTCCCATTTTTTAAATGCTTAAACAATAGCTATAAGCTTTTTGTTAAATAGCATATATTGTTTTGCAAATCTTAAAAATCTTTTTAAAAAATATGTTATTAAATATAGTTTTTTATTTTTATTTTGTTAACTTAATTATTTGCCCATTGCTTTTTTACTAGCATTAACTATTATTTTAAATTCTTTATTTAAATTAAAAAGCTTTTAAACAAGCTTTTTTAAAATAAAAGCTTTAACTTTCTTAAAAGATTTGCTTTTTTTTTTTTTTATTTAAAAATTTTTTTTTTTTTATTAAGTTTAAAAAAAGTTTAGCGTATTTGCTAAACCATTTAATAAAGCTTTAAATATAATTTATAAATTTTATAAACGTTTTTATATTGTTTACTAATTTAAGCACTAGCTAATTTTTTACTACTAAAATTTTAAACTTTTAAATTTTTATTTTTTTAAAATTATTGTAAATTTAAAAAAATCAACTTTTTATATATAAAATTTGCTTTTTTTAAGGTTTACTTTTAATTTAGCAGTTTATAGTGCATTTAGCACTTTTTTAACGTATTTTTAATATTTTTTAAATTTTTTTAAATATATTAAAATGTTGTTTAAATATATTATTATAAATATATTAATAAATTTGTGCAAAGCATACGTTATTCACGCTTAAAATATTACTAAAGCATTAATAAATTTAAAAAGCATAACTAAAGATTTATATAATTTATATTATATATAAAATGCTATTTTTTATTTATTACCTAATACTATTTTTATTTAATTATATATGTTTAATAAATTAAATGTTATAAATTATTTTGCATGCATTAATTTATTTTATAAGTTGTTAATTTTAAATATTGGTTTTATAAATTTAATTGTTTTAAAATTTACATTTTAATAATTTATTATTAATTTTTAATGTTGTTTTTTATTTTTATTAATTTTGCATAGTATTTAAAGTATTAATGATTTTATTAATAATTTTAAAAATTAAATAAATCCTTTTTTTAAATTTTTTTTAAAAAACTTTTATAGTTTTTTTAATTGTTTTTTATTTATGTAATATAATAAAAATAATTATAATTTAGCTTTTTTTTTAAGCGGAATTTTATAGTTTTATAAACTATGCTTTAATAATTTATTATATGTTTTATTAAATACATTGCTATAATTTTAATACTTTATTAATATTTTATTATTAAATAAAAGCTTAAACTTTTTAATTATTATATAGATTTATAATAATAATTTAATAAAATTGCTTAATATTTATGTTTTAAATTCTTTATTAATTAATTTTTTTTTAATATATTTTATTAAAATTAGCTTGTTTTTTAGTTTATTTTAAAATTGTTTTTTTATAATTAAAATATCTTTAAAATAAAATTATATTTAAATATTTTTATAATGTTAAGCATAAATTGTTTTTTATATTTAAAAATATTAAAAAAAAGTTTTATAGTTTTTTTTAAAATTACTTTGTTTTTATATGCAATAAAACTTTTATTAATAGTTAAAAATAAATAAAAGTTATTTTTAAGCTTTGTTAATATATTAAACCGCTTAATAACTTATAAAAAAATAAAGCTTGTTTAAGCTTTTATATTTATAAGTGCTTATAATTTATGTTTTTAATATATTAAATTAATTTTAATATGTTTGCTTTTTTTAGCTATTATAGCATAAAACTACTTTAATTTTTAAGTTAATTATTAATTTGTTATAACTGCTTTTAATTGTTTTTTAATTAAATTTAACTAGTTATTACTTGTGTTAGCATATCGTTAAATTATTTAGCTATATTAATTGCTGCTTAAGATTTCTTAAAACGTACTAATATATCTCCGTTAAAATAATACCTTATTATTTTACTTTTTATTTTTTAAATAATAAAAAGTTTTTTATTTTTATAAAAGTTAATTATATTTTTAAATAAACTTTTAATAAATTATTATTTGTTTATAATTTTTTTAAGCTTTTTTTTTTAAACGTTAATTAATTTAAGCTAATTTATTGCGTTTATTTTATTGTTTTATATAACTTTATTGCTTTTTATTATGCATAAATTTTACATTTGTTGTTGGTACAATTTTTTAATTGTAGAATTTGCTGCAAGCATTTCATAGGCTACTATAAATCCTTTGTAAATACCGCAAATCCTCAAGGGTTTTAGTATACTAGTGTTACCTTCCCTTTATCTGCTTTATATAAAGGCTATATTATGGGTTTTCCGTTTAGTTGTTTTAAAAACCACATATATTATAGTTTTTCTTACAAATGGATAATGCATTAATATATTATACAGCACATTTATAAAATCTGTTTATATTTTTTGTTTTTTAGTATTAATTCTGCTAATTTTTAACTTATTATAAGCTTGCTATAATAATATCCTTTAGCAATAAGCTTAATAATTAAACTAAGTTAATTGCTGGTATTTATTCCAGCTTTTATTATAAGTGCTAGGTTATATTATTATATATTGTTTAAAAATAGCTATATTTTCATGTTATTTTTAGCTTTTAACGTATTAATTGTTGCTATTTTAGCTTTTTTATTTAAAATTTTTATACGTTTAATATTTTACCGGAGCATTTTCCTCGTTAAATAGATTTTGCTACAAAATTTTCCAACTATTTTTATTTAAATTAATGGTTGCACTTAATATAACTACACATATATCTTTTTAAATAAAATTCTTTTTTAAGCCATTTTTAATATTTATATATTAAAGTATTAACCTTATTTTATATAAAAAATTTTTTTAGTTTAATATTTTCTTAATTATTTTTGTTATTATTAGTTTAAGTAAAATTTTCTTAAAAAGCTATATTTTTTTTGGTTTTTTTATTAATGTTTATATTATTTTTTAATAATTAATAAAGTTGCAAATATATTCATTTTATTTTGCTTTTTTTAATTGCTTTGTAAAAAAGTGCTTTAAATACACTTATTTTTCTTTTTTATATATATTGTAATATGGCATTTTTTTAATATATTATTGCTATAGTTAACTTTATTAATTGTTAATTTTTAGCATAGCGATTGTTATAAATAAAGCTTGTTTTGCTTTTTTAAGCTTTTTTTTTTTTTTAGGTTTATTGCAAGTTTAAGCATAGTATTTTTTTAAATTATAGTTATAACACTTAACCTTGCTTAAGTTTAACTTTTTTCTTGTTATATTAAGCTTTATAGGTTTTGCATAAATACTTAATACTATTAACTTTATAGTTTGTTTTTTTTTATATTGGGTATTTATTAAGTTTATTATTATTTTTATAAACGTTGTTTATATAACCAGTTATTAATTTTTATTACGTTAGCAATATAAATCTTAAAATTGTTAAATTATTTGTTTTTATATAACTTATTTTTTACCTTGTTTTTTAACCTTTAATAAAAAGCCATTATTAAAGCGTTATTATTAATTTATATTATTTTAGCTGTTGTTTTTTAAAATTCCACTGCATATTTATATATAGTTTTTATTTAAAACATTAAAAGCAGCTTTTTTTTTGCTTGTTTTTTTTTTTAAAATTTTTATATATATTAATTAATGCTATTTTAAACCTATTATAAAATTTAAACACTACTTTAGTTTTTTTGTTAATATTGTTAATATTATTATTTTTTATATAATTGTTTATTATAAGTTAAAACCATTTTAATATATTATTAGTAAAAAATTTTGCAGCTATTATTACTTTGTTTCCGTTTAATAGAAAACTATTATTATAATATTATAAATAAGCTTTTGCTTAAGTTAAAAATTTCTTTAATTATTTTTAGTTGCTATTAAACTTAATTAGCTTAATTAATTTAAAAAGCTTAAATTTTAGTAAATTTATAACTTATGCTTTTAATCGTTAATTTTATTATTTTAATTGCTTGATTTTATTTTATAAATATATTAAGGAATTTTATATTATTATAAGTATTAGTTTAAGCTGCTGCGAAAATATTGTAACCGTACGCAATTATTTTTTAAACATTAAATAAATTTAATAATTTAAAATATAACAAACCGTTAATTTATAAAAGCGTTAATACTTAAAGCTTTATATATTAAATTATGCTTAAGGTGTAAACGGTATATAATTAGGTTATAACTAAATAGTTGTTAAAAAATTACTTTTACATAGCTATTTTAAAAAGTTGCTATATGCTTAAATTAAATTATAAAGTAAAAACTATTATTAAATATATAAAAAACATTGGTTTTATTATATAAATAGTCCTTTTTTTACCAGTTTTATTGTTGCTTTATTTGCTTTATAAATCACATAAAGCGCCTGCTTTATCTGCTTTATAAATCTTTTAAAACATTTGCTTTATTTGCTTTACAAATTTTTTAAAGCATTTGCTTTAATTGCTTTATAAAGCTGTTTATTACGTAATCTCTTTTAAGCTATGGCTTATTTCCTAGTTTAGCCTAGTACCTTTTATTAAGTCGTTTAATTACCTTGGTTTCCCAACAGGCCGTCCTTTTGTTAATTCGTAACACTATATAAAATGGCATAAAAATATTTATAATATTGTTTATTATTTTTAAGCTAAATTTATTAAAAATGCAAAAAAAGATTTTTAAATATAATTTATAAATATTATATAATTAATTAAATAATTAATAAATAAACAATTAAAAAAATAAAATAAAAATAAATTAAATAATTAACAAGCTATTATTTTTAATTGGTTTATTTTTATTTTAGTATTAATTGCAGTAGTTATTTTTTATATTTATAATTATATGCAAAATATTAAAAAAAAGTGTTAAAAAAGGCTAATTGCTAGCATTAATAACAACGCTTATAAAAAGTTTTTTCGATATATTATATAAGTTATTTTATTAAAATTATAAACATTTTTAAATAATAAACCGGCTTGTTAAATTTTACATAAAGCTTTTTTAGCGTTATAAAATATATTATCAGCTATATATTTAAAATAATTTTATTAAAAAAAAAATTATGTTTTTATATTTTTATGCCTTTATAAAGCTAATTTTATGCCTAGGTATTAATTTTTTAATTATAATATATAAACATATAAAAATGTTATAAAAACGTTTAATAAATTAAATTTTAATTAATTTTATTAAATTATATAAATAATTATTAAAATATTTTTAAATATATATATATAAAGTTTTATTTAAATAATTAGCTTAATTAAATGTTTAGCTTAAATAAAAAATATATTAAATTTAATTGTTTAAAAAAATATAAAAAAACAAATATAATTAAATAAATTAAAAAATTATAATAATAACGCATTTTTTACTTAAGCTAGCTATTTAATTAAGCTGGTTATTTACGTGATATATATAACATTAATAATTTTATATAAAGTATTATTTACCTTTTTTTTTTAAATAACTTAACAAAAAATAAACCTATAAACTAATAATTAATATATTTAAAATTTTTATTTGAAAAAAAATTTAATGGTATTTTTTATAAATTTATTATTATTTTATTTATAAATGCATTTACAACCACGTTAAAACTTTAGCGTGGTTTTTAAAATAGCATTAAATAAAATAATGGTAAATTTATAAAAAATACCATTGGATTTTTTTTTAAATAAAGATTTTAAATATATTAATTATTAATTTATAAGCTTACTTTTTGTTAAGTTATTTAAAAAAAAAGGTAAATAATACTTTATATAAAATTACCGGTGTTATATATATCACGTGGGTAGCTAGCTTAATTAGGTGTTTAACTTAAATAAAAAATGCGTTAACTTATAATTAATATTATTATAACGCATCCCTCACTTAAATAGGACACCTAATTGAGCTGGCCACCCATGTGACATATATAGCACCGGTAATTTTATATAAGGTACTATTTGCCCCCCTTTTAAATAACTTGACGAAAAGTGAACCTACAAACTAATAATTAGTATATTTGAAATCTTTATTTAAAGGGGAATCCAACGGTAATTTTTATAAATTTACTACTATTTTATTTATAGGTGCACTTAAAACCACGCTAAAATTTTAGCGTGGTTTTTAAAATAGCGCTAAATAAAAAAGTAGTAAATTTATAAAAAATACCATAGGATTTCTTTTTAAATAAAAATTTTAAATATACCAATTACTTGTTTATAGGCCTATTTTTCGTTAAGTTATTACTGTTTTTATATATGGACTTTTAGGTGTAACCGGGGGGTGGCCAGCTCAATTGGGTGTCCCATCCAAGTAGGGGATGCGTTATATTTATTTTATTTTTATTTTTTATTTTTTACAAGCTTTAGTTTTATATAAAACCTATTATATCGCATATATTTTTTATTGTACTTAACCTAGTTATTTTCCCATTCACGACATAATTGTTAAGATATGTTTAGCGCCTTGTGGCGGCTGGATGATCCCGGCTTCGGCTTCGACTGCGCTGGCATTGTTACACGGCGGAGCGACGTGTACTACTGTGCAACCCAGTGACCAGGTCCCTCCAATTCCTGTGGGCTTGACAGTTTCGGAAGCGAGAAGCCTGCGTAGAGGTCAAGCTTGGCTCGCTTCACGATTTAGAACCTTTTGCCTTTCCCGGCTCCAAAGTGACAATTTCTGAAGTGCTGACGCGGGGCACAAGATCCAATAATCGGTAGAGGACGTGGGCTATGAAAATCCACCTTGCGTTTAATTACGGGTGCGGCCGCAGGGCGGGAACTACGGCCTTTACAGTATGTATAAAACTATTTGCTCTAGCACAGAATAATGGTAAGGCCTCAATGCATGCATGCAGCGTTAATCAAGTTGGGCGAGGTATTGCCAGATCTATCCGTGGATACGACCTCATTTCAGCTCAACTCTTAACGAGAACAGTTGCTACCACCACGTGCCCTCTACCACCTGAAATGCAACACTACCAACGAATATCAAACACACTGTATATTATCAAACTAAGGCTTAAACCTTCCATAATAGGATTAACCCACTTGCTGTTTTATCTGTCGATAATTGCTGGCGTCGTTACTTTCCCACATATAAACTCCTTTTCACGATGCTTCATAGTACGGCCACTTTTCTCCCCCTCTTTGTCTATGTCAGATTTCATACCTCGAGCAGCTAGTTTCTCCCCTACAATGTCTACTCTAGTAGGTTCAGTGAGAGAGAAGGATGAAGTGACACCACCGTCAGAGAGCCCTGATCAGAAGACACGAAATACCACCTCGGAAACACGAGACATGCATCCCGACCTACGAGATCCGTCTCCCATGGGCATGTCATCCGGCGAGCAGACAATGCTACCTTCTTCAGACCAAAGTGCGCCCTCCAGAGAAGCAACCAACACTGGAAATCAGGCAAACATATCTACCAGGAATCGGCCCGCTTTGTTGCGTTTCCTGAAGAGTCCTGTCATACACCCTACCCTTGTGACAAGACCAAGGCCCGCGGAAACCAATCCATCATTGTCCCCCGACAGAATTTTACGAAGGTCCGGGGTATCAGAGGGCGGCCAGAGGGAAGCCAATGAGGTAGAGAACGCTAGGACTAATACGCATTTCGAGTCCCAGGTGTCTACAATTTCGCATTTTGTACTCCTGTCGAAGTTTTCAGACCTACAAGGTGACGTTGATATCATAGCAGTCAATGATCTTGAGCCGACAATGACAACAGCACCGCCCGAAGAGGGCCTCAAGGCCACCGCGGGCGAACCGAATGCCGTTCCGGAGGATAAAGGTGAAGGGACACTTGTCGACGACCCTGGAAATACTCCCACACGGCACCCTCCAGCCCAGCAGCGAGCACAGCCACCCGCAACAGCAGGCGAGCCGGGCGAGAAGGGCCCGAGAGACGACGACCATATTTCGAGCCACCCAAATCGCCCAGAGACTGGCAAAGATTCAACGCTTTCCCCAGAGTTGAAAAAGGGTCCGAGGTATGGTAACTGGCTTACACACGATGCAATGCTTGCAAGTCCTTCAAAAGAGCACGTATCCAGGACTTCCGCTACAACCCCCCTAGTAAACCATACAACGACAAATCTCTCAAAGAGGCTATCAGCAGTGCAGCTGCAGAAATCCTTTCTAACCTCAAGAAGGATATGGAGGCCCGCTCCTCCAGTATTCCTTTAGTATTCATTGCAATCGGCTTCGGATGCCTCATCGTCCAGGAATTAATCGCACTTATTAATGAAGGCTCTATTCTAAAGACAATTTCCTGTGTCATTTTCTTCCACGTCCCTGCTATCTCGAAAGAACATTGCACGCAGGATGGAGAAATAGCTCTCAATCTTCCACCGCCTTCTACCACCCGTCGTCCTGCTCATATGAAGTGGTCGAAGGCAATCAATAGCTGGGATATCTGGAAAAAGTTCCACACTAAGATTAAAGAGGAAGAACTGTCAACTGTCTGGTTCTACGAGGTAGCGGACGGTTCCCCCAAACCCACAGTTTGTGTCCATAGGCCCATCCAACACCTCACCCTATTATGATACTAACCAGATAACTAGGCTACTTCGCCGCAGGCAGCCGGCGTCAATTTTGTTCAGTTGATCCAAAATTCGACCTATCCTACTGATCCGGTAACACTCGGATCTTCAGTTTCATTAGATCCATTGGAGAAGAGTTATCTCTCCTTCGTTTCCGAGATTAAGCGGTGCCTCATTTTGACAGCTTCGACGCACAGAGAATTCGATACACTTCTCGAAAAGTTTATCAGTGATCCATGCGATCTCGACGCCAGAGATGATAAGAAACGCTGTCTCCTTCACCGAGCAGTAGAATGCAGTAATGACATAGGATTGAGGCAGCTTATTGCCAAACGACCTAACCTTATCTCCTGCCAAGATCAAGCTGGACTCACCCCACTCCACTCAGCAGTCAAAATCGCTGTTGCAATTACCGAAGATGAGGACAAGATGCGGTCGTTCCAGCTGATAATAGGAGCCTTGCTTGATGCTTTGGATAAGAATCAACTTAGTGACGCCATGGAGGATCAATTGGGCAAGTCACCGTGGGACTACATTCGAAAGAACAGCCTACGATGGATTAAAGAATTGAAAGATGATAGAATCTTGTCCCTACGCAGAGGAGAACTGATATATGGAGCACAAGTAGCGCAGCCCGAAATACTCAAAGACATGATAGCACAAGCGAACGTTGGTAATAGCAAGCAGGTCAAGACTTGCAGAGACTCGAATGCTTTGCTTACCCAATTTTATATTCAGGAAGAGGAAGACGATAGCAAAGATTCTCTGATACAACTGCGTTATAGTATCTATAAGGCGATTTATGATCGTGAACTTGAGAGTCGAGAATTGTTTGAGATGCCTTTCCCCCTCAACGAAAACACTCGAGCAACTTGCAAGTGGATTCATCTCCCCGCCAACAATGTTAGTAGACTGCTGCTTATCTTACCATCCACGCAGCAGATTAGCTGATAGTATTATCTAGGAAAGATGGGTACATGTTAGTAGGACCAGCGGTAATTGGTTCAGATAGATCCGTAGTAGCTGACCTATGGATATTGCAGGATCTTTTTCTTCGACAGTTCAGGTGCAATGACGATTCCACCAGAACACGCCGGCACCAAGGTTAGTTGACTCTGGTCGATGTAATGAACACAGAGGTTAATTCTAGTAGGATCGGCTCTATTTGGTCGGCATCTTGACACCGGCGTTCAGGAATACAGCCAGGTAAGCGCAGCAATCTAACCCACCTACCACCATCGTTAACAGTGTTATTAGACCCGCAGTCTTCGTTCCAAGCAACCTCCTCATGGCGCCCCTTCAAACACTATCACGTCTGCCGAAGGGGCTGGCATTTGCAAGAGAACCGTGACTGCTCTATTTGTAAGTTAGCGCCATAGCTTCATCCTGGGGACAGTTAATTGACTGTAAAGATGCCGGTGTTTGGGTTCGAAACGTACGGGAATCGCCGAAAGCTGAGAAAAGCAATGGAAAAAGTGTCTGCTGAAAATGACTCCTCCCCCCCACCCACATTTGAAAGCATGACCGGGGATGACACTGACACTGACAAGGCCAACGCTGACGAAGACAACACTGCTGAAGTTGACAATTACAATGAGAACTTGGTACGGGCTTATTTCAAAGACAAAAAGTTTCCGCTCCATTGTCGTCGAACACTAGATCAGCTCACGTATCACATGTTGCACGACACAGAAGCACATGACAGCTCTCAGGTTATGTTCAAATGGCAGAAAGAAAAAGAGGAACAAGAGAAGAAAGAAAAAAGAATGCTGGACTACCCACTACTCATGATTGATCAGCTCTGGCTGTGGATTTTGGAGGACGAGCAAACCGTGATTACAAGCTTCCCAAACATATGGGACCCGTCCACTGGCGATTATAGCCTTATACGTCATATGTTTGTGGGCAAGCTAAAATCAAGTAACCGTCGGCAGCTAATTAATAGCGCCATGGACCTCGCCAATTTGATCATCCAAGGCAGCATCGACGTCTTGAAGCGGGAAGGTCCTTGCGGTGCTACAATATACGACTCCTTCAGATCAAAGATCAATTCTATTGTGAGTATACACGCGTTTTGATTTTACGCCTACTAGGGAGGCTCTGACGCACATAGGCTGCGCAACACGACGTTCGGTTCCGTGAATTCAACGACTTGGTTGACGAGCTACACAAAGAGGGTATCGACCAGCAAGAAAAAGCCAATCTAACCAACACTCTGTTTGAACGAAGCGCCAAGACGGATCACCTAGCAGAAATCATGGAGGTAACACACGAGCTCGGTACTATTCAACAGGTCTTTTCGAAGCAAAAAGGTGCCGTGGAGGCTTTTGCTCAGGCAGCAGATCAACAGCACACAGTTGGGGCGGATAAGAACTGCAATACTACCGACAGTCCACAGCAGCCGTCGTATAATCCTCTAGCCCCCAAAAGGAATCGCCGTCAAACTCGGCTCCCGAAGTTCTCGTTCCCTTACCCCACTACCGCTCAGTGTCACGATAACCAGGATAAAGACCCAGGGCTTAATTCTAGTGAACAAGCTTGGGAGAACCTGCATTTAGTCAATTCCAATATTGACACGATCAGGGAACTGGAAAAGCAGGCTGAGAGAGTCCGGGTGGAGGTGGGCTTGCATTTTCACGCATATTCTTCATTGATACCCGAAGGTTTAGCTAATGCACCTTTAGATCGAAGGACTACTAAGCCGTATGCAGATGCAAGCTAATGCCTGGGAGGCAAGGTTTGCTCGTGAAGGGTCAGAACATACGCAGTATCAAAGCAACGTAAGAGTTTGACCGTCCAAAAGGAAAACTCTAGACCATGAATATTAACGATCGACTCCGTACTGTAGATCACCCTGGTCTTTACTATAGTCACCGTGTTCTTTGTAAGTATTTATGGCCACGTTAGTAGTGGAGATTAAATTTCTAATTGCAACAGCTTCCGTTATCTTTTCTCTCGAGTGTTTTCGCGATCCAAGTCGATAGTTACCCACATGATGAAAAGACTGGAGAGTTGAATTGGCCGGTGAGAGACGTAATGGGTCTCCTATGTGCGTTCTGTCCCTACCTATTCTCCCATTCCCCGCCAAATCGCAAACTAACATTTATATACTCTGGTAGTTGGCATTTCGTTCGTGGTAATTCTGCTTATTGCTGTGCTTGGATTCCGCATTCACTCGATTGCTCGTTTTGTTGTTGCGAATGTTAACCGCGTCTCGCGTTTCTCGTCAAAATGGGTGCAGCTTCAGTTCCTGCATTGGAACCAGCGAGAAACTGCCAATACCGACACGGTCTGGTGGAGACCTGAATTGAATGATGCTACGCTCGCTACGATTCCAGCGCAGATCACTCCAGTCCATTTGGGCAGCGCTTCCTCGATTACAGGAAGCTGGGGAAGTGGCACAACTAGGGAAGAAAAGAGTAGGCGTCATAATGGGATTAGTCGGACTGTATGTGCATTGTTTGGGCGCAGGAAAGCAAAGGTACATGACATAGAGCACTTGTGCCCTGACTCTGATTTTGATCCAAGAAACTCGGACTGGTAGCCTAGAGGTCCGACTACCAGTCCGAATTCTCATTATCAGAGGCTAATGGTTTGATTGATGGATTGATTGATAATAGTGTTTAACGCTGGGGGGGTATATATCAATAAAATAGAAAACTTGCAAAGTTTATTTTCTTCATATATTTTCATATGTGAAATATAAGCTTAAACAATTTATTTTGTTTGATCATTTTTAAACTTTTGTTCGAATATCATGCTGTTGGTGCATATTTACTCTTTGAACATGCTGCCGCTGACTCTGGTGCTACGATATCATCAGGTGTAGGCTGTGAGGATTGAGTTACAATCCTTTTAACGGCGGCTCACCCCCTCCCCGGGCGCCATTGCACCTTTATAGCCCTAGGAATGTCCAGAGCCATTAGGCATTGGTTTGAGAAATAGTTTTAACAAGCCACCTGGATGGGTTCTCGACTCTGTGCCATTCTCGACGCCCATTGAGTCCTGTTTTCCAATGCCTCAATAATATTCACATGCCTCTCGCCAATACCACCAATCCCTGGCTTCGCCTGTCGAAGGATCATCAGGAGTACAATCAATATAAGTAGTTTGCGAAGCTGCCGGCGCAGCCGTACACGCGGCTGTGTATCCGTCGGCGCAAAGCACAGTCCCGACGGTGGCCGTATTCGGACCTGCGTACGAACACGTCGGATGGCCCGTAAGGCTAAAAGTGCCCAAAGCGGTGGGGTACCCGGCTTTAGAAGCCTGGCCCTCGGCTTTGTCATACACCTTGGAAACATCGCAAATATCCGTATCTGATGCCGTCTCTAGGTCGAGAGACAGACATGACCAGTACCAGACGTTCGTCGCTGCTTCGCCGGACACGACCAGGATTTCTTGCATGTAGATATCCAGAACATAGGAAGGCATCGGTGGCGGGTTTGACGTAGGTGTTGCTGACGTGGCCGCTGCGTTCTCGGCGCTCCACCAGCTGACGAACTCGCTGAAGAAGGCGGTTGTAAAAGCTTCTGTCGTGTCTTCGGTCCAGAGCGTATCGGTAGCCACCGCTGTTAAGATGATATCCTCACCCGGCGTGGTGGTTGTAGTTGAGGTGACGGTAGTGTCCTTGCCGCAGCTGGTCACCTCGCACGTCGATGTTGTGCATGAACCCGTGATCGTGGTCGTTGGCTCTGCCGTGGCCGTGCAAACGACGTGGCACGAGGTGACTGTCTTGGTAGGCTCACACTCACAGTCGTCACCCTCGCATCCGCCGTCGCCAGGGTCGTCATTGTCACATTCTGGCCCATTGCAACCACCACCACCTCCTCCGTCGCTACCACCGCCGCCGCAACCAAGGAAGCAACCGCACCCTGCCGGCCCACATCCGCCTTGGTTCCAGCCCCCGCCTCCACACCCGAAGAGTCCACATCCTCCACCGCCACAACCAAAGATGCCACAACCTCCGTTACAGCCAAAGAGGCCACACCCGCCATTGCAACCAAAGTCACAGTTGCCAGTGCCGCAATTCGACGTACAGGTCGGCGAAATGCCAGTGCTACTGCGCGTATAGGACACCGTATGCGATGAATACGTAGTAGGCGTGGGCGAGTCGCTTGGCGGGATAGGTATGCTAATGGTGGGCACGGGCTGGATGGTAACGGTCGAGCTCGTTGTGACAAAGACGGGGCTTACCGGCGAGTAGGTTATATATCCCAGGGGGTAGGCGGTGCTGTTAGAGCTACCGCTCGCCATCGTGGTTGGGCTGCCGCCAGTCACGGTGATGGGCGCCTCGCCTGGCGGCAGGACAATGGTAGTTGACGGCGGCATGATGCTCTGCACAGGACTTATGACGCCTGCAGTCGGATCATTTGGCTGAATGGTCACCGGCCAGAAAGGGATAGAGCCAATGACGAAGGGTGGAATGGATATGGTCGTTGTGATGGTCACGGTTGAGCTGCCGCTGATCGAGGCGATACCCGTACCGTAGGGAGGCCAGTCTACAGTAATAGGCGTTGGTAGATACAGAGGAGGGAAGAGAATAGTGCAGGGTGGCAAGCAGCCTATGGTCGCGGAAGGGTTTCCCCAGATTGTCGGGTCCACATAGACAATGTTGCCGTCACCAAAGCTGTCGCTACCGTGGCCATCTGAGTCGGAGAAGGGGAGCCAGATGTTGATCTCAGATGTGTAGCCGCTCTGTGTGCTTGCATTGGTCACGATGGCGGGTCCAGCAAGCGTGCTGGCAATGTTGGCCGCACCCTTGGTGAACAGATTAAAGATCCAGACAAGATCGGAATCCTCAACCGAGAAAATGCTCGCCTGGCAGGACTCGGTACCCAGACAGCTCTGGTCATAGTTGGTGAACCAGCTGTAGAAACCGGCCGAATAGATCATAACATCAGACGATTCGACAATACGCATGGCCCAAGCTTCTTTGCAGCCGCTACTGGTACAGTTGCTGAAGCCTGGATCGGCCGGGAATTGGCCTGGCGTAAAAGGGGTTGGTGCTACCGGCACGGGCTGGTAGTAAGGGGTCTCGGTTTGCACGTGGCCAAAGTAAATATCCTTCGCCTCGCTGAGTTGGTATTGGTATAAGGTCGAATGTTCTGATGCTGTTCCATAGAACCAGCAGGGGCCTTGGGATTCGATGAGAATACCACGCCCTGCGTACACAGAGATGTCGGTCTGTACATTCTCCGGCACGCCTGACGTGCCCTCGGTGATGTCCGCGTCAAGAGGATTGTCAAGGTCATGATCTGCGACCCATCCCCATACATTCTCGAAGTAGCCAGATGATTTGGGCGTCAGATGGAGGAGCAGTGAGGCAGCGATGCACTTATCATTGACTCCTGCTCCAGCGGGGGGGCAATCAGCCAGCTGTAGATCAGTTCCGGCAGCACCGCCGACACGGAAATGCGAATTCCACTATTCTTAGGTGAGCCATTCATATTCACTAGATTATGTCTAAGCGCTAGTACAAAGCTTACCATAGCCGCTGAAGAAAGAGCAAACATTTGTTAGTGATTCAATATCGAGCAGACCAAAGCGTTATGGTAGACTCACCAGAACCTTGCGTAGATTCGTGCACATTCCACTCCATTAGAATTGCCCCAGCCGTCGGTCCTTTAACCGTAAAAAGCATGTCCGAGATCTGAATAGTGCCCGACTCGCCTGGGTTGCCTACACGCACCATGACCTGAGGATTGTCTACATCCTGGAAATAACTTCCCGTGCCCATAATCTGGGACCACGCCGAGCCGACGATGATCGAGCCGGTGGGGATCTGCACCGTGCCCTCTACCAGATAGATGCCCGCGGGGAAGAAGATGGGAATGCCGACATTGGCATCGAGCAGGCTGTTAATGGCCGCCGTCTGATCGCCCGTGCCGTCGTTCGAGATACCAGACTGCGTAACCACCACAAAAGACGATGCTGTCAGTGTTGAATAGAGTGGAGGATCTTGCCAGAAGTATTCACCGGCCGCATCAAGCAGACTAGACGGCCGCACAGGGGCTGTATCTAGATAGCCGGTTACGTCGTTGCCTGAACCGTTGGCTGCGATATAACGGTAGCCCGAGGCCCAGAAGTCGATGGTATCTGAGTCACTCACGGTAAGGATGGTTTCACCACCCGAGACCTGCACCATCAGGGGGCTGTTCTCGCAGTATACGTTTTCGAGAATGATCGCCGGCGGATCACCGCCCGTATGGGTTGTGATGCCCCATTCGGCATGTTCAAAGACCGAGTCAATGATAGCTATAGATCCCATGCCTTGGCCGGTGGAACCTGCGTTGGAGCTGACATTGAAACCTACGTAGACGTTGTTGATGGCGATCTGCGACCACGTGAAACTCCAGTCCTAGAGTATGTCAACCGCCGTTAGGCAGTTGGTGAAGGTGAGCCCACGGGCAGTGAAATGCTGCGAACCAGCCACGAAGCCGATGTTGCCACCGTAAAAGACGATGTCCGAGATCATACCGCCCGACCCGTTCTCCATGAAAATGCCCACTGCTGTGGCTGGTTGCGTATCCGTGCTGGTCGGCATATTGATGCTAATGTTCTGGAGCGTCATCGCTTGTGCTACCTGCCAATGGATACCGGTGGGCGAGTACTCCTGGCCATTGTCATAGCTGGTGGCATTCATAGAGGTCAAATCGAGATTGAAATTGCGAATCGCGCGGCAAAAGTTATTCTAGTTGATGCACCACTCTGCTCCGCTGCCGGTGACGGGATAGGGGTGGGCGAATATAGGAGACTATAATAAACAAATGAATTTATTTCAAGTAGCTTAGCTTCTTTTTCAACTTATGACGAAATGTCTCGTCCGCGTCTTAATAATTTTCGCAAGCGACCCCGTGAATTATTGCCGTGGTCTTTGCTCCATCCTTCCGCCGCATCCATGAGAGCAGGGAAGTTGGGAATGGGGTATTCCTTCTTCCATCGCTCCCAATCCGTATATTTCATTGGGCCATCAAGCGCAACCTTTAGCGCGATCAGGTTCCCTTGCACATCCTCCCGCTTTTCATCGCCCGTGAGGATGCGCTGCATGCGCGAGTTCAGTCTTGGGCTCAGCCGGAGACTAGTTACTGCGACCGACCGGGCTGCAGCATCGTCATCACGCTCAGGGAGGCGACAGTCGAAGCTCGCGCTGTTGTCTTCGGGGTAGGACGCCGAGTCGGCCAGAAAGCCAACCCCTGGCGCAGGCGGACAACCCGAGTGTACCCGTAGCTGCCGCAAGTTCGGGTTGGCACAACTCAGGTCAGTAAATAACCGCGCCGCAGAGGATGCCGTGAGTGAGGGCTGTGGTAGACCCAAAACCGTCCAGTCGCCGAAACCAAAGCACAACTCCAACACGCGAAGGCGGGAAAAGTGGGACAACAGGGCGAGCTGCGCACGCGGCCAGTCACCGTCGACGCGAAGCAGGTCGATGCTCAGCTCTTCGAGATGCGGGGCTTTCTCAGAGAGCTCCGCCAGCGCCTCCGTTGAGAGGATATGATCTTCCCAGGAGCTCGCGGGCGACGCCTCAGGCTGGTGTACGGTGAGCCTGCGCAGGCTCGATGCGTGACGAGCAAATGCGGCCACGCCGATGGCGTCTAAGCTGGGCACGCGAATTGCCTCAAGGTCCGACGGTACCTGGTCAAAGAAGGTTTCCAGCGAATTGCCATACACATCACGCGCCGAGGTAAAACCGACCTCGCGTAACGCGGTTAGTTTTGGAGCTAGCTTGATGGCGAGGAGGACTTGGGTAGATGGCGAGCTAGCATCGAGTCGCTGCAGTTTTGACCAGTCAAAGTTTGCAGCCCAGTAATCCAGCTCTTGGCCCGGGGCA
The DNA here is from genome assembly GCA_022385695.1 of Xylaria arbuscula. Lineage (NCBI taxonomy): Eukaryota > Fungi > Ascomycota > Sordariomycetes > Xylariales > Xylariaceae > Xylaria > Xylaria arbuscula. The sequence goes on from MU279344.1 coordinate 214,822, forward strand.
GGATAGCCCTGGGAATGGAAGACCAAGCGGCCCGGCACTTCCTCTTCCCCCCAAGGGTAGTCGTGTACGGCCAGAGACTCCAGCGGACGCAATGGGCGCTCGCCACCCGAGAGGCCGATTCCGGGATACTCGACCGGCGGGGCGAAGCGCACACAGCCTGTCCGGGGAAGGTAGAGGTCCACCGACAGATTGACGAGATTCGGGCAGGTGAGCAAAAGACGCTTGAGAGGCTGTGAGAGCTCTCGGCAGTCGGCGGCACCTGTATATGCTGCATCGAGGGTGAGTGAGGCCAGGACGCGACAGTCGGCGAGGGCGGCAAGAAGCTGTTTGGCTGCCGGGTCGCGGTTCTTTGCTTCTCTAGCGATAACGTGTAACTGCACAGGAAAAGGCAGGTCGGGGAGCACGTTAAGCACCGAAGCTGGGATTGGGGTATATTCCCAGTGCACAGAGCGTAGCCCCGTCATTCGGGCGATGATGGCCGCCAGCCGCTGCAGACACTGCTCATCCGGCGGATGGCCCTGGCGATTGATTACGTGAAGCTCTCGGATAGCAGCTAATAGGCCATCATCCTTATCGATGAGATGCAGTTGTTTCGCCGCGGCCCCGTGCCGATTGCTAAGGTCGATGGTGGTGCGGCGGTGCTGCACATGGCGAGCAGGGCGGTAGAGGCATGGATGTACGAGGGCCAGGTTAGCGGTGCTCCGTGGGCTGGCAGCTTGTACATGATCCAAGATGCACAAGATGAGGTCGTCCGAAAGCTTCGCTAGCGGACATGGGCGCAGCGGATCTTGCGCGCGCAATGCAGGCGGCACTTTTGCTCTCTTTGCTTTACCGCTGCCCAGCAGTCGTGCGAAAGCTGCCGGCGCCATGTATTAATTAAGCAGAGCGCCAGAATATCTGCGGAAATGCCAAGCGCCGCTAGGCAAGGTTCATTCCTTAGGTAGGTAGCCAATAAGGCTGTCACAGAATGGGAGGTTATCACAGGGTCGGGTACATAAGTAGTCAAGTAGTAGGTAGTCGGTCTATTAGACATAGACTAAAGCTTTGAGCTTGAAGAGTTATCCCAAAGCGTAGCTGAGGGGTATAGCCTGCCTATATGTAAGATATCCTACCTATACTCCAATAGGCTGACGACAAGGGACTAGTAACTTCGCTTATACGGCAAAGGCAACGCTCCAAATCGTTAACTAGATGGGCTATAATGGGCCACTATAGAGGCTGTGTACGATTTGCATTTTTCCCGTTCATCTCTATCTGTAAGGTCATCCAGAAAAAGAAGTGGAGAAAAAAATAGAACGGCTTTCCTTTAGCTCCCCACACTCTTCTGCCTCGAAAAGGAACATGACAGCAAAACACAGATCTGGGGGCGCTCCGTCATATGTACAAGTTCTGGAATCCTAAACTGGTATGGGCTAGTAAAGCCTTTCCACTTCTATTTGCACCAGATAATACTGCCCTACAAGAACAAGAACGCGAAAATCTTGGTGGTTTTGTATGTTTTGTTCTTAATTGGAGAAGAGAAGATAAACTGCCTGTTACTACAAGGGAAAGAAATTGATACGATCCCATAGGGATAGTATCGATGGCGCCCACAGCGCCTGCGGCTCATGCGTAGTTGCTCCGGCGCTTTAGGCACCTGGTCAGTGCGTTGCGGGTCCCGTCTCCTGAGACTACTTGCTTAGGTAATGCAGGTATTAATCTCGGAAACGGTCAGCGGTGGCATGGATGCCAACACTTTCTCATTCCTCTTCCGAGTATCTGTCCAACCAACTGCGTTCTATGTCCATTGCTGTTCGCCCGTTGTTATCTTTTTCTGCAGCGTCCGATCCATTCTCCAGCAGTATCAAACTTGTTTGTTTACTTCCATACTCAGCTGCCCTGTGTAACGCTGTTTGCCCCTCGTGGTCTTTTGCTGCAACATTGGCACCGTTTTGAAGCAATAATAAAACGATTTCGTCCCTCCCCCTTTCAACTGCCCTGTGTAATACAGTCTGTCCCCTTTTGTCTGTTGCCGCAACATTAGCTCCCTTCTTTAGTAATAACTTCATGATCTCATATTCCTCGTCTTTCCACTTCGGCAATAGATCTTGGTCCTGGACTGCTTCATGCAGCACAGTCTGTCCGTCAATATCAGTTTCTGTAATATCACTCCCCATCTCCAGCAGTAGCTTTATAGTTTCTTCATCACCAAGTTTCACCGCTGTATGCAGAACAGTTTGTCCGTTTTTATCTCTGGCTGCAACATCGGCTCCCTTCTCGATGAGTAGCTGGACACGTGCCACCACACGTGCCACAACATGCGGCGTCGGTATAAATATTGGTCGTATATGATGTGCAATTACTGCGTTATGCAGAACTGTCCGTCCGTCATTATCCGTAGTAGTAATATCAAGCCCCATATCCAGTAGTAGCCGTATAGTTTCCTCGTGCCCATAGTTTGCTGCTTCGTGCAGGACAGTCCGCCCGCTGTAATCCTTGGCTGCAACATCGGCTCCCTTATTGATTAATAACCGCAAATGTCCCGTGTCCCAAGCTGTATGGTGCAGTACCGTCATTCCATCTCTATCCCGGGCTAAGATGTCAGCTCCTTTGTTCAGTAACAGCCATACTATCTTCATCTTGCCTCGGCGTGCTGCATATAGCAGCGCTGTTTGTCCCATGTCATCTTTTGCCGTAGCGTCTGCCCCCTTCTCAAGAAGCATCTCTACTATCTCCTCTTCACCCCAGCAGACTGCGAAGAGCAGCAGTGTCATCCCATTCCTGTCCCTCGACTCGAGGTCGGCTCCCCCGTCCAGTAGCAGCCGTATAGTCTCTTTTCGCGAACCTAATTTCTCCGAGCACAGAGTTCCCGCCTCGTGCAGCGCAATCACCCCATTGACAGTTTTCGCTGAAATGTCAGCTCCATTGTCTAACAATCGCCTCACCAGGGCCTGTCTCGCGCGACGAGAGGCCCAGTGTAGAGCAGTGCTCCCATCCTCATCCCTTGCGTTAACATCGAACCCATTCCTTAGAAGCACAAGCATCACCACCTCGTCATTTGGGCTATTCTCCTGCGTCCAATCATCTCTACCGTTCTGTACTTTGCCACTGGCAGCACATATCAGTGCTGTTTGTCCACGTGCATTCCTGGACATTGGATCTACACCCTCTTGATTAAGGAGCAGCAGCACTAGTGATTCATGCCCATGCGCCGCTGATAGTAGTAATGGTGTTTGACCGTAGTCGTCCTTCTCGTCTGGCTCGGCACCATTACTCAGCAACAGCTGTGCCATTTCCTTGTGCCCAGCCTGGACAGCCACATGTAAGGCTGTCCGTCCGCGAGCATCCTTCTCTGTGATGTCTGTCCCCACAACGTATCCGCTGGTCCCAGGCTTCAGAAGAGCTACTCCCCAGCTGCAAAGATTATATTGGGAAGCAAAGTGCAATAGGGTCCACCCTTCGCCCTGGATATTGCTTTCGATGCGCGTCATCCCGAAAAGATGTTGTTTTTTGGAGTGATAAAGAGCCCTCCAGAATTGAAAGACGTGATCGGTAGGCCATAGGAAGAAGTCTACCAGGTACCATTGCGATATGCCTTCAGCTTCGGCTTTTCCGGCGTATTTGAGTACTGATTTTGTTGCACACAATAGGAATGGATCACGGAAATCAAAAGTGTCATCTGTGACAATCTGTGCGTGAAAAGCCCTCGTTTTTATGTAATTAAGACAAGAGCGCCCAAGCTGGTCGTAGCCTCTTCCCATAGGTGACGTACCATTGAATTCGCCAAATCCTTCGAAACATCTTTGAAGGCCATTCTGTCGAACTAAAAAGTCCCTGACTGATTCGTGAATGAACTGTGCTGTATAGGAGTAATAGGAATGTGACCTCATTTCAATAAGACCTCCAGACCGACTTCGTATGAACTTTTCCATTTGTTTATGTCCAGTGACGAGTTTTGACGTTTGGTCGTCTTCCTGCTCTGCCCCGAACGCAACTAGATAACATAGTTCTTCTGCTGTTAGTGGCCCATCAGCGAAGAGAACACATTGAATCATTCGTAGTGTCTCTGGCAAATTGTCACTGTCGATTTTCTTGAGAATCTGTTCAAAAATCTCATCAAGTCTAGCTGGAACCTTCTGCAGCTTTGTTCTCTTGTGCGTTAACGTGTCGCCATCTTCTTCAGCCTTGTTTAGCATTTCAATAGCAAGGACTACCCACAAGAAGACCCCTGAAGATCTTTCTGCTACTTCGTTTCCAAGGCTAGAAATATCTTCATCTGAAAGATTGCCTTGTAGCTTAACTTGCACGTATTTCAAGATGTCTGGATAGTTTTGATGCCCCACGTTCAGCTCCTGGAACCTTCCTAGGGAAATATTCGGATAATGGCGGCTGGACACGCATATGTTGAGATGGGTTCCAGCAGCGAGAGCGATAGAAACCAACTCTTCGAAATAATGTACAAGCTCTCGAGCTGATTGCTCCTCACATTCGTCCAACGCATCAACGAACATCAATATCCGACGGCTCCGAAGATTCTTTATGGCGGATGACAGTGATTCTTGGAGTTCTTGTGGATGCCACTTCAAGATTTGATTTTGTATGAGTCGTTTGCTCCGAAAGCTCGGGAGAAACTCACGCAACAAGGAAGGAGCCTTCGAAAATAGTTGCCACAAAAGCGAGCGGAAGAGACCTAAAGGCGTTTTCTCTAAATCATCGCCGCCACGCGCATTGAAGAAGAACCAAACGACTATGTCCTGCTGAAATCTTTCTTCGGCTTGTTTGAGGGCGTGCTTCATTAAGGTGGACTTCCCAGCACCGGGGTTACCTCTGATCCAGAGCAGCGCTTTGCTATCGTCAGGGTCCTTGCGATTGAGCCATGTGCGATACTCTTGCTTGTGGAAAAGCCAGAGACAAGTTTCTTTACAGGCTGGTGTGATATCGTTCCAACGAAATTCCATAGTTGGAAAGGATAGGGAATTAAGGCAATCTAATTTCTGGTTAGAATCATTGAAAAGCTATCGTATTTGGCCGATCTATCAACCTTGCTCTTCCCGAGTAATAACTATGAGCAAAAAGTTAGCTACAAGCATAATGAAACATAAATTGACCGGTTTTACTCTGAGCTGCATTGCGGTCATCCAGACAAAGCTAGCCGTAAGCTCTATATGGGGATATTCCGGGTGTCCTACCATTCAAAGTCACCAGATCATTTACCCAGCGCAAAAGATCGCCAGAGACTAGTATAAACCCGCTATCGCCCTGACTTCCAAACTTCGTCATATTCATATGATTACTATGTATTGTTGAATGTGAATACGCACTAAGTACGGCTGATTCAGGAGGAACAACGAGCTATTGTATCTGTAAGCCGATTTGTGATTATATAGCATAGCGGGTAATTCATGCCTTTTCAAGTCCCTCAATAGGTACCTGCTCGATGTAACAATGTATCTTTATATCAGGCTTTCCGGTATCCTTGCGTGCTCTGATCATCTTGTGGAATTCCCCTTGAATTCTAGCCAGCACTTCGGATTTTCGTTCAAGCACTCCGAGAAGATCATTATTCGGCTTCTTGATGAATAGCTTAGCAAGATTGGTCAATGTCAAAGCAAATCGAGTCAAGTCAGAACCAGCATGCGGGGTACCAAAAAAAGCAATAGCACGGGCACATTCCAATATCCTTTGGAGGTGTGGTTCGACACTGTTCTTTGATGAAAGCAGGGCCTGGAATTAGGTCAACCTAGTGTTTGCACCACAGCGGGACTCACGTACATCTTCGCAAACAAGGCCGCCAAGGCTGTGCGCCACAAATATGATAGGGCGATTGGAACTATCAGTCGTGTCTCTCTGGTATGCCAGGTGAGCAACAAGATCCGCGGCATGCATCCCGATGCTATTCTGTCCAGCTGGCTTTAGAAAATGCAGAATGTCTGCATCGTAGCCAAATGATAAAATCCGAGCTGTTAAGATCACTGTTGGAAGAAAAGACTTAACCCAGGGATCATGAGCAGTATCTGCCGTCCAAGTTTTCTCTCGATCGCCAGTTAATCCATGGACGAAAACAATACTATGGTTTTACCCTTATTGTCAGCATTTTCGAATTTTAATGTTTAATTATAATCGGTTATCGCAGGACTCTAATCGCATACTCTACCACAGCGGTGCCACCAGGCGGGTCGTGCAGAACCTTGATTCCATACTTGTCTGCAAGCGAAACGGGAGGTTGTGACTGGTTTTCTCCATCTTCCGACACTTGTTGCGCCTCGTTGCTTGGATTATGGCGATAATTTTGAGTTTCAGATCCGGCCGCCTGTGTTCGAATGGGCTTTGCCCTGCTGAAGCGCGGCCAACCCCTCATCGTCGTAATTTGGCGTTCAACCGTCAGTCGAGTGTAGATATCAGGAAGAATTACACCTGATGTAACATGCCGATAAAGAGACGCGGTGCGATGCGTTAAGTTCTGGTGACTCGGAAAAAGATCAACTTCAGCCGAGTGTAGTTAAATTTCGCAACCTCTGCAAAGTAATAAAGGCGGGGATGGGGGCTATAGCGATGTCTGCCTAGACTGCTGGGCATTTGCAATTTCTCCGTGTCGCTGACTGCATGTATTTAATACTTGAGGTGCAGGGCTGTGCTGTAACCACTCAGAAGGCCTACATTTATCTCAATTCCGATCTGACTCAGAAATCTCGATCTCCGAGGGCGTTAACCTCACTGTCCATAGTTTGTTAGGCGCCTGCAATGTGATGTCGAATTCGAGAGAAGGATTCCAGGCGTCAAAGGTGCCGGCTCAATAGGTACAGCCGGATTCTAACTGTACCTCTCCCAACCAACTAAACCACTTGCACCTTCCCCCTCTCAAAACTACCGTTAACATCACTAAGGTCAAATTTAATAAGGTGTAGGTCAACTATCGTATATCATGCGCGCGGATGGCAGATATCATATTAAAGAAGAAAGGCTATAGGACATACTATTATTCTCTCCATATTTTTATAATAGTTGCTGGATTTATATGTACCTAGGTAGCTATTCATAATGTGATCTCCTTAGTGGCGGTGACAGGGATGGGTACGGAGTAGAGTACATGGATTTTATAACAAGGGGCGTAGATCAGGCTTTGGAATTGCTTCAATTTACAATAATCAACTTAGGGCACCCACCTTTGTAGCTTGATTTGATTGAATCTATATACAAGCCCTACGGGCTTCCAAACCTGCTAGGTCCGACTGGATTTCTAACTTTAACGAGGTCTGAATAACCTTAGTTGCAATAGCCGTGAGACAATTACCAATACGAAGGGCGTACACCGCGTGGGTAGCCGGGAGTCTGCGTTATAGTGATCACAGCGTTCAGCCCGTGTAAAACATACGAACTAAAGCGCTTTGGGAAATAGAACGTCACAGTCATCCAACGTAGTCCTTTTAACATACCAAAATGAAACAGCGAATAGACTCATCTTAAGGTAAATAACTAATATATGATTAGTTTTTTTAGACATTGTTTACAGGGTATTTTGATTACAGCATTTTATTTTAGGCTTGCTTTTATTTCTTACTTTTTTCGCTCGCCGGTTTGAGCAAAGGTGGACTGAGTAGCGTGTGTATAAGGGGTTTGCAACTCGAAATCATTCAGCGACAGTTGTACACACTAGAGAATATGGTCTACATACCAACTTAAAGGGAAGAATACTTAGAGGATCCATTTAGTTCTTTCACTTAAACGAGAATGATGGTGGTCTTCATCATCACTAGCAGCGAAAGGATTAATATGGGTGAGATTCACTTACCAGTAGTTGATAGATCTTGGCATAAATAAACTACCGGTAGTTTGGTGATACCTTCTGGGGCTCCCATTCCGACCCTCTTAAAAAACACAACTTATTCTAACAGCTGGACAAATATTACCTCTGAGCAAGCTCGCCGTACAACGACATGTTAGTAAGGAACCCTCTACCACCATAATTCCGAGTTTAGTATAGGGTCTCTATCGCCGTAAAGCACCAAGTTAGTAAGGCCAAGTCAATGTGGGGATAAAATCGGCGCCCTTTTCCGGGTTCCCCACGTTTTACTAGGCTGTATTAGTGTACGTTGATATGTACCCCAGCCCTCCATCCATGAGTCTCTGGATTGTTATATCTCTTGGGCTACTTGCAGTTGCTTCGAAATCAAGCTTCAACAATTTTAAATTTTTATTTTACATATTTTCATCAAATGTAAAGAAGACTATGCTACGTATGAACATGCATCGCGGAATTCACAGCGGCCTAGCGACTTTTAGACAAGCTCCACGCAGGGTGTCTTTGAGAATGCCAGACACCCTCAACGAGCTAAAACAACTCTCTGAACAGAAGGCAGCGTCGTCCGACTATAAACTCGCCAAATCCATTGATTCAAACATACCGCATTATGATCTATTGTCAATATCGCCTTCCGACACAAGTCTCGTCTGCCAGCTGCAAGACGAATGGTACGAAACGCTTAGTAGAGGAGCGGGTATACTTATCCTGCAGAACTTCGTCACCGACCATGCTCTCCTGAAGCAAGCGAACAGCGTCTTCGATACGATTATCGAAAGAGAAGCCACATCAGCGAAAGGCGACCACTTTGCAACTTCGGGCGCCAATTCACGCATTTGGAACTCGTTCCAGAAGCATGCGGTACAAGATCCGGCGAGTTTTGTGCCCTACTACGCGAACCCATGGCTTGCCAAAGTCAGCGAGGCTTGGCTCGGACCCGCATATCAAGTCACAGCGCAGGTCAACGTCGTGCGGCCGGGCGGAAAGCCCCAAGATGCGCACAGGGATTATCATCTTGGCTTTCAAAGCAACGAGGCTTGTGCACAGTTTCCGCGGAGCATACATCTTGCCAGCCCATTTCTTACACTCCAGGGCGCGGTGGCGCACTCAGACATGCCTCTCGCGAGCGGCCCGACGAGAGTTTTACCATTCTCCCAGCTGCTGCCTGAGGGATACATGGCGTGGCGCGAACCCGAGATCAGGGCCTTTTTTAACGAGAACTGGGTTAGTGCTCCAATGAAGGCGGGCGATGCGGTATTCTTCAACCCGGCGCTGCTACACGCTGCAGGGGAGAACACAACGACAGACGTACACAGAAGTGCAAATCTACTGCAGATCAGCAGCGCGTTTGGACGCCCTATGGAGCATGTCAACAGCGCCGAGATAATCCGGACATGCTGGGACACACTGAAGACGCTCGCAGCCAACGATGGCGATGGCGAGCGGACAAAGGCGTGTGTCAATGCCCTCGCAGAGGGCTACCCGTTCCCGTCCAACCTTGACAAACAGCAGCCTGGGCCCAATGGTATGGCGCCTCCTTCAGAGGTTGATATCTTATGGGAGGGCTTGCGCAAGGGATGGGATACAGACCAGGTTATTACGGCTGTCAACCAGCTCAAGGCGAACTCCACGTACTAACTTGAGAGTAAGTACTTGTGGCTGTACGGTTGAGAGGTAGACAGGCCCGTCCAGACCAGTTAAGCGTTTCCTTTCGAAATTTGGTGTGTTGGAGAATAGGAAGAGATGATGTACATAGGTGCCGAGACGGAAAATGATCGAGGCGTTTCGGGAATACCCCGCCACGATCTACCTGAGGCTAGGAGATTCTAAGCTAGGCAGTTTCTAGCAATTCCCTGGTGTTTCATTTTCTATTCATTATGAATCATACTTTATCAGAGCGCCAGCGAGCATCTCATTGGTAGAGGTTTTAAATTTCGCCACTGCTCCCGCTTCAGTAGCACCACTCTAAGACCCCAACGGGCCTAGCCCAGTGGACCGCCCGATTTGACAGTCACTGCTCGGTACACGCTTCGACGCTTTCACATAGGCTATCTACCGAGTTATCGCTGCCTTCTATGTAAACGGTCCTATCATCCAGTAAGTATATAATATAGATAAACAGTCCAATAAGTTCTTACAATATAAGTTTGATCAAGTAAACAACTATCGCCGCCTAAGCATAATCACATAACTCGAGATTAATCTTGACTTACAGTGCCGCGACCACCTCTACATCTACATCCAGTTCTAACTTTTCATCTATATGGTGGTGACAACAACAACAGCTACAACTACAACCACACCTCGACCAATGAGCCATTTATCATCGAGCCCAGGGGCAGAATCAACATATACGACACCTCCCAAGAAGTCGATGGACTTTCCTGAGGCTGCCATGCCGCCATTCACACCTGGCCAATGCCTATTTTGTCATCAACACACACCAACCTTCCCAGACAGTGTCATACACATGCAAAAATCACACGGCTTATTCATCCCACACCAGAAACACTTGGTCGTCGATCTCGAAACTCTCTTCAAATATCTGCACTTAGTTATCTTCGGATATCGAGGATGTATACACTGTGGAACGGAGAGAACGACTGTACAGGCTGTGCAGCAGCACATGACCGGCAAAGGCCACTGCAAATTCGATATATCAGAAGAGTCTGAGTTTGCCGAGTTCTACGACTTCTCAGAACCAGAGGATGACGTAGAGTCTGATCTCAATGGGGACGAGGGTGAGAGGCACGAGGAACAGGAAGCGACAACGAACCCAGGCCGAAAGCCACTGCTGGCTGACGAAGACTCAATCCGCCTCCCGTCAGGGAAGATAATATCCAGACATTCATCGTCCACGCAAGCGGGGATGTCATCGACTCAGACGCGCCGTCGACCACGGGCCTCGGCTTCACGACTGGAATACACTGTGGTGGAGCCCGACAGTAAAGAGACGGAGAACCAAGGGTCAGTGAATGAGAATCTCTCCTCAGATATCCCCGACACGAGAATACTGTCAAAGAGAGAGAAACGAGAGATGGCAACGGTGACGCATCAGATGGCAAATATGAGCGCGAACGACAGGAGTAGCTTAATGCACTTATCTAGGTCTGAGCAGCGCGCAATGCTGGTGACACAGCACAGGCAAGAAGAAAAGGTGCAAAAGAAGGAGCGGCGGAGGCAAGGGAAAATTGATCGGAAAGGCAATAAGAACCTGTACGCCTACTGGAACACAGAGACGCCGGTATACCAATGTGGCTGAGCTTGCGTCAAATGATAGTTAATACTTACGTTATGTAGTAACTGACGAGGTCCAATCCATCGCACAGCGTCCCCTTAACGACCATTATTGTTCATCCACCAGAGAGATAATAGATACACAATTGAGGAAATCGACCCCCCATATCCTAGATAAGACTGTACAAAAGCCATAATTATGTAGCGGGCAAATTATAACAAATACATTCCGGGAAATGCACTAGCGTTTGGAAAAATCATATCTACGTTGGAGATGATGAGTCAAGGTGAGCCTCAGGGAAATAAATTAGTGGTGAGCATTCTAGTTTGATTCTGAGAAAAGGTCGTCATTTGGCGTGAGGTAAAGTAGATAATGAATGAATCTATAATAGAAAGAATTGGAATTTGCATTTTCTTAAATCCGTTGATATTCTAAGGGTTAAGTAATTTAGTATCAAATTATGACACCATAGCCAAATCATAATTGAGGAATACTTAGTACAAGTGTGTTTGAAAGCCTCTAGGTAGTGGATAGTAGTCACGTCTGTTACTATTGGCTGATTTGGCTAGCGAAACACAAGCCACTCTAAGCGTTGTCGGCGATCTCGTAAAGGCGGACGTAGCGGACGTACATGGTCGCCCTTTTGCATCTCAGAGTAGACAAGTCGACTCCGGCGCCAAGGACCGAAGCACTTTCTGTTCAGGGGCTTGTGGCGTTTACTATCTCATCTATAGGATGGGTAATACAAGAGAAGGCACATATTACGTAATAAACAAAATCGAAGAGATCTTCGCCATAGATCGTCTCTCTCCTGCTTTCAATGTTCTCGAGGGTAACCTATCCAACACTGTTATCGCGATCCAGGGACGAATAAACCGCACTCATAGACGATTTCTTTCATCCGATGAAACATGAACAGCGCACCTCACCTACCAGCTTGCCGCCACAAGCTGGCGTTCCGAGGTTAGCCGGAGTCTCATTAATGATTACCCCTCAAATAAAACAAACACTGTTGAAGTAAGGGAGATAGGTACACTCCACTCTCAACAACTATATTTATCTCTATTTCTCCCATAGTCTCTCACATTTTTCTTTCCTTCTAATCATCCTGAATTTAGCTACGTATATACGCGTCTCCACTCCCCTTGACAACGCGAATCATTCAAGCTCCTAGACATGCCTTCACTCCCGGACGCACAACTACGAAGATATCTTTATAATTGACAGGTTCACAGGGTTATCTATGTCTTTTCTGACACTCAGTCAAATTTCCGAACTGCGGCTCTAATCCTTTAACTACGATCGTCAGCCCTCTACCCCGTGTAGCAACCGGACTATCCAGTGAGGGGGGCGACGACGAGGTTCATAGTACCAACTCCAGCAGTAGTCCCAGAAATCCCATAGAACAATCGAGATATAAGGGGATTATGGCACGCTTTAAGAATAACCGCCAGCGCCGAGACGCGCGTGGTGGTCGCGTCGATCGTCTCATCGGCCTCATTGAGAAAGTTCAACATGGAACATATGTGGGAAGAAACGAAGTGATCTCTAGGCAACTGTTTCCGAAGGACTACATTGGGCTCCTCGTCGAGGTCGATGAGCGCGATCAAGATTTTCAGCTCTTTTTCCATCACGGTCTTCGGTATGTTGGTCGGTGAGGCAGGTCCTCTGGTGAAATAGACACTTATAATGTTCCAGATACGAGTACAGAGAATCTATCTACGGGAAAGAGCAGTTCAAAATTCTGATACTTTCAGCGTTCCGTATTAGCATCCGGAAATCAATAGATTACAAGGTTTTGTGTTGGAGAGATGACTTGGTAAGGAATAAAGATTATAGTGCCGAGTCCAGAACTGCTGCAAAGAAAATAGATTCCACGCGGGATCAGATAATGATATTCGAAGAATCGAATAAAAAGCTACGTGGAGATTGCGAATTTATATATCAAGAAAACCATTACACGTATCCACCGTTGATATTCGAGATATCGTGGTCATCTCAGTCTATGGACGATTTGGAAGCAAAAGCAATGGAACTCATTGAAGAGGGTGAAGGCCAAATCCACACAGTGGTTGCCCTGAATTTCTATGAGACGTGGAGAATCTGGGACACAATTCGCGACCAGGTCGGGAACAACCCAGATGACCCAAAACGGGGGCCGTTTACGGCGGTTGTCTGGCGTGCTGCTTTCGATACAAGCGGCCAGCAAATTTACAACGCAGACAATAAACCCAGAGTACGGAAAAGCAAATATACTTTCTGCGGCGATAATGGGACAATTAACCCTTCTGCAAAGCTGCAGTTGAAGTTACGCGACTTTGTGCCCGCGCGAGTTATCAAAGCGGAAGGATGGGACCAGGTCGAAGACCTGGATAATGCGAAGTTGGATCTTGATGCGTCGACAATGTTAGAATATTTTGATGACGCGTTGAAGAAACAGAAATTAGAGGATGAGAGTAGAAAGTCTGAAAATCGGAAGGTGGAGGAGGCAAAGAGCAGCCTGAAAGAAGAACGGGCAGCAAAGAGGAGGGCGAATGCAGAGGAGCATGAACGATGGGATGTCTCCAATTTGATGGAAATCGGCGGACACCGCTTACGAAGACTACAGGGGGAAGGGCGAACATCGGCATAAATAGTCAGATATCATATCTACAAGAACCTGGTTAAGCAATTGCATTTAGTTGTACATTTACTCATGTATTACTACTTTGATGTATGGTCTGTGTAATGGACACGACCGCAGGTAAATCATGTTGACGATTAGATAATCTTAGAACGGGCATCCTCCCCTCTTAGCTGCCCTCATCCTCTGCACATCAATCTCCATCTCCTTAGCACCAAGTCCCATTCGATTCCTCGGCCCCGCGTCCGTCCACAGAAAACCCTGCGGCATGTACTCCTCTGGGTTATCACCGGGCACCTTGGCGCCATACGCCCAGAGCGCCCAGGCCTTCGGCCCCCAGCGGGACCAGAGCGTCGGCCTGACATAGAACGGGTAATTTCCGTACGGAATGCGCATCTGAACGCGGCCCGTCTTGGCATCTATATCGCCATGACGTCTCACCTTGAAGAAGCGTGGCAGCGCTAGGTAACGGAGACAGAGGCGGCGGAGCATAAGGAGAGAGTAGACCGTTGCGGCTGCCACGACGCCCGGTTCAGGGAGCCTAGGGGGTTGTCAGATTTGTGATACTCGGGTAGATAGCAAACAATGACTGATGGGAAGAACGTAATCAAACGAGAAACTCACATGAATGCCTCTCGTACGCGATCGCCCATCAAAACACAGACAGCCTCTTGACCGAACGGTTTCGCGAACCACGGAAGCCAGTACGTAATCATAGGAATGAGAGCCTGAGCAGGCTTATTCGCGACAGCGCTAGGTTTCATGACATCTGCCTCGTAGCGCTTCGCCCAGGCGGCAATGTCGTCGGCCCATTCAATGCCGTCTCGCCAGGTGTCATGCTCGAGTAAGCCCTTGTATGAGACGCCCATGGCTTCGCCGATGGCCTTCCAGAAGACACCGTGCGCACAGTACTCCATCTCGTTCATGGCGCGCCACTCGTACAGACGTGCGAAGCGCGGTGGTTCTACTACGAAGACGGAGAGCGTATAGAGGAGGTCTTCTTTTGAGATGGTGCCCTCTTGGATGTATTTGCTGTGCAGGAAGTTTACGCGAGCCAGTGCGTTGATCGTTCGCTCTGAGTCTGGCGGGTGGACCATGAATTCACCTATTAAAGTTGCGGTGTCTTCATATCTACCTTGAAGTCAATTGGTTGTCTTGTTGGGAATATCATCGATTCATGGTCCGACCTCAAATCGAAACCGCATTATGGTTCTCATCATCCGCGTGAGTAGAGGGTAATCTCACCTCTTCAGGCTTTTGACAGGGTCTGTCAAATTCCTAGTTGCCAGCAATAGTCGACTGATAGACTCAACGCCATATGTCTGCAGTCGGTGATTAGCATTTCCGTATACCAGATCAGGTATGCTCACGCTTCCATCCTCTCATGCCGCATCTTCTCATATCGATGAACTTATACATCAATCCTGGTAGTAGATCTCGCTCACCTTGAAGAGGCCAAATTGAAGCGCCAGGACCTGAAACTCAGGAAACTCGTACGACCCCAGATACTCGATGATCTCCTGGGCCTGGTTATTCGTCATGCGCGAAAGCGCCTCGCGCCCACAACCTTCGGGAAAGCCAAGACGATTGCGCAGCCTTTTCTCGCCACGATAGCGTAGTGCGCGGCATAGCACTATGTACCCTAGGGCAACGGGGACAACATAGTCCTTCCATGAAGACAGGGATGCGACTAATGTCGCGGGGCGGATCGAGGCGACGATCGCCAGAAGGTCCGATGGTAAGCCGGCGTCAGTGATGTTCATTGTGTTACGTGACGATTGGGACAAACGTCTTGAGGTCGGCGAGGACGAGAACAGATACCTATGGCGGCGAGAGTCTCGTGCGTGGATTCGTATTACGTGAGACGGTTCCTCCCTGCTTATATGGACCTGTAAGTGCGAAGATAGGGGTTGGAATCAGAATTTCCTAGTAGCTCCCAGGTAACAGCTAACTAACTCACCCTTGTCACTGAGCCAAACCTCTTGGCACAGTCATGGTAATCAAGTATATGAAAACACGAAGAGGCTACCTACTTCGCACAGAAGAAGATACGGTACAAGGATAGTTTTGTGACAGTCTGGCATATGCAGGTTTTAAATAGAATTTGGTTTTCCCTCTTCATTATCTACTTAGTACCTGAGTTTTGGGCGAACATTTGCTCAAGTCGAACTGGACAACGGGACAGGCTGAGGGGTCGATAAACATAGCGGACTTGACCTGGGTACTTAGAACGTAGAGCGCAGCGGTACGAAAATAGATTAGATTGGCTCGCAAAAGGCGACCAATGTATCGCTTGCTGGATAATCTCATGATCGAGTTTGCATTAGATAATTGGTAGACTTAATTTAGCTTGCAGCTTCATTTAACTGGATAGCAGCCTTCCATTATACAACGTGAACGTCCATGCCAAGAGCTAGCTAGGGTAGTACCGCTGCTACACTACTAAGTAAATGGCCTCAGTGATGAACTCAACCTACCACCGCAGCACGAACTACGGGTCGGCACTGCACGCTGAACGGACCAATAAAGTGATGAATTTGTTGCGGGGAGGAATGCCACTCTACGTCATAGCGTAGGTAGGTATCCCATCCTAGACTGAAATACCGGTACCTACAGTACTTCTCGTCCTGTTAGACTCTCAATGTAGACCGAGACCGCAGAGCTGGCGTAGTTAACTGCGCATCGGAACAGCTGATAATACATAGAAAGTGAAACACGGAGTTATCTTTGTGCTGCTTTAATTTATGCCAAGCCAATGATACAGCTGGATGAACTGCCGAAAATACCTACTTCTAGATGCACCATCAGGTTACCACTAGAGCTAATTCAAGTACCGAAACGCCGAATTTATTGGTGGTCACGGCGGCTACGTTTAATATTCATTCACACTAGTTGCTGTGAGATAGGTAGGACGTCTTGACGTGAGAAAGCTTAATCATATCAGCACTCTATCATCTCAATAGATTAGTTTGCATTGAGTATCAATTCATAGTTTACGAGAGTGTCGACATCGCATTTGAACATGTTATAAGATTGAGCTCATCTGGTGCTATAAATAGGGCACTGAGTCTTCTTGGTAGATTTAAAATCTCTTGTCTTCTCATCTCTGTATTAAACGGCTTTACTTTACGTCTTGAGGTGCATAAGACTATTCAACCCCTTACTCATAACTACAGCTACAATGTCTATACACTTTTTGTCGGTGCGCGAAATTGAGTTGTGGCTATCTGAGAGCAATCCCAGGCAAGCCTGGATACACTCTGGTGTATGATACAGCTAACTTGTCCGTAGACATCCGTGATAGAACCAAGGCCCCGGGCTCAAAACGCTGGTCTCAAGCAACGCAGCTATAACGGAGGGTGGAATTACAATATGAACTTTAACCCACCAAATCTTCATGATTTACTAGAGTATCTACCATAGCCAGGTAGGATTCCGGTTTATTTTTCATTGGTTGTTGTTGAGTCAGGTTATACGAAAATCATACACAACGCCTCACTATGCGTTATTTATTAACGATTATATTGTATTATGGATTTATTTGAAGTACCCAACCAAGAAGTATTGCCCTCATAATGTTTTTGCTTTTTGTTGTCTTCGTGTCTTCCAAGCCTTGAATTCTGTAAGTAGGCCCATTACTAATGGCACACCCACAGGGCCGAGAAGAGGTAGGTAAACAGCCACTTTATGTTCGTTGGGAAAATAAAGCTGGCTGACCATACTCTTCTCAAAAAATGCTCGTTCGGCTGTTGTCTCTGCAATGCGTAGGTGCTCGAGACTTTCCGCACTCCCTAGTGTGGAGCATGCCAGCTCGAGATGATGTATTGATTTAGCCACACCTTCCGCTACACTAGACGGGATCGAGATACTCGGCAAAGCTAATGAGAGGCGGGCTAGAGATCCTAGTGATGACGATGCGCGTAAGAGCATATCTACGGATCTGACACGAGTGAGTGTCGATAAACGCATCGGTAACGAGCTGGATTGTGGAGTTCCGAGCAAAGAAAGGAGATGAGATGCGAATGTCAGGACTGGTTGTTTTAGGAATTGCGAAGGGACGTGGGTTGCTGCAGGAGGCGAGAGGAGGTACACAGAGCCCCATTGAGGGACAAGCCACGATTGGGATGTCTCTTCTCCCGAATACAAGCCAATGGTCTGGTTCCCAATGAATGTGACAAAGTTGATCGTTGGAGCTCCTCCTATCGATGGCGACAGAGGCCATTCGGCAGCGTTAATAAAAGAGGACAGATCTTCTTTCGAGAGGACCTGGGACTGCACGCCGGGTATCGCGTACAACTGGACTTGGGTATCAATTGTGAAGTTGTGGATGGGCTTGAGCATGTCCAACACAGGTTTCATATACTCATTGATAGCAGACTCAATGTCCCAACTACTAGGATTTGAGCCACTTGTGAACAGCGAAAAGGTCAAATGGTAGGTGCCTGAGTATTTCATCGACCGTGTCATGCGTTTCGAGAGTGACTCGTCGAACCGGCCAGAACCTCTTGGGTGCTGACCCGAGGATATGGTCGATGTCGCGAGAAGATAAGACATGATGGCCTGCTCTTCGGCGAAAGTTTCACGAAGCTGAGCGGCGATGTATGTCGCGAGACCGGAGGACTTGGTCTCTGGAGCAGGCTTCGAGCTTGGAGGATATGTGATTTCGAGAATGGGTAGGTGCGCATGGTGAAAGGAAGCAGGCTGGGGCACAGCAGCATCGCTTTGCGTCAGTCGAACAACAAGCGCACTATCCACATCTCCGTGTGGCACAGCCGTGTCTTTTGATGAGGTTGGAGAGGCAGCCTCGAGCCGTAGCCGGTGGCCGGGAAAATCGGGCATCGCATCGAGGGCATGTTGAGTGATGGAGATTAGACTCTGTGCTTCTTGCTCGTTCAAATCGGGGGTGTCGACGGAAATCCGAACAGGGAACACTGGACTACATGACTATGGCTTGTCTTAGCGGTGTTGAGCATGCTGAGAGCTTGCCGTGTGCTCACCTTTCCATCCGCCCAGTCCATCATCTGGTTCAAAGGCAGGTTTGCCCGGTAGATGGTAGTCGTTTTCCACCATATCGGAATTCCCAAGCACAGAACTACAAGCCAGAAGGATGCGATGATGATTGAGCGTCTGAAGATGTGGGATTGTTGTTCGGGAGGCGGAGGCTTGAGCTTGGTCGTCGTCGAACCGAGACTGGGCGCATTGGGGTCTGTGGTAGGCTCTGCGGTAGCGGGAGCGGGAGCTATGCTGGCTGTGTCGCGGTCGCGATTCTGTTCACGATTTGTTGGCTTCGCCGCTGATTCGGCGTCGGATGTGATAGACCCGTCTTTGCGGTTCCAGGCGGTTGAAGAAGACATGGCATCTATCTATTATTAAAGCCCAGCTTTCTAAGTATCATGATCCATGTATATGAACAAGCCGCTCCTATAAGTTGAAAAGGAAGTGACGTTTATTGAAAGGTCCGCATTGGCGCAGCGATATTGGTGTTGCCAATTTGGACTTGATTCAGAGTCGTGTCTTGCGCTCCCCAACGCTGACCTTGACGGCAGACGCGATGATGCCAGTCATCAAGCAAGTGGGCAAGCCAAGCCCTTATCTCAGTTCAGACGTCCCACATAGGCTCCACATGGGTCCCGCCTGGCTATGTGGCTGATTTGGGTGGAGTTGGGTGGCGTTTTGGTGGGGCTTGAATGAACGGGCTATGAAGGACGTCTGAGTACTCGATGCGGAAAAAGTCTCAAGGGATACACGCGCCCTATACAAATCCAAAAAATCTATTTTAATAACTTGGCCACTATTAGCCCAATAAAATAAATAAAAATAAACGGGCTTTGTTTAAAGTTAGGTAATTAACTTATATATGTGCTATTAATTTTTAGTTTAGGTATTATAATTGTGTTTTATTTACAATTAAAATATAAAAATATTTTAAAAAATATATGCGGAAAGCCAAACCTTTAGCTTTTTAAAACTTAGTTAAAAATGATTTAATTAATATACAACTTATTATATAACGTAAAAAATTTTAATAAAATTTTCAAAGGCATTTTTTTATATTTTTAAACGTAATAAATATAGCTTTAAATTATTATTAAAAATAAATGTTAATTATAACGTATATAGGTATAACATTATAACTAGTTAGCAACTATTAAAAAATAATTAAAAAAAAATGTAAAAAACAAGTATAATGTTAAAAGCAAAAAATATAATAAATAATAATCATTATATTAAGTAAAATAACTAAAAAAATAGTTAAATTGCTTAATTATTTAAATAATTAAAACATAAAAAAATTTCAAAGCTTATATATTTTAAATTATAATAAGTTTAATATTAATAACATAAAATATATAGTGTGTTATTTACTTAAATAAAAAAGAAATTAGCTAATATAGCTATATTAAGTAAAATTTACAATTATTTAAGTTAATACTATTAACAATGCTATTTAATAAAAAGTATAAATTAATCGGCTTATTTTACATTAAATGCTATAGTTTATAATTAACCTTAAAATAAATATTTTATAATAAATACTTTATATATAACAACTTTATAGTAAATATTTTATATTTTATTTATATTTATTAAAAAATGGTTATTTTATAACGTTATATCTATAGCTTAACGGCTTTATAAATAACGTTTATAAACAATTTATAAGCTTAGGTTTAATGCTTATATAATTTTATATTTATTATGCTAAAGTTTTATATATATTTTATATTTTAATTTAATATTAATAAAGCTTTATAATTAATTTATATAAGCTTTATTTATATTTAAAATTAATATAAATTAATTTATAAAATTTTTTAAAATAATTATTTATTAAAATATAATTAATTAATAGCTATTATAAAGGCATTTAAAATAGCTTATTATAAAATATAATATAATTATTTAAAAAATATATGCTATAACTAGCTTAAAAGCTTTTATAGCTTATTTAGCATAATATATATAATATAAGCTTTAATTAGCTTTATAATATTTATATTTGCTTATTAATTTTAATACGCTTTTTAAATAAAATGTTGTTTAATAAGCTTTAATATATGCTAAAATTTTAATTGTTTAGCAATAATTAAAGGTTTAATTAAGCTATTAGCTGTTATATATTTAATAAAAATATAATATATGTTAATATTATTATTACGTTAAGCTTTTTTTACATATAAAAATTTTATAAAAATATGCTTTATATATTAATAATATTTAAAGTTTTTTAAAATTATTATAGCTTTTATATTATTTAAATATAATAATATAATATTTAATATAAATTAAAAAAATTTTAAATATAAACTTTTTAATTATTAAGCTTTTTTAATAGTTTTAATTAATGCTATATATTTAACTTTTAGCGTAAAAAAAGCTATAGTGTTAATTTTTTTAGCTTTTTAATTTATAACACTATTAATAATTATAATAATATATTTTTAAATAAATTTAGCAATGGTTTAATATTTTATAAAGTTATTATTATTATAAATAATAAAAGGGATTAATAAACAAGCATACATTAATTTATAAAAAAGCATAAATATAAAAAAACATAAGTTTTCCAGCTTTTTCATTAGTTAAATCTATAATATAAACAATATATAACCAGTTAACTCTTTATTATTTTTTTGTTTATACCGGTTTTCTTTTTGTTTATATAAAAAAACGCATATTTTATTTTTTAACATATAAAATCCCTTTTTTTTAAAAACGTTTAATAAAAATTACGTTTTGCCTAAAAAAGGTATTGCTAAAAATGAAAAATAGCTTATTAATTTTAGACTAAATTTATTAAAAAATATAAAAAAAGGTTTTTAAATATAGTTTATAAATATTGTATAATTAATAAAATAATCGGTAAATAACCGGTTAAAAAAGAAAAATAAAAAAAAGTTAAATCGTTAGCCGGCCGTTGTTTTTAATCGGTTTATCTTTATTTTAATATTAATTGCAGTAATTATTTTTAACGCTTATAGCTATATATAAAATATTAAAAAAAAGTGTTAAAAAAAGCCAGTTAATATTTAATTTTAAAGCTATTAATAAGCTGTTAAACTTGCAATTAAAACAATATGCTAAAAAATTAGCTTGCATTTTAGCCACTTATTATCAAAAAATAAATATTCTCATATTGTTATACTTTAAAATTAATAGCGTTAGTAAACCAGCTTGTTAAATTCACATAAAACTTCTCTAGCGCCACAAAACATATTATCGGCCATATATTTAAAATAATTCCATTAAAAAAAAATATTATGCCTTTATACCTTTATACCCTTGTAAAGCTGATTTTATGCCTAGGTATTAATTTTTATAATAAAATAGTGCAAAAATTTAAGCTTTATAGCGTTATAACATATAATTAAATTAATGCTTTTTTTTAAATATTTAAATAGCTTTATTATAACTATTAAATATAATTTATAAAAAGCTTATATATAAATAATTAATTATTAACAATTAAAAGCTATATTTAGCTTTATTATTTATATAAAGTAATTAATAACTTTTATAAATATTAAATAAAAGTGCTTATTTTTTAAGCTTAATAATATATTAACTTTTTTAATTTTTATAATGCTAAGCTATAAAAAAACTTTAATAAGTTTAATATTTACTAAGTTAAACTTAATTAAAGCTTAATTAATATATTAAAACTAGTTAAAATAAAACTTTTAATTAAATTTATTTTATTAAATTTTAGCACTTAAAAATTATTTTATAAGTTTTTAATTTTTTTGTTACGAACTAATAGAAGGACGGCCTGTTGGGAGACCAAGGTGACCAAACGACCTACTGAGGGGTATTGGGCTAAACCAGGAAACAAGCCATAGCCCAGGAGAGGTCACGTGATACGCAGCTCTGTGGAGCAATTAAAGCAAATGCTTTAAAAGATTTGTAAAGCAGATAAAGCAAATGTTTTAAAAGATTTGTAAAGCAAATAAAACAGGCGCTTTATATAATTTATAAAGCAAACAAAACAACAGTAAAATTAATAAAAAAAAAATTGTTTATATAATAAACTAATATTTTTTATATATTTAATTATAGTTTTTATTTCACAATTTAATTTAAGCATATAGCAACTTTTTAAAATAGCTGCATAAAAGCAATCCTAACTATTTAATAACCATATAACAATAACCACTACTTGTTATACTACCTAGCATAATCCATACAAAAGCTCTAAGTATACCACGCTTAACAAATTTAAAGTTTGTTACATTTTAAATTGTTTAATTACTTAGTATTTAAAAAACAATGCAGTAGTTATCACAACGCTATATTTACTTTACAACAAGCATAAGCAAATAATAAATTTAAGTTATTTAAAGCTTAATATAATTATATAAAAGCTTAAATTATTAATTTAAAGTTTTAGCTTAAATAAATTGCAAATAATATAAATAATAATGTATAAATTTTTACTAATATAAAACAATAGCAAAAAAAAACTATTAAACTTTTAAAGTAAAAAGTAGTGAAACTTAACGGCTAATTATAAGTTAAAGCAGCTAAGTTTAAACCTAACAAACTAGCACGATTTAATAAAACGTAAAGTTAATTAAATGGGTTTTTAACTTAAGTCCAGGCTTATGTGCGCCATTATAAGCAAAAAATGCCTAATGAACTAAAACAGGTGCTATATACGACAGGATTTCTAACTAGAAATGTTATAAAATAGTTTCAACTTATTATATATAATTATATAAATGTTAAAAAGAAAAATTAATAAATAAAAACTAAGGAGGCTTTTGCAAGTTTGGCAAGGTTTGGAAAAACATTGACCAAAATGTACAAAAACCCGAAGGAACAAAAATAGGCAAAACAAAAATTGTTAAGTATATAACAAACAAAACCAGCATATAAGTATGCTACGGAATTTCAAAAGCAGCTCGGCAAAACCTTATAAAATGATAAAGAAAACATTATGACTATTTTTTATAAAAAACTTAAAAATGAGGTTTAAGATAACTTTTACCGAGAGAAACAACTAAAAACTTTGAAAAAATATGTTGCAAAAGCAATTAAAATCAACAACTAACTGTTTAAACAAAAAATGCAAAAAAAACAGCAAAACTAAGGACCACTACAAATAGCTAATACAAAAAAAGCAAAAACCCTAGGTTTTACAACCTTTAGTACTTATGTAAAACCTATGGAATTTAATGCAACAACTAAAAAACAAAACCTAGGCAAGGTCAAGTGCTATAACTGCAATTAAAAAGGATACTACGCAAAAAGTTACAACAAGCCTAAAAAAAACAAAAGCTTAAAAAGGCAAAACAGGCTTTATTTATAACTATTGCTATGTTGAGAATTAGCAACCAATGAAATTAACTGCAATAATAACATGTTAAAAAAGTGCTATATTATAATATATGTAAAAAAAAAAACAAGTGTGTTTAAAGCACCTTTTTATAAAGCAATTAAAAAAAGCAAAACAAAATAAATGTATTTGCAACTTTATTAATTGCTAAAAACACAATATAAGCATTAATAATAAAACCAAAAAAAATATGGCTTTTTAAGAAAATCCTACTTAAACTAACAATAACAAAAATAATTGGGAAAATATTAAACTAAAAGATCTCACATAAAAAAAGGTTAAAACCTTAACATATAAGTATTAAAAATGGCCTAAGGGAAAATCTTGTTTAAAAGAACATATGTGCAGCTATATTAAATGCAACCATTAATTTAAATAGAAATAGTTAAAAAACTTTGTAGCAAAATCTATTTAATAAGGAAAATGCTCCGGCAAAACATTAAACGCATGGGAATTTTAAATAAAAAAAGCTAAAATAATAACAATTAATATATTAAAAGTTAAAAATAACATAAAAATATGGCCATTTTTAAACAATGTATAGCAGTATAACCTAGCACTTATAATAAAAGCCAAAACAAACATTAGCAACTAATTTAGTTTAACTACCGAGCTTATTGCCAAAGGATATTATTATAGCAAAGTTATAATAAGTTAAAAACCGGCAGAATTAATACTAGAAAACAAAGGATATAAACAGGTTTTATAAATGTGCTATATAATATATCGATGTATAACCTATTTATAGGAAAAACTACAATATATGTAGTTTTTAAAACGATTAAACAAAAAACCTATAATATAACCTTTATACGAAGTAAATAAAGGGAAAATAACACCAATATATTAAAACCCTCGAGGATTTGCAGTATTTGCGGAGGATTTACAGTGGCCCACGAAATGCTTGCAGCAAATCTTACGTTTAAAAGATTATACCAATAATAAATATAAAATCTATGCATAGTAAAAGGCAATAAAGTTATGCAAAACAATGAAATAAACGCAACAAATTAGCTTAAACTAATTAACGTTTAAAAAAAAAAAACTTAAAAAAGCTATAAATAAACAGTAATTTATTAAAAGTTTATTTAAAAATATAATTAACCTTTATAAAAATAAAAAACCCTTTACTATTTAAAAAGTAGGAAATAAGGTAATAAGGTATTATTTTAACAGAGATATATTAATACGCTTTAAGGAATTTTAAGCAGCAATTAATACAGTTAAACAACTTAATAACATGTTAACACAGGTAATAATCAATTAAAATTAGTCGAAAAACAATTAAAAGCAGTTATAACAAATTAACAACTAATTTAAAAACCAAAGTAGCTTTGTGTTATAACAGCTAAAAAAAGCAAACATATTAAAATCGATTTAGTGTATTAAAAACATAAGCTATAAGCGCTTATAAATATAAAAGCTTAGGCGAGCTTTATTTTTTTACGAGTTATTAAGCGGTTAAATATACCAACAAAGCTTAAAAACAACCTTTACCTACTTTTAACCGTTAATAAAAGTCTTATTGCATATAAAAATAAAATAGTTTTAAGAGAAACTATAAAACTCTCTTTTAATATCCTTGGATATAAAAAACGACTTATGTTTAATATCACGGAAATATTTAAATATAATGTTATTTTAAAAATACCTTGGTTATAGGAAAGCAATCCTAAAATAAACTAAAAAACAAGCCAACTTTAGTAAAATACACCAAAAAAAAAATTAATTAATAAGAAACCTAAAACATAGGTATTAAGCAATTTTATTAAACCATTATTGCAAATCTGCATAATGATTAAAAAGTCCAAGCTTATACTTGATAATAAAGTACTAATAAAGTATTAAGACTACGGCAATGTGTTTAGTAAAACACACGATAAGTTATTAAAGCATAGTTTATAAAATCATAAAATTCCGCTTAAAAAAAAGCTAAATTATAATTGTTTTTATTATATCACATAAATAAAAAACAACTGGAAAAACTATAAAAATTTCTTAAAAAAAATTTAAAAAAAAAATTTATTTAATCTTTAAAATCACTAACAAAATCACCGGTACTTTAGGTACCACGTAAAACCGGTAAAAACAAAAAACAACGTTGGAAATTAGTAGTAAATTACTAAAATATAAACTTTAAAACAGTTAAATTTGTGGGATTAATACCTAGAATTAACAACCTACAAAATAAATTAGTGCATATAAAATGGTTTATAGCATTTAATCTACTAAACGCATATAATTAAACAAAAGTAGCATTAGGTAATAAATAGAAAACGGCATTTTGCATACAATATAACTTATATAAATCTTTAATAATGCCTTTTAAACTCACTAATGCCCTAGCAACATTTTAGGCGTAAATAACACACGCTTTATGCAAATTTATTAATATATTTGTAATAGTATATTTAAACAATATTTTAATATATTTTAAAGATTTTAAAAAACATTAAAAGCACGTTAAAAAAGTGCTAAATGTGCTACAAATTGCTAAATTAAAGGTGAACCCCCAAAAAAGCGAATTTCATACATAAAAGGTTAATTTTCTTAGATTTATAATAATTTCAAAAGAGATAAGAATATAAAAGTTTAAAATTTCAGCAGTAAAAGATTAGCCGGTGCTTAAATCGGTGAGCGACGTAAAGGCGTTTGTAGGGTTTACGAACTATGTCCAAAGCCTTATTAAATGGTTTAGCAGATATGCCAGGCCTTTTTTAAACCTAATAAAAAAAAATAATCTCTTTAAGTGAAAAAGGGAAAAAAGCGAATCTTTTAAAAAGGTTAAGGCCTTTATTTTAAAAAAGCTTGTTTAAAAGTTTTTTAATTTAAACAAAAAGTTTAAAATAATAATTAACGCTAGCAAAAAAGCAATAAGCAAACAATTAAGTTAACAAAATGAAAATGGAAAATTGCACCTAGTGGCTTATTTTTTAAAAAAAATTTTAAAACCAGCAAAGCAATATATGCTACTAAACAAAAAGCTTATAGCTATTGTTTAAACATTTAAAAAATGGAAACATTACCTTTATAAACCTAAAAAACTAATTAAAGTGTATATCGATCATAAAAACTTAATTATATTTATAATAATAAAAGTGCTAAACAAGTAACAAATTAAATAAGCAAAGTTTTTATTTTAGTTTAACTTTATTATTTTTTATATTAAAAAAAAAAAAATATAATAGCAAACATTTTAAGTTAACAAAACAACCATAAAAAACCGGAAATAAAAAGCCAAGTATTATTAAAAAAAACCTAACAAAAAATCACACTTGCAGCTATAACTTTATTTAATTATAATAAGTAAATTAAACAATTATGGAAAAACCATGGAATAGTTTTATAAGCACCACCATTGCCAACTA
Source organism: Xylaria arbuscula (assembly GCA_022385695.1). Classification (NCBI taxonomy): domain Eukaryota; kingdom Fungi; phylum Ascomycota; class Sordariomycetes; order Xylariales; family Xylariaceae; genus Xylaria; species Xylaria arbuscula. Next base: position 242,164 of record MU279344.1, read on the forward strand.
ACACACCACCAACCTTTAAGCAAAGCAAAAACGAGAATAAAAGGGTATATTTAAATCCTAAACAACAACATACAATTAAAAAACTAGTGAAAGCAATGCGTGAATATCCACTAGCAGGACATTAAAGAGTGTACAAAACACTGTTATAAATACAAAAAAACTACAAATGCAGAGGACTTAAAAACATAGTAAAAAAAGTAGTTTAAAAATGTATCCTATGCAAAAAAAGCAAGGCACCACAACACAAACTATATAGATTGCTATGACCAAAGCAAATATTAAACAAAGCTTAAAAATCTATTACGTTTAACTTTATTGTTAAGCTACCCAAGTTAAAAAAACCAATAACGGGAGTATTTTATAACTTAATATTAATTATTGTAAAAAAACTTACAAAGTATAGATATTTCATACCATACCTGGAATTTAGTACAACAGAAAATTTAGCTTATATGATAATTAAACATATTTTTAGTAAACATGGAATTTTAAAAAAAGCAGTTATAAACAAAGGAATAACTATAGCTTTTAAGTTTTATTAATTATTAATAAAAGCATTAGGCATTAAGCACCGATTGTTTACGGCTTATTATTTACAAACGGATAAACAAACAAAAAAACTTAATTAAACTTTAAAGTAGTATTTACGCTGCTACTTTAACAAACAATAAAATAATTAAGTTAAGCTTTTGCCTATAGTAAAGTATGCTTATAATAGTTTTAATAATAAATTAATGGGAATATTTCCATTTACGGCAAACTATAAATTTAACCTAAAAGTAAATCAAACTGCGATTAACAGCGTAACGGTGTTTAAAGCAGAGATATAAGCAAAAAAAATTATAGGTTTATAACAGAAACTACAAAATAAACTAGTATTTTTACAAAACCGTATAAAAGCTTATAGCAATAAGCATAGGTTGTTAAAGCTAACTTTAAAAAGGGGAAACAAAGTGTATTTTTTAAAGTGCAACATTAAAACAAAGCAACTAAGTAATAAGCTTAACTTTAAACAAATCAAACTATTTAAGGTTAAAAAAGTTATTTTAAAAACCAACTATTAACTTAAGCTACCTAAAAAAGCTAAAATATAGCTAAAGTTTTATATTTTTTTTTTTAAATTAGCATTAAAAAACGCCGAACTTTAAACACAACTAAAAGTTAAACCAAACAAAGATTTATACAAGGTTGAAAAAATACTAAATTTACGTTAAAATAAAAGTACCTACAAATATTTAATTAAATGAAAAGGTTATTTACATGCAAAAACTACTTAAGAACTTATAAAAAACTTAAAAGGTGTGAAGAAAATAGTAAACCAGTTTTACCAGCGATATTTTAACCAACTAACGCTAAAGGGGCGGGGTTAACCACCTAAGCAGAAAGGGAGCCAAGGAAACCCTAGTTAATTTCAAAAAAAGCTATAAAAAAAGCCAACCGGGCTTGTTCCTTTTTTAAGTAATGCTGCTTTTTTTTCAAACGCTCTTATGCTTTTAATTTATTTATATTTTAAAAACCCCGTTAAGCTATTTTAACACTTTTTTCATAAAAAAACTCGATTTAACAGTTAAAACAAAAAAAGCAAGCCAATAGTTTTTAAACTTAACAATTTGTCTTTTAAAGCTCATTAAAAACCTTACGCTTGCATGTTTGTAACCGTTAATATTCCAAAATAATATTATATAAAAAATCAATAAAAACATGGTTTTTATCGCATGTAAAAAAATTGGCATTATTGCAGTTTTTACAATAGTTAACACTATTTAACATTTTACAAAAAAAACCCTTGTTAAAGCAACAAAAATAAAGCATGACTTTATAGCCAAAAGTTTTAATTGCAGCAAAAATAGCACAACAACGCTTTATGAAAAAAAGCGAAATAAATTTTGCAATACAACCTGCCATGGTAAAAAAAAACCATAAAAAACAAAAAAAAAGAAAAAAAACCTACAAACTTACTAAAACAAAAAAAACACGCTAATATTTATTGCAGACAATAAACCTAAAAAAAAGGAAATAATATTATAAACCAATAGAAAAACAGCCTGTTGAGAGACCAAGGTGACCAAACGACCCAATAAAAAGTACTAGGCTAAACCAAAAAACAAGCCACAGCCCAGGAGAGGTCACGTAATACGCAGCTCTATAAAGCAATTAAAGCAAATGCTTTAAAAAATCTGTAAAGCAAATAAAGCAGGCGCTTTATATAATTTATAAAGCAAACAAAGCAACAATAAAATTAGTAAAAAAAAAACTGTTTATATAATAAATTAACATTTTTTATATATTTAGTTGTAGTTTTTACTTCACAATTTAATTTAAGCATATAGCGACTTTTTAAAATAGCTGCATAGGAGCAATCCTAATTACTTAATAACCACACAACAATAACCACTACCTATTATACTACCTAGCACAATTTACACGGGAGCTCCGAGTATATCACGCTTAATAAATCTAAGGTTTATCATATTTTTATAAAGTAAATATTATTAATTTGCTTTTTAAACTATGCTATATAAGCTGTATTAAAGCTTATAATAAAACAATTATTAATATAAATTATTATAAAGTGTTTAATAGCATTATTATAATATATTAAAAAATTATTAATTAATAATGCAAAGCTTAAGCTTTTTATTAATTTGTTTAATTTTTTTTATTATTGTTTAAAAGCTTATTTTAAGCTATATAAAGCTTTTAACAATTATAATATTTATTAAGTTTTAAAAAAATAACTATTTTTAATAATAAGCTATAATAAATTAAAGTTTGCTAATAATATTTGTAAACTTTTTAAAGGTTTATAATATATTATTTTAAATAAATTTTTATTAAAAAATGCTTTTATAAAGTTTATTAATTTAATTTTTTAATTGTTAATTATAGTTATAATTAATAATAAACGTTAAATTAATAATATTATAATAATAGCGTAAGTTTTAAAATAATTAATGTTAAAAGCTTGCTTAAAGTTTTTAATTATATATTTAGCTTTATATTTATTAATATTACTTAAAGCATTAATTTTGCGTTTTAATATTTATTAACTATTAATTAAGCGTTTATTAAAGTTTATAACTTTTATAAATTGCAATATTTTAAATTTTAAAAGCTGTTATAATTTAGCTTTAATTATTTATAGCTATTTATTATTTTTAAAAGTTTTTAATATTTTAAATAATATTTTAAGTTTTTATAATGTTATTATTATAGCATAAATAAAGTTTTAAATTATTATATATATAAAAAATTTAATAAAAAAATCGATTTTTATAAAGTTTAAATTTTTTTATATTTATTTTTTATTATGTTAAATTATTTTTTTTTAATAATAATTATAAGCAATAACTTTACTATTATAAAAAAAATAACTGCTGGAATTTTTAAAAAATATATAACATTAAAATAAATTATTTAAAAGTAAATTTTTATTTTATAAGTTTTATAAGTTTTTTAAATAATTTTTAAATTATTATCGATTTTAGCAAATTTAATAAATAACTTTTTTAAAAAGTTTAATATATTAGCGATAATAAGCTTGCTAAAAAGCAATAATTATAAAGCTAATATAAATGCTTTTAATAGCTTTATAATAGCTATTTGTTAAATAGCATACTTAATTAATATATATATTATATAAGTTTTATTGCTTATAATTATTATAATTTAGCTAATTTTAGCTTGTTTAATAAATTTATAAGCTTTAATTTATTATTTATAAAAAATAATAATAAAATATTTAAAGTTTATAATTTTATAGCATTTTAATAAAAGTTTATAAAATATTAAATTTAATTTTAGCTTATTTTATAAAAGTTAATAAAAAATTAAATTTTTATTAATAATTGCAATATAGTTTATTAAGTTTATTATAAATGCTAAAACATAGCACTATAAATATAATAACAAGCTAAAAGTTTAAAAAATAATTTATAATTAATTTAAAATTATTTTTATAAAACATTTTGCTAAGTTGTTTTATTTGTAAATATATAAGCTATATAACAAACCGTTAGTTTGTAAAAGCGTTAGTACTTAAAGCTCCACGTATTAAATCGTGCCAAAGGTGCGAACGTTGTACAGTCGGGTTATAACTAAATAGTCGTTAAAAGATTACTCTCACACAGCTATTCCAAGAAGTCGCTGTATGCTTAAATTAAATTGTGAAGTAAAAACTATACTAATTACAAAAAAAACGTCTTGTCATTATATGAACTGTTTTTTTTTTTATTATTTTTTTATGCTTTGTTTGCTTTATAAATCATATAAAGCGCTTGCTTTATCTGCTTTACAAATCTTTTAAAGCATTTGTTTTATTTGCTTTATAGATCTTTTAAAGCATTTGCTTTATTTGCTTTATAGAGCTGCGTGTTATATAACCTCTTTTAAGCTGTGGCTTGTTTTTTAGTTCAGCTTAGTACCTTTTATTGGGTTGTTTGGTCACTTTAGTCTTTTAACAGGCCGTCCTTTTGTTAATTTATAACATTATTCCTTTTCTCCCAGGTTTATTGTCCGCAATAAATATTAGCATATTTCTTCCGTCCTGGTGAGTTCTGTGGGTTTTCTCCCTTTTCTTTTGTTTTTTATAGTCCTTTACCATAGCAGGTTGTATCGCAAAGTCCGCTCCGCCTTCTTCCACAAAGCGTTGTCGCGCCACCTCTGCTGCCATTAAAACCTTCGGTTACAAAATCATGCCTTACTCTCGCTGTTTTAATAAAAGTCTTTTTTGTAAAATATTAAATAGTATTAATTGTTGCAAAAACTATAATAACGCCAACCTTTTCTTTTGTAATAAAAACCACGTTTTTATTAATTTTTTATATAATATTATTTTAAAACATTAATAGTTATAAACATATAAGCATAAAATTTTTAATAAACTTTAAAAAATAAATTGTTAAGCTTAAAAACTACTAGCTTGCCTTTTTTGTTTTAACTATTAAATTAAATTTCTTTGTGAAAAAAGTGTTAAAATAGCTTAACAGGGTTTTTAAAACATAAATAAATTAAAAGCACAAAAGCATTTAAAAAAAAAGCAATATTGTTTAAAAAAAAAACAAGCTAAACTAACTTTTTTTATAGCTTTTTTTAAAGTTAACTAAAGTTTTTTTAGTTTTTTTTTTGCTTAGATAATTAACCCTGCTTTCTTAGTGTTAATTAATTAAAATGTTAGCGGTAAAACTAATTAACCATCCATGCTACGTTTTTTAAATTCTTTTTAAGTTTTTATATAGTTTTTACATATAAATATCCTTCCCACTTAACCAAATATTTGTAAATACCTTTATTTTAACATAAATCCAATATTTCTTTAACCTCGTATAAATTTTCGTTTGGTTTAACTTCTAATTGTGTTTAAAGTTCGGCGTTTTTTAGTGCTAATTTAAAAAAAAAATATAAAACTCTAACTATATCCTTGCTCCTTTAAATAGCTTTAATCAATAGTTAGTTTTTAAAATAACTTTTTTAATCTTAAATAATTTGATTAATTTAAAGTCTAGCTTATTGCTTAGTTATTTTGTTTTAATATTACGCCTTAAAAAATACACTTTATTTCCCCTCTTTAAAGTTAGCTTTAATAACCTATGCTTATTGCTATAAGCTTTTATACGGTCTTATAAAAATACTAGCTTATCTTATAGTTTTTATTGTAGACTTATGATTTTTTTCGCTTATATTTTTGCCTTAGGCGCTATAACGCCGTTAATTGCTGTTTGATTTACTTTTAGGTTAAATCTATAATTTGCTATAAATAAAAACATTTCTATTAACTTATTGTCAGAATTATTGTAAGCATACTCCGTTATAAGCAAGAGCTTAACCTAATTGTTTTATTGTTCGTTAAAGTAGCAGCACAAATACTGCTTTAAAGTTTAATTAAATCTTTTTGTCTGCCTATTTGTTTATAAATAATAAGCTATAAACAATTAATATTTAATACCTAATACTTTTATTAATAATTAATAAAACTTAAAGGCTATAATTATTCCTTTATTTATAACTGCTTTTTTTAAAACTTTATGTTTATTAAAAATATGTTTAATTATTATATAAGCTAAATCTTTTGCTGTGCTTAATTTTAGGTATGGTATAAAATATCCATACTTTGTAAGTCTTTCCACAATAATTAATATTAAATCGTATAATACTCCGGTTATTAGTTTTTTTAACTTAGGTAGCTTAACAATAAAGTTAAACACAATAGACTTCCAAGCCCTGTTTGGTATTTGCTTTAGTTGTAGCAATCCATATGGTTTGTATTGTGGTGCCTTGCTTTTTTTACATAGGACACATTCCTAAACTACTTTTTTTACTATGCTTTTAAGTCCTCTGCATTTATAGTTCTTTTGTACTTGTAATAATATCTTGTATACTCCCTAATATCCTGCTAGTAAATATTTATGCATTGCCTTTACTAGTTTTTTAATCGTAGATTATTGTTTAGGATTTAAATATACCTTTTTATCCTTATTTTTGCTTTGCTTAAAGGTTGGTAATATATTAGTTAATAATAGTAATGCCTATAAAACTATTCCATAGTTTTTTTATAATTGTTTAATTTATTTATTATGATTAAATAAAGTTATAGCTGCAAGTGTAATTTTTTGTTAGGTTTTTTTTAACAATATTTGGCTTTTTATTTCTGATTTTTTATAGTTGCTTTGTTAACTTAAAATATCTGCTGTTATATTTTCTTTTTTTTTAATATAAAAAATAATAAAATTAAACTAAAATAAAAACTCTGCCCATTTAATTTATTATTTGTTTAATACTTTTGTTATTATAAACATAATTAAATTTTTGTAGTTTATATATACCTTAACTAATTTTTTAAGTCTATAAAAATAATGTTCCTATTTCTTAAATGCTTGAACAATAGCCATAAACTTTTTATTTAATAATATATATCGCTTTGCTGGTCTTGAAAATCTCTTCGAAAAATATGCCACTAGGTGCAATTTTCCATTTTCATCTCGTTAACCTAGTTGTCCGCCCATTGCCCTCTCGCTTGCGTTAACTATTACTTTAAATTCTTTATCTAAGTTAAAAAGCTTTTAAACAGGCTCTTTTAATATAAATGCCTTAACTTTCTCAAAAGATTTTTGTTTTTTTTTTTCCCACTTAAAGAAATTGTCTTTTCTTATTAGGTTTAAAAAAGGTTTGGCGTGTTTACTAAACCATTTAATAAAGCTTTGAACATAATTTATAAATCCCATAAATGCCCTCATATTACTCACCAATTTAAATACCAGCCAATCTTTTACTGCTAAAATCTTAAACTCTTAGATTTTTATCTCCCCTAAAATTATTATAAAATTAAAAAAATTAACTTTTTACGTGTGAAATTTGCTTTTCTTAAGGTTCACCTTTAACTTGGCAATTTATAGCACGTTTAGTACTTTTTTAACGTATTTTCAGTATTTTTTAAAGTTCTTTAAATATATTAAAATGTTGTTAAAATATACTATTACAAATATATCGATAAATTTGCGTAAAACATGCGTTATTTGCGCTTAAAATATTGCTAAAGCATTAGTAAGTTTAAAAAGCATTACTAAAGATTTGTATAATTTATATTGTATGCAAAATGCCATTTTCCACTTATTACTTAATGCTATTCTCGTCTGATTGTATGCGTTTGGTAGGTTAAATGCCGTAAACCATTTTGCGTGCACCAATTTGTCTTATAAATCGTTAATTCTGGGTATCGATCCTACAAATTTAATGGTTTTGGAATTTACGTCTTAGTAGTTTACTACTAATCTCCAACGTTGTTTTCCGTCTTTACCGGTCTTGCGTAGTACCTAAAATACCGATAATTCTGCTGGTAATTCTAAAGATCAAATAAATCCTTTCTCTAGATTTTTTCTAAGAAATTCTCGTAATTTTTTTAATTGTTTTTTGTTTATATAGTATAATAAAAATAATCGTAATTTAGCTCTTTTTTTAAGCAAAATCTTATAATCCTATAAACCATGCTTTAGTAACTCATCGTATGTTTCACTAAACACGTCGCCGTACTTTTAATACTCCATTGATACTTTGTTATTAAATATAAGCTTGAACTTTTTGATTATTATGCAAATTTGCAATAGTAGTCCAATAAAATTGCTTAATACCTATGTTTTAGGTTTATCATTAGCTAATTCTCTTTTTAATATATTTCACTAAAGTTGGCTTATTTTTTAGTTCACTTTAAAATTGCTCTTTTATAACTAAAGTATTTTTAAAATAACATTATGTTTAAATATTTTTGTAATATTAAACACTAGTTGTTTTTTATATCTAAAAATATTAAAAAAAAAGTTTTGCAGTTTCTTTTAAAACTACTTTATTTTTATACGCAATAAAATTTTTATCAACAGTTAAAAATAAGTAAAAATTGTTTTTAAGCTTTGTTAATATATTTAATTGCTTAATAACTTATAAAAAAATAAAGCTTGCTTGAGCTTTTGTATTTATAAGCGCTTGTAGCTTATGTTTTTAATACACTAGATCAATTTTAATATGTTTGCTTTTTTTGGCTGTTGTAGCACAAAACTTTTTAAGTTCTCCCAAAAACAGTTGTTAATTTGTTACAACCGCCCGTTGTCGTTTTTTAACTAAGCTTAACTAATTGTTGCTTATGTTAGCATGTTGTTAAGTTGTTTGGTTGTATTAATTGCTGCCCAAAATTCCTTAAAGCATACTATTATATTTCCGTTTAAATAATATTTTATTTTTTTGTTTTCTGCATTTTAAATTATATTAGGTTTTTCATACTTATAAAGGTTTATTGCATTTTTAAAAAGTTTTTTATTAAAGTTTGTTTGTTTTATTGCTACTGCAGTTAATTCTTTTGTTACTTTTTTAGGCTTTTTTTCTTTAAACGTTAGTTAGTTTTAATTAATTTATTGCGTTCACTTTATTATTTCGCGCAATTTTGTCGCCTTTTACTAAGCATAGATTTTGCATTTATTGTTAGTGCAGTTTTTTGGTCATAAAATTTGCTGTATACATTCCATAGGCCACTATAGGTCTTTGTTAAATACTGCAAATCCTCGTAGGTTTTAGTATACTAATATTACCTTCCTTTTATCTGCTTTATATAAAGGTTGCGTTATAGGTTTCCCGTTTAGTTATTTTAAAAACTACATATGTTATAGTTTCTTTTGCAAATAGATAATATAATAATATGTTACACAGCACATTTAAAAGATTTATCCGTATCCTTTGTTTTTTGGTATTAATTTTGCCGGTTTTTAACTCATTATAACTTTGCTATAATAATGTCCTTTGGCAATAAACTTGGTAATTAAGCTAAATTAATTGCTGGTATTCGTTCCAGCTTCTATTATAAATGCTAAATTATATTGCTATACATTGTTTAAAAATAGCCATATCTTTATATTGTTTTTGGCTTTCAGCATATAAACTGTTGCTATTTTGGCTTTTTTTATTTAAAATTTTTATACGTTTAATATTTCGCCGGAGCATTTTTCTCGTTAAATAAATCTTGCTACAAAGTTTTCTAACTATTTTTATTTAAATTAATAATTATACTTAATATAGCTATATGCATGTCTTTTTAAACAAAATTTCCTTTTAAGCTATCTTTAATATTTATAAGTTAAATTTTTAACTTTTTCCCACATAAAATCCCTAATTTTTTTTAGTTTAATATCTTTTTAATTATTTTTATTATTATTAGTTTAAATAAAATTTTCCTAAGTAGCTATATTTTGCTTGGTTTTATTATTAATGCTTATATTGTATTTTTAGCAATTAATAAAGTTGCAAATACATTTGTTTTATTTTGCTTGTTTTAATTGTTTTATAAAAAGGTGTTTTAAACACATTTATTTTTTTTTTTTTGCATATATTGCAATCTGGTACTTTTTTAATATATTATTATTATAATTAACTTTACTAGTTGCTAATTCTTAACATTGCAATCGTTATAAATAAAGCCTGTTTTGCTTTTTCAAATTATCGCTTTTTTTTAGGCTTATTATAAGCCCGGGCATAGTGTCCTTTTAGATTATAGTTATAACACTTAACCTTGCTTAGGTCTCGCCTTTTTTTTGTTGCATTTAGTTTTATAGGTTTTGTATAAATACCTAATGCTGTTAACTTTATAGTTTGTTTTTTTTTAAGTTGGGTATTTGTTAGGTTTGTTGTTGTTTTTATAAACGTTGTTTATATAACTGGTTGTTAATTTTTATTGCGTTGGCAATATAAATCTCAAGATTATTTAATTATTTGTTTTTATACAACTTATTTTTCACCTTATTTTTTAACCCTTAATAAAAGGCCATTATTAAAGCATTTTTATTAAACCACATTGTTTTAGCTGCTGTTTTTTAAAATTCTACTGCATACTTATATGCAGCTCCTGTTTAAAATATTAAAAGCAGCTTTTTTTTTGCTTGTTTTTTTTCCTTTAAATTTCCGTACATATCGGTTAACGCCGTTTCAAACCCATTATAAAATTCAAATGCTATTTTAGTTTTTTTTTTAGTATTGTTAATATCGTTGTTTGTTATATAATTGTTTATTATAAATTAAAACTATTTTAATGCGTTGCTAGTAAAAAATCCTACAGCTGTTATTACTTTGTTTTTGTTTAATAAAAAACTTTTATTATAATGTTATAAATAAGCTTTTGCTTAAGTTAAAAATCTTTTTAATTGCTTTTAATCGCTATTAAACCTAATTAACTTAACTAATTTAAAAGGCTTAAGCCTTGGTAAACTTATTATTTATGCTTTAAGTTATTAATTTTGCTATTTCAACTGCTTAATTTTATCCTATAAATATATTAAGAAACTTTGCACCATTGCAGGTGTTAGTTTAAGCTGCTATAAAAACATTGTAATTATACACAGTTATTTCCTAAACATTAAATAAATTTAACAATTTAAAATATAATAAACCGTTAATTTATAAAAGCGTTAATACTTAAAGCTCCACGTATTAAATTATACCAAAAGTACAAACGTTATATAATTAGGTTATAACTAAATAATTATTAAAAAATTACTTTTACACAGCTATTTTAAAAAGTTGCTATATACTTAAATTAAATTATAAAATAAAAACTATACTAATTATAAAAAAAACGTCTTGTTATTATATAAACCGTTTCTTTTTTTACTATTCCCTTATGCTTTGTTTGCTTTATAAATCACATAAAGCGCCTGCTTTATCTGCTCTACAAATCTTTTAAAGCATTTGCTTTATCTGCTCTACAGATTTCCTAAAGCATTTACTCTATTTGCTCCACAGAGCTACGTGTCACGTGACCTCTCTTGGGCTGTGGCTTGTCTCCTGGTCCAGCCCAGTACCCCTTATTAGGTCGTTTGGTCACCTTAGTCTCCCAACAGGCCGTCCTTTTGTTGGTTCGTAACAAGCTAAATATATTAAAATTAATGTTTTTAATGTTTAACCATTTTTTTATAAAGCTATTATTAACTTTAATACTAAAGTTAAAGTGAAAATATGCTAAATAATGTTTATAATAATTATTAAACTTTTTAAAACAGCTTTTTATTATAATATATATAATAAATGCTAATTTATTTTTTAATAATTTAATTTATTTATAATAAAATTTGCGATTTATTAAAATAAAAAAGTAAAATGTTTAAAAATAAGGTTTAAGCTTAATAATAATTAAATTTTTTACCATAATAGTTAATGCAATTATTAAATTAGCTATTAACTTAAAAATAAGCCGTTTAATAGCTTTATTTATAATATATTTAACGTAAAAGAAATTTTTTTTGCTAATAACATTAAAGTATAGCATTTTAGTAATAATCTTAGCAGTTTTTTTTAATAAAGGTAAGCTAATATAATTAAGCTTATAATGTTATAGCATTGCTAAATTTAAAAGCTTAAATTATTAAGCTTTAAAAATTAATTTGTTAGCAAATTTATTTAAATAAGCGTTATTTTATATATTATTATTTTATTTTTTAAAGTTTATTAATTTATTTTTAATAGCAATTTAAAAATCATTAGCTTAGCTTTTAATTAAAATTATAATATTTTATAACGCTTATAATAATAATTAAACATTTTTTATAACATAATTATTAAAGCTTTAATAATTAAAATTTTAAGTTTTATTTTTTAAAAATAAAAAAAAGCTTAATTACGTAAAATATAATATAGCTAAAATTTTTTAATTGCTATTTAATAGCGTAAATTTATTAAAAAACTTTTTTAAAAAATAATATAACGCTTTTAAAACAATATTTATATTAAATTTAAAAATATATAGCATTTTTTTAAAAATAAAAGTGCTATATTTTTAGCTTAAATAATATACCTTTAATATAATAATATTTAAACTATATAATGTTAAATTATTATTAATAGTAATTATAAATATAATATAAGCTATAAATTTATTATAATTTATAAATTAGCTAAAATTATTAGCAATATAATATATATTGTTTATATTATATAATTAAAGCAAATTTTTAATTAATTTAAAGTTTATAGTAGCTATTAAATTATAGTTTTTAATAAATATTAAAATAAATTAAATAATAATATTAACGCTTTATTAAAATAAATAATATTAAATTTAAAATATAAATTTATTGCTAATATTAACGTTATTATTATTGTTTTTAAAAACGTTAATTAATTTAAAGCTAACTTTTTTTTTATTGCTATTTTACTATTTATTAAGCGTTTTAAGCGGCTAAGATATAGCGTTATTAATAGCTAAAGCAAGGTTTTTTAAGCTTTATAGCGTTTTTTTTTTAAAAGTTGCAAAGGTTTTACAAAGCATTTGCTATAAAAGTTTTTATTAAAACATATAATAATATTTTTTTTATAACAGTATTAAAGCTTAAATTAGCTTTAAAAGTTTAAAAAGTTTAATATATTTAGCTTATTTAAGCAGGATAACTAAACTTTAAAGCTTTAAAATAATTATTACAAAGGTTAACCTTTTATAATACCGCATTTTTTTTTGCTAATTTAGCTATAATAGTGTTAAATTTAACATTAAACATATTAAGGTTATTTTTAATAATAAATATTAAAGTTATTATTTAGCTTATAAAAAGTTTAAAAAGTTTAAAACGCTATTATTAAATTATTTTAATAACTAATATTAAATTATAATATTAAACTATAATTATTTTATAGCAATAATAATATTATAGCTTAATTTAAATTATTATAAGCTTTTAAAATAATAAGTTTAGCAATAAAATTAAGTAATTTAATAACTTTAAAAATAATTATAATATTTTAAAGCTAAAAATTATAATTAATTTATTTTTATAATTTTTACTTTTTAAAAAAACTATTAATATATTTAGCTATTTTATAGCTAATTTATTTTTAAATTATAATAAAAGCTGTAAAGCTAGCTATAAGTTTAAAAATAAATATAATAGCAAAAATAAATATATTTACATTATTAATAGCTTAAAAAACTAAAACATAAATCGATAAGTTTAATATAGCAATAAAAATAGCATATATAAAGGCATAAACGCTTTTAATAGCATTTTAAAATTTTTTAATAATATTTTAAAACATTTAAACAGCAGTTTTTATAGCGGTAATTTAAATATTAAAATATTATAAAATAACGTTATAAATAATAATTATAGCTTTTGCACGCTAAATTAATTAAATAATAATAGCAAAAGATTAATAATTTTTAAAATTATTAATAGCTATAATAAATTAATAAATATATATTAGCATAATAAAAAGCAAAGGTAAAAAATAAAAACAAACCCTTTATTTATAATAATTAAAAAAATTAATATATTGCTAAAAATAATAATTAGCAAAAAAATAATAAATATTTTAACTAAAAATATAGCATTATATAAATTTTTAACAGTAAATATGCCAAGCTTATAATTTATTAAAAATAAATATTAATTATAACATATATAAGTATAATATTACAATTAATTAACAATTGCTAAAAAATAACTAAAAAAAATATAAAAAATAAATATAATATTAAAAATAAAAAATATAATAAGCAATAATCATTATATTAAATAAAATAGCTAAAAAAATAATTAAATTGCTTAATTATTTAAATAATTAAAATATAAAAAAATTTTAAAGCTTATATATTTTAAATTATAATAAATTTAATATTAATAACATAAAATATATAATATATTATTTATTTAAATAAAAAAAAATTAGCTAATATAATTATATTAAATAAAATTTATAATTATTTAAGTTAGCGCTGCTAATAATATTATTTAATAAAAAATATAAATTAATTAGCTTATTTTACACTAAATGCCATAGTTTATAATTAACCTTAAAATAAATATTTTATAATAAATACTTTATATATAACAACTTTATAATAAATACTTTATACTTTATTTATATTTATTAAAAAATGGTTATTTTATAACGTTATATTTATAGCTTAATAGCTTTATAAATAATATTTATAAGCAATTTATAAGCCTAGGTTTAATGCTTATATAATTTTATATTTATTATGCTAAAGTTTTATATACATTTTATATTTTAGCTTAATATTAATAAAGCTTTATAATTAATTTATATAAGCTTTATTTATATTTAAAATTAATATAGGTTAATTTACAAAAGTTTTTAAAGTAATTATTTACTAAAGTATAGCTAATTAATAGCCACTATAAAAGCACTTAAGGTAGCCTACTATAAAATATAGCATAATTATTTAAAAAATATATGCTATAGCTAGCTTAAAAGCCTTTATAGCTTGTTTAATATAATATATATAACATAAGCTTTAATTAGCTTTATAACACCTATATTTGCCCACTAATTTTAATAATTATAATATAAGGTTAATTAACTATGCTTATATACTTGCTTTATTTAAGCTTAAATAATATTTAATTAAATTATAAAAAATATAACAAAGTTTAAAATTGCAAAGCTATTTTTAAAAGTTTATTTATATAATATTTTTAATTTATTATTATTATAATAAATTTTATATAAAATAACTTAATAATATTATATATTATAATAACAAATATATATATTTCTTTATAACTAGGCCTGCATTTAGTACTTAAACCAGCTATGCGCCAAACTTAAAAGTGAACTTACGCCACAGTTAAAAAATTGCGCTAGCTGGTCTAAGCCTGAGATAACCAAGCCCCACAAGGGTCTAACAACTAGTAGGTACCCTAATAAATGCATATAACTAGTACCTAAATGCAACCTCTCAGCTGTGAGCTAATATGCTAGTAAAGCATAACAAATTCTCGCAATACCTCTTCAGATTTCTACCATTGACTTCATGAGCTACCTACCTCCTCCCTACCTCCGCCCTACCTACCATATGGGTGCCCAGGGTATGATGTACCTAGACATTTCTGTATATCTTACTTTTCGATATCAAGTATTCATCTCTACCTGTTTCTATCCGTTCACCTCCAATGTAATACCCATCCTACGATATTATGGCCACCTTTCCAGTCAGAAACAATAAATTTAGTGCATTAACTCAATAACTCCACGTTGCCAACTGCACATATGGATCCCTGCCAACCAGCCGAGTTTCGCCTATTGTGTCTGTGTGGGTATATATCAATGTCAGCTATTGGCCTAGTACGTGAGCATCGATCCACGCTTGATGCTACCGACTCTGCCATGAATGGGGCCATCCTGAATGGGCATATGAAAATAGATATGCAGTGGTTAGGCCGCTTCTCCATACACCGCCTAGCATGCCCGTCGTCGTGGATCACACTCGCTAGTCCAGGGTAGGGTGTCCTCGGGTGTCCTCTCGGCCACGCCCCTTGTTAGGCGCTATCTCCTTTGTTAGTGTACCCGTTCTGCTGAAGGAAGAAGATGCCGAGGCACAGAGTGTCTGGGTGGCGTCAATCTCTCTCTATCCCCAAACCTGCCAACTTGAACTAACATGCGTTTATGTAACAGGCCTGCCAGAATGATTGTTTCAACAGCACAATATCGTACATTCTTGTAGTCTTAAGTACAATACATCTGCAGCCGCTTGTACAAAATCCATTGTACCATTGTTCTTAATTTCCGCCATATGTTGTTGTCTCTTATCCCTCACCTCCACCGCGTGTAGGACCAAACACCGCCGAGTGTAGCTTTCCCGCATCCCTGAGTACGCGTCGAGAGCCGTCTTGTAGAATCGACGTAACCCTGAGAACATATTACTGAAGAAAAAAAACATAGCTAGATATATTCTGTCTTGTGCCTGCAGTTGCAAAATGCCTGGTGAGTTTGCCTTTCTACCAATTATTGGCTATCTGCGTGTAAGCACTTAACACTAACATTACCATTGCACAAAATAAGTTCCCTTGGCTTTAACGGTACCGGCTGCCGTTGCAGCGCTGGCCTACCTCAACGCGAAAACCTCATTTTGGTACGATAAGAAACTTGCAAAGGGCATGATACTAGCGCTGTACCATGCCAATAGGCGCGAGTCTTCAGATCGTGCCAACCTCTTCTATCGTCTAGAGGAGATCGCCACCGGCAAGTCAGCCAGTCGGGTGGGCATTCTATTCGAGGATCGATCATGGACGTATGTTCAGATGTACGAGGCCGCTCTTAAGTACGGAAACTATTTCAAGTCCAAGTTTGATCTAAAGCCCAAAGACATCGTCGCACTGGACCTCATGAACTCCGATCATTTTCTTTTGATCATTTTTGGTTTGTGGTCGATCGGCTGTAAAGCGGCGTTCATAAACTACAACTTAACTGGCGACGCACTGTGTCACTGCGTGAAGATATCGAACTCGGTATTGCTTTTGGTTGATGCAGATGTTGAGTCTAATGTGGATGAAGATGTCCGTCTGAAGCTCGGGAACTTGAGGATTGAGTCCTTCACCCCAGAATTCATTTCGGCGGCCTTGGCCGTAGATCCGGTACGGCCACCGAACGACGTTCGCTCCGGGGATATCGGCCGAGATATGGCCGGTCTCATATATACGTCGGGTACCACAGGGCTTCCGAAAGCGGCTATTATATCTTGGAATAAGATCACGACAGCCTCAAACTACGTAAAAGGGTGGCTGAACACCCAACCTTCTGACATATTATACACTGTATGTCGAATTCATCTTCCAGTTGAAATTCGTTAGCTAACCAGAGTGTTTCAGCCTATGCCATTGTATCATTCATCCGCCCTAATCATAGGATTCTTCCACTGTTTCGAGGCCGAAGCGACCTTTGCTGTCGGTCGCAAGTTCTCTACAAAGACATTCTGGAAAGATGTACGCAAGCACAACGCTACTGCAATCCAATACGTAGGGGAGACTTTGCGATACCTGAATATAGCCAAACCAGAGATCGATCCAGACACCGGAGAAAATCTCGACAAGAAGCACAGTGTGCGCTTAGCAATTGGGAATGGATTGCGCCCGGATGTGTGGGCCAAATTCCAGGAACGCTTTGGAATCGAAAGCATCGGCGAGTTCTACTCCGCCACTGAAGGGTTCGGGGCTACATGGAATTATTCGCGTAATGATTTCGCCCGGGGTGCCATTGGACGTAACGGGTGGCTCTTTGGTCTGTTCATGAAGAGCAGGAACGCCTTTGTAGAGCGCGATCCCGAAACAGATGAGCCCTATCGAGATCCAAAGACGGGGTTTTGCGTTGCCGTCCCTCGTGGTGAAGTTGGTGAGATGCTGTACTTATTGCCGGAGGATGCGGAACAATCGTTCCAGGGATACTACAACAATGACAAAGCAACGAACAGCAAGGTTATTCGTGACGTTTTCAAGAAGGGGGACAAGTACTTCCGGACGGGAGATCTGATCAGCTGGGACCCCGAAGGGCGAATATACTTCCACGACCGCATCGGCGACACGTTCCGATGGAAGAGTGAGAACGTGGCGACGACTGAAGTCAGTGCCACGATAGGTCTTCATCCAGCCGTTGAGGAGGCCAATGTTTATGGCGTGCAACTCCCGCACCACGACGGCCGGGCGGGATGTGCCGCGATTGCGCTCAAGACCACCCCCGATCAAACACTTCTCCAGTCGTTGGCTAGTCACGCCAAAGCCAAGCTCCCCAAATACGCTGTGCCGATCTTCCTGCGTCTCGGAAAGGGATTGTCTGCCGCAGTTACGGGCACCAACAAGCAGCAGAAACACAACCTCAGGGTGGAAGGTGTCGACCCTACGAAAGTAGGGGACGATGAGCTGTACTGGCTCAAAGGTGATACGTATGTTAGGTTTGACAAGGAAGACTGGGATCGAATGAACGCCGGTCAAGTCAAATTATAGATAGCTCAAAGTCTTGCTTTGGGTACCCGAGCAATGCGTATTTATGGATCTATACGATGTATAAAAAGCAGTTATACTAAGATGACGATAGGAATACGAACAAGATGTTCGCAGTTATCAATGTGTCTAAGAAGAATGAATTACAAGTCTCCCAATTTCATCTACCTTGCTCGAATAAATATAAGTGACTTTGATGACTTATGGGTTTAACGCCTTACGACCAAAACTTGTTACGGGGTTAGGTTATTTGAGATGTTCATGTAACACAACTTGCCTAACCCACTACATCATGTAGTGGGTACTTGGGTAATAAAAGCACCCCTACAGTGTTGCCCCGCCCCCACCATCAAATTCACTCCATCATCCCATACCTGCCCCTCCAAAATTTCAAACCGCTATCTTCCATCTTTTTAAGTTCAAGATCAAATTTGCCCTTGTTTCGAAATCGGCAGCTAACCCCAAGGACTTTCGCCATGTCCACAGGTCTTCAGGCAGCACCTGTTCTCTCAACACCAGCTGAATACATTTTCGAAGACCCGACTCCTTCCGTTCCGAACCAAGAAAATCGCCCAGATAGATCCGACGATGAGCTATTCGCAGTCTACGAGATCGCCCGGACGGTGGCAGAGATCCAGAGACAAAACTGGACCAGGGTCGCCCTCCAATTTCCAGATGCAATGTTAGCCGATGCACCCTGGGTTGTAGAAGCGTTAGACCGAGAACTTATAAAGCTCGATGACTTTAACGATAACTCGGCCATCAAGAGTACAGAGCAAGACGCAAGCGCAACAGAAGACACGCAACGGAGACAAAGACCAAGGAGACGACTCTACATACTTGCGGACACATCATATAGCGCGTGCTGTGTCGATGAGATTGCCGCAGAACATGCAGATGCCGATGCGGTCGTCCACTACGGCCGAGCCTGTCTGAGCCCGACGGCGAGGTTACCCGTGTTACACATCTTCACTAGGCAGGAGTTGGACCACAATGTCGTCGCCGAACGATTTGCGCAAGAGTTCAAGGAAAAGGAGACAAAGGCTATCATCATGGCCGACGTCATGTTCCAGGAACATGTAGCGCCCGTCTGCGCCGTGCTCGCGACTCGGGGCTATAGCCATGTTGTCGCAACCGAAACTATACGTGACCCCTCGAGCACGATACCAAATCGCAGTGTACCGTCACTAGAGCCTGCATCAGCCGAAAAGCACGACTACAATCTTCACGAATACCATTTGTTTCACATCTCGACACCACCGACCTCGCTACTCCTGACACTCTCTTCCCGTCTCGCGTCCCTGAGCATATATCCCACACCGTCATCTCCCTATATAACAACTCTTTCGTCGCCCGACCCAAGCGCCGCACCACGCATGCTCGGCCGACGGTATGCCCTCGTACTTCAACTTGCCACCGCTTCTATTATTGGAATATTAGTCAACACCCTATCAGTTAAGAACTACATGTCCACTATCAGCGCATTACGGGAGCAGATTGCTGCTGCTGGCAAGAAAAGTTATACTATTGTTGTCGGGAAGCTG
The DNA here is from genome assembly GCA_022385695.1 of Xylaria arbuscula. Classification (NCBI taxonomy): domain Eukaryota; kingdom Fungi; phylum Ascomycota; class Sordariomycetes; order Xylariales; family Xylariaceae; genus Xylaria; species Xylaria arbuscula. The sequence continues at coordinate 261,962 of MU279344.1, forward strand.
AATGCTGCCAAATTAGCCAACTTTGCCGAGATAGACGGCTGGGTGGTCGTGGGATGTTGGGAGAGTGGCCTTGTCGACCAGGACGGATTGTTCAAGCCCGTCGTCACACCTTTCGAGATGACGCTGGCACTGCAAAGCGACGAAACCAGAATATGGACTGGAGAATGGTGGGGTGGTATCGAAGGGGTAAAAAGCGAGGAAGGCCCCAGTGCAGAGTCTACAGAACCACAGGAACAGGTTCAAGAAAAGACAGCTGGAGAAATCGAGGAGGGAGGTATTGATGACGAAGAGTCGGAACCTCCTGTTTTTGACCTGCGTACTGGCAAGCTTGTCAGCAACTCACGCCCAATGCGCGTTGCCATTCGAAGCGCTCCTCCAGTCGGAAACAGTGCGCAGTCCAACGGCGATACTACTACAGCTCAATCAGTAGGCTCTGCTGTGGTGAAGAGGAGTACTGGAGAGATAGCCCTCGTTAATGGTGTCGCGAGTCCTGGTGCTGAGTTCTTGCGATCGAAACGAACATGGCAAGGCCTAGGTAGCGACTTCAATCCGGGCGAGGACGAGGCGAGTACGGTCATAGAAGAGGGCCGAAGTGGTGTTGCGAGAGGGTATACAGTGGGGGTAGAGCAGACAAGAAGCTGAGATGCGCCTACAAAAGGTTAATTGCAACAGCATAATGTCCTGGCTCTGACAGAACTACCTATACCACCTTGACTCTCAGTAAGAGTTTCCTGGCTCGCCATGTGTAATATTACACAGGTATTGGCAGATGTGGTCACCAACATTAACCAGCAGCGCAAGTTGCGAGCAGTTGGCTGGCGAAATGTTGACCGTAGCCAGGGGTTGACAATTAAGCCCTTCGTGGCCGAACGCCGCCGCCGTCTCCCTCAGCTTCGCCCACGAGCCTTGGCGTTCCTCGTGCGTGGCGGCTTATGGCTGCTGCATGAAATTCGCAGTCAGGGCGTTAAAGATGTTGGGGGTGCTTGGTTGGACAAGGCTCGTACCATGGTACACTCCCCATTCAAATTATCGAGTGCGCTTTACTCTCGAAGATGGGCCACTGTTGTGCGAATTAGTAAAGCGGCAGTTGAGCTCTTCGCCCAGAATCAGGGGTGAAAGTCCATATAGCAATATTATTTATGGCATAGCCAGAAAATTTGACGCATTGAGATGTAAATAGTCGTAATTCTATCTTGCATAAAACTCTGACTCTATTTTGCTTCTTAAATCGCGTACTCTTCCAACTGCTTGATGACGTACCAAGCGGCGACGATGTGTTTCCCCTCGGAACCTTTAATCGTGATCTACAATATAATCGACAGTAAGTACCCAATCTCGCACATTCAGATTCAAGAGAACCAGCGTAGTAACTAACTAACATACAAGTAGTGAATTGCTACCTTATCTTATAATAGTAGTAGTCGTAGAGCATTACATCATAATCGTATCAAGCACAAAGCCTGAATCGCTCCAAAGCTTTATACTTCCGCCCGTCTGTCGCTTCCCAAAAAAAGACAATAGTCTTCCATGTCAGGTCCTAGCTTATGTACCTTCGGGGTGCATATAGTTGCTATATCCCTCATTTGATTCCCGTTCTATACTCCATCCTGTCCGATCCGAATTATACCTCATATACACATTTGAAATTTAGAAAATGAAAAGGGGATCTGACGGTATCACCAATTCGCTCAATCGCTCAATCAATTGGGATTGGCTCCGTTTGGGAACCAATCGCAGTTCCACGCCAGACATGGGAAGCTCAATCGCGCCGTCAAACCGCCTCAGACGTACACGCGTCGATGCGAGTGGTGCGAGCTATGCCGCGAGTGCGGCGCCTGGCTGGAGCGATGGCTATGGCGATGAGAGTGGTTCTCGCGCACATACGTCTTGCGGTCGCGAGCGCCCATCCTATCCCCATGCAGACAGGCGAGGACAGCAGTGAAGAAGAAAAAGATAGTATTCAGGATGCCAAAGGCGAAAGAAGCCTTGAGCATGGCGCACGACTTGTCGACGCCCACGCTCACGCCGTTGAGCGAGGCGCTGCCGAAGATGCCGAGGGACACGTCGACGGCGGAACCGCGGGCGACGTGCGTGCAGTCGGCGTCGGTGATCCACCGCAGCTCGTAGACGGCGCCGATGAAGGCGCCTACGAAGAGGATGTCGATCACCGCTACGAAGGTGGCGTTTGTTGAGGATCGGTGGTACGAGAAGAGCGTGAAGATTGCCCAGGCTGCGGCTAGGACGGAGACGATGAAGAGGATTAGGATGTAGGTTGGTGTTAGCGCGTTGAGGCTGTTGTAGCCGTCTACGAAGTAGGCGAGGAGGCCTATCGTTGGGATCTATGTTATCAGGCGAGGTTAGTTGGTTTTCGCGGTTTTCTGTGTGGAACGAATGATACTGTTGCTGGGGGCCGAGGGGCGTCGCATGAATTGGGGTTCGAAGATGAGAGGTAAAGCTTACCAATGTGATGATCTGCAGGAATCGCCAAAAGGCGAAGAAAATGGCGAACAGCATCTTGTTCTCTATGCTCGTTGTGTGATGCGATCTAAGTTCCTTTTTTCTTTTGCGACCCGGTTGTCTGCGAACTTGGAGTTGGAGGTGAGGGTATTGTCGAGAAAAGGCGGGGTTGCGCGATGTAGTAAGACGAGGCCGTCCTACGAAGTTGGCGACAGCGAGTTGGATGTAGGTGCCAGTGCGGCGCAACGGGACGCCAAGAACTATTACGACCGTAAGACCTCTCAATGAAGGATGCGTCGCTCAGTTAGAATGGGTAAATTGCAGGTTGAAATGATACTACATATATCATATGCAGTATACTGCAAGAAAGTGGAATACAGATAGATATGGTGTGAAGAACAGATTACCGAGTGCGTTGATGGCGACGACCAGATATAATAGTAACGAATAATTAGAAGGCTGGGGATGGCTAAGGAGATCTGGACGACGATCCCTTAGCCATGCGCTACTGAGACAGGGCTGCAGCAACGTGGTGGTGGGATGTGCGCCCTACTAGCTAGTGTACACAGAAGAGAACAGGGATTTTGCCCGGTTTTTGTTCCTTGCTGTGATTAGAACACTGCGGCGCATTACCTGGTTTTGACCCTTGTTGTTAGTTGTTCTACTAAGTATGTATCGTATACTACAGATATCGCTATATGTACCTGGGTAAAAACAATACTATACAAGCATGTTATGTCTTGGTGTTGCGCGACTAGATAATTGATATGACGTCTGTTGGGGAAGATGGACAGCCCGAGATCTGGGGCCGGGGGATAGGAGATCCCTTGGTGCGGCACCTGGGTTGGCTTCTTAACTGAAGGTGGGCACGCTAATCTGAGCAACGCTCAGTCATAGAGACGCACACCCATCTACAACCTGATTCACTACAATTCCAAAGATTTAGATTGCATTAGATTTGACGAATGAATAGGGATTTTCTGTACTAGTATGACCGTGTCGAGAATCCGAAAGGTCTGATCGAATGAATGCCATGCGTTGCACCATGAGTTCTACACTAGCAATTAGGTAGCGCTCTTGAAAATCAGCGGGGCTGGGATGGCGTTAGGGTGCTCTTCCCGAGATAGGAAGAGCCTAGCTGAATCCATGTAATGTGAGTGGCTGGTCGCTGGCGGGCGTTTCCGTACAACATCAAGTCAGTGCGCAGCCGAACCGTAGATTTGGGAAAATCTACATCTGCATCTGCATCATATCTATATGAAACTGCATTTTACGTTATACTCCTATCCTTAGCTGAGATATAAATGTTGTACCTATTCATGTTAGTTTATATTTGGCCTTTCTTGATGCTGGTTGCATTATTCAGTCTTTACTAGCTACAGTTGGTGTTGTATGCTACCCCTCTTTGGTCGTTCTGACATTGCTTCTTCGTGGTGGAAACTTTATCGCAACGCGTATTACCTATACCTATCATGAAGTATCTCGTTATATGACACAATTGGTCAACTGCCCTAACCTACGCTTATCTCTTAAGCTGATATAGAATTTACAGTAACTCTTCAGTTTGCCATAGTATGTCTATGTAGGAGATGAAACACAAAAGGGGTTCATGTTTCGTTGGCAATGAAACAAACGAACGAACGTGCGAAACAAAGAAGGAGATGGGACGCAGATAATAACAATGTTGTTGTAGAATAACAATGGAAACACTGAGTATGAAAGAAATGTCTATATAATCTGCCAAATTTTACGTGTTCTCTTTGTTGCTTCAGACCGACATCGTTGCCTCTGACAACCTAAGCACAAAATGTTTTCCGGACAAGCTACAGTCGACGCCCACATTTTTGAATTCTGGGATGTCTTCATTGAAGAGGTTCCCAGGGTTCCAACAGTGGATGAGCTCATCTGTCGAGTTGTCGCCGTCAGCTTCCCAGAGGGTCTTGTAACAGATAGAACTGGGGCACTGATCAACCCTCCTATAGATGCTAGTATCGCGAGCAAGCAGATCCTGTTCACACTCAAAACAGCAATCGAGACTGAGAAAGATTTCTGGTTTAGGCAGTTGCGTTTGTGTCGCGTCTACACACCTTACGGATGGGGTGTGAGGTTAAGTGCCAATGTTGCCATTACGGAGGCCGAGACTCAGATTCTCGATGCTCTTGAATGGGTTGGGAATATTTACCGTCTCGACACTCTCTTTTGGCAGGCTTTCGACAGAACTGAGGAATATTGTAGAAACAATGACCGAAGAATCGAGTGGGGGCCATTTCAACAAAAACGATAATCATCTACAGATATTATACAAATAGGTAAGTGTCGAATAATACCGAAAAATATGGAGTAGATATTCAACTAATAATTGGAATCCAATAAATTGTGCTGGGATCTATTAGAAGCAACTCGTGACTCTTTTCACTCGTATAGAAGGAGAGCGCAAATACTATAATGAATCATACCTAATCCAGCAAGCTTTCAAACAAGAACAAATTTAGAATCTACATAATTTCAGTAATGGACAGCGGATCTAACTTTAAACTATCAATCTAGTATCATAGCGATAACCAAAGCTGTCACCGACCAACGGTCTGAGGACTATCATTCATCAGTCCAAAGCTGCATTAATTAATTAAACAGATTTATTATTGTAGTCCGAATATCTTCATGCGGGACAAAGTCCGACATCGATGGCCTCATGGAGGGCATAGGAGATGTGGTAGTATGCTATTCACGAATGTACATTTGCGACCCTAGAAATTCTTATGTCTTTCAAATCATGTAATTCATAATCATTCAGTTTAAATATATCACTGGATAAGGCATCCTAGGGTAAATCCCGTTGATAGCTTAACGTGTATTCAAATCGTATCATATTTGGTCAGAAGCAAACCTGGTAATGGTATTTACCTTCTTCCATCCCCTCTCCTTTTGTCTCGGTTGGCTTCAACTTGCTAACAATGTGAGATGAGTTCAGTAATATGGTTAGCCCGTTGTGAACTGGAATAGCCTAACTACCCAAATCTTTTACATAAACAGTCGGTGCCAAGAAAAAACGTGGCAGGAGGGAAGTTACGTTCAGTGCAGAAGGCAAGGCAGCAAACCTCCTAAGTACCAACGTACTTACATATCAGAGTTACAACAACACGCATTACCCTAGCAATGCCAGCTATCAAAAAACTAGGCACTTAACCAATAGCAAGCCATACAACTTTCTGTTTCCTTGGAAGCATTCTTGATGCTTCTATCCACCACCCTATCTTTCCACCTTCAACATTCTTATCAAGTTCCGTGTTCTTTCCCATATTCCGGGTAGCCGGCGGCTGCGTTCTCATAACATGGCAGATCAACATGAGCACGCTGGTCTCTCCTGCAGCAACGCGAACGAGGGCCATGCTGCTCACCCGTTCTGTCCTTTTTGTGGAATGGAAGATGAAGCTGCTCTCAAAAGCTGCACTCTCTGCGACAATCCTGACGCCAATATGCATTGTCCAATTTGTGGAACGGTAAGTGACTTCATCTTCTGCTCTTTCACTTACTTACCTCAGCCTCGGTTATAGCGCTACTGTAACCGACAATGTTACACCAAAGATTGGCCTCACCATAAATCTCTTTGCAAGGCCGCCAGAGATGAGTTTAATGTCAACAAGGCCCCGCTCAACAGCGTGCGAGCCATTCTCTTCCCTGAGCACTCCAAAAAGCCAACTTGGACCTGGATCCACCTCAAGACTCTCGATATCTCCATTATCAGAGCTCTCGGCATCAACATGAAGAGTCCGTTCAAGAAATCCTATAATAAGTTGTTTGTGGAAGACATCAATCAAACACTCGTACATCGCAAGATTGGTCACGGCATCCGACAATTCCACGCTCAAGATTCACGCGTTGGCGGTGTCGGTGGTGTGAATAAGTCCATCTTTGCACTTGGCGATCCAGGAAGTCTCGGAGCTTATTTCGGTTCCGCTATCTGCCTTTGTTATCGCACCATTTACGAACCCCAGGGCGTCAAAGTATGCTACGAGAATGCCTCTCCCCGCGATCTACGCATGATCATTGAATGGGTTTATACCCGACCAGACAATCCATTCGTTTCAAAACTCTACCGTCTTCCTCTCAAATTTTACTGTCAGCCCAGAGAAGAAGTATCACTTTGGCCAGCTGTGAAAATTCTTTGCGATGGTGACAAGACCCGTCTGCGCGCATTGTCAGGCTCGTTGCCTGATAAATTCCAGAATGTTCAGGTTCTATCCAAAGCTGTCGGCCAGATACGATGCCCGTGCGTGCTTGCCGAATTGGCCAGACTTCCATGGGTTATCCAGCCATGTCTAACCATGCTTGATCCCATCACCGAGGGAGACAAACCTGACCTCTTAAAAAACTGGCACGGTCGTACTCTCGCCCAAGATTCGATGGAATCATTCAAGTGTTGGACTTTCGACTATTCTAACTGGAATCCGGGGTATCTTAAGTCGACGTACTGCGGCTCTATTCTCATCATGCATGAGCGTGGTTGCATGATTGACAAGCTACACGTTGACTGCTTCACCCAGTATGCGGACCTGGTCTTGAATATGGCCACCTCCATGTTCAAGAAAGATAACGGAGAAGGAACCGCTCGAATAGTAACTAGAAGCGAAGATTTATGGAGCGTTCTCACCAAACAAGGGTTTGAAGAGTTCTGGGCGGGTTACATCAGTGCCAAACTCGGAAAGCTTGCTTCGGCTTTCCCATCGCCTTATAATGATACCTACGCCGGCGAGAAGGACCCAGTGCCGGTGCCTGAAGAGGAAACCAGGGAGGCACGTGAACAAATGGAGAGTCTTCTTTTAGAGGGGGCTTAGATATACTGAACCACCGCGTTTATGGCGTTTAGATAACCACCTGGTAAAAGATGGGGTCACGCGATAAGTTGCAATACTCCCGTGAACAAACTCTATGCAGCGTTACTTTTTACCTAGTATGGTAGCGTAAGCTCAGTATAGTAGCTTAGCCTTGCAAGTTGATTTTGCTTCTAGGAATAATGATGAGCTAGCTAATAACAAAAGTCTTCTGATTCGCTACATCTGGTTTGTTAACGCGAAATAGGAAATCTAACCAGGTTGTATCGTCGCGTTAACAAGACCCCTGGCGGTTAGCGGATGGGTCAGCGGTTAGCGGTTGGCGGAGATCATATTGTTGGTAACACTTGCATTAGTGACGGCGCAGCAGCTTTCTTGAAACTGCTCTAGAGTCTAGAGTATGTATGTATATTAAGTAGTCAAGCGCTTCATCGTGAAGAGTAATGCTTTCATGCGACACAAAAATCATGCAAAGCTCTACACTCGACCTTCGCCATCTAGGGTTGTGCTAGGTGCAAAAATAATTCCTTCCAAAACTTTCCACTTCCAGCCCTTACTACTCACCATAATTGTGAGTGAGGTCAAATGTTAGACCATTCAGTATAGCCCACACTCTCGTTACATCCGGGACTAAGGGATGGAGGATCAAGAGCGGATGGCTGAGCTGCCACAACAAAACGGCTTGCATTCCGTAGGCCGTTATAAGTACCAATCAGTCCTTCCCGAGGATTCTCGGACTTCAGATGCAGTAGCCAACTATTCGACCAAGACGCCGCTGCCTTGGAGACCGGTCTACCTACGACGAGCTGTTCTACTCAGCTTCGCTGCCCTTTTCATTCTCATTGCCATCGCCATCGGAGGTCTTCTTGCCGTCTCAAACAAGAACAATGGGATTGCTACCGCCAACTCTACAGAACACTATCTGTGGACCTATGGGCCAACGGCCTTTCTCACCGCGGTTGCTGCAGTCTGGGCGCGTACCGAATATCAGAGCAAATTAGTAGCACCTTGGATTCGCTTGTCACGGCATCGCCAAACAGGAGACGGGAATCCTGCCTCTCGCACAGTGCTGCTCGACTATGTCTCTGAATTCTCGATAATTGCGGTTTTCAGGTCTTTACGCTACAGAGATTTCACGGTATCAATCACAACCTTAGTATCACTTATCATTAAAGTATTGATTGTTCTCTCAAGCAGTTTAATCTACCTTGATACCACAACTTACACCAAGGATTCTTACCCTTTGGTACTTCAAAACAGATTCGTCGACAGCAAAGCCAGACTTGCCAATGCAGGTTCCCTTTCGTTGTACATTCTGAGAGGCTTGAAAGTTCACAACTTGACATTCCCGGATGGCATATCGAGTGAATACGCGTATCAGTCTGTGCAGACAGACTTACCCGGCATCTCACAGTCACGAGTGATTACTGATGGGCTGAAGAACTCGCTCCAATGCGAAGCTGTTGAGGTGGAATTAGTAGGAGCTCAGCATCTGGACCTCTACGTACCGGAGGTGAATATTACCATCTCGTCTCCTAGCTGTAACGTGGCGTCATTCGCTTTCCAGTTTGACTGGACCACGGCAGTGAACAACTCGGAGGTGATAAAATTGTTTGACAGAGTCCAATGCGAAGCAGTTAAGGGCGATAATGGGAGGAGACTTCTAGCACTCTATGGAAGACTACACTACCACCTCGACACTTCGCGAAATACTACAAGCTCTATCCACAAATACGCGGATTTAACGCTTCACTCGGCGCAGTTACTATGCACACCAACATATGCCATTGACAGGGTTGAAGTGACCCGGAACGGTACACATACGATATCTATAATGCCCCTTCAAATGGCAACCAGCCGGATGCTTGACTCTGTCTCGGCATGGGATATATTGGACGCGCAATTTGAGGCCAATGCCGAGACTGGCAAAGCGGATAGTGGTATATGGGAAGGTCTCCCAACAGACGACTCCCAAGCTGCAACCCTTTTGGACCCTACCGTTTTACAGGACTATGTTGAAGTATATTACCAACAGATTACTGCAGCTGTTTGCAAGACATCATTAATGGAACCGGTTCAAGAAACCGCATCCGGCTCGGTGACGCTTGTTGCGGACCGTCTTTTTATACACTCCTCGGTCGCTCTGGCAATGGTTGTGTTACTTATTATCTGTATCCTTCTTACTGCAACTGCGGTTTTCATCGTTCCACAACACGGATTCTTACCAAACAGCACAAGCACCTTATTTAATTCGATACCGCTCTTCCTATGGAGCCGCGAACTATTAGACTGGCTACGCTATGCCGGAGCATCGGACGGATCCAACCTTTCTCGGTCACTTGAATCATCTACATTTGAATCAGGGCTCGCCTATGATATCGTCCCCGATCAACCCCAATACTGGATTGATATTGATACGAAGGAAGAAAACCAGGGCCAGAACCATGACCATTCTCCTCAGATAAATTCGAAGAATAGCCATCCTGCCATTCTTCACCCTATATCGCGCTTAGGACTCTGTTTAGTCGTTGCAGGTATTATGATCGCTTTGGAGCTCTTGCTACATCAATCGAATCTTGAAGATGGCCTTGGGGACATCAACGCGGACGGTGAAAACTATATACATTACGCTTGGACCGTCGTTCCGGCGGTCGTTTTTGGAGCTTTGTCAATGACTTACTCTGCCGTGGACTTCAAAATCAGATCTCTAGCCCCCTATATGGCTCTCAAGGGTTATGTGTCCAAAGACGTGTTCACGCATCTAGAACTTCTAGATATGGCCATCCCTGTGGCTATGTATAAGGAACTCAGACTCAAAACACCCTGGGCTCTTGCTACAACTGCAGCTCTTTTGTTTGCGTCATTATTTACGACGCTATCGGCGTCGCTATTTCAAGAACTGGTAATACCGAGTACGACATCTATTGAACTCCGAGCTAACCAGTCTTTCCTTTTTGATGACACCACAAACCAGGTCACTTACGATGTTGCTTCTTTAATCTTTGAGAGCAACCTTTCATTCCCTCGCTTTACATTCAACGACCTGGCGTTTCCACAGCTTCTGCCTTCGCATTTACCCTCTTCCAACAACACTTATCTAAATGACTCGGCCCTTTCTATATCAGCTGTAATTCCTGCATTGCGTGTACGAATGGATTGCCGGTCGTATAAACCCGCTAGCATCCATACGAACCTCACCCTAAACTATACTGATAAGTTTGGGACTCATAATCCTCTCGCAGTTATCATCGACGAAGAAAACTGCAATCCATCACTTTTAGCCAACGACCTCACGTTTGAGACTTTTCCTAATACAACTTACTTTACCTATGATATTACGGGTCAATTCCTGGGAGGGAGCTGCAGTAACCTCCTCTATCTCTGGGGAAAGATTGATTACGCTACTAGCCCGATCATACAGCACATTGAGGCTATAGGATGCAACTCTACATTTGAAGCCGTAGACGTCAACACTACGTTTGTCGGGCTCGACCTCGATATTGATGTCGAAAAACCCCCACTTCCACTTGAAGCAACGGCTCGAAACACATCATTCAACAATGCATACCTGCCAGCCTTTGACATACAGATCGACGGGTACAGCACTCTAGCCAGCATTGATATCTACCCGCAAAAATTAAGCCCCCTTTTTGCTCTGATGGTTACCTCTCCTTGGGCTATACCTATATCAGCCCTAGGAGATCCTACAGCAAGTGACAGTGTTATAGACGCTATCAGACTGCATCATGGCATTATTCAAGCACAGACACTGGCAAACACGCTTGTCCCTGCAAATACAACGAACGCGACCCTTGCAGAGTCTTTCGGCCCCGGCGATAATGACGCCCGACCCCGCTATAATGCCTCTGTAACCGATGCCACGGGTCGGCGGCGTGTCGTCCAAGATGCGGTGTCGACCCATGTTCTCGTGGCATTGTTAGGCGTCACGCTCGTACTCTTCATCGCAGGGTGGGCTAGTAGCCCGGGCACCGACGTGTTGCCGCGCAGCCCCACGACCATCGCATCCGTAGCAGCACTGCTGGCAGGCGGAAACATCTTCCACCGACTGCAGCCTCAAGACGGGGAGTCCCTCGAGAATGCCATCGCGGCACTAGGTGGCCCGGACGCACGATTTTGGATGGGGTGGGGCAATTTGCCAGATGAAGAAGGAAGACTCTCCGGCGGAGAGAATGAAGCTGGTGTCAGCCAGTTTGGGATATTCGTCGTCGGCAAGGACGAGGTGGAACGGGGACGATAGTTGGGACTACAGGTTGTGGAGAGGTCGACTATATGCCACGAAAGCCCAGGGAATATCGTACTTAAGTGCGATTGCGAAACTTCTTGTATATATTTTTAAAGTAACTTATCTAGTTATGTAAAAAACATTTTAACGCACAGCATAGAGAACAGAATTTCCTCGCGGATACTAACAATCTTTGGCCGAAATATTTACTGACCAGATGAAACACCGGAGTATAGATGATTCAGCTAAACCTGGCAAGTAAAGATCTGTAAGAATGCTATCAGACTTGCATCTGTAATCGCATTTCGCAATACAGAGCTAGACTGACTGTTAAAGCGATGATGAACTGGAATTGGCTAACGGACATCAGGCTGCTTGCCTAGCCCTATGCAGACACAGACAGTGGTTTATTTACATCCAACGGCGAGAAAAGAAGCCGATTAAGCAATATGTTATTATGGATTCAACCTGCGAGAACGGTTTAAAAGCGAGTCAAGTGGTAACCAAATTTCAGTGAGCGAATCGACTGACAGCGCACAGGGCATCTGACTGGGATTCGTGGTCTACCTACTATGGGATAGTGCATTATACGTATGAAGCAGTGCTATATTTATTGCGACTAGAGCCCATAGCGATGTCCAATCGGCATAATCTTGAATTCGTGCGCGCATGCAGTGCCAGCAGCGTAGTCATTGCATTAAAGCTAGCTTCCCTAAGGAAATCAAAAGCGTGGGGGCGGCAAGTTGAAAGACACCAGTTGCGCAATACTATGCATTTATCCGCCGGGCAGGGGGCAGATGTGATCCTCTAGACATGGTACCCGAAGGGCTACGCACGCGTCTAGCGATACGTGCAAAATTTGTGCTATGAGGGGCTCGGTGAAGATGCATTTCTCCTCAAGCTTACGGAAGCCTGCTCGTGCGGGGAAACACCTTGATGCCTTATAAGTACAGGGACCCCTGAATCCAGGCGCTCGAGAGACTGGCCCGATACAGAAGCTGTAAGAGGGATTGCCGGAAATCTGAGCGAGTTGAGATTTTGAAGTCTTGGTGTTAGAGAAAGTTGATATTATCTCATTAGCTAATTTATTATTGCCGTTAGCCTACATATAACTGCGGACTAGATGCCGTTACTAGTAAACGAAGTTCGACGACTAACATTTGACTATCAAGAAGTATAGAGACTTGATAAATCCTAACTCCCAAGTAGGTCAGTGTACGTCAACATTATGAACAACAAGGGCAAAGTCCAATCAGTCTTGAGTATACGCATACTAAGCCGTCCGCTTTTGATAAGGTTGCTGTGACCAACCAAATTACCACAAACCTGCAAGGTACATTTGGTCATCTTATTCGGGAGAAATCACTCAATGCGTCTTCTCATTTTCCTCATGATGCATGAATCTCCTGCCATAACCCCATTAGCGATAGAGAAGCCCGCATCGTTTATCTTTCCCCAGCAATTATGACGTATGCTCATGTTCTTCGCCGTTATCGAATACATGTCTTTAGAATCATAAAGCGAAGCGCTTCTCTTTTTTATTTTTTAGGGGAGTCGCGAAACCTTGGACTGAGCTTTTTTTCTTTCCGCTCAGCTCACATAGCTTCAACTACCGACTTACCGCAGGACACCATAATGCTTACATGTATACATACAGGCGCGTCTGCTTTAAAAGGTGTCATTCCCGGCGCGGCCATAGAGATCCTGGACCCTTTCCCTAGCGATGTAGGACCGAGACCGGGGCATAGACGTTATCAACTCAACCTCCTTCTCGAAAGAGGCTAGTCCTGTACATGTCAAATGCGACCTGCGATTTGTTGTATGTGCCATGATAACAATGGGAGACGCGATGCGTTTTGGCGTTGGGCATAAAAGCCGCCGGCGCCAAGACAATGATGGAAGACGTCTTCTTTAGTCGTTGCCACCGCCGCCATGCATTTGATCGCTCTCCTCGAAGTTGTGTCAGCCCTTGTGGGCACCGCGACGGCTGTTGTCGTGCCATCGAATCATGTCTTGCATGAGAAGCGTGAACGTCGGCATCCCAGACTCACTAAGCGTGCTCCAGAGGATTCTATCCTCCCTATGCGTATCGGCCTCAAGCACAATGCCGACGCCGTAGCCAAAGCCGAAGAGTGGCTCATGGATGTGTCGCATCCATCATCACCCAACTTCGGGAAGCATTGGAGCCAAGACAAAGTCATTGACACTTTCCGACCTACGGATGCTTCTGTCGAAGCCGTTACCGGATGGCTTGTTGACTCCGGCATTGCAAAGACCCGCATCACCCATAGCGATAACAAGGTCTGGCTGGCCTTTGATGCTACCGTCAAAGAGGCCGAGAAGCTCTTGAAGACGGAGTATTACCACGATGGCACATATGATGACGACGACGATAACGACAAGGTCATGGTTGGCAGCAATGCCTACCACCTTCCGGCACATATTCAGGAGCACGTCGATTACGTTACTCCGGGCGTTAAGTCCACTGCAATGGACCTGAAGCGTCTTCGTCGCAGAGGCACTGCGAAGAGAAACGCCAAGAGGGATGCCTCAAGAAGGCGATCTAAGAATAGGCCACCGCAACCCATCAAAAACGTAGAGGAAGTACTTTCGAGAGATGCCAACGATCTTTCCAACTGTGACACTTTTATCACACCAGCCTGTCTCGAAGCACTTTACAATTATTCGGCGCCCTCTCCTGACGCCCAGGTTAGCTCAAAGAACTCCTTGGGCATTTTTGAGGAAGGCGACTACTATGACCAACCCGACCTTGATTTGTTCTACACCGCTTACGCACCCTCCATCCCCAATGGCACTCACCCAGAACTTGACTCCATCGACGGTGGCGTTGCGCCTCTAGATGGTTTCTATGGCGGGGAGAGCGGTCTAGATTTTACCATTGCGTATCCTATCATCTTCCCGCAGACGATCACTCTGTACCAGACAGACGATGAGTACTATGCCTATTATACTGGCAGCGCGGGTATCTTCAACACTTTCCTCGACGCGATCGACGGCTCGTACTGCAACTACACAGCCTTCGGCGAAACGGGGGACTGCACCGTCGAGGCGTGTCAAGACCCGGTGTACCCTGACACCCTTAGTCCAGCAGACGAGGATCCCTACCTCGGGCAGCTCCAGTGCGGCACTTACGAACCAACCAATGTCATTAGCATCTCCTATGGAGTGTACGAGCAGGACCTTCCGTACTTCTACCAAGAACGGCAGTGCAACGAGTACTTGAAATTGGCGCTTCAGGGCGTGACCATCGTGATCGCGTCGGGCGACACGGGTGTTGGTGGCTACAACTACGGCACGTACGGGGACGGGGCCTACTATGGGTGCCTGGGTGAAGACGATGCTGTCTTCACCCCCTCGGAAGCCTGCAGCTGCCCATGGGTCACCAACGTCGGCGCCACCGAGGTTTTCCCTGGCCACACGGTCTTCGAGCCCGAGAGTGCGGTACTTGTGCAAGAGGACCGCCTCGATGGCAACTATTCATCCAGTGGCGGCTTTTCGAATATCTTCCCCATCCCCGCGTATCAGGCTTCGGCCGTAAAGCATTTTTTCAGCACGGCCAACCCGCCATACCCCTACTATTACAACGGAAACTGGCAGAACGCCACTAATGGCGGCGTTTGTAGGTTCAAACAAGTTTCCTTCCTTTCTTTTTTCTTTTTCTTTCTTTGTGTACCCTTCAGGGAGAAAAGAAAGCGACATGGACAATACTGACATGCCTCTGATACAGACAACCGCAATGGCCACGGTATTCCGGACGTGTCTGCCAATGGCTGGAACTACCCCGGCTGGTATGATGGAGAGTTCGGAATCAGTGGAGGTACAAGTATGTCAGCCCCTATCTTCGCGTCGCTGCTGAACCGCATCATTGAGGAGCGCATCAAGGTGGGCAAAGGGGCTCTTGGCTTCGTGAATCCGATACTGTATGAGAATCCCCATGTTCTAAACGACATCACGAACGGTACGAACCCGGGCTGTGGAACCACTGGTTTCAATGCAGTTAAAGGCTGGGACCCTGTGACTGGGCTGGGAACGCCTAACTACCACAAGATGTTGGAGTTATGGTTAAGCTTGCCTTGATTGCGTGTTTAGGGGCTATACTATGTCTTTATCTAGTCGGTTAATATTAGTTAGTCCTATTGTCATGTATATCTAACGAGAGTACATTTTGGACAAATATATAGAGGTTCAAGACATAATTGAGTTTCTCTATCCGATACGAATGATAGGTCACCGCGTAACATCACAAGCAGCCAAACCTTCTAGGGCACATCCTGTAGGTATTTCGAGTCATCCAGCATTTGACATCTCTTTGGATGAAAACGAATAAGTTGAATACGGTAGTACAGCGATCACATAGGCTCAATTTGAACCATGTTTCGACTTGTCCCATAGTTCGCAAGGCAAAATTACCGGAGACCCTAGTTTACTGAACCAAACCCAGCATTTGGAAGACAACTTTTACTTTCGAACGTCGAGATTCCACTTCGGATCACAAACTGGCAGCCCTAGTGTCTTTTATATTTATGTTCCAACTCTTCATCAGCCAGATAGAACAGCCAGGGAAAAAATCTTATGACACACAGGGGCAGGTAGTGAGTAATGCGAACGTTCTCTAATCCTGTCGCGCAAGCATGGGAACATCTAGATACCACCTATGGGAAAGGGTCTCATATTAACTATATCTGGGCATTTGTGTGGAGATCTCAGAAAGCTTTCCGAGAGTATGGAATTATGTCTCTGCTGTGCTCTCACGTATCAGTCTCGGTAATGCTCCTCTACTCAGGGTAATAAAAATAAAAATACATCTTTCTGCAGAGTCTTCATTCAATACCTCAGACTCTTGTATGATTAAGAGGGTAAAGGGGGAAATATATATAAGCAATGAGCTGGTGCATGCATCACTTGTAATCTCGACATGACTTAGTCAGTCAGGCACATTAATAAACGAATATGATATCAAATGAAATATGAATATCTTAAACGAGTTAGAGAGCTACTGTTGCGACAGAATATCATTCAATTGCTTCTCAGTAAGACGGTATCTATCTAACGCAGTCACCGGGACTGGTTCACAGGGTAATGGAGGTGAGGATAATAAAAATAAAAAAAGGGAAGGGATGCCGGCCGACGAGGGAATCGAACCCCCGGGACCTAACGATGCAGAGTAACGATATTGACGCTGTTCACGCTGAGTAAGGATATTATGCTTCGCTAGACCGTACCAACTCGGCCATTGTGTTTTGATTATTAGGCTCTAAAGCTATCTACTGATATATACTCATATTCGATGCTGTGTAGCGGGCATAGAGTTTACGCTGAGGTTTGCTTGCGCCTTCATAAGTATCGATATAGGGGCTAGTAAGGCTATAAGGTATCATACACATGCGTTGGATGCAAGTCTCGGTGATACCGGCAGTGTCTCGCTGGATCTGAGAGGCAAACTCAAGTAAAAGAGGAGGGGCTGTGTGATTTTTTCTCTCTCTCAGTCAGATGGTCGGGAACTTACTCTTTAAGAGGTGGAGTACAGATTCGATCAACATCAAAGCTGGTTCTCTCTACTCTGTATTGAGATTGCCTGACACCGCGGAGTGGAATGGGGAAAAGTGTGTTTTAGCCGACTATTACGCTTACATGGGCCGGGGAATTGACCATGCAGATGCGGGCTGACTCCAGTCCTATCAAGCTTTATGATAGCCATGTAAACGCGATGCCACTCAGCTTTTTCAGGGCCCCCCCCTTGCCCCAGACCTACCCTGCTTTGAACAGTCACCGATCCGTTTGTTCGTCAAGTAACTTTTTGCAATTTAATAGTAAAAGACAGGCTGTTTGAAAAATAATGTTGTATGAGTATATTCTTGATAGCTCCTCAATCTACTTGGGAGTTTAGATTTATCCTGAAAAGAATATGTACGCTACACAATTAAGTTAGCCAGCTGCATTGAAGCTTAAAGCAGCCTTATCATATGGCTGAACTTATTTGCAGCTTATAGGTTGACGAAGGAAGCTTGGTTCAAAGGGTTGAGGGGTAATACCTAACTCCTGCATAATTCCTCCTTGAAAATCAGCACACTCACAACAGCCCTGCCCGTCCGGTAAGACTGCTTGCATCAGTTAATCTCGGTACTCTATGCCGGTACCGGGTTCATATATCATACCTAGGAGAGCGTTTGCTAGACAATGGACATTGGGCAAAAATAGGCAGGCGGTGGTAGTTGGTGGCCTGATCGAGGCAAATGGTGATGGAACCAGTACCTCTGTCTTTTGGTTTCAACTAACTTGGACCTTGAAGATAGCCGCTCAGTTTCGAAAGGCGCTCAATGGCTTTCGCTTAGTTTGCTCCCAAGCATCTTGTGTCACTGTAAGCCAAGATAGCGGAATCCCCTTCCTGCTGGTCTTGGTGTTAGGTTTCTGGGTGGCGTTCACCTCCGCCTTGCTGCCTCTTCTTTAATGACGATAGCATTGTAAATAGTCATTTATAAGAACCTGGTGAGATAAAGATGCAGGAAGCTGGCCCTATCAGGAGTGGTCTGCGCAATGCTACATCCGGTAAGAGCCGAAGTAGAATACGCACTGTTCTTTTGCATGAATGGGTCTTGATTGAAGTTTCCTGATGTTGCGTTAAGGCTGGAGTGACAGTACTAGCCGTGGAATGCTCCAGCAATAGTGCAGCTACCTTCATGTACAGAATGTACAGAACATGGGCAAAGAGATATGTTACAAAATAAAGATAGAGCAGGTTCTATAACTCTGTGGAGCTCGTAAGGCATTGCAATGTGGCTTGCTTAGTATTGAAAGCGGTACATCAGGCTGGGATACATTAATCAAGCTACTTCTCAATTCTATGTAGGTACCGATCTACTGTAGCGTACCGGTCTATCGCAGAAGGCGAGTTCAGCCTCCCACGCTAATTGAGAATGGCTGGTTTCCTGGTACAAGGTTAGGGCACCGGGATGCGATTGGACCGTTGGTGATGGGTTATGCAGATGTTTCGCAGATGAGCCTAACATGTGCAAGCCCCTGCCGCGTGCAGCCAACAAATGTGCCTGGTGAAGGTAAGCCGCAAAGCGATATCCTGAGGCGAGATTAGGGCACTCGCTTCAATAGAGCACGGCAGGTGATGCAAAAGAGAGGACTCATCATATTACCGGTATGACCGGGAGATATTCACAGTCAATTTGAAAGTTACTGGGTGTGACCTGTTGGTGACAACCCAATTTGACTGATCACAAAAATGCGCGGCTTGCATTGTTAGCCAGACACTAGTACAACAGACGATGAAATCTCTTCCAGGCTTGACTTGGGAGCCCTCCGTGACTCACTAGATTCATTGATGTCTTGGTGATCGGTGGAATATAACGTGTGTGGCGCAAGTTCTGCCGGGAAGATCGGCTTCATCCGTCCCCTTATGCAGGCTTATCGGATGACTTAGTATATAGGTAGTCTGGATATTTGCGCTACTAGCGTAGGTAGTCAATAAGTGGCGGAATCCGTGACTGCTTTCTTACTTCAAGGTGATGGTGTATCAGACAAGAAGGCCATACTCAGCTGGCTTGGCGATGATACCAAAACGTCTCCAATTCTTACCTTGATCAGTCTAGATAAGCAGTGCATAGGAAAGGAAGCCGAATGGGCTATTTATATATAGTAGATCAGTACCTGTAGGTTAGAATATTCGGGTATTGTACTACATGTCTGACCGTTGAAAGCCAATCTGCATCTCGCTATATGCACGTAAACTCGTGGGCATGTAAGTGGAGGGGAGAGGATGGGCGAGATGGGTACCGTTTTCTGCTACGGTCTGTATCTTGTCTTGACACCTAATTGCAAATCAATGCACAGTGAGACATAACCCAGTGTAAAGAAAAAGAAAAAAAGGCCAGATAGGTACTCCGGGAAGAGAACACCCCTCACCCAAACAAAGATTAACATTCAACTATGTCTGACTATGCAAGCCACTGCTCACGATACTGCACTAATTAGGCCTACCAACACTTCCAATATTGGAATACAACCAGAGTCGACTTTCCCATCTGGATCGTAGTTTGCCATAACGGGCTTCAGATTATGGATGCTGTTTCTACAAGACACGGTCGTACAATTGCCATGGTCGGTGCGTGACGCGTTTCTTCGCATCATCCTTGGCTGCAGCTGTATAAGTCATCGCTGACCGAGTGATCCTCGGCATGACCTGATTCACATCGACGCAGTCCGGAGCAGGGAGGTACTGCTGCACTGCAGCGCATCCAAGTTAACTAACACTGGGGCATCACTGGGGCATATCACTGCACTGGGCGGGCATAGTTCTATTTCGTGACGACCCCAGGTATTTTCGGTTTGCCAATCGCAGGCTGGTCCGGAATAGGTAACAGGTAATGCGCACACTAAACCAGGTAGGCTAGGGGCTTCCGGCTGTCTGGGAAATGGGCTATCGTAGATGGCCTAGACCAGGATACGATACCTGAATACACGTGTATACCGGGGATATCATTCCCCGGTACTGCCCGAGCATTGTTAGCGCGAGAGGTGAGAGTGCTGGTACCTAGCATACCTAGCATACCTAACCGGTACACTAGATCGTCAGATCAGGAACGGCTGGTCGGCTCACACTAAGTGAATACATGCTATGCACAGCTGGAGCGAGAACATCGCTATCGAATCAATCAATTAATCGATAATACCTGGCATTCGTTCAGCGTCGCCTTCACCGACTCTACTGCAGCGCGTTCCAGCTTCTGCCAGGCGTGTTGCATTGATCACTCAGCTTACCTCGCAGCGGCATAATCTACGAACCACTGAATACTACATATTTCAGCATGGCAGCCAATACCTACCATTCTCCTACTGTGAGTACCTACACCACAGCTCACTATTCCAGTGGCATGCCAAGCTGCTAAGTGTTCCAACCGTTAGGTGTGGTCCATACTAGGTGAAGCTCTGGTAGCTCGAGATGCGAAGTGCCTATCTCCTCTACCTATCTAGCTGACTACAAAATAGTGATTCTACTAAGTATAGTGTAGGTAGCCCTGGCCGCCCTCTTGACCTATCTGCACCGTGCTTGTCCTGAACAGGCATCTGGATAGGCCTGATGGGTCCAAGTCCATGGACACCGGGGGTTTCCTACCATGATCTTGCGGCTGTCATGGACGGGCGGGGCGTAAAGGCAGGACCAATCGTGTGCGATGCCGGCCACACCAAGATACGAAACGGGCGTGTACTGTTCTGTGGGTGTTCTTGCAGACAAGTCCGTTGTTGCGACGTTCGAGACGATATCAAGACCCCCTTCACTCACTCTTGCCATGCTACCGTCTTTTTGCCCAATGCCCCACGATCCCCCATCGTGTCACACTGGGGTAATTTGACATAGTCGTGGCCCTTCTTCTCCTGCATCGTGGCGTTTCTCGTGCGTTTGCTACCTATGCTACATAATACCTAGCAGCTAGCTGAGACTTCCCCCCATCCGAAGAGGACGGCCCACAGTTGAACACGATACATACAAGTTCACTTCTGGGTGCGAAAAACAGATCACCGGGTCCCAAGTGGTTGGTTTGATGATACCTCATGGCTTTTGAGTTCGGGACGCCTCTCGATTTCCATTCCAGTGAGAAAAAGCAAATGTGAACCACTACTCCCCATGTGGTAAGATCACAGTCAAAAATGTCGTCGGTGCATCTCTTATGAAACCTCAATAAGACTATCGAATACTCTCCCTTTTTCCACCCAGAGACAAATCGAAATCTCTCGGCCAAATTCTCGATATTGTCGATCAGGCCCCAGACAAGCTAGTCTTTCTCATCGAAGACTTAGATTTATATTTTACTCCGTATTGCTGCACCATATATACAGCGAGGGGATTCAGATAGCTGTTGACATGGTAACAAGAAGAAAGAACCGAAAAGAGACTCGTGGCCGGCTAGTGTTCTCGCTGTCGCAACGCCTCCTCTATAAAGCATTACTCGCTAATCGGCCCGCATAAATACGCTGTGCGCGATTCATTCCTATAAACTCTCTTTCGACCTCTGACCGCATTTCAGCACGTCAGCAAAGCATTGACAGTCATCATAAGAGCCTCGAAAAATTGGAATTTGAGTGCGGCTCTAGAAATTCAATTCAAGTTCACGTGTAATGGTCAACTAGTAGCAGACCGAGACAGCAGGTGTGTGAAGAGTTAGGTAGCTGGTGGCAAGATACACGCTTTTGTAATCGTCGGCGCTTCTCGGAGTACTACAGTGCTGCTATATTTGGATACGTTCTACTGTCGTTGGGTTCATCATGTCGGGACGCAGTGCATACGTTAGGAAGAAGATCACTGAGCCCAAGACGAGCGAGAAAGGTGCGGCGGGCGGGCGAGGGAGATCTAAATCAGCTGCTGCTCAGGTCTCGGTCGATGATGGCTCCATATACGATTATCCAATGCCACCAAGCACTGGAATGAGCACATCCAACGCACGACTTCTCAAATTCTCAGACGCAACATATGAAAGCGATGCTGTGAATTATCGTTCCGAGCTAGCAAACATCGGCAACAACAACAACAGCGGCGAGAGTCAGAGCGGCGGCAGCGAGAATGGAAAGCGAGAAGCTGGCTTGCAGCGTCAGGGACCAATGGCGGATTATGCGTACGCTAGGGCGCGCAAACCTGTATTGAAGACGGAAGATGTGTCGGGCATCGAGCGATCGGGGTTCCGCAGTGCCGTGGATAAGAAAAGCGACGACATTCGGAAGGGACTGACCAAGGCGTTCAAACTCGGACTGAAGAAGAAGAAGGAACTTTATGTTGCTGACCGAGCACCATCGTCTGCCACCATACGGCCTCAGTATTTCGAGGCTGACTACGACGCCAGCGAGATTCCGGCTATGCCAGCTCAGAAACCACCGGGAGGGATGTGGGAATTAGATTCTCAACCAATCATGGCACCGCCGCCATCCAGCAAGCTTCCTCCACTACCTCCTCATTCCCCTCCGCCGCCGATCAAGCGCTGGATCGGGGCCGGGAAACCAGCACAGAGATGGAATAAGTTGCGAAAAGACCCCGAGCTGTGGGATCATAACGGTGATGTCTTGGTCTATTTATGCCGCAAAGACCAGCCACGGCCCACGCCGTCTTTCCGGCTCTCGTCTCACATCATCGAATCGACGGAATCCCGGCTTTTAGTGACTCTGCTCCGCGAAGGGTCGACGGAAGATGACTATTCGCAGATTAACATGCCGCCATCTCCCATCGGAGCACCGCCCATGATACGGCATAACAGCTATGTGCAAGCAGGTCAGGCCACACCACCCGTGTCGGAAGACAATGCGCACGCCGACGTGGACGGCCAGATCTCGTACGAGATGTACTTCCCAACCCCGGCAAACCTGACCAAAGTGGAGACACATCGCCACATGATCACGACGCGCAATGTCTTTGCGATCCTGTACCATGCCTCACTAGTCGGCCTGTCGCTGTTCCAGGCCCTGCAGGATCTGCTCGAGCGGCTCGACGGCTACATGGAGCCTGACGCGGACAACGTCGGCACCGTTATCAACTACCTATCGGCACGGGGAATAGACGATGCCCGCAACGACCCGGAGACAGCCGTTTCGCTGCTTGCTTGGTCGGAGACGCCCGAGGTCCGGTGGGAGGAGGGCTGGCGTGAAGCCTTTCTGCACTCCGCCGGCATGTACTCACGGCTCGAGGACTGCGCCGACTTCCGGCATCTGACACCCATCACGCGGGCCCTCCTGGAGCGCTCATCTCTCGACTCCCATCTGCGTGTGCAAGCGGCCGAGTCTCGTCTCGCCAAGTTTGCGTTCGCAGATATCTGGGGGCAGGCAGTGAACAGCAGCAATAGTGGCAACAAGATATGGAAGCCGGCCGCGGAGCGGTTCCGGCAGTTCCTTATCAGTCATTACGCGAGGACGTATGGGACGTGGCCGCCGCCATCGAATGGGATGGGTGAAGGCAGCGAGGAAGAGGTGGCATGGCTCACGCGGCCGGTGGCGCAGGCACTTCAGAGGGACTTCGGCGCTCTGTACGACTACCTCGTGAACCGCGACATCGTGTGGGACGAGTCGGAGACACGCAGCAGCCGCAAGTGGATGATGGTATCGGCGAGCGGGAACAGGTCCTTTGAGGCCGATACGGCAGATCTACCACTGACGGATCTACTGATCGAGTTCGACAACCGCCTGCGCTTCCCGCACATCCCGCACCCGTACCCGCTCGTGCCGGAATCAATCGTGCCCTCGGGCGCGTCTGCATCCACCACGGGGTCTGGCAGTAGTAGCAGCAATTACAGGTCGAAGAAAGACTACGCAAAACAAGGGGCCGACGACCGGACCCTGGAGCGCCGGATACAGCTCGCATACACAGTGGCCACCAATATTTACAGCCTGGGGTCCGAGTTCACGCAGTCGGACCTGATCGAGGGTTTCGTCAAGTTCGAGAAGACGGACCAGGTCTGCGCCGTCGACCCAGCCTCTGCGCGCCGCGGTCGTTGGGTGCTCGTATATGCTGTGTTGCAGATCCTGGCGAGCGTCTCCGTCGATTCGCCCAACGTGCGCTACAAGGACGGCGTACCGTACTACCTGTCACCGCGGTTGGACGGCACGCGCATACCGCCGTGGAAGGGCGTGGCCACACCGACGCTCGAGGCCCGCCACGAACTGTCGCACTGCTGGGTCGTCCCGCGCACCTGGCCGCAACCGCACCGGTATCAACATGAGCACGAGAACGAACAGGGCGGCGACAGCGCCGCGTCCGACACATCTGGTGGCAGTGGAAATGGTAATTCTGATCCCGTCGCCCACATGGCCATGCTAAGAATCCATGCGCGCCAGCAGCAACAGCAGAAATTCCCACTACCACCGCCCAGCCGTTCTGGTTTCCGCACGCCGTCGGTGCTGAGCATGCGCTCGAATACGACGACTACGGCAACAACCACAGGGACAGCGACGCCGACGATGTGGGGAGGCTCGTCCGCCATGAGCGTCTACTCAGACGACACGGCGAGCATCAGCGGACGCATGGTAGCCGCACATCAACAGCAACAGCAACAACACCATCAACAGTACCATCACGGCGCATACGCGAACAAAGGTCTTCCGCCACGACCACCACACAGTCGCGGTAACGAGAGCGTGCGGAGCGAGAGGAGCCCCGCGGCCTTCGGCAATGGAAATCCGAAGTCGAGCGCGCTAACCATGAACATGAACAGCGGCACCAATCTCAACGCGCTCCTCAATGCCGCCTCTATCCGGCCCGAGGCGCCTCAGTCCCCTCCGCAGTGGCCTACGCGGACGCAATCCATGCACCGCATGCAGCAACCCGCCGCGCTGGATCTCTCGGCAATAGGCGGTGCAGACGGGAAAGCGGGTGACACGTTCGCTGCCGAGCTACCGTGCACGCCGACGAGCAGTGCCAGAGACGCGAACAAGGTAGTAGAGCTCCAGCTCTCACCGCTCGGGTCCGAGGTCCTGGCGCCCATAATCCGCGACTTCGACGAGTTGGGGTCCGTGGCTGAGGAGGATGCGTACGAGAAGATGATCTGAACGTTACATGCGCTTTATTTTCCCGCTTCTGTCTATGTGCTAAGACGTTATTTCATATTTTATTTTGTATCATGGGCTCGACGACGAGCAAGAATATGGATAAAACATGAACAAGAGGATGTGTGGGGTCAAGGCAGGAAAACAAAGCGGCGGTTGTATCCCGAAAAGTGGTGCAGACTATCTACTAGGGAGGAGCGAAGCATTCGTTATTATTTATCTCTTTGGTTTTTCAACTTATACTTTTTCTCTAACGGCCTTCTACATTTTTCGACATTTTTCCAAAATTTTCACTATCAACGGTTTTTCTCTTCTTCTTTTCATCTGGCTATAGCGGAACGGACTTCTTGATACCTATTACTGTATACGTTTATATACCTACTACGTCGTTTCGATATTTCATGCTGCTTTCTACTTGGGCAGGTTGGGGTCAGGGCTAGCATTGGGCTTGTGGGTTTGCCTTCTCAGGTATGGTAGATCTAGATAATACGAATAAATACGTGCTAATATATATGCTTTATCCCGTCATTTTTGCAATCATACTAAGGCGAATGACTAGAATATTATTAACAGATCTATCTTGTCCATATACTAAGTGTACCCGAACTAGAGTCACTTTATTGGACAAATAGAACCCACTGGTATAGTTAGATATTTCATTGTTCATAAACCTCAGCGTAGAGGTGTCTGGCTGCCTCAAACTCAATAATGATATGTATAGTACAACTTATAATATTATCATTTTCTCGTAAATCTACAAGCAATACCCGCCTTTTCATCTATGTACAGGTTAATATATAGAGTCTTGGAAATGCCACCCAAGCATGCAGTTTCAGTCATGCCGTCCCGGCCCATGATCCTGGTCACATCGATCTTCATCGTCAACCTATTCATATTAAATCTTAGGGATCCAGTTGGGCAATGGTGAGCTGTCAATTGGCAAGAGAGTTCTTCTTTAAGACCTTTCGTTTTCCTGCCTCTTTAGCTCATCACGGAACGTATTCCCTGTTGCATCGGGTCCGGCCCCTGCGCCCGGACGGCCTAGCTCCATGTGTCGATCCTCAGTCGGTGTGCCAGCCAGACTGCCCAAGGCGTCGCTATCACGCCTGGGCCGAGAAGCGGGGTCGGGAAGGTCGCGGTACACGTCGCCGCCCTCGGCTTGAACTTCACGCTCCATTAGCTGGATACGCTCGTTGGCCTTAGCCGACTTCTTTCGCCCTCCCAGTCCGAGGCGGGAGCGGACACTTCTGCGGGTCTTGCCGACTGGGTAATTGCGGCCCATGACGCTTGGGAGTTGGATACGGCGCTGGTGACGGTTGTACAGACAGGTGCCGATGGCAGCGGCCACAATAAGGCCAAAGATGATGGGGACGGCGATGTATGCAGCAGCGCTCTTGGGCAGGCCGTGATGGGCCTCGGCGACCGGGCCGGGGACCGTGGTGATCTTGAAGTAGGGACCCTGTTTGTTTACCATCTGGTCTCCGACGACTGCGATCATGCTGAGGCTGACGTTCTGAGAGCCTTGATATTTAAGCTGTCCGCTCGTAATGGTGATAGTGGTGAAGCCGAAGTGTGATAGGGTGGTGTTGCCCGTGAAAGTGGGCGATTCGGTCATAACGTCGCCGGTTGTCTTATTAATGTAGTTTCCCACAATTCGCACGCTTGAGTTACTACCTTTGAAATAATTGGGGTCCCACGTAACTGCGATGTGTCAGTCTATGTATTGCAAATAAGCGCCAGTGGCTGGCTTCATTCTCAGCGGGAGCATACCGTAATATGTAGAGCCAACATAAAGTGTCGAGTTAACCTCGGGGCGGCAAAAGGGAGCGTAGTCGCCGTCCATGTTGTTGCAGACTCCGAACGAGCCGGCATTGTCCTTGGCGGCAGTAGGCTCCGGGGGTGGGCCGGTGCTCGTGAAGATCTCGGCGTAGCTCGTATAAGTGTACAGGGTGGCGGTGACATCGTGGGGAGCGCCGGACACGACGGTGGGAGTGCCGGATATGGTGCTCAGGACAGGCGTGACTGTCGAAGCTACGCCGTTGTCGTCTACCGTGACCCAAGGGTCCAAGGCGGCGGTATCTGCCGTCTCTGTGGCGTCGGGAGCGTCGGTGGTGGTTTCTGCGTCTCTCGGCAGGGCGCGGCTCGGGTTCGGTATAGCATGAGCAGCACCCAGCAGCAAGCAAGCTGCGGCCATGGAGGTGAAGCCGTGCATTTTGGCGACTCGTCTAGGACGTATTCGAGCTTGACTAAAGGCTGGACGAGAAAAGATAGATGGACGGCGCAACGGGTATGCCGTATGCTGCAAGTACCCGACGAGTCTACTTAGGTATGTATGTTAGTGATTCGCTCTGTAATCGCGTAATGATAGCTGACGACATATGACATACCAGACAGAGTATTGGAGCTTGGACTGGGCTATGGAGAGTGTTGCATGTCGAAAGAAGACATTTGGCAGGGGAATTGTTTAGATTTCAATGCCAGAGGAATGGAGAGAGAAAAGACGCGGTGCATTAATACGAGTAATGTTAGCAGCTCTACCTCTAGGAAAAATGGCGCGTGGGTCTCTGCATTACAGCAGTAGGGCCAGAACGGAATAATAGTGGAGCAGGGGGTGTCGTTCAAGGCCAATCGCCTCGGCCAACCCCTGATTTAGTGGCTTGCCGTGCACTGTCCGTGCTCCCCGTCTGTACGCAATAGGTCAGTATCCACAATATTTGCCGATCAAATCTCTTGGCTGACCCGGGCCTGCCGTTCGCCTTACATTAGCTCAGCTGAGCCTTATCCTCATTGACGACTTCACATAATATCAATCATCACCATTATCATCACCACTGACAACAACACGAACATGCATATTCACACTAAATCAATGCTTCTGAATGAAGGCTTCAAATCACAGTTTTCATTGATTTGAAACTAGTTCCGAAGGACAAGGGGTGCATTACTGAGGGGAGGCCAATGAGATCCATCCTCCACCATCCAACAATATCCGACAATATCATATGGGTATATCCTTCCTCAGATTATACCAAACGCCAATTGCTTGATCCATATCCAAAGCGATGCTGCCACCGATATGCCTCGTAAAAACACTATCGCTAAGATGCTTGATCCAAAATCCCTCGCCAAAATAACGCCTTCAAAATGCCGCATTTGAAATTTATATCGATCCTCGGGAACATCTTGCATCCCCATGCTAATCCCGCCAAATAACGACCAATAAGATTTGTGCCGACTCCACCCGTGAGCATGTATACCTAGGTAAGTAAGCTCCTTTGTTTGCCGAGGACCCGTCTACAATGACGACTTGATTGGAGGGGAGGTTGCCCGCAAGATCGAACTTATCCATGAAAGGTTCATTTTGTCAGGAACCTCGTACTTTGGGCTAGGTGAAGACATTTGTTGTTGCACGAAGGTCAGGAAAACGTTCGTGGGTACGAGGTTCCTGACACTTTTTTCTGGCAATCTTGATATGCCCCTCCAGTACTTGCGCTTATACGGCTGCAGCGCTGCTCTATGACGCCGCGGCCAGCTCTTCGAATGGCGAATCAGCCCAGAAGAGGAAACGGCTCATCTCCATTAGGCAATGTGCTTCCGTTTTTTTTGGAGACATTTGAAGCTCAAAACGTCGCCGTTGGCTCGAAGTCCCATCGGTCTGCTGGGCCTTCTCCCATGTAGACCGGGATGGCGGTCTTCTTTCCCTTGAGCTCCAGTCGTTGATGCTTCCGGATCACTCGTCGCGAGCTCTTGGCTTGGTCTTTGAGGATCTTTTGTACTGCGGCCTCGAGTTTAGGATCCTCCGCTAGTACTTCGTCATTTAGACGGAGCTGCTTCGTGAGCAGACTCTTGCGCGGACGCGTTGGTCTTTTTACCTTCCTCTTCGACAGGAATGTGGACTCGTCCAGGCAGGGGTAGTCCTGGAGAGGGTGGGGTTCAAAGGTGACATCGTTGTCACTTTGCTCCTCTCCATCGCTGTGGTCGCCGTCGTTGTCGTTGTCACTGCTGTTACCGTTGTCGTTGTTGTTGGTGGCTGTCTCGCCACAGAGCTCGGCTTCGTTAGCATCATCAGACTTCTCCCTGGGGACTTCTTGATTTCTTACTTGGGGTACTCCCGGAGATCTTGCGATTAGCCGAACGGTATGTTCGCTAGAATTGCGACGGCGCGGCAGATTTTCCGCGAAACGTACATTGCGCTTGGCGGGAACGGGCGTCTTCGCCGTCTGCTCTTCCTCGTCTTTGCGCGCTGCTAGCGCCGCCGCCTCTTGGTTTTCGACCAGAGTTGTGGATTCGTGCGTCTCTGGTCCAAAGATCTCGTTGAGCACTCGATCTACCTCGTCATGGGTCTCGAA
Source organism: Xylaria arbuscula (assembly GCA_022385695.1). NCBI lineage: Eukaryota > Fungi > Ascomycota > Sordariomycetes > Xylariales > Xylariaceae > Xylaria > Xylaria arbuscula. The sequence continues at coordinate 291,391 of MU279344.1, forward strand.
AAATTGGCGATCCATTTTGAAAAGGTTGAATATCGATCTTTTGATGTTGCTATATGACACGCTGACGTGCAGAGGAGCAGTTTAGCATATAGTGACGACCTCGCCTGTATGTAGTTCTAGGCTCTTTGCGCAACAACAAAATTTCACTATTTACCTTAGAGGAGTTAGAGATAGTTGATGCGAACTCGAAAATTTGCTGACTGTAGTGATTATAATAATTCGGCGGATAAAAATTGATAATTTGAGAACGATGGATGAGGCAATGCTGTGATATCTTGATGTATGTTCGACTGGGGGATAATGTTGTGGGATAGTCTACTGGAGGTGCCTGGGCTGAATTCCAATTTCTTCGGACCCTTTTGTATTTTTATTTACCTTCGAATTAACTTTTTCTGAACTCAAACCTTCGGACGATAGTTCATCGGGCGACGGTGATTTGGTCCCTATATTGCTTTCGTCACACAGGAGACACCGATCCTGGCGACAGCGTAACAGGATCGTTCTGAGCCTCGACATCTCTTGGATTCGAGGCTATCAAGCCATTAAAAGTAAAATAGATGGCCATATATAAGTTATTGTTCCATCAAAGGGCATTGTTCTCGCGACACGATTCTTAGAGCCATGCATGCCTGTCCTTTGTTCAAGGGGTAGTACCATGACAGAGGCTGTGACGAAGCAAGCATTGGCTTTATGAGAGTTTTCTTCTCGTGACTTATTTCTCAGGTATCTAGGGTCTTGTTACCTTGTAGCTAGGTACTTTAACCTCGATGACGGAGTAAGCCAACACAACTCTCACATAACGTCTATCTGCCGCCCGCAAATGAGCTTCCAGAGATACCTGAGGCTTAACCTTCTTTAAAACTTTACGGTATTGCTAAAAGCTATATGGCCAACATCGGTGCGAGCGTTTTTATTAAATAAATATAACACCTTTGTAATGTTGTTAGCTAATTTAGGTAATAGCATTACTAGCAATGCGTAAGGGTAAGGTTACGGCCACTCTAGGTGGCCTCAACATCTATCCATTTGAAGCCCAAACCTACTCCAATACATAAATAAGTGGAAATTGACCGACATGGCCGTTGCAAATAAAGACAACATTATATCTACCTGTTGCAATTAAGCCACTTACTATAAATGGTAACTATATGGCTTATTACAGTATTATATTGGCTAGTGGGCATAGACTGTGTGGATCTAATGTAGCGCTAAGTAGCTGTAAGCTTTAAAGTGACTTCGGCTACAGGCTAAAATTAGTAGAAACTGATGTACCGGGTTAAAATCCACTATGATTGGCTACCAACCTCTACAAGAGGGGTCTTGGCTGTATTGGAGTAAGTTTGGGCTTCAAAGGGATAGATGCGAAATTTATTATATAAGCTTAATGTAGCAGTTCAGTGGCTTGCTCTAGTGGCTTAGCACCACATTTATTATCAGCAGCGATTTGGAAATCTGACAACCCGCCGAACGCCACTGTTTCAAGTTGTCAACAACAGACGTGCATTGCTCGCACATTTCGCACCATCACTGTAGCAGGTGTCGATATACCGACGTACCTATCATGGTATTGAAAATGTGGTCAGGCAAAGTTAAATTGATGAGACAGGCCACTGCCTGCTACAAACAACAGATAAGGTGAGTTATCTACGGCATATTATTGTTGCCAGGCCAAACACATCGGGCCCTTGAAGGCGCTGCTGATGACAATGCGACGATGCTACTATATGAGAGCGCCGAGATCGGCATGCACACTGCCCGAAAACTCCATGCAGCTGTGCCACAGCTGCAAAAATTCTGTCCACCCAGAGCAGATTGGCGGGACAGTACCTAGGTAGGGAAATGAGCGTTGCATTCAATTCGTTCACTTTGGAATCATTCAAGAAGAGGTATACGGAGGTTGGGGTCGAAACCCCCCATCGGCCTTGGCATTGGCCTACGGTGTCAAAGCTGAGATATCTGCGACCGCAACCTCCGGATACATCAGCGAAATCTCCGTACCCCTTTATTGTCTGTAGCAGTGTGTATGTGAAGTTCCTCTTTCACGTACCTGGCCTCCGACAAGCTGTGCTAAGTAATCAGCCATGGTACACTAAACAGAGAGGACGATTTCTCTTCGGGCGGGCAGGAAAATGTATTTTGGGGGGCTTAGGAGCAATGTGTTAATCTCCTGGGGCGCGGACGACTGCTGTGCAGCTGTTGATTTATCATGGCGGCAAGAAGCAGGCAGTAGGCAGCACCGTCCAGCCTTATATTTGCAGCCATAAAATACAGCGCGGGTTGAGTGACAACAGATCTATGTTCCCTTTCCTAGGAAACTCCTCGAAAAAGTCACAAGGTTTGGCTATACCTAGGTTCGAGACTGGATACACGCCAATAGGTGAGTAGGTGTGATTCATCACAGGATTTCACAATTACAGAGCTAATACTAATACAAGTCAGACCTCTGGGCGAACTATACCAATAGAAAACACTATTCTCTATTCTCTTACTATTAATTCTCATATGCGCAGACTGTGGCACAGACTTGGAGTTGCCGAATAGATTCACAGTAGTTGTTTGACGAGGAGCTGAGTGGAGGCGGCAGATATGCCTGCAGGATACCCTCGACTTGCGTCCTTGATGGGTGCCCATCCAGAAATGACAGCATTCCGCCGATTCGGATCTCTTAATGCCCTCAATCTCCTCTATCTACAAGCCGACCTAATCGGCCTAGAGAATGAATTACAAAAGCAAGCCGAAATTGATGCCGCGTCTGGACACTTCGAAAACTCTATCTATGACAGAGACTGGCGAACTCTCAGCGAGTCTGCGAAAACAGAAGGCGGGGGGTCTACGCAATGGCATACTGTGTTGAAAGTTAGGGACAAACTGAAGGAATACAGTGAGCTTTCAAGAGACTCTAATTGAGACTAAGATCATGGGCTGAACATCATACCCGCACCAGACCAAGCTATCTGCTTGCAGCAAATCATTGCGAAATTAGGAGCACCGAGCGAACAAGATTTCACATCTCTCCAACAATGGATGAAGGATCCATCAATGGGCAATGTGTATCTCCTTGGCGCAGACAGCGATGTGTGGGAGACATTCAATGCTTCGGAGCTCGTGTGTCTCAAGCCAAATAAGAGCGACAGTTTGGTCACCCGGTTTTTGACAAACAAAATAGTCACATCATACCATTACATCGTGGGGCATCACTTTAGGGTACAGTATTCTCAATTCGCCCATGGGCTTAGTATCGATCAAGCTAACGTTGGAGACCCAACACAGAAGCCAGACGCGTTGGACATACACCAGAACACCGTCTATTATTCTCAGAACGGGATCATACGCTTGAGCATGCTCTTCGGGACGGTCCTGGCCTCGGTCTTACTGGTAGGGTCAATCGTCATACTATACTCACTAAGAACCATGCCAACTCGATTGACTTTGATCGGAGTATTCACCGCGATGTTCTCGCTTGGACTTGGAATCTTCACAAATGGCAGAATAATAGAGATCTTTTCAGCAACAGCTGCGTACGCTTCACATTTATTAATTCATATCCCCCATCGATGAAATCAGCTGACATAGCCAGATTCGCTGCGGTCCAAGTAGTATTCGTGAGTGGCACAAGTTCAGCAGGATAGTCCAGGTTCGGACGTATGCACTGCTCTTCGGCCACTCCGTCACTTCGATTCCTACTGCTGCGACCCCCCTTGCTTAAATTCTCCCTGCTTCTGTTGCTTCTTTTGCTCTTCGAGAGCCGCCTTTTCTTCCTGCTGTCTCTTCTTGGCCTGTTTGATAGCAGCGTCGTCCCCTGATCCATGTCAGGCACCGGCCATAGTACGATGGAGGTAACGGAATAGACTTTACTCACCTTTTTTCGACTTCTTGTCTCGTACAAGCGTCAGAAAGGCTCCTTCATTCGTTAATACAAGCCTGTTACTCAATATGAACTCAACACCAATCACCACATCCACGTGTCCAGTGGGCAGAACGTAGAATTGGGAGGCGTGAGTTCGAGTTCCATATGGATACCATTTCCATTGCAGATCCACCACACCACAAGCTGTAACCAGTTGGCCACTCGCATCGCGAAGTACAGGGTGATCGAATTCGGGAGAGATCGAGGATTCCATTCCGAGACGCTTCACGAGCCGATCAGAAATCCAGTTCCCCAAGCAACACTGCGTATCTAGTAGTGCAACTGCAAACAGGTATTGATTTTCTGTCGAAAAGATTTTGATGTCTCTATTGAACATCTGTGTCAAGCGTTAGTGGTATATCGCATGAATTCGACTATTCCGGTCTGGATTACCTCCGGGTTTGGTTCCCTGGTGACTGAGAGGAGGTTGCCCATTGCTATACGCCTCTTGAGTTCGAAGGACAAACTATTAGACGATTAGTCCAGAAATAAGTAGACTAGTTAAAGTAGATAGATTTGCGTCTTTACCCACGTACTAAGCTACTGTTAACTAATTTCACTTCAAGTGTAAGTAGGTAGGGCAAGCAGGTTAGCCTGAGGTTGTGAAGATGGCGCAGGTACTCAACCTCCGTTACTATACACGGACGGTCCATATGCAGGTAGGGTAGGCAGGCTTGGACTTTGGTGTAAGCGAATTCGACCCCAAGATGCTCGTAGTACGAAGGTCGCCGCCCAAAGTCTTGATTAGACTTGGCAATTTCTACAGTGCAAATAAGCTGTAGCTACTGGGCCGTCAACGGGCCACTTAGTACTATTCCCTGTCAGAACACCTCTGTAGGCACTAGGCAGGTTAATTCTAGCTAAATTAAAGTTTCTAGCTATTTCTTATAGCGTAACTAGTAGCATACTATATCTGGCCATTATTATATCAACTGTTAACGGTTCGGCATTGGGACTGCCAAGCCGCTGTACTGTGTGTGGCTATTTTAACATGTCTGACGCCAGGTGATGAAGACTTTTGGCCTGGACGATCATTACACCCCTGTAGGTAAGCTGAAACAAATGGATGCAAGGGTATAAAGGAATAACTGGAGCAGTATGGAGTGTTCGGATTTCCCAGAACCACCAAAAGCGGTTAGGTTCGTGCAAAATAGTGCGAAAATGGCCCCCCCTCATTATCCCAAGAGAGAGAGTTTGGATAATCTAGTTAGCGTCTCTTAACAGTCCCTGTGGCGCTGTGGCGCACCTAAGTCTTATTTGATCGATAGCCTACGTACCTGAATAATTTAGCTAGACCGTGCCCAATACATCCAATTTCTATACCCTAATACTACAGTCCCCGACGACCCTTTATCTTGTCGTGGCTATTTCGTGAGATGGTTTTATTCACACCTAGTAAAAGTCCCGAATGCCCAGTAGTAGTCTACTATCATCACACATACCCATGAGAAGAGATTTCAGCGTGACGCTCATTGGAACTCATCAAAATTTACTAATACTTGTTTTTAGGGAGACTGGGAGCCATTCTCGGCCTCTGTCACCAGCTCTCTTATCCCACATGCACATTCACATATAGTGACAATTCTCAGGACCCGTGGTTCATATTGGCACTATCAAACTCATAAGCCCGAGCTCAAAAGGCTACCAACTGAAGAATCCATATGAATATCGCCTTGCTGATTCGCTCAAAAGTCCTACTAAATGACATAGTCGGCCCCAGGTATTCCCTTCACCCATGAGTCTTCCAAGACGAAACCCGAGAAAGCGAACGACACTCTCTTGGGCGTTCTAATTACTTCTTGCCCGATGAGCCTGAAGAGCTGGACGACTGGGTGTAGCCCGAAGGCGAGGTGTAAGTCGAGCTGCCCTGGCCATTGTTGTGGTACGAACTACCGTTGGGGTTCGAGTAGTAGTACGATCCATCGCTATTCAAAGGGTGAGTACAGTTACAAGAATTGATTAGACCGCATGATATGGGACGAGCAAGAGTGGGGTTGAAGTAGTTTAGACTCACGTGTTGGAATAGTGGTACGAGTTAGAGTTAGAGGCACTGCTGCCGTAGTCGCGGGAGCAGTAATGGTTGCCCTGAATTGATGTTAGCGATGATTGATCGTCGTCGTCGATGAGAATCAGTCTTTAGGCTCAGTGGAATGTGATGCCTGTTGTCGACACCGAAGTCAGAGACGATGAGAAGGAGGGGGGCACCTACCTGGCTGTTGGTGCCGGAGCTTGTGTACGAGTATCCTTGGTTGTTAGGCATCTTGATGGATGAAAGAAGTGCAAGTCAAGGTCTGGCTTGGGTTTTTTTGGGTGCTGTTTAGCTGATTGCTGAATGAAGATGGTGGTGGTGGATGTGAGGAGAGTGAGAGAAAAGGAATCTAGATAGCTACGCTTCCGCCCGCATATATATAAGAAATGGGTGGGCCTGAGCGATCCCAGCTGCTCAGGACACCAGCCATCATTAACTGCGCCGGCCCGGAAGTGAATGAACCACGGATTCAGATATGAGACTAGGCAACAAATTGCCTAGCTTACGTCACCGGCCGTGGTTTGAGTTAAAGTGAATGCAGGGTACACACAGCCCATTCGGTCTTGCTGATTCGAGCAACTTGGATTTCTCATAGAAAGTGACATGGACTACTGCATGGATTATGACTCTACGGTGTAGGAGCTGGGAAAAGTAATCGTGGTAAAGAGGGATTACTGGAGGAAATCGTTTGCATATGCAGAGAGCCGCAAGACAGGAAGCTGAAATGGTATGTCTGCATGTTTCTGCTTTGAAGAAAGATACATCACAATAACGTCACTACCTGTAGCGATACGACTAAAGGCGTTCCAGCCTGATCACAAGACCAAATACCGGCACTGTGGACAAACACCCATACAAGAAGCCACTCCCATCTGCCTTTACTGCTCTCCTGGTACGAGTTCCCAGAGAGAGCCATGACGAGAAATGAACTTAGTTCCATCAGGCGTCTTGTACGTTTCCGTACCGCGTGCGTTGTCGAAGTATTGGCTACCGTCAGGGTTACTGGAGAACCGAGACCTATCTCTATGATAAGGCCATCAGTTCCCATACATCATTTGACCGAACAAAAGAAAAAGGAAAGAGAAGATCCAAGGGAGTGGGGATGACTCTGGAACAGAAGCATTACCGCTAAACTTACACATTATGGTAGTCGTAGGCGTTCTGGTTTGGAGCGTTTGGACCGTAGTCGAGGGCGCGGTAGTGGTTCCCCTATAACAATTAGTTGAGTTTTGAACAGGCCCTATGGAAGAACAGCTGTAGGTAAATGACATAGCAGTATGAGAAGAACGGTAATTGTGTATATACCTGGCTGTTGGTGCCCTCGCTCTTTACCGTGTAATTTCCGTAGTAAGACATGCTGACGGAATCTGATACAACTTGTTCCAAGTAGATCTGATCCTAGCCCTAAAGTTTAGGCGCTTGAATAATAGGCTGAAGACAAGAAAGACCTGAATTGAGGCGACGCTGGCGACTGGACTAGCCGACTTTCTAGAGATCTCTCGAAGTCTTTCCAACTATGAACTGAATTCACGAGACTGGCGATATGAAGGTGTGATTTAGGATTGTGTCTTGCAGTGCACATGGGAGAAAAGCAGTAGTAGCACACGGATACGTCAAGTTGCAGAGCAGCTGCACGAATGAGTCACCTGATGAGGGTAAGGCACGTATTCCTGCTTGTCTGTTATGCGATCTTTTAACGTGCTTGATGAATTTTATTCGCGATAACCGTGCTAATGCATTCCTGGTATCTATCTATGAATCTATGAGGCAAATCGCTGTCTACAATGTCAGCAAAAACGCCGATAAACACAGATCTATCACATAATACGTGATAGTAACTAAATGTAGCCCAACATCTAGATCTTGCCATTGACTTGACCTTCCTCGAGGTCAGCAATGAATTTCTCGGCGTCCAGAGCGGCCATGCAGCCGGTTCCTATAGTCAAATGTGTTAGCACAGATTTCCAAATTGGATTGAGAGAGAAAAGAACGGTGTAGACATACCGGCACTGGTGATGGCCTGTCTGTATCTCTTATCTTGTACATCACCGGCAGCAAAGACACCCTCGACGTTCGTGTTGGTTGTACCAGGCACTGTGATGACGTAACCCTCAGAATCGGTCTCTACCTGTCCCTTTACCAGAGAGGTAGCCGGGTCGTGTCCGACGGCGTAGAACAGGCCGTTCGCCTCTAACGTCTCTTGCTCGCCAGTCTTGGTGTTCTCGATGACCAGATGGGTCATGATCTTGCCGTTACCCTTGATCTCAACACCCTTGGAAAGGAAGCGCACAGTGACCTTGGGGTGGTTCAACAGACGCTTTTGCATGATGCTACTGGCGCGCAGCTCGTCTCTCCGCACTAGGACCGTGACATGGCTACCGTACTTGGTCAAGAATGTGGCCTCCTCAGCGGCACTGTCTCCACCGCCAATGACGACGAGCGGCTTGTTGCGGAAGATGGGAACGGCACCGTCGCAGACGGCGCAGGCGCTGACACCGCTCTGCCAGTATTTTTCCTCACCGTTGAGCCCAAGACGCCTGGCTGAAGCGCCAGTCGCGAGGATGATGGCATCAGCGGTGTGGACCTCACCAGGGGACCATTCCGTCTCGTACTTGAAGGGTCGCTCGGACAGATCGAGTTTCGCGACAGTTTCACTGATGATGGTTGTACCAAATCGCTCCGACTGCTTCTTCATGTCCTCCTGTTGCGGGTATTAGCGCGAATTAAATCGAAGAGAGAGAAAAAGACAAAGGGTCACCAGAGGCAACAGATTCAACGTACCATAAGCTGGCCACCCATTATGCTGTCGGGGAAGCCGGGGAAGTTCTCGATCTCGGTCGTGGTGGTCAGCTGTCCACCGGCAGCCACGCCGTTGGCCATAAAACCCTCATACAGGACGGGCTTCAGCTCGGCACGAGCCAGGTAGATGGCGGCGGTGTGGGCGGCGGGCCCAGAGCCGATGATGACGACCTTGTTATGCATACTTCTGGCTGCGATCTTGGGAATCTGGGCGGACTGCTTGGAGTTGTGCTGGAGACCGGCGGTGGTGAATGCTGCCACGGAGAAGCTGGGCACACCGGCGCGAAGAAAGGTTCGTCGGAAGGCGTGGGAAAACAGCTTGGCGGTGTTGACTCGGTGGCTGTCTTGTTGTCTACTTATAGGATGTGAGAGAGGAGGCGGAGGAATGGGGCGGCGGGAGGCTTTAAAGCAGGTATGTCAGGGCGAGGCGGCAGGGAGGGGCGGCGATTTCGGAAAAGCGAATAATATACGCGAACGAGGCAGCCCAGGTAATGCAAGGTAAGGTAACAAATGTAATATAACTGACAAAACAGTCCTATGTGGAATCCTATATGGAATTACTACCAATTTGTATTTAATGGAATGCGAAAGAGCAGCGAATGACCGACGTTTTTTGGAATCTTGTTACATCGATTTCAAATTATTTCCCGCTTTGCCTCTAGGCTGTAGCACGCGCTTCAGGGTCCCTCCACCAACAATTTCACCACCCCGCCTTACTCAGCGGGTTGCGCCATCAGATACCTGTATCACCAGATACATACATAAGGCCCACCTATTTCCATGTGAAAAGCCGACGGCTCTTCCGTCTTATTACATATCGCATCTTACCTCAGATCTATGCAACTATCTAATCTAGGAGATAAACCGCATGCAGGTCGGTTAGCCGATTCGGAACCCGACTCGGAGGACCTTGATGGCCCCGGCATTGTCCGACAGTGTATGAGGAATTATCTCTTACTAGGTAAAATTATAATTGGCCGCGAACCGTTAAATAATCCCTTGGTAGCATTTTAACTCCTATCTCATAACTCGACATAGATGAAGAGATCGTGGGTAGCAGATCGCCACGTGCAACTTTGACGCTATCATCTGTCTAGTACGTATGACTATTATGTACATATGTATGAAGTCACGGTTTGGATTCACAGTTGAGCGTTCCGACCACCAATCAGATCTCTCTCCGTCCACTTATCCAACCCACGACTAAAAGTCGTAGCCACGCAAACGCATCATTAGACCAACAAAGGTGGCGGCAGCGGATCGGAGCTCTTTTTAGAAGCTCTTTTTACGCCTTTATAGCGCTATGCAATTGTCTTCATGTCAAGTTATCAACCCACTGGTCTTGCTATCAAATCAGCCAACAGGACAACAACAATTTCGTTTATACTGAAGTTATATGTAATGCTACTATACAACGACATTGAATTTATGAATCTTCCCTACCTTGCTGCTCTGAATAGTCTAAGCTTTGTTCATGTCTAGTCACGAAATATCTCTGAATTCCCGAACTCAGTTGTCTCTACTCGTTGATGTTGGATGACCCATACTGGCAAATTATTCCTTGTTTTTTTATTCCGTCCTTCAAAACCACCTCTCCTTTAAATGTCAATACTAGACCGAGGTCCAGCACAGTTTACGGGATAGAGAGGGGTCATGGCACCTCAGGGACAAATACCTGTCGCCGCCAATGTCCTGGGCGTAAGTAACTCTCCTATTCAGCACCCAGAGAGTGAGACTAATTGCGATACCATAGACAATCGGGACAGTACTCTGGTCTGTCCAGCTTATACCTCAAGCATGGACAAACTGGCGCCGCAAGAATACCGAGGGTCTCCCCGCAGCCATGATGTTTCTCTGGGCAATTTGCGGGGTACCCTTCGGAGTATACGCCATCGCCCAGAACTTCAACATCCCAATCCAGGTGCAACCGCAGGCCTTTATGGCGCTGTGCTTGGTCAACTGGGGCCAGATCTTGCTTTATACACAGTGAGTAACGAAACTGCTGACACCCATATTGCATAATGAGAATTCGGCTGACACCGCGCGCCAGTAAATGGCCACTTTGGAAGGTCCTTGTCACCACCATCGGCACTGCTGCTATCTTCGCCGGCGCCGAGACAGCCCTCGTCCTCACGATACGCGTAAGTTCACACAAGCCCATCTTCACCTGTGTCCTGCTCTAATAAATTACCAGCCTATTTACAGAGCGGGGAACGAGACCCCGGTTCTCGTGATCGGCGTCATTGCCGCTATCCTTCTCGCTGCGGGGTTGCTGCCTCCTTACGGTGAGGCCTGGAAGCGGCGGGGGCGAATTATTGGTATCAACTTCGTGTTTCTGACTGTCGACTCTTTGGGCGCCTTTTTCTCTCTTTTGTCGCTCGTCGCTCAGCATACTTTCGACGTCTTAGGAGGCGTTATGTACATCATTTGGTACGCAATCTGTTCAAGATCTGCCATTTTTACCCTCTCTAACTATATATACTTGACAAATAGCTAACTTCCTGTGTAGTATAGTTCTAGAAATAGGCATTTTTGCCTCACATATAATCTGGATGTTCCGAACGCGTCGGATAAGGAGAGACGCGCAATCAGATGATAAGACCTTTGATGATGTCTTGGCTGAGCATGAACAGCTCAGCCTCCCGTTCAAGTTCGCCGAGCGGAAGTCTACCTGGCCGTGGATAAAAAGGAAAAGTGACGAAGAAACTGGCATAAGAGACGATGAGAACAAGTCCCCTGCTCCGCACACCGAGACGAATAAAGAGCAGGAAAAGAGAGATGCGAATCTTGAAGATACGGATAGAAGCGGTCAAGACTAAGACTTTGTAGATACCCGCATTGGTAGATAAGAGGTGATAAAAAAGACATCGACACGGTTCGTATATCTTGTCATCGAACTCCAGCTACCGCTAACGGCCGTGGCAAAAGCAATATAATGAATTTAGAGATGCTGATTCTAAATATCCATTCTGTTGTATCTCTATGTTTATCTCATGCTTATGTAAGATCTGTGGTGTGAATGTTTCAAGACAACTCATCCGCCAGCGACCCTATAGCTATTGTGGCTATCGAAGGTGCCGAACCGATCTGATTAATAAATGGTATTACTACTGCCAGTCGAAAAGCAAAAATCATAAACGCAACCATCAAGCGCCTTTCCCTCGCTATACACTTATATAGCGCCATTCAATCTGTCGGGTATCTAGTGTTTACTCCGTCAAGGGCTCTGTCCCTTGGCTCTTCAGGTCGGCGCCTTTACCACCGTACTCAGGTGGCAGCATCTGGCCGAGGGGTACCTTGCTGCCGCCGAAATCCTCCTTGGCGAGATTGGCGCCGTTAGACATGGGGTGGAACTTTTTCTGTGAAGGATCGCCAGGTTAGTGAAATAAACTTGAAAGTAAAAAGAACAGAGTACTTACAATGGTGCGCGCCGCCACGAACAGCTTCATAAACCCGTACATGAAACCCATGACGGCCGGGACGTTGACGAAGAACTTCTCTTTGAGAAGCTCGGGGTACGCGGTGGCGAAGACCTTGATCGTCTCGGTGCTGGCGGCCTTGACCTGCGGGGCCTGGCGCAGGAACGACACGCCCTTGTAGTCGTGTACCTGGAACATCTTGTACGGATCCGCGTCGGGATCAGCCGTGATGGGGACTGTGGCCGTTGAGAGCGAAAGCTCTTGCACGGCTTGCTCCATGAGGGCTACACGCCAGTTGATGAACCTGGATTTTATTAGCTTGTTATTTGCCACTGATATAGATCCATAGAAGACACCATATGAGTGGAAGGAGGGGTATTTATAAGTGTGCAGTGTAGATGATACGCGAGAACAAGCAACGATATACGTAAGATGACCGAGATTAACTTACTCCTCCAGATTGCCGAATGTGACATCGATAGACTTGACATTGCCGTAGACATTCCAAGTGAAGATCTCACGGGCGCCGTCTTTCTCGTCTCCCTCCTTCTCGTCGGCGGAGTGGACAGTGACGTATCCCAGCCCACCAAACTTCTCCTTAGAAAAGGTCTGCTTAATGAGCTCGAGAGGCTGCGTCTTCTTCCGCCAGTCAAGAGTCTTGGTCAGTTGATCCCTCGCCTTGACGATGTCGCCGTCGTTGGCGTTCAGGTACTTCTGCAACACGATCTGCGAAGGGACGTGCGTAGATGGGTCTGCCAGCGTGACGCCCCAGATCTCGGGGTACTCATGTGCCTTAGCAGTAGCCCAGAGTTCCTGGAGCGGCGTGGTGGGCTCATCTGGAAGTGGTGTTTTGTTTGTTTCCTCTGCCTCTGCCTTTGCCTCGACCGGTGCCGTTGTCTCTGGCTCTGCCTGTGGAGCCGGAGGAGCGGTGCTAGCGGTGCTAGCGGTAGTAGACACTGGTGCAGCTGCTGCCTCGGGCGCTGGCGGGGCAGTTGTTGTTGGCTGTTCGTCACTCATGATGTTTGCCCGGTGGCTGAAATGAAACAAATTCTACTTGGCTGTAGAGTCTGACTTTGTATAGGTATATTTACCGGTCCTCTATCAAGTTGCAGAAGCAGCCGGTGTTGTTGTTGTTGAAACTTTAATAGATGATGATGATACGATGCTCGTCTGGCTTAAATATCAGGGGTCACAGCGGGAGATTATAGTGCCATGTTTGAATGGTTGGGGAAATTACCCGATAATGAGCCGTTCCTGGCGCTGCCTACCATGTACTGTATATGGGTAAGTACTACTTGGTTATTTACCGAAGTATTGTATTCGGTCCTTATTGACTTATCATGATCAACCTATCTCATTCATCTCAAGTCTTTGGAATAATAAACTTTACCAAGAGGACGAAATGGAGCCTATATGAAGAAGTATTCACATTTTCTCGATAATCCTCTCATAAGACTATTGAAAACACTAAACTTACTAAGAAAATACCCGAGCGGAGTTGAAAAGCAATGAATGATGAATGAATGCATCATGTAGCGTCTCATCTCTTACATTACCTGTACAAATTGAGATTACTCGGACCCGGCAGACAAGATGATTCAAGGCATTTTCTATGCGAGGTTTCTTCCACATGAAGGTACGTCATTGTATATAAGCCTAATGATATTTCATTTCGCTTCGTTGAATGTTGTCATTTAATCGAGGGAACGATGGATGCATTCAACGTCATATATCTCAAACAGTCTGCATGTCATCTTCATGAGCTGGCCACTGAACCAGTCCACTCACACTGACCGACTGCCAATCCGACTAACCTCGATCAAGGCACAAAAATCGTGGCCCAGTCGCCACAAGGCTGCATCGTAGCCACGGAATTCACACCACACCTCAAGCCGCCCCTGGTCGACTTCGACATCGTCCAGGAGTACATCATCCCCCGCAAGGCCTTCTTCAACCGCCTCGTGACGGTGAACACGCCCGACGGCAAGCACAGCATCCTGGGCTTCCCCGTGTCCATTCCGCACGAGAGGTACCACCGGAATGAGTTCCTCTTCAATTTCGGCCTGGTCATCGAGTCGGATGTCGACCAGATCCCCTACGAGCGCCTCGTGCGCCGCCTCGCCGTCACCTTTGCCGAGATGGAGCGCCAGAATGGCTATCTCAGTTGCGAGGGCGAGGTCGATGATGGGCGGCGGCCTATCGGGAGCTTGTTGGAGATTGTCAAGGAGGATCTGAACAATTATGGGGAGTGTATGATCCCAGTTGGTGAGTGCTTCTTTTGTTATCATGGGATTCTATTCATATTCTCATGATTCTGCTGGCCCCGCGTCGCGTATATGCGTATGCTAACACTTGCGCAGACGAAGGCAACACCATAAACATGAAGCTATTCCCTTACCACGCACCACCACCCCCAGTACACGGCTGGCACGTCCCGGTCCCCAAGACCAAATTCGCAGACATCGTGGACTCCACCTGGGATCTCACACTCCAGAGAATCATCCCGCACGTAGACGGCGTCAACGACGTCCGTCGCATCGCCTGGCTCGCAGACGTCTCATTACCCCTGACTCAAAATGCGCTGCAGCACTTGCTATACTACGACACCATTCTCCTCCTCGACATGTTTTTCTTCGGCTCGTGCTATGCTCTGCGCCCCGGCATCCATGACTTCGTGTCGAACCGCGCGAACCTAGTCGACGAGTGCGCAGCGTACGTGTGCATCTCGCCGCCAACCGCCGGGAACAGCAGTTCCGAAACCACCGGCACAAACCTCAGCATACCAGGCTTGACCCCGTCCGCCTCGGCGCGGCATCTCAGCAGCATAATCGACCCATCGACGACGCCCCGGGCGCACCACATGGACACATCCAGCCGTCCCACAACGTCGTCAACCGCCTCCCTTGCCTCAGCGAGGGTATCTCACTACCAGCTGATCAAGCTCATGACGACATTCTGCGTCGGCCGCAGCGTCATGGAATGGGTGCGTCTGCACCAGGAAGCCGGCTTCGACGTCCTCCGGCACGTCGACGTGCGGCGGCTCGTGCAGTTCGGCGTCATCAAGGGGTTCCTGTACCGAGTGCACAAATACGCCGTGTCGAAATCATACCTGAGTCTCCTAGCGACGGGCCGACGAGCAGGTGTAGACCTCGGGCTATCCCAAAAGCCAAACAACAAAACTCCTAATACCAACAATATCAACAATAACGATAAAGGAAAGGGCAAAGAAGCTAAGAGCCTCGAGGACGACGGGCTGGAGATGAAGATCAGTCGGCGGCAGCGGGTGGATAAGCTCAGGATCCACGACGATGACGAGGGAGATGATGATATTGACGATGACGAGGAGGATAGCGATAGTGGAGATGAGGTGGTTGAGTACGATATCAGCGACGAGTCGGGATGGGCGTATGACGCTGCCAGGGCGCGCAGGAAGATGCAGCGCTATGTTGATGGGCGGCATAGCTTCGACCAGATCATCACGGAGCAGAACCTTACGGATGGCGAGATCATGCAGAAGCTTAAACATTTCACGACGGGCGACGTGGCTATTTTATATCGATAGGTATTTACGCTGGACGGGTGTGCTTATTCTCTTAATATTATTCACTTAGTTGCTCATGCTCTTGCTTGTTCATTTGCCCTGATATTTATCCCTCGCTTTTTACGTGTCATATATTGAGATATCTGATGTTCTTACAAAGACCTTAGACAATAGGTGCCTATCCCTGTGGTTGATAGCAATAAGCTGCGGGCTAGCTACCAGGAGAGCGAGGGGGGTGTAGGCTAGCACTATCGGTACAATCGCCGTTTCTCTCGACCTCCAGTTCAGCCAACTACCCTATTTTATTTCCGTAATGACTCGACCAGATCATGCAACGCCGATAAGCGAATAACTAAGTGGATGGGAATATAGTTATAATCGGGCATATCTACAAGGAGGTATACAGCTCGTACGAATCGTGATTCCAAACCGTACAACCCTAACCAATCAACCGCCCATATATATTTACAACGATCGTACATGATGCTGATTTGCATATTTTGATATTGATCAAGACTGGTCAAGCCCAGACCCAGACTCCCCAGCAGCAGCCGCAGCCTTAGCTATAGCCTCATCACGCACCCTCTTCCTCCCCTGCAGCACCTTTCTCGCCCTCCCGATGACTCTGTCGATAGCAGCGGTCTTCTGCTGCACGCTAAGCTGCACGTGCGGATTCATCTTCTGAACGCGGGTATACTTGTCCAGCAACTGTGCAGCGCGCGTCCGCCCGGGAGGGAACTTGATCTCCGGCGGCGACGAAGTATCAGCGTCTTGGAGCGCAAGAACTCCTTCCCGCTCCATCCTCGCCAGGTGCTCGTCTACGCGCGAAAGCTCCTCGGTGGTAAGCATAGGGTTCTTGCCTCTGTTCGCATCGATGAGCTGCTCGCGCAACATACGCATCCGGCCCTTGCCGGCTTCGCCAGGGTAGGCTTTGCCGCTTGCCTTCCATTTCTCGTCACTGATCATCTCTACTATACGGATGAAGTGCTTGCCTCGTCGCAGGATGAGGACCTTCCCGTCAATGAGGAAGTTCTTCGTGTCACCTGGAAACCAATTCTTTACTGGTTGGAAGGCTACCTCACCTTCGCGCATTATTTCGTTGTCGCGTGCTGATCGGCCAGGAGCCCCACCCACGTAAGCACCCTGATGAGCTACCAGGCGGTGAGCATCGGTCGCGCTTTCTGCTAGACCTGAAGCGTACAAAATGTGTGCTATGGATTTCCCCAGGATGAGGGATTCGGGGAGCTGGATATCAGGTCGAAAGGTGAACGCTAGGCTGGCGGATGGAGGGGTGACACGATGGGGATAGGATTCTATCTCTCCGGTAGAGGTGGGAGTGACGAGCAGGGGCATGTCTTTGGAAAACATCTGCATGTGTCGCTGTTGGGTAGCCTCAGCTTCGTGAAGTCCGCAAACCAGGGCAAGAACTTCGAACGCAAGAGTGTGATGAGCAAGGCGCTTGGAAGGATCCAGGTTATGTTGTTCCATAATTTTGCTAATTTGGTCAAGGGGAATGAAGGTGAAGAGTTTTAGGAACTTCTCAACCTCGTCGTCTGGCCTTCGCATGAAGTATCCGTAAAGATCAAAAGAGGGAGTCATGAAAGGGTCTAGCCACATGGCATTGCCAGCACTTTTACCAAACTTGTTGCCGGCCGAATCCGTCAACAGGGGCACGGTAAAACCGACTGGAGTATGCAACAAGTCGTTGGGCAATCTCTTCTCAGGATCAGGCTCTGAGTCGCGGAGTAATTTGACGGCATCAATACCGGCGACGATGTTGCCGTACTGGTCAGAACCGCCTATCTGCATGTGCACCGCTGTTGGCCGGGAGAACATGGTCCACCAGTCCCAAGCCTGCATCATGGGGTAAATAAATTCAGCGAGAGACATGCCATCGCCCTCGGTCATCTTCCTCTTCACGGTCTCGCGTGACAGCATGGGACCGACGCGCATTCTCTTGAACAAGCGGCTGACGACTTCGGTAAAGGGGGTCGAGTTGTACCAGCTGCTGTTGTTGGCCAACTCGCGTCCCCAGGCCCACTCCTTCTTGTACCCATATCTCGCGGCCTGGCTATCGACGTTCTGCCATATCCGTTTCAGCTGGTAGTGGATTTTGGTGATGAACATGGACCTGTCAGCCCTGGCCACCTCGCTTCTGGTCTGGAGGCGGTCGGTGGGATCGCCCACCTTGGCAGTAGCGCCCCCGACAACAGTGACAGAATGGTGCCCGTGCATGTACATGGAAAACAGAGGCATCAGGGGCAGCAGGTGGCCGAGGTGGAGAGACGCAGCGGTGGGGTCGATGCCGACGTAGACGCCGATCCTCTTGCGCCGTATGAGCTCGCGGATCTGGTCGTCAGTGCTGTGGATGCGCAGCCATTAGCAACGGTCGCAGAGGAGAGAGCCAGGGAGTGACCGTACGTACCCAGCAATGTCCTTGATGTATCCACGCTCTTTGAACGTGTCCCAGAGATTCGTCTCCTCTCCGTTCTTGATCCT
The DNA here is from genome assembly GCA_022385695.1 of Xylaria arbuscula. Lineage (NCBI taxonomy): Eukaryota > Fungi > Ascomycota > Sordariomycetes > Xylariales > Xylariaceae > Xylaria > Xylaria arbuscula. The sequence goes on from MU279344.1 coordinate 309,585, forward strand.
CTCAGCCTTTCGGTCCCAAGCCTCCTTTGCTAGACGCCGCTTTTCTATGGTGCTGAGGTGTAGAGGGCGACGCTGGTGAGGGGTGGCGGCGATGGATCGGAGGAGACATGTTCGACAAAGCGTCCTGCGCGCCGGACTCGAGACCAGTTGTAGAATTCGGGTCGACATGGTGATCAGACTATAGAAGTTGCTATAAGGTTAGAAGGGATGCAGAGCTTCAGAGCTCTATACTAGTAGCCCAGATCATGGACGAGATCGTGACCGCTTGAGGAGGCACAGTCAAAACGCTGCCAATGCGTGGATCGCTATTGTCGATCGTCAACAGCTTCAATTCATGATGGAGCAGAGACAGAGAGGGCGCCCTAACTTTTTTCTTAGACCCCTGTCCACCGGTCCCGCTCTACAGTTCGAAGTGTACTAAGATGGATTAGGTTTAGCCGGGACTCTATACTACCCCATTTACCTTAACCACTATCTACCTACCTACTATCACAAACCTGGAGCCATCCATGGATACAACCATGCTTTACTCTTTCGTCGCATGTTTCCTGATTATATCACCGCAGGTATTTGCGCACGAGAATCTGTTATCCGGGCACGAACCTAAACCCAATATAGTAATTAGCCCCATATATACCCACTTAATAGCTAAACCCCTGCCAAACTAACCCTATCCAGAGTAACCCATAAAGTTAGCAATAAAAAAACAGTCGCTTAAAAGTTAAAACCAAACCACCTACTAAGCTCACTATAAATATAGTGGGCTATAGCACTATCACTACTAAATTTATAGCGGACTTATAGATAAAAGCCACTCATTAGCCACTACTAGCCACAAATGCCTAGTCAGCCTCACCTCACACTCACACCCTTCAACCACCTACCACCTTCAACCACTTACCACCTTCAACCACCGTCTTAAATAGCGATATCTTTCAATTACACCTATTCTAAAGCGTCACTTTTTCAGGTAAATAAAGTCACTAAACTAGTGGAAAAGGTCGCTTGGCTAAGTACTTAAGTAGAATTGTCTCCCCATTTGGAACGAACAGGGGATTGACTGTCAATCTGAAAGACGTCCCACTTGGTGTCTCAAATTATCCCAATTTGTATGGAAAAATGGGGCATTGTACGACAATTACCGGACTGAGTTTAGGTTCGTGCCCGGATAACAGATTCTCGTGCGCAAATACCTGCGGTGTGATTATATATGTTCTTTTAGTTATGTTTTTCTTTTCGGGCTTCCTGTGACCACTTAACGCTGTACGTACAGCTTGTCGATATTACTGACCCCCGAATCTGCCATTTCACGGCATTCTTCCCGTGTGACGTGTGTGAGTTTTAGCCTAGAAGATCTAGATTACTCCTTATTTATACTTGCGGCTATAGTTTAGGTACGTTTGCTGGCAAATCTTTAGGAAGTCTAAAGGGAGAACACTTACCATGCTTTCTAACCATACTTTCGTATTTTACCTAAGTTATCACCAAGTCGTCAAGGATATTCAAGAAGAAACTCGCTTAGCATCTATATAGGCATCTCACAGTATTTGTTGTAGAGGGTTTCAATTCAAGATAAATCGACATATTTTGAAATTCTATTCGGAGCCATCACAGAAAACATGTCTCGACATGGAAATATTGAGGCTTCAATGAATTTATCGAATCTTGCGGCCAGCTAGCTAAAATTAGAGGCGACCTTCCTTTAAGGCGAATGCAACATGCCGCATATATGTAGCTTAATGATCACTTAAAGTATCCAAAGACACACTACAGTAAACAGTCAGTGACTAAAAAGGTGAGTGTTCATTAATTCTATATTATTATTAACCCCTTCAACAATAATAAGCGTATCGTTGCTTCGCTCCAATGTCTATCCTTCCAATGACTCAGTTATTCGCCTATAGCTAAGTAGCTTATCCTTCTCAGTTTTCTGCAGCGCGCTACCCAAAAACCTCTGAACATAGTTGAAGATACCGGTCCAGAGAACAAACCAGAAAATGTTATTGCGCAGCCATATCCCCCAAGCCGTTTGCGGGGCCATGAATACCGTGACTGATCGTAGCATCTGCCCTGACTCGTTGATGAGCGGTCTCATGCGTTGCTCATAGCCCTGAAGCCCGGCTGCAATATCATCGCCATGCTCGCTGATCTCGCCAGCCAGGACATACGCACCGGCCATCGCTAGGCTCGTCCCTACACCGGTGAAACCACTGCCGTATCCCGCGTCGCCGACCATCACGAACCGCCCTTTGTGTAATTGGGGGGCCTTGACTTGACATACTTCGCTGGCGTAGAGATCATCGGATTTCATCAAGCCCTCGAGGACCTGCGCGTCCTTCCAACCAACGTTTTCGTATCTCCGGGCAAGGAACTGTTTGAGTGCTTGGTCTCCCTGCTTCACGGCCTCGCGGAATCCCAGCATGGCGTCGCGCTCGCTGTTTGGGTAAGCCGATATCATGAAGACGCGGTTACCTGCTGCGTCAGGTGCGACGGCCATCATGCGACCACCTGGTGCACTGTATCCCACCCCGATTTTCTTTCCCTCTAGTAAATCTCGCGACGTGCAGAAATATGCTCCCCAGCAATTGGCCGAGATTACATGATCCCGAACACCACACCCGAGACCAATGGCGCGAGTCCGTGATGTCGTGCCATCACAGGCTACGACTAAATCATAGCTCGTACGGGGTAATCTGTTGGCGAATTCGACTGTGACGGGTCCACCATCAGACGGCTGTTGAATCGCCGTGACTTGCTCATCAAAGACATATTTGACGTTTTCGTTATCCTTGGTCAAGTCAACCATGATCCTCGACAAGTCGCCTCGCAAGATCTCGTACTCTGAGATCAAGGTTTGCTGGTCGGGGTTGCCTGTAGGTCTCAGGGTACCGTATGGCCTGCCATCGCCGCCGATTAAGCTCATGCCCTCCATTTCGTACTTGTTGGCTCGCACAGAAGCCTCCATCCCAGGTATTTTCCGCATTACCTCGAGACCAACCGTGCGTATGTCTATGTTCTGTCCACCTGTTCGCAGAGAGGGGAACCGTTCGATGACCGTGACCTTGGCTCCTGCTTTGGCGAGCCAATACGCTGTCATTGGGCCCGCTATGGATGCGCCAACGACGAGGACGTTCATTCCGGCCATGGTGTTTTGAGAATCTTGTCGTAGAGAGGCAATTGATTGTACAGTTTAGTCTGGGTGATTGTGACAAGATAGAAGCCTTGGGCATCACTCATATCTGGCGACGACATACTGTTATATATTAATCGACTCTATTGACATATTGATACTCCTAGCTGGGCTCACCCGTGCGGCTGCTCTAGTAACCCGAGCATACCGAAATCCATGACGCTGAGGCGGTCGTCAAGGGGATTGTGCAGTGGGTCGCGGACTGTGTATGACCCCGAGAAGTCCATGTTAAGGTGCCGCCCTCTACAAGGGTCCCGTCCGTTATTTGTTTGGGCCTAAATGCCTTCACTACAGAAAGTAATACCCTTAGCGATTGAATTGAAAAAACAACGAAAATTTAACTAAATGGAGAAAATTTAAGCCACGATGTTTCTGCTTTATTTACTTGAAGTTTGGTGTCTATACGATGCTTTGCGTACTAAAGATGTTGTTGTGGTCTTGAAAAATCGTGGACAGGATTTTTTGTGAGCCACTGTATATCCCCCTGTCGCGCTACGCGTCCTCTGGGAATTCGATCGTTGGCAGGGGAGTCGCCCTGGGAGGTGCTTGCTCAACTACAATACTATCATGCATCTACAATACTGGCTCGGTTAATTCTGGTGGTTCCCCCTGCTTGCAGGTGATATGAAGCATGATATCACAGTGTCGACTGACGAGGAACATGTGATCCGTAGCTATATTAGGGGTTCAAAGCTAGGTACTTAGAGAACTAACGACGAGCTAGCAAGTCGAGGCTGGGATATATCGAGCTCCTTTATTCCATCTGTCCACTCTCGAACCCATTTACGCATCCATTCATGACTGATAGGGGGCATATCGTGCAGCGTCGGACTAGCTGAGACGGCTTGATCAACTACCATGGGTGGCTGTACGCTACTATGACCCTCCGGGACAGGAGCCCACAGGTAATCAGCATAAAAGCTTAGCAGCTTGATCGCCGGGTTTCGGACGACATCCATATCAAGAGATTCTTGCCCACTCTCAGCTGCCGAGCCCGATTGATTGCTATTATCATTACTTTCTCGCAACTTAGCCAGCCACGTCGAAGACGGCACCAATGCCACTGGTCGTGCAAGAGTCGATTGGGATTGGGCCTGGATCGCCGGGACCAGCGATTCCCATGACGTTGTGCGCGGATTGCGCAGGTTGAAGACCTCGGCGCCGGAGCTGTGAGATGCACTCAGCTGAGGATTGGTGACGACCATCTCGGCGACGACGGTGCCTAGTAGGTCATTGGGGATCCAGTCGATTTCCGAGAAGCGAGGGCCCAGATCAATCGGCAAGCAACCCAGAGTGAACAGCGAGCTGATCACCAGACTGGGCAGCCATTCTGATCGATTCCATGTTGCGCTTTTGGTTTTGAGACCAGTAGACCCGGCGACTTGGCCGATCCTGATGATCTGTACAGGTATCTCGAGTGAACGCGAGGCAATGTCACACAACAGTTCGGCTAGTAGTTTGCTCTGCGCATAGCCATTCATGCCTGTGGCGCCGAGAGCGACTGACTCGGAAGGCACAGATTCTCCCGGGGGACCAGGCTCAAGACCGGCCACAGCGCTGACGCTGGAGACGAAGACGGTACGCATGGGCTGTAACGAGGCTGTTGTGGCCAAGGTTAAGAGATTGACTAAGCTAGCGAGCTGCGCGCGGAAAGCTGACAGTGGCAGGTTGAAGTTTACCGGCCAAGCATTGTGGATGACGAGTCCTGCGCGGCTGCCCAGTGTTTTGTACATCTCCTGGGTTAAGCCGAGAGTTGAATGTGTTAGGTCGGTCTGCAGAAATGTGACACGGTCGTTATTGAGCATGTCTACTTCAAATCCAGCTGACGCAAAGCGCGTTTCTTGAGCAGAACGGCCTCCATCTGCACTACGATTAAGACAAAATATATGTCCGATGTCCCTTCGGTTCAGGAGCGCCCGGAGGATGGAGGTCCCGAGAGTGCCAGTAGAGCCCGTTAGTATGACATCGATTAAAGCGGTGCCCCTTTCTCCCTCGCTAGAAGCAAGGCGTACTGGTTTTGGGATCTGTAAGATAAGATCACGGTAACTAGAAAGGAGTTCTTCGGCCACAGTCGATCCCTCAGTGCTTTCTGCTGTTGCTTGTGACAGAGCTTGCGCAAGTTGAAAAGCGCTCGGGTTCTGGTATATCGTGGATAGAGCAAGGCTACGAAGACGAAGGTTTTTCCGCAATGCTCTGCTGAGTTGTAAAGCTTGAAGAGAGTCTATCCCCTTCTCAAGGAAACTGGTTGAGTCATCCAGATCTGTCCATCCAGTCAAATCGCGTACAGTATTCCGTATTAGCTGTGAGACGAGGTGAGTGTTCGTCAAGTCAACCGATTTTGGGCTCATGCCGGGGCTATTTTGGTCTTCGTCTCCATCAAAAGAAGCCTCAGCGCTCTCGTATAGCTTGTCGATCTCAGTGCTATATTGAGCTATGCTAGTACCTCGCTGAATTGTGCCCTTTCCCGCACGTATAAACCCTCTTCTATCCGTTATCAAAATGAAGGACTTCTCAACTTTTGCGTGAGCGGGTACGTGCTTGTTTGCTTCGAGTACACTGGGCCAAATGCGTTCGATCAGATTTACTTTCTCAGTTATGCTCATGTCAGTTGTCAGATCTTTAGGCTCTATGACCAGCGCCGCTTGAAGCCGTTGAGCGCCAATCACGAGGGCGCCGCCTATGGTTTCGGGGTTATGGGCAGCGATAAATTGTTCCATGGAGATAGGGTTAGTCTTCTCGCCGTTCAAAAACACGATGATGTCGTCTGCTCTTGCGCGCCAGCGCCATGTATCTGGTAGCGTCGGGTGCGGTTCGAAGAGGTCGCTGGTTCGGTACTCAGTCAAGTCCTCAAAGCCCCGAATGCTGAAACTCGGCTGCGTGTTGGTTTTGCTCAATTCGCGACGTATCACCAGCTCGTAGGTGCCGCTGGTAATCTCATCGAATGTTGCTCCTATGCATGGGTGGAAGCGGACATAGCGCCAGCCACCCTCTTCCCGCTCTAACTCAGGTACAAAAACCTGGGGAGGGATACCAACCTCTGACGCACCCCATTGGCAGCGAAGGTGCACTTTAGCAGCGACCCGATCTCCTATCGCCTGTGGTAGATCGCCTCCAATATAGATTATAAGTTGCAGATGAGCCGCGCAGAACTCGAGAAGGTCAGGGCTCTGTGCAAGCTCAGCGACAACGGACGGCACCAATATGGCCACGTCAGCCGGTGTGTGCTGTAGTGCGTTGACTAGATCATGGGCTGTAATAATGGCTCCTGCGGCTGCCGCTGGAACAATTGTAATGTTTCCAAATGCGATGCCGTTAAGTAGCCATTGTATCAAGCCAGCTCCCTGAAATTGTCAGCATCCGTGTAATGAAGACCTAGACAGAGATATCTAGAGTAATTTGACTAACATGGAAAGGAGGTAGTGCTGATAACACTCGCTTCCCACGACAGAGGGCATCAACGGAGATAAGCCCACCAGGTGGCTCACGACTGGCCGCTTCAATCTGCCGCACGGCGGTTTCCTGAGTCCAGATCAAAGGTTTTGGTATACCAGTCGAACCTGAAGTATGACTATATGTCTCGTTAGAAGATTCCATTGTCATGTTGTACTTAGATTATAGGAGTTCCTACATAACCCAAAATGGGTCTAAACGAGACTCGTCAAGTGCCTTGTCAGGTAGATAAGAAGGGCTTACGGTTGCCATAAGCTCATCTATCGCTGGGATCTTAATGTTGTGGTAGTTCTCGATCACTTCTTTTACCTGTAATGCACTAGATGGTACCGGATCAGGAGTGATCAAGACATGACATTCAAGTCGATCGGATAGACTCTTGTGTGCTACTGGACTATTACGTGGTGAGGTGAGAAACAGCTGCCATGGCAGAAGTCAGTCCAGGATCATGTAGGACTATAACAGAATACAAGTACTTGCCCCATGACCTGTCTTGATCGCGGCCAGCAACAGCGCCGGAAAGCGTATATCATTTGGGCCGACGTATGCCAGAATTTGGCCCCGGTGAGAATTTTTAAGCTCTCTCGTAAGATACCATGCCAAACCATTGACAATATTATCCAGCTGCGCGTAAGTAACAGTTCGAACTCCCGCGGAGTACGAAGTAGGGCTGACGGGCCATATTCCAAAGATGGATTGTGGTTTCTCACAAGCCAGCTGGCTGACAATATGGGGCAGAGTGGCCTCTTGCCAGTGCCCAGAGAGCGAACTCGAGCTTGCCATGAAGAGATCACCAAGCTTTGAAGTAGTAAAGGACTTGGTAAGAGAGGATATTGACGTTGTTGAAAATTAGTAGAAGAGTAACAAAGACAAGAGAGGGGCGTCAGATGGGACCCTGTCTGATGAGAGGGAGGTTACGTAAGGTGTCGGTCCTTTGTTGGTACCCTATTCGAAGGCATCTTTACCAACTCGCAGCTAACTTGAAGGTTTTACTATCTGTCTACCATTCCAATTAGCTGTGCTGAATCTGAGGTTCTCTGTTGGTTTTTTCGCAATCCTCCTCAGAGCACCTCGGCCAGAACGCCCGAATCGATGCCACGGCGACTCACACATATTGATTAGCTCATCTACTGATATACTAATGCTACCATGTCTTTTTGAGTTCGCCCAATAACAGTCTTCTTCAGTGCTGCGTTCATGCTCCTCATCGATGTGCTGGTGAGCACCTTCGCTTACTACCTGCCATTTGAATTCCAGGCAAGACAGTTTCACCACTCATCAATTCGCCCGCTAGGCCGTTCGGGGAGAGTCTGCCGCAAAGTCGGGATCACCAACCTGCCGTTTCTCGTGCCGTTGCTTCTCTCCCCTCTCCTTAGCGGCGGAGTCATTGCATGACAGAAAGGTATGTGCCGCAAATGCATGTTGGCATTCTCGCAGCTAAAGCTGGGCTGTACTGCTTACGGTCCTCTATGGTGAACGCTGGATGCACGTCTGATTGGATATTAACTCCTTGTCAATTTGCAGTGGGGTTATGCTATCGGATGTCTTATTGCACCTATCCTCAATACGTTGCCGGTGGAAGATACTGTGTCCGGAACCGCGTTGTATAGCTTTCTAGACAGTCTTGAATCCATTAATTGGCATTTTCGTCGTCGAACAAATATTTTCTAGGTTACTCTTGCTTAACCTGAACGAGGGACAAGGAACAAACGGCTGGGCAGTTCTCCCAACTGACACCACTGTAGTGCCCGAGTTGGTGTTGTTCATAGTACTTATAGCATGCATTTGCAGGCCACTTATTTCTTACCATTTCCCGCCGCACTCCCTAATGAGCACCTTAACCCTCCTAGTAAGTATCAAACGTCCCGAGTTATACAATATTCAGAAACCAAACTCCAGCGCGAAGGGCATAAACTTCGTATGACTCCGTGTTCACTCCTTTTAAAACTAGTATACTTCATGCGTTCGGGATAGCTCGGCTCTACACGTTAGAAATATTCAATCAATCAAGCAGTCATCAACTTCTCCAAAGCCTCTAAAGCTTCTCTTTCATGCGCTCCCAGATCAAAATCGTATAAATAATCCCACTTCCACTCCAGTGCCTTCCTCCAGTCCTCAAGGGTTTCATACTTCTCCTGGCTGCACAGGATGTTACCAACTTCTCTGCTTGACTGAATGACCTGTTTACACCTTGGTGCCCTCGCCGACTCGAATACTCGAAAAGCTTTATTTATGTCTTTCGGGTCGGTGGTTCTACTTAGTAAAGCTGCAAGGATAACGCAATCCTCAAGAGCCTGTCCGGCGCCGGCACCCTGCCAAGGCGTCGATGCGTGAGCAGCGTCACCAATCAAACAGATGTTGTTTCGATAATATGCTGCTGTGGATTTGTGCTCATGCTGCGAGTACGCATGGAGGGAAGACTCGGATAAGAGAAGCTATGTTCCGATCAACGATCATGCACACGTCTTGAATAGGTAGAATATCCCAGAACTCACCTCTACTATGCCGTTAGCTACGCCCCATTTCTGGCGTAACCTCTCTTTCTCTTCGTCTTCGATCTTACGCTTCCGATCACCCTGCCTCTCCTCTACATCCTCAACGCTCGAAATAATAGCCTGAACCATTGTTCCGCCCGCTACCAATGCATACAATAATAGCGCTCCATCAGCTGTGAAAGCATATTGTTGCCCAGGCCTCAAATACTCCTCATCTACACTATCGCGGACCTTTTCACTCGGAAAAACTGCCCAGCAATCCCAGAAACCAGCAGGTGAGCTATGCTCTTGATCAGCAAGAATATGTCGGCGGACATAACTACCGATCCCGTCGGCGCCAATCACAGCATCAAAATAATTGGTAGTGCCATCCTCGAAGGTAAGAGCCACGCCAGAAAATCCCTCGTCGATAGAAGCCAACTTCAAATTCGCATGCAGGATCTTCTCAGGCAGATGCGCTAGTAGCTCCTTGAGTAGTAACGCCCGAGGGACTGAAATCCTCGGCTTCATATTTGGAATCTCAAACAAGAACTCTCCTTTATTCTTGCCAGAGCCCTATTTTCGAGTTAATATCTTGTTCGAGAGGGTCGTGCGCTGTTCGCTCCTCTTATTCACTCACAACCATCACGCGGATCGATTCGGTTGGTATGGCACCTGTCTTCTCTACCAGAGTGTCCACAGCCGCAGGCAATATCCGTTCCAATGCGGTCAAGGCGCTTCGGCTAAGGCCTACTGTAGCACCACGCTCAGAGAACTCCTTGGACTCGTATACTTCGATCTCAAAAAGGGGGTTCCTTATAAGTAGGTTTGCTAGGCTGACGCCTGCTAGACCACCTCCAATGATAGCTATACGCATCATTTGTTCAGTTATCAGTACATGAGTGAGTTGTTGTAGGGGTATGATTTCCTCGGCGAGAAGAAATAATATGTTTTTGAATTCCAAGTTCAAAAGTCACTCTTTATTACTTGAGGGGAATCTAAGTGTCTGTTGGTTAAACGCGCTCGTGAGATGCATTCTGGCCCTGATTCTACCCTGATGATAACGTTGGCTCTCAGATATCATCCGCGAGAAATTTAGGCAGTCAAAGTGGTACAGCGCAGTTCTTGTACAACACTAACAATGTCGTCATAACGAAGGCAGTATGTTGGTCGCCCTTGCATGATGTAAGCTAACCTAGGGTCTCACGGCCCACCCCATCGCGGACCACCTACCTAATTACCACCTTTTTACTTTAAAGCTGTTTTTCTTAACAACTACCTATTATATTGGCTTTTTTTAGTGTTTTTTTTAATAATTAAGCTATTGCAACTTTAATAATATTTTTAACTTTTATAACTTTGTTTAATTTTATTTATTAATTAGCTATTTTATTAACATATATAAATTAATGCTTAAGCTTTTGTTTAATTTTTTATATATTAATTATATAAATAAAACGTTAATTTAAATGCTTTTTAATATATATATAATATTATTTAATTAATTTTTATAATTTAACTTTAAAGTCACGGTTAAATGGTTTAACCCGCTAGGTAGCCTAGCGTTTTAAGTGGTTTATACCACTTATACACGTGACCTATTTAGCCGTGCACCTATAAATATAAACGCACTTAAATTATATATAAAATAGTTTTTTTTTTTTTTTTATCTTAGTATTAATATATATTTAGTATGCTAATTTAAAGCTTTGCTTTTAAAAAACACTTTAATTATAATAATATTAAAATTAATTTAGCTTAAAAAGCTTTATATTTTAATTAACTCGATATAATAAAACATAAATTGTTATATATATTTTTATTGCTTTTATAACCTTAAACTTTGCTTTAAACTTTAATTAAAAGCGTGCTAATTATTACCTTTTTTTAAATTTATTAATTAACGCTAAGGCTAAGATTTAATTTATTATTATTTATTATCCCTGTTAATAATGCATTTAAACAAATTAAATATAATAAACCTTTTCCTCGGCGTTAGCGCTAGCTTTAGCAATAACGCTAATTTTAATAATTAAAGTTAAAAACATGTATATTTTTAGGTAAAAAACTTGGTAAAAATGTTTACCCGTATTAACAAACTTTTTTTAATAAATATTTGAAAACATTTTTTTAAAGCGTATATTATTGCTAAACCTGCTTAAATTAAAATAATTTAAAAAAAAAAAAAACAAGTTTGTTAACGTTTTAAAAAAGCTTTTAAAAACTTATTATAATTAAATTTATAAAGCTTTAAATGGTAAAAGCTATAAAAAAAGCTATTATAAATTTATAATAAATAGCATTTATAATAACGTATTAAAAAAAATTAAATGTTTAATTTAATAATTTTATAAAAACAATAATAAAACTATGAATTTTTATTTTAAGCTATTTATTATAAAAAAAAAAGCTTTTTTTTTTAATAGCTTTATAACTTTAAAGAATTTTAACAAGTGTTATAACGTTAATTATAAGGCTTTATATTTTAAAATAATTATTAAAAACCTTTTAATTTAAATATAAAATTATACCACTTAAAATATATATTAATAAGCTATTATTATTAATAATAACTTTAAAAACATTATAATATTTATAAATAAAATTTATAATAAAGCTAAAAAATAATTAAAGTTAATAAGTTTAATTAATAATATATTATAAAAAAAAATTGCTAAAAAAAAGCAAAGCTTTTTAAAGCTAATTAGTTAATTGTTAACTTAGTAGTTTATAATTATAATAACATTTTTAATTTTTATATTTTTAAAATTTCCAATAAAAATAAACGCAAAAAATCGGCAAAGGTTAAAGTTTATATTTTTTATAACAATTTTAAAAAAAATAAAATGCTTTTTAAAATTTAACATTAATTTTAAATTAATTGCTTAAAGGCTAATATAAATTAATTTATAATAAAATAAGCTAAATTAATAAATATAAAATTTTACTTTAATAATAAAATAGCTTTAAACTTTTAACCTTATTTATTAAATAATTATTTTAATTAAATTAAAATTATAAAAAAATTAATAAAATATTTAAAAAAAAAATATTTAAATGTAAATAAAAAGCAAAAAACTTAAACAAAATAAATTAATTTAAAGTTAACTTTATTTAACAATTTTTAAAATTTTAAAAATATATTTATTTACTTTATTAAAAAATATATAATTATAAAAACTAAATAAAAAAAAAGTTTTATAATTATATTAAGGTTATTTAATTAAAAAATTTAATTGCTTTTAAATATATTAATTTTAATTGCAAATATTACAAGTTTATTTTTTAATATAAACAACTCGCTTATAATTTTATTAAAGCAAATATAAACTTTAAATATAATAAAACTATATTAGCTATTATAAAAAATTAAAATTAAAATAAAAATTAAAATATTAGTAGTAATAACAATTATAATAAAAATTAATTAAATAATAGCAATAATTTTAAACTTTTTATAAATTTAAAAATTAAAAAAGCTTAGCTTTTATTAAATAAAAATAAAATAAAATTGCTTTTTATTAAAAGCTATTATTTTAATTGCTATAAAAAAGGTTATTATATTTTCAAATGTTTTATTAAAAATTAAAGGCTTATTTTATTAAACGCTAATTATAAAGCTTAATTTATAGCAATTTTTTTTAAGTATAAATAAAACAACGCTAAAAATAATAAAGTTAAAATAAAAAATATTTAACTTTAAAAATTATAAACTTTTTTTTAAAAATTATATTAAATTTAATAGTAAATAATATAACTAATTTTTTAACATTATATTTAAATAAAAATTTTTTTTTTATAACTTATACTTTAAAAATAAATAAATAAATTATTATTATTTAAAAATGCTTTGCTAATATAAATATAAATAGATTTTTTTTTATAAATAAAATATTAGCTAGTTAATTTATAACAAAGCTAAATATAATAATTATAAATAACTTTGCAAAAAAAAACATTATTAGTTATAACGTTAAAATATAGCAAAAAAATTAAAAAGCTTTACTAATAAACTTTTACTTTTAAAAAAAAATATTTAAAAATATACCGTTAATAATTTTTTTAATGCTAAACAAAATAATTATTAAAAGAAATTTTTATAAAGTATATAATATTTTGCTTAACGTGCAAAAAAAATATTATGTTTTTTTACTTAGCTTATTACTTATTAATAAAAAAAAAGCAAAATAAAATAAAAAAACATTTATAAAACAATATTTAAAAATTATAAAAAATATAAATAATATATTGCTAAAAAAACATTAGCTTTAAAAACCTTAGCTTTAATTTTTTTTACACCGGTTGTAGCTATATTGCTAATTTTTACTATTAAAACACGTATGCTAAAATATTTTACAAAAGATTTTATATAAAAAAACCTACAAAAAATAAACTATTAATTAACAATTATAATAAATAACTTTAATAAAAGTTTTTTTTTTAATTATTTATTAAAAAGCAAATTAAAATAATAATATAATGCTTAAAGTTTATATTATATATAAAAAAGATTTACATAGTATAAAAAAAAACTTATTTTTAAAATAATAATAATAAGCGCAATAATATTTACTGCGCACCTAAAGTAAAAAAAGCAACAAGCTTTTATTATTAGCTTTTAAAAAATTAATTTTAAGTTATATATAAAAAAAAAAAAACTAAATAGCTTGTTTTTTAAAACTAAAATTAAAAAATTAAAGCTAAAAGCTTAAAAAATAATATTAAAAAATATTAACTATTAATTTATATTTTTAACAAAATAAACTTTAATGTTTTAACAAAGCACCATAATATTAATTATTATATTAAATTTATTCCAAGGAAAAATAAAAGCAATTTAAGCAATAACTTTTTATATTATATATTTATTAATAAACTTATAGCTTTTAAAAAATATATATTTAATAATTTAAAAAAAAGTTTTATTATATTTGCAAAAAAATTTTTTATATTATTAGTATTATATGCTTTTAAAGCTAATAAAGGTTTATAAGTTTGCGTAAATTATTAAAAAATAAATGCATTAATAAAAAAAAATATATTTATTACCGTTAATTAAAAAAACGCTATTATATATTTTAAAAGCTAAAATTTTTATAAAAATTAATGTTTATTAAACATTTTACCAAATTTAAATGCATTTAAATAATAAAAATATTATTACGTTTAAAATTTAATATAAATTATATAAATATAAGGTTTACCGTTTAAACTAATTAATAAACTAGCTATTTTTTAAAGGTATATAAATGAAATTATAAAAAATTATATTAATAACTTTTGCAGCATATATATTAACAATATATTTATATACTTAAATAATATTAAAAAATATAAAAAATATATAAAAAAAATATTAAAAATATTTTAAAACTTAAATTTATAAATTAACCTTAAAAAATATAAGTTTTATGTTATTAAAACAAAGTATTTAAATTATATTATAAAAAGAAATAGCATTAAATAAATTTTAATAAAGTTGTTATAGTATGCAATTAAAAAAAATTAATTATATTAAAAATAATTTAATTTTTTTAAGATTTTATAATTTTTATCGACGCTTTATTTTTAAGTATAGCTATATTACTAAGCTATTATTTAATTTAATAAAAAAAATATAACTTTTTAATAGTTTAAAGTTTATTAAAAAGCGTTTAATAAATTAAAATACGCTTTAATAAATATATTTATTTTTGTTTACTTTTATTATAAACGTAAAACTTATATAAAAACTAATGTTTTTAATAGAATAATTGCTAAATGTTTATTTTAAAAAAGAAAAAATAATAAATGGCATTTAATTGCTTATATTTTTAAAATAATATATAATGCTAAACTAAATTATAATATTTATAATAAAAAAATGCTAATAATTATTAAAAAACTTTAATATTAAAAATTAAAGCTAATTAAACTTTAAAAAAAACAGCTGTTTTTTATTATTATTAATTATTAAGCCTTAAAATATTTTAGTATAAAATAACACTTAAACTAAAAATAAATAAATTAAGCAAAATTAATAGCTTAATATTATTTTATTATTATATTAATTATAATTAAATCTTTTACTTTTAATATTATATTAATAAATAAAGTTTTATAACAAAATAAAAACTTTTTTAACTTAAAAATTTACTATGCTAAATATTAGCTTATATAAAATAACTATTAAAATATAAACAAAAGCTTTATTATTTATAAAAATAAATTAATTATATTAAAAGTTAATAATTTTTAAATATATTTATTAAAAAAAATATATAAAAAAATTATTATTGTTTATTTAAATAAAAATAAAACTTAAAAATTAATTATTTTATAATATTAATAGCTAAAAATTTTTGCTAATTATAATATATATATTATTAACTGTTTTAAATATTAATTTATAAAAGTTTTTAAAAATAAAACATTAAAACTTTTTTAATTTATATTTATTTTTTTTAAATTATATTAATATATTATTATTAACTTTAAAAAAATAATAATTAATAAAAAAAAAAGCAAATTTATATTTATAATTATTAATTAACTTAGCAAAACTTTTTAATTTATTTTTTATAATAAAATAATAACCGTAAAATAAATAGCTTAATTATATTATAAAAGCTTTTTTAAAGTTTATAAACTTTTTAAAAAAGTTAACTTTAATAAAAACCTTTAATTTATTTTATTTTTTATAAATAAATTAGCAAAACTTTTTAATATAAAATAAAAATTATTTTTTTTAAATTATTATAAATTTGCTAAATAAATTAAAATTATAATTAAATATTTAAATTAAAAACTATGTTTTTTTTGCAATTATTATTAAAACAATTAAATAAAAGCGTTGCTTATAATAAACTTTGCTATAGCAGCTTTTTTATATAAATTAATAAATTTATAACTTTATAAAATTATATTTAAATTTTTTATATTTAATTATTATAACTAAGCTATATAAATTAAAAATTTTATTAATATATTTATTAAAAAATAAATAAATTAAAAAAAGGCATAAATTATAGCTAAAATAACTAATAAATATGTAAAAATTATTTGTTATATTTTTAAACAAATTTAAAATTAAACAATTTAAAAAAAAAATTATTATTAATGTAAACTTAACTTTAAAGTCGGCAATTAAATTTTTATTATAAAAAATTAACAAGCATAAATAATAAATTGCTTTTTTAATAAATTAAACTATTTATTTATGCAATAACATTTTAAAATTATAAAATAAATTAATTTTATTATTTTTTACTTTAAAGTTTTTTTAAATTAAAAATTAACTAATTTTTACTACGTTAATTAATTATATAAATAAAAAATTAAATAATTTAAAAGTAAAATTATATTAAACGATTTTAATTTTAAGCTAAAGTAAAAAGTTAAATAAATATAAATATTATAATTATATTATAAAAAAACATTATAATATTAAATTAATTAAAAAAGCTAAAAATATAATAAAAAATAATACTTTATAAATAATTTTAAAAATTTGCTAACATTATTATTTGCTTTTTATAAAAATAATTTTAACTTTGTAAAACTTTTAAAACAATTAAAATAATAGCTAAAAGTAGCAAAAAAAAATAAGTTTAAAAAAATATATTTTAAAAATAATACACCAAAAAAATTTAAAAAAGTGGTAAAACGTTTAAAAAAACATAATATAAATATAAATGTAGTAATAAATTATATTAATAGCGCAATTTTACAATAAACTATTGTTAAAAAATATAATATACTTTTATAAAATAAAGGTTTATAATGTAATAATAATTATATAAAAACTTAAAGTGATTTTTTTTTTATTAAAAAGTAATAAACCTTAAGTTTAAATTTTAAAACAAGATTTTTTTTAAAAAAAAAGTAGTTATAATTAAATAGCTTAACTTATTAGGTAGCTTAGCGCTTTAAATAATTTATGCCACTTATATATATAATTTATTTAACCGTGCACTTATAAATACAAACGCATTTAAATTATATATAAAATAGTTTTTTTTTTTTTTTTTTTTTTAATATTAATATACATTTAATATGCCAATTTAAAGCTTTGCCTTTAAAAAGCACTTTAATTATAACATTTAAAATTTAAAACTTTTATTTTTAAATATATTATTTTTATAATTTAATTATTAAAAGTTTTACTAGTTTTTTTAAAAATAATATTTAATAAAAGTTTTTAAAAAAATTAAATTTTATAGCTAGCTTTTAATTAATTTGCTATAAATTTTAATTTTTAAAAAATGTTAAAATAATTAATTTAATTATAATTAATAAAAAATTTAATATTTTTAATTAGTTTATTTTTAATAAATTTAATAATTATATATTTAAAATATTTTTATTATAAAAAATAATATATTTTAATTTTAACGTTTTTTAATAATTTTATAGCTATATTTTAGCTGTTTTTTAAGTTTATTTAATTATATTAAAAGTTAAAATAATAATTTTTATTTTATAATAAACTATTAATATATTTATTTTTAAAGCTTTAATATTAAAACAAATGTTTAATAAAAATTTAAGTTAATTTTTTAGCTTTTTTTTTAATAAATTAAAAAATTTTATATTTAATAGCTAAATAATATAATTATAATAAAGCTTATAAATTAATAAAAATTTATTATTTATATAATTATTATAATTATTATATATTAAAACTATTTAAAAATTATTATAAAAAGCTTAAATATATAATATAAAAATGTTTTAAAACTATAATAAATGCGCGTAAAGGTTAAAGTGAAATAATAAGGATATAAAATTAATAAAAAAAAGTAGGCCGTAAGCCACCTTCGGAAATATTTAAATACCTAATTGTAAAAAACCTACAACGCTATAGCTAAGTGCCGCTAAGTGCTGTAAGCATTAAAGCAACCAGGCTGCGGTTAAGCCGCAGGCGCTATAGCCGCGCTAGCAATACTACCTTTATAAAATTATATTAAACTAATTTAATATAATAAAATTATTTATTTATTTATTAAATAAATAATTAAACTATTAATTTTTAAATAATTTATAATTATTATTAAAAAATTATTAATTATTATTAAATATAAATATTTTTTAAAATAATTAACAAAAGAAAAATATTATTAAAATTATTTATATATTTAATATAAATTATTTATTTGTTTTTTTTAACGTTATATTTTAAAATTACATATATAAAAGCTTTAATAATATTTTAATAGTTTTTTTTAATGTTTTAACGTGTTTTATTATTAAGTGATACATATTATTAAGTGATAAAAGTTTTAAGCATTATTTAAGTTACAATATAAAAAAAACAACTATAACGCAATTAAATTACTTTAAATTAATTAAAAAAAATTTTATTAAATATATTTACATTTATTATATAAGTGCGCATATTATAACCGGTATTGCCGCATATGCCACAATAGCGCGCGCGCGTAAATGCCTTTACTTAACAACTATTTTTTTTATTATTTTTTTAATTTATTTAACTATTACTTTTTTTAAAAACCTAAAGATTTGTTTTTTTAAATTAAATAAATACTTTTTTAATTTGTAATTGCTTATTTTTTATTTTTTAACGTTTATTAAAAATATAGTTAGCTTTTTAAAGCTTAGCTACTTTATTTAATATTAACGTTTGCTTATGCAGTAAATAATATATAACTTTTAATAATAAGTTTATAGCGTTAATAATTTTGCTGGGTAAACTATTTTAATGCTTAGCAATTTAAGTTTTTAAATAAA
Organism: Xylaria arbuscula; assembly: GCA_022385695.1. Lineage (NCBI taxonomy): Eukaryota > Fungi > Ascomycota > Sordariomycetes > Xylariales > Xylariaceae > Xylaria > Xylaria arbuscula. The sequence continues at coordinate 328,428 of MU279344.1, forward strand.
TAATCTGCAAAATAACTTTTTTAATAATAATAAAGGTTTTTAAAACTTAAATAATAAAAAATAACTTAAGCTTTAATAATAGTATAAAAAAAATTAGCGTAATATTAAGCCTTAAAATAATAACTTTTAAATTAAATAAAATAAAGCTAATAATTTTAAATTTAAATATAATATTTATAAATGTTATTGTTTAAGTATAAGCTTTAAAAAACATAAATAAAAAGTTTTCTTTTAAAATATACGTTATACCTGTTTGCATAATATTGCTGATTTTAATACTATATGCTTTTTTTAACAGGTTAAAACATGTTATATTTAAAGGCTAAAGTTTATAAAAAAAATGTGCAAGCATTATTTTAATAAAAATATTATTTTTTTAGCAATAATTTTTAAATTTTTTTAAATAATAGCTTTTATAACTATTAAAAATATAAAAATGTTTTATGCTTATTAAATATAATTAAATATATTTATTAAAATATTTAATTTATTTTAAACTAAAATTATTATTAATTTAGCTATTATATAAAACTGCAATTTGCTATTTAAGTAATAAAAAGCTATTATAATATTAAAAAATAAAGTAGGTTTTTTTTTTTAAAATAATAAAAAATAATATTAATTAACTTTATAAATTAATTAAACAAATAATTATAAATTAATTTTAATTGCTTTGCTAAGCTTGCTTAAGCTTATTTTATTTTTTAATATTTGTTATAACTATATTAATTATAATTATATTTATTATAAACTTTATTTTATTAAAATTATATATAATTTTTTTTGCAATGTTTTAACGCTTAATAATTTTTTTTATGCGTTTGTAATATATGTTATATTTGGTAGGATTTTTGCAGAAAACTCGGCTATAATCAATTTAACGGTTTAAACGCGTTTGAAAAGCTGGTGTACAGTTTATAAAGCACATTGTCCAGCACTTTCCGACAGGTTAGCTACCCTGCTTAGCTAATAGTCGGTCGGCCATATTTTGAACATAATACACCTAAGGAGAAAACGCTTTCGAATTTAAGTAAATTATAAACTATATAATCGCCTGCTCTTTAAAGTCGGTTAATTTTGACTTTATATCTTTGCTGCCGCGCCAAGGCGCAACACCGGCAATTTTGCAGCAGAAAGTCTTGTCGAAAATGCTATACATTTTTGTAAGCTTGTAAATAAAAATGTAAAGGTTGCGTTTAAAAGCGCTAGCAGCAGTTAATAACCTAGCTTTTTTTAACGCATAGTTTATTATTGTAGGTAAAAAAAATAAAGTTTAAATAATAAAAGGTGGGAAAACCTAAAACTCTTGTTACTTAATAATATTTATTATTTAATAATAAAACACGTTAGCTAATTTTTATTTTATTAATATAATATTAATATATTTAAAAAATAATTTAAATTTTAAATATATTAAAATAATTAAAAAAAATATTAATATTAATTATAATTATATTATTAATATATTTATAATTAATTATTTTAATTTTAATTAATTTAATTATTTTATTTTAAATTAAAAAATATATATATTATTATTTATTTAATATAGCAAAATTATTTAAAGCTTAAAATAATTATTTAATTATATATTTAAAAGTAATTATAATAAATATAAAGCTTAGCTTAATTTAATTAAGCTTTAAATTAAATAAATAAAGCTTAAAATAATTAATATTTTTTTTAAAATTAAAATACTTTTAATATAGCAGTATAAATAGCTGCAAAATATAGCCTACTTTTTAACGGCTGCTTGTTATAATATTTTAAATTTAATATTATATACTACTGCAAACGCATAATGTTTTTAATTAATTAAAGGCATTATAAAAAAAGCAGTTAAAAATAAATAAATTAAAGAAAAAAAGAGCTTTTGAAGTTAAGTGGTTGTTGAGTTATTATATTGACGAAGAAATAGGTGGCTGGGAGAAAACGCGTCATTTGGGTGGTCCGTGATGGGGTGGGCCGTGAGACCCTAGGTTAGCTTACCGGTAGGACAAGTAGCGGGTATTGTACCTTTGCAATGGCCGCCAGATCAATTCATTGCCTGTAAGGATTATGTACACTTGGGTACTACAATACAAGCGCCTATATGCATATGGATTGAAGATCACGATAATCTCTTGCACCTCTAGGAAATTGTTGGTACCATGTTACATCGCGTTGTTTCCATATTGTCACATCACCGAAATGAAGTTATTTTACTTCATATTAAGTATTTGAAATTCGCTTAATTGGTCAGTCGTGTTGGACTGATAGGGTGAGATGAGATTCAGGTGATACTCTTTTTCTTCTTCTATTTTTTAACTTATGTAAGTTATCACTATATCTCTATCCTATCACAATCCCATTTCAATAGGGCACAAGCCAAATATCTTCAATAGTTTTTAGGGTCATGTTGGGCTAACATGCATTCTTTACTGATAACGAAGACATTACTCTAGCGACCGTGCTCTATTTGAAGTGAAACATACATCGGAGACAACTTTCACTAGCAGTGCTACATTGGGTAGCCTCTACTAAGTGTCTATAAATGGGTCTTTAGATAGATTCTCGTCTTAGAGAGTGAGGAGGGCCGCCAAACAGAGATGATCGAATTCATCATGAAAACGCCAAAATTGAATCCCTATCCGACTAGCATAGCGCCAGCGAATAGAATACACTGCGCTCAACAATACACACACCAACTCGGTCACGCTCGTGTTAGAAATTTTGTATTTCAGCGAGAGACACTTCTAATTGTGCGATGGTCTCAAAATATCGTTCTGGGCTTGACCTTGTCTGAGTACAGAGGGTTCCGTTATCACTTCGTGGCAGCCCATAATTTTGGAGCATTGAAGATCTTATTGTTTTATCAATACAGATACAGACTCATGGGTCCCGTTCAGGTTTGACATTTCAATGCCCAAGAATTCTTCTTCGCTCACTTTTCCTTGTCTGCCCGCTGAATGAAAAGAGATACTATCATTCTTCGAGGTCCGTAGGTCGGCCTGAGACGTGTCTGGATCTCTACGAGAAGACATTTGACTAGCTTTGCTTTTGAGAAGCTTGGATTTTAGCGAAGTAATGTCCCAAAGGCTTTTGCTTGTTGATTTGAGCGATTTCCATGCCGGTAATCTGGTAACAGATTGTAAGGTTGGCAGATCAGCTGCCAGTATGCCAACTGAGCATTCAACGACTCCCCAGTATAGTCCGTTTGTAATGACGACTTCCATCCGTTAGTTAGGTCCCTTCCAGAAGGAGTGGAAGCTAAGGGCAGTAATTACATATTGGGTCGTCTTTAGGGTTAAAGCCCCTTTGAACAATCTTTGCGGTGAAGATCAGACGGGTCAGAGACGCCGCGATAGTTCTAAATACGATATTAGTGGAGGACCCGCGTTGAAAGGAACGATCATACTCACACAGCACCAAGCGAGAAGATTAGGAGCATAGCAATCTTTTTGCGCCGAGACATATTGAGCTGCCAAATCTATTGCGATTAGGAAAGCGACGAGATTTTTAGCATAGTAGAGTGATATTTACAAGTGGCAATGGGATAATGATCAGTACAACGTCGGTAATAAAGTCTGTAATTGACAGAGTGAGGAACAACTGTTCTGTGTGCACGCATTTCGTGAGGAAGTCATTGGTGGATCGCCAGTAGGCATAAAAGTTCAGCCGGCATCCAAAAAGCTGCGCGAAGAAGAATGCTGTCGCCCAAAGAGCAATAAAGCAAATCATACCGAGCAGAAGGTTGTGTCTCCAGTCCCGGTTATTCACTGAGAAGATCCGCATGTAGAACGTGAGAAAGCTGGCTTTTATGAATCCCAGAACCAGAGGAAGCATCAGCAAGACAGCAAGTTCAATCTGGCCGGGATAAATTCAGTAGTTGTTGAAATAAATGTTCAAAACGGGTTTAGGATACAGACCTTTCCAGTTAATGCCGCCTGAGGAGTCGCAGCTGCGAATGGATCATCTTCCAAGTTCTGTGGTACCTTGAAGCGGTAAGCTATCGATTTGTGAGCAACGCCATATATGAGCGTAATGCCCATGCCTATTGTCAACACCTGCGGCTCTTAAGTTAGTCTTCGCTCCATATAATGATTTTCGACCGGATACAATATTACGCACCGTTGCAAGTAGTATTAGCCAGTCATCTGCCTTCAAGCCGTGCTTGAGTTTCCGGCGTATATGGAACCGAATTGCAAGTGCTAGTAGGTCCAACAGAGGAACAACAATGCTTGCGGCAATGACATGGCCTGGCGTTTCGAAGTACTCTTGCTTAGCAGACATCTTTAAATTGGTCAGCCTGACAGATTCCTCCGATGTCCTGAAACGATATTTGGCTTAGAAGACAGTAGGATATCTGTGAAAAATCATTTGGGCCTACAAAGTCTGCTCAACAACTCGGGAAAGGATTTGATAAGTGAATTCTGAGACACGTGCTGGACGTACATACTTCTGTGCATCAGGCCATTTCTCGGAGCTACTGCCATGTTTGTTTCGTTGTAATACTAATACTGCTATCCGATACAACTTACACAAGCTACTCCGATGTTTGTCTTCTTGTCATATCCCTATTTGATACGATCTACACCAGCTACTACGGTGTTTGTCTTCTTGTCATACTACTATTTGACATTGTGTGTGGTATCATGTCACACCGCGAAGACTGTTTACACTAGGTGCATTTATCCCGATATCGATGGGATCCCTATGCGCTGCTCAGGGAGACGGCCCGTAGCTTTATCCGATACGCGGCAGTCACGAGCACCAACATCATCTGCGCTAAGGGTGGACAATAAGACATGCGCTGAACAAGGCAGAATAGAATCGAATTGGATACCTAGGTAGATTATATGATACTCTCCAAGCATAAACAACCTGATGAATCGCCCTATGAAGGAATACAATATTGTCTGAAGCTACTGGTCAAGTAGAAAACGGAGCTTGTCGCACACATACCCGGTCCCTTGCCACACAGGTTGTTGTTGGCGACGGACACGTCCGCAGAATCGTGGAGAGTGTAGCCGAGTGTCCTCTATCACAGCGTTGACTACTGGAATGTTTCCCACATTTCCGGTCTTAACGCTTTCTGCATCTGTGGTAACTGTAGCCGTTAGCTCACACTAGGTATCCTAATGGTTGAGGCCCAGAGCGTGAATCGATGCATTCTAATGGTGAAAACCTGTCAGGTATCGTGTGTAATGTGTTGTATCTTGTGCGAGTAGGAAGCCACAGACAATGATAGCTGAATGTTCATTGAATGAGAATGATGGACCAAGATAGCTCTTCAAGCGTTCAGTTCATAAATGTAAGGGACCGGTAACACTAGGGAAGAGCTCGATCGAATTATGCAGCGAGGAGATCAAAGATTATATAGTTAGCTCTCCGTATAAGCTCACTATTGTCAAGGCTGCTTCAACATTTACTCTACACAATAAAATTATTGTGACTCGACAAATCAGGATCATCGTTGTAACATTTTATGTGCCTGCTTATATATAATTAGTTTATTCGAACACTGCTTTCGCTTTCCCATTGCCGTTGCAGTTTTGTGATCCTTAATTGCCCTCTAGGGTTACTTGTTGCGACTTATCCGGGGCTGTAACGTTAGACTGATTATATATTCGCGCAATGCTATTTGAAGAATGCTAACTCTCTAGGTGTTTGCCCACGGGTGACTGGGATGACTAAATAATTATTTTAAAGCAGGAATCATAGGGAAAAGCCACCTGATCGGCCGACTGAGTGGCTAGGTTACGCTGATGTAGAACTAACAGTAGATATGAGTGACGACCCGGCTGAAAAAGCCCGTGCGGCGAGTTAGTTCTACCCATAGTTGGAGTCGCTTTGAAATTGAGGAATGAGAGAGTAATATGGAGCTAGATCGTAATACGAGCGACTAACGACACGACTTTATTGATCTGGTCCCATATCAGCCTAATACAGTCACAAGTACTTATAAGCATGGAGAACGTTGGCCAGTAGTCGAACTGTATTGATCAGCCACCGCGCAGCGTTCTCTGTAAACCCAGCTCGGAGCCGCATTTCACTGTCTCGCCATCTTCCAATTTCGTAAGTGCGTTTTTACGATGTCTTCCTCTGGAGAATACATATTGCTGTTTAAAGGGGACAACCTAGGGGGCTTAACGGACCCTTCCGAAAACTAGCAAGATGAAGCATTGAATCGAAAGTGACCCTAAAAAGGCGCGAGGACTTCACTGCTTGGAGGACAGCATATTACAGCATTGCCATTCTATTTTCTATTAAATTTCTCATATTTCTATCAGGCCTGGTTTTTTCTCGAACTAATGCGTACTTGACCTTGAATTGCGGCTGCACTTGGTGAAAGTCTCGTCATAAGTCAGTGACAGCGTTCACTAACCAATTCTCTAGCACCTGTTAGTGATGTGCTTGACTACAAGCTCGTCTAGATAGATGGAATAGGGGCTGCTGGCCAGAGTACATACGCAGGCCCCCCATCTTCAGAACAGGATGCAGCATAGGGCTTTTTGATGCGACGCAAGTAATAATTGCGGACGGGTATAACTACTGAATGCTGACAATATACAGCATCGTTTTTCAGGGCCTCTCTGGAGGATATACATACATATAAATGCGTCTCTGGCTGATCACAAACGCATTATTGCAAAGATTATTTATGCAAGGTAGAATAATGCAGCTACATAGGTTAGCACGTGCTTCTCTACTCGGCCTGATATATGAGGCAGAAACATCTTCCGCTACCGAGTCGCGCAGTCGGGCAAAGCAGCCAATCGCAGAGCTTGCAATTGTCCTCGGCAATCTTTACTCCAGCATTCCAGCGCTCCAGCCAATCCGATCCCCAACCTAAGTCCAGTCCAAATCCACTGCATCATCGCCCATCATTCAATCAATCCTCACTAACCGGGAACTTCTGCGGGAGAATAGGTTAATTGTAGGGACCTTGATCATCAACTAAACACCCCCGAGCACAAGCGCCGACGAGTCGCACCGCCACTCTATCGTCGATTCCTCCGGGACTTTCTCGCAAGTACTCTTGGGTGATTGATTGAAACGGCTGCGTTTCTTTCTTGTTCGAAAATCCCCTCCAAGATACCCAATACAACACAACCACCACAATGGCCTCTGCGATCCGCCCGATGCTGCTGAGGCAGACAGCCCTCTCCGCTGCTACCCGACGAGCCGCCGCCACTCCCGCGTCCGCGATCCTTTCGAGGACGGCGCCTTTCCAGTCCATCATTGCCAAGAATGCCGTTCGCGTAGCCGCTTTCCACGCCTCTAGCCGGAGAAGCCTGCTTCCTCCCGGACCTCGTATGTGATCCCCGAACCTGCTGCCGGACTATGCGGCCCCTTCTATACTCCCTCTGCCTCCCTTCTTACCCACACTTTACTAACATTTGCGACAACAGAGGTGATCAAGGGAACCGGTATGTGCCGATTGGTTTCCTATTATCAGCGCAGTCATATCTACACATGTAATATATATACATGTCGATAAATGACCTCCCCCGATTCTCGATCCCATAGCCCCGCGAAATCGAGAACCAAACCAAACCTGTAATTCTCTATATGCGGAAGCAGTATACTAACCTAGCCACGCAGTAAACGACGCCGCTCCCGTCCCCGACCCAGCCCCCACACACGGCTCCTACCACTGGACCTTCGAGCGCTTCGTCGCCGCTGGCCTGATTCCCCTGACCGTAGCCCCCTTCGCCGGGGCCTCCCTGAACCCGGCCCTAGACGCCGTCCTGGTCGCGCTGCTGCTCGTCCACAGCCACACGGGCCTGCAGTCCATCATCATCGACTACGTCCCCAAGCGCAAATACCCCGGCGCCTACAAGGGGTCCCTGATACTTCTCAACGTCGCCACCGTCCTCGCCGGCATCGGCCTGTACGAGTTCGAGACCAACGATGTCGGCCTCACGGAGACTGTCAAGCGTGTCTGGAGAGCCTAAATGCGACTTCTGCGCTCTTCAAAGCTGGGTCTGCGCTTGAAGTGCAAGAACTATGTTTCGAAAACGTAGGCCGTTATTGGCGTGGCAAATGATATAGCCAGACTAGGCTAGACGAACCGAATAAGAAGCAGACGGATTCCTTTTGTAAAAGGGGGCTACCTCATATGTCCAAGATCGAAAGAGAAGTCGGATGAGGGAGGATCTCGTTGGTTAAACCTACCTCCCTACCTTCATATCCGTCCCCGGTGTCACCGTGCATCCAATATAACCCGTACATAAAATAAAACATTTCTATCACATTAAAAAACCACACAAGCAAGTAAACGGCGCGTAGGCAGGCAATCTTTGATAGGATAGAAAGGTGATAGATGTGATTTTCTTTTTACTCACTATATATCACTATGCTTGATTTACTTATTCAGCACCGCTCCCGCTGACATCTCGCTTGCCGAAACGCGCGCCCAGCCCGCTGATGGCGATATCCCTACGGAAAAACTTGCCAAAGTTTCTCAGGTTCTCATTGATGCTCGCGGCGTTCTGGGCGCCTACAACGCCTGCGCTGCCTCCCGCTGTCCCCGGCACCTGCGGCGTCCCAATCCTCTCGACGCCATCGCGGGCGGCGGAGAGCAGCTTCTCGCCCAGGGCGGTGGGATCGAAGCGCGCGGGCGCAGCGGCTGTAGCGGTGGCGGCAGCAGCTTGAACAAGGCCGGAGCTGCCGAGGCTAGAGGTCGTGAGGAGGGGTGTGAGAAGCGGGCTCTGCGCGACGAGCTTGTTCCCGCCCGTGGAAGGGGTGGCGTCGCGGTGGATGCCGAAGAGCTCGACGAGGTGCGCCTGGTCGATCTTACGGACGCCCTTCAGCTCGAGGATCTTCTTGAAGTTGGAGTCGGAGCGGTCGCCTATGTGGATCAGGTAGGCCTGGACTAGACCCTCGGGGGGCGAGGGGCGGACCTGGAGGGTCTTGAGGAGGGGGTCGATGCGCGTCATGGTGTTGTTCACGCGCTTGACGAAGCTGGCTGGGGGGGCTTGGGAGGGGGTTGATGAGGAGGGGTTGTGGTGGGAGAGGAGGTTTTCGAAGGCTTTTGTTAGGACGTATTTGTCGAGGAGCATCTGGGCGTGTTTTGTTAATAACCATGTATCCAAAGAAACCACCCGCTAGACATCTTGTATGAAAGAAGAGCAGAGGCGCGTGAGTGCGAGACTTACCTGCTCTGCACCGACCTCGGACACGGGTCGGCATTGTACAATGTTGGCAATGTAAGTGTTGGCGATATGTTCGACTAAATTGTCGGCGAATGCCCGCGCGTACTGTGGCTTCACAACTATACCCAGTATTTCCTCTGCTCTGGCATTGACGTGTGAGACTAGCTCGCCGACATATGAGCTCTGATCCCCTACGCTCTCCATCTTGCTCCAGTTCGTGTTCTTCATCTCTCGCCACGCCCCGTCGCAGTCCGCCTCTACTTTGTTCACGAGCGCTAGTACGGCCGTGCTCGCAACGCCGAGGAACGCATCAGCTTGAGATGAGAGATCGACTTTCGACACAAGCTCGCTGTCTATCCGTTTCTTGATATTCTCTTCTAATTGTCCTGTATTGGTATGCCAGAAATCTGCCGTGTTCATCACGAGAATAATATCCTGTATAGAGGCCGCTGCTTGTGCTGGTCGTTGTAAGATGGCCAGCAACACTTGCTGCGCGTACTCGTCCAGGTACTTGGCTAATGTTTTTGCAAGGTCTAATAAGCGCTCACTGGTCGACAGCTTCGCACACTGCGATAGCGTGAGCTTATAGAAATGAAACAGTTCAATAGCAGAGCTAATGACGGCCTGGGGCGAGAACTCTTCGTCGGCAGGGAGCAAGGGCTGAGCTTTGTATTTCGGGATCATCGCCGCCAGAGCCTTATCCTGGGATTCCACCCACAGGCTTAAGTATGGCTCGAAAGCGACGGAAATAGACCCATTAAAGGTGTGCATCCTCTCGTCTGCCGAGCTGAGCGTATCAATGCTCGCCCTCGGCTCGTTTGAAAACCTTCTTTCTATACTCTGCTCGAAGTCCATTGTCTCCTGGAGACAGCTAAGCAGCAGATTCACGTCAATCTTGGGCCCCTCGGTCTTGCGCATGCTCTTCTCTAGTATGCCCTTGTAGTCATCCCGGGTCCCATCGCAGAACGCCATAGCAAGCGTCTCGCCAACGCGCCAGTGGGGAGGGAATATGGAAGCGTGCTCTTCCTCGTATCCCTTCATCATCCGCTTGAACCAGGCATACCGTCGTCCGATATTGTCCAGGCTGCCGGCCTCGTCGTTGCCCCTGAATACCTGGCGGTACTCACGCAGTTCCGTGTTCACGTACCAGGTGACAAGTCTCGCGCGCGCCGTATCGCCCAGGGCGTCCATGACGCCGCAGGCCTCGACGAGGGTGGCTTTCCGCCCGCCGACCTCGCCCTTCGCGAAGGCTATCTCGAAGTCCTCGCAGACCTGCTCCAATAGCTCGCGCTGGACCTCGCCGACGCCACGACTTAGTGTGGCAATCTGGTCGATGCTGCGGTAGCTGTTGAAGTGGCGCATGAGCTGGATGACGGCCTGCAACAACGAGGAACACTCGCGATATTGGCGGGCCCGGGCTAGACCGCGCAGTTGCTCGTAGGCCGTGGTCAGCATCTGCAGGCGCTTGAGCGCGGTCATGGATAGGGTCAGGTTCTTCTTGGTGCCGTCGAGGCGCTTAATGTCGGCCGTCATGGACGTGATGTCCTGCTCCGTCTGGATCGCGCGCGCGCGCACCGTCTCGATCTTGCGGAACAGCTCGCCCAGCTCGGCCTGGGCAGACTGCATGCGCTCAAGCGACGAGTCGGGCCCGTAGGCCTGAGCTGTCTGGCGTGCGGCGATGTCGGTCGATAGGGCATCTTGCTCGGACCGCAGCGTCGACGACACGGCGCGGATGGACGAGACGGTCGACGGGTGGGAAAAGAGTAGATTGAGGTGTTGTATTGGATCGTAGTCGGCTGTTGTTGCGCGGGCACACGTGTATACGTTAGTCTCCTTCTGCTCTCTCGTGATGGTTTGAAAGGGTCTCGGCTAATGCTGGAGCTTGCTCTCTAACCTGCGTCTAGCGACAGCGACTCTGCTGTACTACCGTTCATGTCGAACAGCAGACAGGAGACCGAAGGCCTCGCACAAATTGGCCTCGTTTAATAGTACTTTGCCTGGGAGATATGCAGTACTAAGTATTGTAAAAGGAGTGATGGGGTAGCTCTAGGCATGAAGTAAATAGCTACACATGTTTAGGGTCACGATTTACACCATTTCGATGTCGGACGGGCAGTGCAGATATGTACATGACAGGGGGAAGCTTGTACACAGCTAGGATCTAAGGTCAGGTACCTGCTTAGCACCGGACCGGGTCGCACCACTTACACGCCATCATAGGGTCCTCTAATTACAATTACCCAGCTAAACCCTTCAAAATCTAACAAGTCTTACTCGGTTCACTTCAGACTGAGCTCACCTCATCTGATATAAAACCAGGTAGTCATGTATATATTCATTTTGATACGCAAAAGTGCTATGGCCTTGGACACCTCATGCGATGCCTAGTCGTATTATGTCCAGCGCCTTCAGCTTGAGCAAGACATTATTTAGCTTAGATACACTCGACAAGTCCTCGGCCAGGATTGTAGAAGTCTTGAATTCTACCCCTAAGACTCAGTCTCGCCCCACTAATCGGACAACCAAGTGGGAGATGCTGTCCGTATGCAGTCTCTATCACTATTTACCTTCTTGTTCAATAATGCCACAGGGAACTCTTTCCTCCCTGCCCATCGTCGTATTCACATGCTGGAAAGAAATGACTCGGTGAAAACCGAACTCAAGTCGTAAGCGCGCAGCATCGCCTCGTGAAAATATGCTTCCGTTATATCCTCGCGACGTCATCAAGTCCTCCATCAGCTCCTAACACGTCCACCAAAGACCGCGCCAAATCGCGACCAAGAGCCCCCCAAGAATTATGATATGATTGTGACGACCTGGAGCTGGTTGTGTAGCCGGAAGCCATCACTGCTGGCACACGCAGTCCGGTTTTACGGGTTCAGCAGGTGCTCAATGGCACCCTGTACGCTTCCGCCGCTTCTTCTCAGGGCCGCTACATTCCTTTCAAAATCGTAAAAACCCATATCATTTAGTTGACGGAGCTGTTCTGCGTATCGCTCTTCTGGTGGTCGGTTATCAGGTGGCGATGGAGATGGCGCTGATCCATTACCCATTCCCAGGAGCTGCATCATTTGCTGTAGGGCCTCCGGGTTCATGGGCGGTAGACCAAACGGGTTATTGGCAGCGGTCTGGTTCGCGCCGAGGTTGGCGCTATTGAATAGATCAGCAAACCCCATAGATGGTGGTGGTGGTGGGTTTGAAGTGCCCTGCGTATTTGCTCCTTGTCCCTGTCCAGCGGGTGTAGTAGTAGCGGCAGGAGTGGTAGCAGCACCATCATTGGCGTTTGCGTTGTTGGTGTCCTGTGCGCCTGTATTTCCTTGAGTTGGATTGGCCGCGGCCGCGTGCTCAGTGCCAAAAGGGGACGCACCAAAAGGGCCGAAAAGGCTGGCAAAGGGATTTGACTGACCACCCGACCCCGCCAAACTACCCAAGTTGCCAAGGGAAGAGAAGGGGTTGGGCGGCCCTTGTGCGGCGCCGCTGTTTGTGCCATTGTTGTTTCCAGCACCAGGCGTGGTGTCCGTTACACCGGGCATGGGAAAGGCGCCTTGGCCACCTTGGCCGCCTCTCATCATGCGTTGTAAACGGGCGGCGCTTCTAAGAGCGTCAGGATTGGTCATCATCTGGCGAAAGAGAGGTGACCGAACCATCTCGCGGGCATTGGGGTTATTTCGTAGCATGGGGTTGGACTGGATCATCATGTCGAGGAACTGATCGTTGTTCATCATCTCATTCATCTGCTGGGCCACGTGAGGATTATTAAGCATGTTGGCGAGCTGATCGTCGTCCATCATCGAACCAACCATCTATCAGTAGCCCAGCGTGTTAGTGACTAAGCTGGGAGGTGGTGATAAGAGGGGTACTCACGCCGCCGTCAGGACCAAACATGTCAGCCGAGGGTAGATTTGTTAGACCTGCGTATCTAGCGCCGGTCAGTCCGGCCAGGGGATTGTTGGCAGTCCCGGCTGCCATGTTGGTAGGAACCTGCGGCGCGGCGGGTGTCGAGGCGGAGGACGAGGCGGGGGCGGGAGCGGGGTTGCTGGCGGCGCTCTTGACAAGGTGGACGGTGTTGCCGGCCTTGATCTTGTACGTGCTTAGAGGCTCCTCGTTCTTCAGAACGCGACCTGAGTAGATAAGGCGCTGGCGCTCAGGCGGGATGTCCTCGAAATCGGCGCCGGCGAGCTTGGCCTTGAGGTCGGCCACGGTGGCAGACTCGGCCATGGTGATGACGTGTTGCTTGTCGCCCGACGTCTTCACCTTGAAGGTGACCTGGGGGTCGGCAGAGGCGCCCTCGGCAGAGTCGGCCATCTCGGACGTGTGCAGCTACAGTTGCTAGATAGGGTACTTTGCGAAATATCGCTGTAGACAGCTATACACCTAGATAAGTTGATAAGACAAGACCGGGGCCTGACAACGTCGCCGGTGCAATGTGAATATGTACAACCTATGGATGCGACGCGGTGCAGAGCAGCAGGATGGCAGGGAGGGTGTTGGATGTGGATGAGGGAGCCCCGGGGAAAATGGAAGGGCTTGATGTTCAGTAGGTGGTGAGAGTGGGAGATGCAGCATACGAGGCAGGACCTGATGATGATGGACGGATGTTGGTGGGGCTGTTGGCGGATAGGTCAGTGCCTGGTAGGCGAGGTAGGTAGGCGGCCGTCAGCTACGAAGGGTCCTAAGTGGCGGATTGGAGTCCCTGTAGGGAAGCGTCGGTACACCTACCTACTTTAGTCTGAAAGGTTCCTTACCAGGCGAGCCCAGGTATTGTGCTGTGCTCATATACGAGGAAGGTAGTTGCGTATTTACATGGAAGCTGGTACACAACACACAAGTGTAGATACAGGCTTGTGGTTGTTGCTCATATGTCCGACTAAAATAACAAAGAACTTTGGAATTAATTCCCCTTCTCTTACTTACTGTACATGTACCTAAGATAAAATACTACCTTATGTTCACCATGTATCCACCTATGACTGCACAATAGTTGCACATGTTTCTATATAGGTGTCCCAAGCAAAAAACGAGGCGGATGTAAACTTAGGTAGTAAGTATAGGCACTCGGTTCCATCCTATTCTATACCTATAATTATACCTGATCTTTAACACACTCTTCATAAAGTGAGTGAATACCTATTGCATATGTGCACATGCAGGTATTCACAATTACCATTCACACTTCCCGGCATGATACAGTAAGTACTTTTACTCGACCTAAGATATCTTGCCCTGTACCAAAGCCTGAACTGCTACGTCAGGCGGCTAGGCCGGCCGGTGTCTAGGCCCTATCTCAACCCCCACCAGCTGGTTCTCTTGGCGTCTACGGCTTTCTGCAGTTAGTGGTGTGTCGCGCGCGTCATAACACATCTGGGTTGCATCTCGTGAGATGATATGTAAGTTCCATTCATACATCTGCACGCATTGGGAATTTGGTGCAGGCTGCGCCGCTATATATATATATCTAGTACGTATTTGGTTATTCATGGATTGTCACCCTGGACTGATGAGTCTGAAACCTCCACCTCAGCTGTCTCGGTGTAAATAGCAGCCCTTGTGCAAGTTCAAGGGCACATACATACATACATGTACGTAGTGCTAGTCCGAGCCTGATGAGCGTCGTGGCTTTCTCACAGATCACTGCAGCCATACTTGCAAGGCCGTGTATAATTATTAGGTCCTACCTACTTGACATTGACGATTCACCGACAGAACAGAATCTCTTATGAACCCTGCCACATAACCAGGTCCGTTCAGGTGCATTTGTCTTGGCCGCTGCTTGTAGATGTATTTGAGATGATGTGCTCTGCACTGCCTAAAATGGCAAAGACCCAACACCATACCAGCTTAACCCAATCAGACACGATGCCGAGGCAACAATTCAACTCGGTATAGAATTCCGAGGGCAGGGAAAGGACAATCAACGTGTAGACAGCTGATGAAGGCATCTTTTACTTTATCCTGTTCCAACCTCATCCTCATACTAGCCCAAATATTCTCATTCGTCTAATATCTATAGATAGAGTTGCGGACAGGAAAGAACCTTGTTTACGTTCTGACTTTCATTGTTGCCATTTTACTTCTGTTTAAGTTGTATTATTATTATATAAATCATGAGGGGCATCCAGGTTGCTGCGTATGTCGAGGTAAGACACAGCTGCAACAATCTCCGAAGAGGAAAAATGCTAATATGGCAACATGAAAGGGCCCGAAGGAGCTTAAAGTGACCGAGCTGCCTGACCCCAAACCGTCACCCGACCAATACCTGATCGAGGTGCACGCAGCAGCGACCAACTTCTTCGACATTCTTCAAGTCCAGGGCAAATACCAACATCAGCCTCGTAAGTATTGACTCCATCACCCCCAACCCTACCTAATCCTATTTTTATTTCCTCTTACTCATGCCTTATTTACAGCTTTCCCTTGGGTGTCTGGCGCCGAGTATTCGGGCATCGTCCTCGCGGCGCCCGCAAACTCCAAATCACCCAAGTTCCCCGTCGGTAGCCGCGTGTTCGGCGCCAGCCAGGGCGCCTACGCGACAAAGGTGTGCGCCACTGAAGAGCAGCTGCTCCCCGTGCCTCAGGGCTGGTCCTTCACGGATGCGGCGGGTCTCTTCGTGACGGCGCCGACTAGCTACGGCGCCCTTGTTCTGCGAGCCGGCGTAAAGGCTGGCGATTGGGTCCTCGTTCACGCCGCGGCGGGTGGCGTGGGCTTAGCGGCCGTTCAGATTGCGAAAGCGTTCGGAGCTACGGTCATCGCGACGGCGGGGACGCCGCGTAAGCTCGAAGTGGCCCGCGCTTTTGGCGCTGATCATGTAATTGATTACCGGGATGCGTCTTGGCCGGATCAAGTTCGCAAGCTCACGCCGAAGGGTCGCGGCGTCGATATTGTATACGATCCTGTCGGGCTTGTCGACAAGAGCACCAAGTGCATTGCTTGGAATGGACGCATTCTCGTTGTTGGGTTTGCTGCGGGTTCCATTGAGAAGGTCGCGATGAACAAGGTTTTGCTTAAAAATATATCGCTTGTTGGTATTCACTGGGGTATGTATGCCACATTCGAGAAGGATAAGGTGCCTGTTGTGTGGAAGGGTATCGGAGATCTCGTTGAACAAGGGAAGTTCAAGAGCACCGTCTTCATAGACAAGGAATTTGTTGGACTGGAGGCTATACCTGATGCGCTCATTGCTCTCGGTGGCAGAGAATCCTGGGGCAAAGTCGTGGTCAAGGTCCCGCAGTCAGGTGAGAGCAAGTTATGATTTTGGCATGTATATAGACATTATTACACAATATCGTATGTGCGGCATAATATAGCATGGGTAGCATAGTAGATTTCCCGTACGAAGACGTCGATTGCGATTGGTTTTATAACGAAAGACCTCACGTGTATATGAGTTGACAGCTTACCCTACGAGTGGCGGGTAGTAATCCGCATCTTATAAAAAGCCGACAAAAAGAGGGATCATCGGCGTTAAAAACACCTTGTAATGATCCCGGTTTTGTATCTCGTCATTCTACACATTAATCAATCGTCTCGTTTGACAGGGCATGCCCTCCATGCCCTGAATATCTGATTTGTATCTGCATGCTCTCTAGCACCCTCTGCTTCATCTCCCTACGCGTCTTGACAATATCCATACCAGGAAATGCACCATGCGTGCTGCTGAACTCATACTTCTTTAGGATATCCCACATATGCTCCAGTGCGTCAGGCGCAAGCGGGATCATGTTCGGAATGCTCCACATGAAGGCAAAACTGCTCATCCCGGGGGGCCTCTCGCGGGCCGCACCGACCGCATCCTCATCCCAGTTCCCTAGTCCCGAGGGCGTGGAAAGAAATGTGTCGGCAATCAGCAGCCTATCCGCAAATAGCATGACGAAAGACCCGGGGAAATGACCCCCTAACTTTAGCACCGTGGTACCGAAGACCTGTGTCTCGGTCTCCGTGATGAAAACCTGCCGAGTCGCGTCGTGCTGCGTTAACCACTCTTTGTCCTCGGCCGCGAGGTAGACGGGACAGTCGAATGCGCGCGCCCACTCCAGGTGCGTCGAGTAGTAGTGCGGGTGCGAGATGACGATGGCCTTCAGGCCGCCCAGCTCTTTCAGCTTTGTTATCGTTTCGTCATCGAGCAGCGTGACGCAGTCCCAGAGGACGTTGCCCTCTGGTGTCCTAACGAGTATGGCGCGCTGCCCAATGCCGACTTTGGGCTGTGTATGGATCTGGATGAACCGCTCCGGGTCGGCAGCAATCGGCGAGAAGACGTTCCTGTGTCCGCCTGAGCGTAGCGCGTCGAGCGAGACGAAGGATTGTCCGCTCGGCGGCACGTATTGCCGCGGGTCATCGCAGATGAGACATGTCGTGACCTTATGCTGGTTATCGGTAGGAAACTGGGTGCCGCATGTTTTGCAGACTAGCCAAGGACCGGTCCGCTTAGGGTTATATGAAGATTCCTTTGCGGAAGGCATTATGCCTGAGATCTTGTTGCGAAATTAGAGGCCAAACTAGCCCGACTAGATGGTCGTTTTTACATATCCACTTATGATCCCATGAGAGATAGAAAGAACACGTGTAACCAAGCTGGGCGGCGCTGTTATAGTAGACACGTCCAAGCTGATGAGGGGTACTATATTGAGTAGCAGAGGGGGAGACTAATAATTACTTAAGTATGGTTAATGGTGGAATCTAAAGCTAGTATTTACTAATGTAAATATTAGACATCTTATATCTAGTGGCGCACAGCTTATTAGTCAATTTGTTCGGTTGTGTAGGTACTTATAGTACACTTGGTCACCATGATGTTCAGATCCATTAGCCACGAATGTAGTAGTCTTGTCAACCCCGACTATCGGTGGCCCAAATGATCATGCTTACACTATCTTAGCGGTTGGGGAATCTGGACACTACCTAGGTAAATAGTAGAGTGCGGCGGGCTGGGGAATGCTCCATTGCTTTGTGGGGAAGTCCCTCGGTTCGCCAAAGGGGTCCGCTGAGGTCGGCTAGGAGCGGATGTGCATGTTATACTGGCTTCTTTATCTTCACTATCTTACCTATCTATCTGTCGGGTATGGTGAGATAGAGCGGTGGCCGGTGAACAGAATCAGGAAGTCAGGAAGGAATATAAGCTGTGTGATAAGCTGCGGGGAGCTTTTACTTATTCCCATAACCCAATATCTACCTACTTATTCAACCAAGTGGTAACCAACCAAATCCATCACTCTGCCGATTCTTTATCTACGTCTGTAGATAGTTACCTACCTCAGTGAAGTAATACAGGTAGCATGGTACTAATAAGGACACTCCCCCTTCTCGTCTGTCTGCGTCAACTTCTCCAATTGTCATCTGCTAGCAAGTGGAATACCTCGAAGTATTTGCTATAAAGGCAATCATCTACCTCTTTCTGCGAACATGGTATTCTTCCTTGATTATTTACAACATAGACGCGATTGGTAAGCTTTACCAGTGTGTTCAACATCATTGCTCGCCGTTTTCGTCCCGCGCACCATTCCCGTTTGCATCAGCTGACATTCTACAGTCAATTCAAACAGAATGAGCGGAATGAGCGGATTAAGGTACTCGGCCGATATCGCGGGCCTTACACACCCCTGAACCGGGAAATCATAGACAGACCAATTGAGGAGCTCGTTGACGATGTCCAGAAAGGTGTGCTCCAACCATCGGCCCTCCTCGACACCTATGGCAGGGTGGCACTAAAAGCCCACGATAAGACCAATTGTGTTACAGAGGTCCTGATCTCAGAGGCCGAGGGTTGGATCCAAGATGGCTCAATCAACTTCAAGGGGCCCTTGGCTGGAATACCTGTGAGTCTGAAGGATACTATAAACGTCGGCGGCTTCGACTCTACAGTTGGTTTCAGCAGTTTTGTCGGCAAGACACATGCCGAGGACGGCCCGACAGTTCGACTGCTCAAGGATGCCGGAGCTGTCCCTTACGTGAAAACGAACCTCCCCATCACACTTCTCAGCTTTGAGTCCACCAATGACGTCTGGGGGCGATGTACGAACCCTCACAACAGCAAGTATTCGCCCGGTGGTTCAACCGGTGGGGAGGCGGCGCTTCTGGCCTTGGGCGGGCGGATTGGAATTGGCAGCGATGTGGCTGGTAGCGTTCGAGCACCAGCTCATTTTTCCGGTATTTACTCCCTCAAATGCTCAACCGGGCGGTGGCCGAAAGCCGGATTTGCGACGAGCATGCCCGGCCAGGAAGGTGTGCCGAGCGTCTACAGCCCAATGACCCGGACCTTGAATGACCTGACATACTTCACACGTGCTGTCATCGGCATGCAGCCCTGGAAGTACGACTATTCTGTTCATCCTCTTGCTTGGCGCCCTGACATTGAGAAAGAATATGCGACAAAGAGCAAGCTTCGCGTGGGTGTCTTGCGCACTGATGGCGTTGTCGACCCGAGTCCAGCCTGCCGGCGAGCACTTGAAGAAACAGAAGAAGCATTGAGGCTTGCGGGGCATGAAATCGTAGAAATCGATCCGCCTTCACCGTACGAAGCTCTGTATCTAGGTGCGCATTTGCTGAATGCCGACGGCTGCCAGATGTTCAAGTCCTTCATGCGACCTGGCGAGTGGAATGACAGAGGAGCCGACCAAATGGACTGGCTGATGCGACTTGCGCGCCCTGTCAAGTACTTTTACTATCTTTGGGTGAAGTACGTCCGGAGAGATGACATATGGGCTGGGCTTATCAAGGGCTGGCACCAGAAGACTGCATACGAGAACTGGCAACTTGTTGCCAAGCGCGAGGCGTATCGAAGCAAATGGTTCGATTGGTGGAACAAGGCCGACATCGATTTCATCCTCACACCCACAAATGCTACCCCTGCCGTTCCACATGATGGCATGAAGGATGCAGTCAGCAGCTGCGGATACACGTTTCTTTTCAACGTTGTAAGTGCCCTCCTGTACCGCGATGTCGCGTACATGAGATATACGTTTGGAGTTTCTAACTGTCACAGCTTGACTACACGGCTGGCTGTATTCCCATCACTCACGTCGACAAAGATATCGATCAACTGCCGCCTGGATTCGATATTAGCAAACTCAACGGTGTTGCTCAGGGTGCTTACAAACTATACGACGCGAATGATATGGACGGTCTTCCGGTTGGTATTCAGGTGGTAGGTCGCAGGCTCGAAGAGGAGAAGGTATTAGCGATTATGAAGAAGGTAGAGGATGCACTAGGAGATGACAAGTATGAGTTGCTTGAAATTGACTAAACAGAACCTCTTTTGCTGTGTGCCCAGGAAGCCACCGAGAGTGCATAGGCTGCGTCATGTTGCGCCATGCCGTCATATACCAATACTACAACGAATGGAGACACTCATGGAACAGACAAAGTCACACAAGGCAAGATGTCTAGTTATTTGGCTAAGGAACAGCCTAGAGCAGATCTGTAGTATGGCCCCCATCATCCCATCATATTTGGATCCCAGATTCTTACCAGTCCTCAATAGTTGCGAAGGCCTTATGCTCGAGCAATAGTATCTAGCATTAGATAAAGAGGGAAAATGAGACACGAAACTGTATGACTCTCCTAGCTGTCGTTATCACCGTTCATGAAGTGCTAGTAGAAGCAGCCGAGCTGGAGCTCAAAGTCTTCTTCTCGCTAAGCTCCTGGCTCTGAGCTTCAACATCTACCTCTACAACACGTCGTCGCACAACCCATAGATACCACATTCCCAGCGTCACGGAAGTGATGACCACAGTGACCACGATATAAAGCCAGATATACGGGCTTACATTCAAGATCTCCCCGTGCCTGCCGCTCCACTCGAAGATGCCCATGGAGAATAGGGTCTAAACCCGACCAAGCGTTAGAATGCAACTTCCAGTGCTCATTTAGGGGGGAAGGTGTCGGATATGGAGATCACGTACCGCGACGAAGGTGGCTGGTAGGAAGACCATAGTTAGTAATGCGATCGACTTCATCAGTTCGCTGTCGCGTCGCGTGTGCTGCGCCACCTTGAGCCCGTTGTGCGCGATCTCGAGGTTCGTGAAGGTGTCTTTGCGACCGATCTGGTTCCATTCCTAATATCGAATCGTCAGTCCCAATTCGAAGAAAGCGAGTTTGGGGGAGGGGGGCTAGCGTACCAGTTGAGACGCGAGGCTTACGCCGTTGATGATGGTCGCGCATTTCTGGATGTGCTCGTCGAACTCGTCGACGAGGTGCTTGAGTCGTTCTTTGATCTTCGCGCCCGTATCCACTAGTCCGCGGATTGTTTCCTGGGGGAGATCTGCGGCAAACCCGTACTTGTCGTGCTGCGGGTTGAGAAGCATCTCTTGGAGCTCGTCGACATGCTCCATCATGTCTTGCAATTTGCGCTTGAATGCCTGCAGCCCGTTTCGTAGGTCCCCCATCTCTAGCCAGTCTTTGATCGATGTCGCTAGAGACGGGGAGAGTGATGGCATGCTTTTGGTATCTAGAGTGTAGTTATTGTTGTCTGTAATAGCGATGATTTGTTGGATGAGACGGCTGATCTTGTTCCTCACTAGCCAGTCTAGTCGGTCCCTTTCGATTTCCGCAAAGAGTACCACTAAAACCATCGGGTGAAGTTCAGGTATATCTGAGCTTGATAAGCGCCTGGTTATGTCCTCTGTGGTTTCATTGTCACAGCCGTACATAACCGCGTCGGTTGTGAGGGTTCGAGGAGAAAATGTCACGGACAAGCCTAGATCCCTTTCCCATGATGCCGATGACCTGCAGTTGTATACTGGATCGCTGAAGTTAGTATATAGTAACAACAATCTGCACTATCGTCTGTGTGAAGAGCAGGGGCATACGAACCGATTGATTGCTCAAGGGGAGAGTCCCAAGCATGGAATTTTCGAATGAACGCGCAACTAGTATTGCGATTGATCGTTCTAGCAATTGTGCCATGTATTTTGAATTCCCTTATGAGTGTGCGAAATGTAGCTTCGGAGAATGGCAAGGACGACAGAACAGCAGGATCGAAAGCTCCTGTATCAGCCCTAGTACCAAGTCTAGGAGATTATCAGTGCCACGGACACATTTTTGAGTCTCAGATGCCCGCTCACATCAAATTCATCTTACTTGTTATATGTGTATCTTTTTGACGATAATGCTTGAGACGGTTAGTAAGATCTTCGAATGCACAGCTGCAAAACATACCTTATCAAACCAGTCTTGCCAATGCTCTTCAGATTGAAGAGCAAACTCTTGTGCTCTTAATTCAGCCTATTTCTCCGTTAATTGGATATAGGTAAGGAAACCGTTGATTTTGGTTTATACACACCTTTCCTTGCTTTATAACTACCAAGACCTTATTTCTTGCCGGTATGAAGTCCATTATATCCATGTTCTTGTCCCAGAGAGTATTATCTGAGCGAAGCCAGTCCATCCTGATAAATGATGCGATTCAGAGAATCTCTTATTTCTTCCTTGTTCAAATTTATCAAGTAAGAGAAGTATTAATCGAAGATAGAGCAGACATTGTTCCCCATTGTATTCCGAGTTCCGTAATGGCGGGGTATTTCCGCCTAACGACGACCATTGGGCGTTCTGCGGTCTTTTTGGGGACGCCTATGCATGCAGTTGAACTGGGCGCAGCCTCCAGCCTGCTTTGATCACTGGCACCAGTAGATGTCGCCCTGGCCTATATTATCGCCTAAGTCAGCGCCAGCCTACTTCATGTTGGCAGTTTGAGGTTATCGTCTGCCTGTCAGCACAGCCTGCATAAACAATGGAGAACGATGTGTCGAATGGACGGAATCTTCTTCTTCTTAGGTATAAGCCCCAGTTTGGGGTTGTATTGCGTGGCTGACTGTGTCTATACGTTACATGTCTATACCTACGGACTTGAATTGGTAAGGATCGCTAGTCAATATAAGTGGAAGAATATACTCGTAAGGTTGACTTTTGACGACGCAGAGCTTTTACCTTCTTTCTTTTCTGTTGTTGAGAAAAGCGTGTTCTTATCCGTGTTCAAGTATCTTCTTCTACTACAATGGGGTATTACACACAAGTTCTCCCCATCAGATACAACGCCCGGAAGCATCTTGAGAAGTACCTCAAAGAGGTTCTCGGGAGTAGTGATTTCCATATCGAATCGGTATGCAAAACATGATACATTTTCTGACTCATCTAACGTGGAATAACCCAGTTCTTCTATGAGCAATGGACGGTCAAGGTCCCGCAGATGCTTAGCGATGTTCGTGTTTGTCTCATCCGACAACGAATATTTCTTTTAACACTATTTTCAGGATCAGATCGAAATTCTGAGAGCAAAAATGCGGAGACATTATGCCAGGCATTGATACACGATCAAAGAATAGAGTGTTCTATGGGGCAGGTAGTTGATGACACTGTGAAAGAGACTGGGGTAGAGATGTGTTACTCCCAACGTGGCCCTCATATTTCCGAGTACTTTATTTTCAATAAAGTTTCAGCTAAACTACTTGGTCTCGAGATAACGAATCGTAGCAACGTAAATTCATATTTGGATTGTTAATGAGTTTTTCGTCGCTTGAGCCATGAAACCAGGCGTCGAAGGCCCAAGTAGGATAGCATATTCTTGACTTTGCTTCTTTTATGTTCTTCGACTTTGGTACTTTTCTTTGGGGGGTTTAATCTTGTCTGCTGCGAAATGGCTGTATCAACTTGATCTGTCATTTCTTCATCTTTCGAAAGAGGCGATGCATTGTTATTGCTCACCACTCTTGCAGTCTGCACTGCAGATATACTCGACCCCTGATCAGAGCTCGCCGAGTTGACACCTTCGAATTGAGTTTGTTCGGTCTCTGATGTATTTCTATCAATGCTTACTTCGCTTGTAGTCGATGCTGCATCCTTTTTAGACGCTTGGTCCATATTTATTCTGTTTGATGCTTCGGAGTGCGCATTGTTTGAGTAGCTCGTGACAAAAATATCAGGAGCCCCAGGGGGCGGGTGCGGTGTATGTTCATTGAATGCTGGGAGGACTTCTGCCGCGTACTCGGCGTCTTGGAGACATCTTTGATAATATTTAGCGAGAGACTCGTGCACCTCCTTGCAATCAGCACGTTCTACAACGTCTATCTGGAGCATTCTTGTCTTTATCAATTCTAAGCAGTCGTAAAGGTAGTTTCCCCGTGTGACCTTTGTTTGGAGTCTATTGATATGCTGGTACGGGTTTGGAACAGTCAGTAAGCGACTTGTAGTTGAGATCCTATTGCTTACCGATTGAACCGAGGACTTGGGTTGAGCATCTCCGTTTTGAACAGATTTGAAGAATTTATCTTCCTTGAAATTCAGGTTATTTTCATCCATCTCCTCGAAGCGATCTTGATCAAATTGTCTCAGATCTTGTGGTCCGCCAATAAGCCACGTTAAAAATTGTAGCAAAACGCAACCCAAGCCCCATATATCGTACTTCCTCGACAGGTATGCAGTCGACATTCCGTACTCTGGCGCTCTGTACGTCGGCGAATGGGGACCGGTTGGGGGCTGACGAGATCTTGTCAGGGCTGAGTGAAAACCCGTGAGTCCGAAGTCTGAGATCTTGAATAAGCCCAAACCGCTTCCGTCCCCATTGTTGTCCTGCTCGAAATAAAGAATATTGTGAGGTTTGATGTCCCCATGAATGCCATATCGTTTCTCGCTTTCTGGAACAGCCAAAGTAGGTTGTAGTGATTCCAGAAACTGAGTATCGTGTAAGAATCCCAGCCCAAGTTTTCCTGTGAGTCCAGCTAGTTGTTGAGCGACCCAAGTTAATACCTTTCGTATTTTGTGTTCATCCGTGTCTTCGGGAGTATCCATAGACAATGTCTGTTTTAGTGACACAGGCTCTCTCATCCATAGATCGTTAAGGCTGCCGCCATCTGCCCATGGAAATATAAACGAGTAATGTTGGCCATGGCGATAGGCTGCGTACACAGGGAGCAGATGATCTCTAGTTTGGACCCTTTTGAGATTCCTGAACTCATTGGTAAACGGGATATCGTCATCTTCGAATAATTCTTTGATTGCAAACTTTCTCGCTTCCTGTTAATGTTTTTGTTAGTTAACATCGCCCCTTATTGATTGATTCGTACACAGCTCATACAAAGGCATGATGATCTGGATGTATAGCTACTTGTGTGACCTTTGCGTACCCGCCTATGTTCTCAGAAGGAACAAAGGTGCCCCTTTTTTCTTCCCCTACTTTAATCCAGGGCATGATGGATTGCTCGTCAAGCTCATACAGCGCAATAGAGCCGTCAAGTGCTTTATCAAAATAAGGGCTCAGCAGGCGCCACTGGTTGTCGTAGAACATTCTCTTCTGGAATGTTTCCCAATTGTCGAAGCAACACACAGGTTCCGATGTTTTCCTTTTCGAAGTAACTCTCTTAACTAAGGTAAAAGTTTCTCCCAATGGCTCTTTCCTAAAAGGTAAGTCCCTGTCCTTAATCCCTGCTTCTATGAAGTCATTAATTCTGTATAGTTGGCTAATGAGAACGAGATTGGCAAAAATCTTGCGACTGGTGTTTTCGCCTTGGTTCGAATCATCTTGGCTCCCACAGACGTAGTCAGTATAGCGATCTAAGTCAGGTATCTCCCCAAATGTGCGCGCAAGTTCGAGACGAACAGTCTGTCTTTGGCAGATGGCTTCCACCCGACCCAAAGGCAGATACGTTTGTGCATCATTAGGCACCGCAGAACGCATAGCCCCCTCGAGTTTATTTACCAAGACAGTCTGCGATGATATTTCTGGCTTGTTCCCCAAGTCTTCAAGTCCTATGAGGTCCCCTGGATGGTGTGATGGCTTCAGTTTCTTGGAGTTTCGAGCCCAATTTTGGAAGCCATAGTCAGCAACCCGGCTGTCAACATCTGATTCATGCTGAATAGGTGCATTTTCCTTGAACTCTAGATCAGGGTAGTTAATTTCCGGTGTCAATAGGCTGTGGCTACGTGGTAGGTCTCGAATAAACTAGTAACGCTCAGTAAAGCCCATGGAATCTATCGTGGGAGTCCGCTTACCCGGTGGATGTCTTCCGGATTTGTTGCACTGCCATCATAGCTCATGATGCTAGTGGTCAATGATGAGTATTCGCTGCTTTTAATAATAGCAATTGGCCTGAGTCAAACCATTGAAAGTGTAGCACTTGGCGCCTCTTGAGAGGTTCCGGACTAAAAGAAACCCTTCCGACTCGACGGCGGATGCCATTATATGTGACGAAGAGCCTCAGCCACCACAGTCTGAATTCTCGCTTACCACTTGACGTAGCGGCATACCAGTAAGATCTCCAACTTGACTACTTATCGCCGCCATTCCATGCTCGTTCTAGAAGTTGGGGGCGGTGATTACAGCTGCAGCTAGCCAATTACATTGTGCATGCTGCCCACCCGGAGATGCGCGATAATGCACCCATAACCACACCATCTTCTTTCGACAAAGAAATATCTCGCTGTGTGATGACGAAAGAAAGAAATTTGCCTCCTGCTGCTTCTTTGGAAGATAGCCATTACAGCCTAAGAACTCTTGTAGGGGCATCTTGGAGCTTTTAGAACATTTTATGTCTCGAGTCGCCCTGTTTCAAGGAGGAAGATCAGGCAGGTAGTGAAGGCTCTTTGCTTATCCTCAAGGGGGCTGTTCCGGCACAGTCAGTTGAAAAAGGTAGCTTTATTGGCTGCCGATGTAGCAAATCCGCCCATTTTCTAGAGTCCGCTGTTACATGCTCGACTGAGAGCCATACCCAATCAGCTTGTCGCAACCCTAGTCCACGAGATGACCTACATGAAAAGGAAAGATCAGGCCGGCTAAGGCGTATCCGCAAAATATATAAGCCATGTCTGTCAGCTGCCATTTGGGGCCGTGATCCTCCATTCACCTACAATCTCGAGAGTGTCCTCTTCACACGTGTCACGGAAAATTCCACCCAGCGGTCCTTTCGAGATATACCAACCCAAGACAAACCACCGCAAAGAATTATTTACGATTTTCATCAAAGATGCCTTCACACTCAAGTTCTTCATACTATGCTAGCTACTCCAAGCCTGCGAGCGCCAGGTCCAGTAGTTCCCATCAGACCATTACCAGCATACCAGGCCGCTGCATTCACCCCTCCAAATTGGGGAATATGCTACAAGCCCGGTTTGGCAATAATTATTCGGTCGAAGTCAGTACTCCTTATTGACATTTGTAGAGCTATTTTGACATGTAGTAGATGCGCGCCGATAACTACAGAATCTCCGCCGGATCAAAGATCTCGTACGCTGACATAAGGACGTGTTATTGAGATCACCATTGTCCGCAGCGGTATGCACTTGGGACGCTAACATTACTGGGAAAGAGGCTCCTATGAATGTATATTAAATTCCTATGTTTCCTTTCATCTATTGTTCAACTCTTTAGGAGATGTATCTGCGGGGGTCTAGCATCATCTCTTGAATGCAGAGGATCATTCGTTTGGGCGAGGATAGATTATTTGCCTTCTGTGCAAGTTTACTAGGGCATTCGTTTAATCAATTGGAACCAGGAGAGCTCGGGGATGATTGAACTCTCGTTCTTGTCTCTTAATTTAGCCCTTGCATTTATTATACATGATGATGTGGCACGCGCCCATCCTTTTCGCATATGGTCTTCATTGGCTCTGAAACAATCCGGCCATCCAGTATGTGAAATGCGACCGAATAAATAAAATGTTCTTGATAGTGATCTATTCTCATCTTACTATCAAAATTTCTTTATCGTAAGGGTTGACGTTCGATCGGTGAAACCTCAACACAGAAGGAAGCTGTCAGGACCTCGAGATACAGTACGTGGTACTCTTGTATTTATGCGCCGCACGAAGGAGTCTAAACTCCTTCATGGTCTATATACATAGACGTCCTTTGTCTTCAAGTACCGGCGAAGAAGTGTCGTTTTTAAGGCTTTAATGCAAGATATGTAGCTAGATGAATTGTATCAGAGCCCGTAAACTACTTTGAGTATGAAAAGAAAGCAGCGTCTAAAGAGCTTAGCCTGCCTTTATGAAATAGATGCAGTGAATGAGTGACCCTCTGTATAACGAGACGCATCTTAAAGAATATGTCCACCAAAAAGAAGGAAACTTCATGGACAATCCCTTATCGAACTGCAAGCCATTCTGCCTGTCATATCTGCGCAGCTTCAGCCAATAAAATAACAGTGGCAATAAAAACTTTTCGTGTTGTATGAGGTGCTTACAAATGAGAAGCGGCTATTGTCATCCGTCACTGCGTCTTCGGTGTCGCGGCTCTATAACTAAGGCATAATACTGTATGTAGCATAAGAAATGGTAAGCTTCGAAACTTTGTGATATAGAAGCAAAGATGTCACTAAAAACGATGCTGGTGCAAAAATGCCGATAAAGTACCTTCATTAGTGCAGCCAAGTACTCTGTAGCTATCTGTAAATCGTTTCAATATTGTTCGTAGAATGAGTAAGTGCGTTCATTGATTCGAGTGTCTGGGAAAGAAGAAAAAAGGATGTCGGAGAACATTATCAAGCCATGCCAAGTTTGAAATCTTTGATGCTCCAGAGATTATTTGGAAAACAGCGGAAGTAGGTCAGGGAACGGCCCGTAGGGTGCTTCAATAATACGAGATTGATCAAGTCTGACATGGGCCGCTAGCGTTGAGAAGAAAACGGATGGCGTCAGCAGCGCTTTAATATTCGATGACTAGGCTGCCGTCCTCAGTCGTTCCATAACGACTACATGCACGGAAGAAACAAGATACCACATGGCTGTATGACATCAATTCCTTGGCACAGGTTCTAGAAATGGGTGTCTAAACTGCATGCGACAGTCCGCCTCTACATGTGTTGATTGTGCTTGCAGTGCGCCAAGCATCCAATTGGCCCGACTTTGACAACCGTAACGAACTTGAGCTAGCTCTGATCGTGATGGAATACGAGAATATGATATGGCCACCAGCTGAGCCTGCTCCCGCGTTTCCGCGGTTCGACCGAAAGGTATATAAAAATACCACGCGAAGCGCATTGCCAGGTGTTTTATGTCAGGTGAGTGAGCTTCACTTAGTACTTCTACCGGGTCTTGTTCGATAAATATTAACGATAAGGATGACGAAAGCAGCATCTCTCTTGTTTAAGGTGGTACTCTGCTCATCCCTGGCGCTGTGTCTACCGACTGGCGAGCATGTGGTCCATGAGAAGAGAATCGGTATTCCGGAGCACTGGACCAAGGTTTCGGAAGCGAGCGACAGCACGCCAATAGACCTTCGCTTCGCCTTGAAGCAAAGCAACCTTGAGCGTGCCGAGGAGTACATGCATGAGGTGTCCCATCCTGAATCCGAAAGCTTCGGTCGCTTCTGGACACCGCAAGATGTTATCCGCAAATTCGCGCCATCTGAGGAAGCATTATCGGATACTGTCAAATGGCTCCTTCAGATGGGCATTGCATCGAACCGGATCGTGCCGAGCGCAGGCCGGAACTGGATCAAGGTTAAAAGCACAGTTGCTGAAGCCGAAATGTTGCTAGATACGACATATAATGTGTACGAAGACGACGAGGGCACAACATTGGTGGCTTGCGAGTCTTATGCTGTGCCGAAGAATATTCAACAGCACATTGACTTCGTCTCACCAACTATACAGTTTGACCCGAGGATGGGTGCCGTTACAAAGCGAAATGCGAAGAGAGAGGCAATGAGACCGAAATTCAAGGCCGTTAATATTAACTTGGACCCATTTGAATTGGATAGTTGCAACGAATTGACGACGCCCGCTTGCCTCCGAGCGATGTGAGTTACCCTCAAGTAACGCAAAAATTAGCTATAAAAGCCGTGTCTCCGCGTAAACTGAATCTGACTAACCTGATATCAGCTATGGAATCCCGGAAGAGGGCGAAACAGTCGAGGGAAACAGTTATGGTATCGTGGAATTCGCTCCGCAGAGCTATAACCAAGTCGACCTGAACGGATTCTTCAGCGTCTACGCAAGCAACGTGCCAAATGACACAGCCCCAATCTTCGACGGGATTGATGGTGGCTATCTCAGCGATGATAATGGATCCGGAACTAGAGGTGAATCAAACCTCGACCTGTGCTACGCCATGTCACTTGTCTACCCCCAAAATGTGACGCTTTACCAGGTCGGAGACAACGTCCCCTATAATCCAGCGACGAACAACAACTTCTTGGACGCTATTGACGGGTCCTATTGCACTTTTGAAGGCGGTGACGATCCCGTCTGGGATGCTGTCTATCCCCACGATGCATCCTCACCTGGAGCATACACCGGGGAGCTTATGTGCGGTACCTATGAGGCCACCAATGTGATATCTGTGTCCTACGGACGCAATGAGGGTGATAGGCCACCGAGCTACACGGCTCGAGAGTGTATGGAATACATGAAACTTGGGTTGATGGGTGTTACCTTGGTATGTATCAAACCCCTTCACGCCGTGTGTGAAACTCGGTGTCGGTAGAGAGATTTATTACCCGCCAGGGCTAACATTTTCACAGTATGTGAAGACTTGACCCAACAACGTGGCCATCAAGACCAATATCATTATATATAGTATGCAGTGAGGAATTTAACTAATTTGTTTTTCTATACTAGACTTTTCTCGTCTGGAGATACCGGAGTTGCTGGTCTCTCCGGTCGTTGCCTGCTAGATAACGGCGCCCCAACGCCTGTTGGCTCGGACTATGGGAGATTCAATCCTCGTACGTGTACCTCTGGCTCTCCTTACTTAGTCAATGATTTCTGCTTCATGTAACCCCTTACCCCTTTTTATCATCACCTAATGTTCCATAATTTAGTCTTTCCTGCTTCCTGCCCGTGGATCACCTCAGTCGGCGGCTCCGCACTGCCAGCTAACGGTAGCGTCGGTGACCGTGAAGTCGTAGCATACGACTTTTCACCAGGAGGTGGCTTCAGCAACTTATTCCCGCTTCCGGACTATCAGGCTGCGGCGATAGCCTCTTATTATTCCGAGCATGATCCGGGTTATAATTCGTCACGTTACAATAACAGCCAGGCAGCTCGCGGGTTTCCCGACTTGGCGGTGGCCGCGCAAAACTTTGTTACTGGTATTGATGGGGGATTTC
Organism: Xylaria arbuscula; assembly: GCA_022385695.1. NCBI lineage: Eukaryota > Fungi > Ascomycota > Sordariomycetes > Xylariales > Xylariaceae > Xylaria > Xylaria arbuscula. Next base: position 359,597 of record MU279344.1, read on the forward strand.
AAGCGTTTACAGGGACCTCCGCAGCTGCTCCCACGTTCGGAGCCATAATCACACTGATTAACGGTGAGCGTATCAAGGCTGGCAAGGGACCGGTTGGATTCTTGAACGAAGTTTTCTACGCGCATCCCGAGGTATTCGAGGATATCACTGAGGGCCACCAAAGTGGATGTGGCACTGAGGGATTTCAGGCCGTGGATGGATGGGATCCGGCTAGTGGCCTCGGCGCACCCAATTTCGCAAAGCTCAAGGAGGTGTTGATGGGCTTGCCTTGATACCGTGCCAAGGATAGCATTCACTTCAGAGAGTGTTTTTGAAGAAATCAGTCATCTGTCGCATCTTTAGTCTATATGACTAGACTTATGTGTTCCTGGACATATACCGAGTTAGTTTCGTCCAATACTCGGTATAGATAGATATGATAGTTATTATTCCTGGGACTGTAACAAAGTGTGCCAAAGATACTTATGCTTTGCTGATGATGTGGTATATGCTGTTCGCTTTTATAGCTTTTAGACTTTTCCTCCGATGGAAGGTATGAGACGTGTTTCAAACTTTCACTTAAAAACTAATTGCTTTTGCAGCTTTAATGATAGTATCTAGGAATTTCTATCGTAAACTCTCGCCTTTTTGTCTTGTCTTATTTTCTACGCCCTGTCCGAGGCATTCAAAATTGTTCAAAGATTGGTCAAACCCAGGTGTAATATAGTTTGCATACAAATGTTGAAATGTTGGCATTGAAGCCTCTTAGACTGGAGGGTCTAGCCAGCGCTCACCGCAGGCAAGTTAATAACTTGTTTGAACTAAACTTAATTGCCCCAATCAAAACAAGATAACAGTTTTAAAATTACCTGCAGGTTAGGTAAAGATTTAAGTTATTTAAAAGTTAACTGTAATTAATTGCAAATAATTTTCTTTATTTTTTATTTTTTTTACAAAGTATTTTTAATAAAATAAATTTACAGCTTACAAATCTTATCTTATTAATCTAATCGATAACGCTAGCATTAGTTAGGCTAGGCTAGGCTAGCGTTAGTCGCGTTGGTCTACCCATACAACTAACCTACCCATACAACTGACCTACTGCAATAGCCTCACTTAGCCAGACGAATTAACCTACTACGACTGCGATCCCGACCAAATTAGCCTTATCCGACCAACCTAGCTTCGACCGACCGACCGACCGACCGACCTATTATAAGTTAACTGTAGTTATTTGAGTCAACTCAAACAAAAAAACCCGTCAGTTCAGTCAAACAAGCAAAAATAAGCCTCAGTTCAGCCAAAACAAGTCAGAAGGGCTTATCTTAACTTAACTTGCCTGCGGTGAGCGCTGGGTCTAGCATCTGAAAATGGAGTGGAGATGTTGACGTATGTAGCTCTCACCCTAGCATATTCGGACAAGATCATTAATCAAGGCCATTATCGCAACAGTTACCGGATAATTTAGACAATTGAATTACAAATTCATTTAATATACCAGAGGAGATTTTATTGACGCCAAAATCTCCCATACGGAATCTCTTTCAGCTGGAGAAAGTGAGCACAATCCACGTCCCGGTCACTATTAAGAAACAGATGGCTGTGGCGCAAGCTGTGGCGCGAGATGTGGCGGAAATAATGACATAGGTACGGTCGCACGGTCCAATAATATTCTACGAACAAATGATGTCGGCGAAATCGGAGGATGCAGAGCGGATCAAACTTTCCCATAGTCCGTGACTCTTAGTCCGTGTCACAACTCATAGCCTCTAAGTTCAAGCTCTCTCTTATTTTTGCTGCCTCCAAGCAGCTACAACAACAACAACAACAACAACAAAGAGAATCGATACTTACTTAAAAGGCATGAGAGACGTGACATATGGCGTCCCCAGACCCAACCATTGATCTCCGTTGGGGAGACTATCGTGGAGGTAGGTTGCCACACTATGTTGACCTTTATCTGGAGTACTTTCTTAACTCGATCCGCTGCAGCCATCCACGAGATATTTGCAGCAAATGCCAGCAGGTTTCCGGACAGAGAATGTGTTATAGAAACCAAGAGCTCACAAAATGATGGGCGCATTTTTACCTATCGCCAGATTAACGAGAGCTCCAACCGGTTGGCACACCACTTTTTGGATCATGGATGCAAAGTTGGAGATGTCGTCATGATCTACGCATACCGAGGGTTGGTACTCCCTAGTGGCTCCTAGATGAATGTGCTTATGGATGTCCTTTTGAATAGGGCCGAGCTCGTGGTCGCCTATATGGGTGCTCTCAAAGCCGGCGCGACGGTCAGCGTGATAGATCCACAGTACCCTGCCGAGCGCCAAAAAGTACTATTGGATGTCGCAAGGCCTAGATTTCTTGTCTGCATTCAAAAGGCGACAGAGGACTCCGGCCCTCTTTCTGATCTTGTCCTCGAGTTCGTCTCGAGCAGCCTTAGCCTCAAGTCTACCATTCCAGCCCTCGCGCTGTCAGACAGTGGTGAGCTGATAGGAGGCTTAGTCGATGGCAAGGATTGTTTAGATGCCTCCGTCTACAGCCGGGAGGACCCTACCGGTGTTCTCATTGGGCCTGACTCCATACCCACGTTAAGTTTTACTTCTGGATCCGAAGGGAGGCCCAAGGTAGAACCATTGCTTTGTCGAGATGACGACCACATAGCAGTCACTAACGGTTTGAATAGGGTGTTCAGGGCCGCCACTTCTCTTTGACCCACTACGTGCCTTGGATGACAGAGAGGTTTGGTCTCTCGGACCAAGACAGGTTCACTATGTTATCTGGAATTGCCCACGATCCGATCCAAGTGAGTCATTGCTTGTCCTACTATCTATATCGACATGATTTAACCACTCATGATGCGTAGAGAGATATTTTTACCCCACTCTTCCTCGGTGCTAAAATCCTGGTAAGTGACTATCATATTTCCTTTATGCCGTATCCCTGTGCATTCACCCGGTTACCTGGCTGAAGACCCCTTTCCTCTCAAAGCCTTGTTTCAAATTGAAAATTGAGGAAACTATTTCTAGGTATATATATGCTAACCTCTAATTGTCGGTAGGTTCCCCCACCAGACGTGATTGCTTACGAGCTCCTGGCCGAATGGATGAAGGAGGCCGGCGTCACGATTACCCACCTGACCCCTGCAATGGGCCAAATACTCGTGGGAGGTGCCACGGCTCGGATTAACTCCCTTCGAAATGCGTTTTTTGTGGGCGATTTATTAATGAAAAAGGACACCACCAAGTTGCAGAACCTTGCGCCTAATGCTAATGTTATCAATCTCTATGGGTCGACAGAATCGCAACGAGCCGTGTCTTTCTTTGAGATTCCAAGTAAGGCACGGGATCCTTTATTCCTGGACAACGTACCAGATATCATTCCGGTTGGCCAGGGTATGTTGAATGTTCAACTCTTGGTTGTAGACCGCGAGGACAAGACTCGTCTATGCCAAGTTGGTGAGCAAGGGGAACTATTCATTCGAGCAGGTGGTCTTTCCGAGGTGAGCGATTTCCAGCATAGGTGTGCCTTGACAGCGTCCTGTCACATTTGCCACTACCCCTACCTGCGGCCCCCGGGAAGCTTACCCTGGAGCTCCTCCCATCGCTGAACAGAATGTATACTAGGGCTATCTGGGAGACGACGAGAAGACTGCCGCTTTGAACCAATCCAAGTTTCTTTCCAACTGGTTTGTGGATCCGGCTGTATGGTTACAGCAAGACAATCTTGAGAGCACTTGCGAAGCGTACAAGCCATGGGGCTACAAGGGGCCGCGAGATCGCCTGTACAGAACTGGCGACCTTGGCCGACGCCGTGAAGATGGGAGCGTGGAGTGTACGGGGAGGATCGATACACAAGTCAAGATCCGCGGCTTTCGGATTGAGCTGGGAGAAATTGATACACAACTCGCACAACACCCCTATATTCGCGAAAACGTCACTTTGGTTCGAAGAGACAAGGATGAGGAGCATACCCTTGTCACCTACTTTGTTCCTGAGACAAAACGCTGGCTCGACCATGTTGAAGAGCAAGGTGGACAACGCGAGTTAGAATTGCAAGATGAGTCTATGGCTTCAATGCTCCGGCAATTCCGGTCCCTTTCCGAAGACTGCAAGAAATTTCTTGCTGCTCGAGTCCCTAAATATGCCGTTCCTAGCATATGTATTCCTTTAGCTCGGATGCCATTGAGTAACTCTTCCTTTACTCCTTTCGGTTACCTTGACTAACCATCCACCAAGATCCCAATGGGAAGATAGACAGAGCGGCGCTTCCCTTCCCGGATGCGACAGACCTTGTGTTCCTTAGCAAACGACGAGCCTCGTCTGTTTCTGTCCATATGACCGATACACAGGCTCGTCTAGCTTCCATATGGGCCTCTGTGCTTCCGAATGGCTCAGCACGACAGCTTAGACCGCACTCCAACTTTTTCGAAGATGGAGGGCACTCTATCCTTGCACAACAAATGTTTTTCCGCATTACAAGGGAATGGAAAGATATTCATCTACCGATCCGGGTGATATTCCAATCCCAGACTCTGGAGGCTCTTGCCGCAGAGATCGATCGTGCCAAAGACCCTATCGGCCTACGCTTGGATGCGATGCCTCTAGATACAGACCGAAATGTCCAGGATGAGGCGTACGCGGTCGATGCAAGGGATCTTGCAAGCCAAATCCCCAAAATCATTCCCACAGCAGCATCTAATTGGGACTTCGCCGCTACTACACCTCGAGTGCTCCTGACCGGTGCCACCGGCTTTTTGGGCTCCTACATTTTGCACGAACTTCTAGAAGGCCCTGCACAGGCACATGTTGTCGCGCACGTGCGAGCAAAGGATCCAGCTCAGGGTCTCACTCGACTTGAGACGGTAATGAAGGCCTACGGTCTATGGTCTTCGGCATGGATCACTTCGTCTAGGTTAGAAGTCGTGGTGGGGGACATTGCCCAGCCGCAGCTTGGCCTTTCCCAGAATATTTGGGATCGTCTCTGCAGCGAGGTGGATGTGGTTATTCACAACGGCGCCCAGGTCAACTGGATGCTGCCATACTCGAGTCTTCGGTTAGCCAATGTGCTCAGCACACTAACCTGCATCCATCTGTGTGCTACGGGAAAGGCTAAGAGAATCGCCTTTGTTAGCTCGACCTCTACACTAGACAGCGACCATTACCTGCAACTCTCTAGCAGGGCGGCCGTGAAGGAGGCAGACGACCTAGAGGGAAGTCGGAAAGGCCTTACCACGGGATACGGGCAATCCAAGTGGGCAAGCGAGTTCCTAGTTCGCGAGGCTGGGCGTCGGGGCCTGGCTGGCGCCGTGATCCGTCCTGGCTATATTACAGGAGATGTAGAATCCGGAACTTCCGTTACAGACGACTTTCTAGTGCGCATATGGAAAGGATCTTTGCAAGTAGGTGGGCGCCCAGACATTCCCAACGCACTCAACGCCGTCCCTGTTACGCAAGTCAACCGTATCGTGGTAGCCGCTGCATTCCATCTTTCTGCGGCCACCGGACAATCTTTGGCGGTGGCACAAGTGACCAGTCATCCGCGTTTGACGTTGAATGAATGGATAGGTGCTCTGGAGGTCTTTGGATACGAGGCACCGATCATGCCTTACCAGGATTGGTCCGCCAAGATAAAGGCGTACGTTGGCGACGATAGTGAGAAGGAACCTCATGCTCTCCTACCCCTCTTCCACCTTGTTGTGGAAGACTTGCCCGGGAACTCGATTGCGCGAGAGCTGGACGACACCAATACATCAGCGGCGTTGAAGCTCTATGAGAGAGAGCCTAGGCTGCGAGGGGCTTCTTCAGCCGCCAACACTGTAGATGTACATGCCCTAGGCACGTACTTGGCGTATCTCGTTGCGGTTGGGTTTCTCCCCCCTCCAACCGAGGGCGGCCAGTCCCTGTTACCAAAGCTGGAAGGGAGTCCGTCACAGATTTTGGCTGCTGGGAACCTTGGCGGCAGATCTGCGAAGCCGTAAAAGCACGCTTCGCTTAGAAGGGAGAGCAAACAGATAGTATCTTATCTGTTCCACATGGCAAGAAAAGCAAACCGCCGAGCAGATAGAAAAAAGGGGGAGCGGGTGGCGTTTAAAAACCTGGAGAAAATAGACCGCCTCCAGTAATCTGATTCCTTATTCGTTTTCTTGTGTTGTATTTTGCTACACGCTAGAACATGCTAGTAGAGTGAGACAAAATTCTCATATTGTGATTATTTTATGAAAAACGTGACAACCTGACGGCGGTGATGCCTGGCAAAATGTGGCAGAATCTCCCTCATCGCTCTTTATTCCTCCCTTCTAGCCTCGCCATCGCTACACAAGCCACTACTACACTAGTCGCCCTCCAATACATCAATCTACAGCGCTGGCATGTGCCCGGATTGTACCTTTTTGGTTCTCTCTTTCAGCTTTCCAGCACCGCCAACCGTTGACCACAACTCGGTGCCCTACTCTAGACTGCGAATGGAAAACGAAATCCCACTTAGGCAAGGCCAACTTACAATATCATGTCCGCATGAAGCAGCCCAGATTCCCACATCTCGCGTGTAACTACGTTTTCTCTCCAGAGCGCTTCCACTTCAGTACAGAAAGAAAGAGCTACTGTGCTATTACTCACGCTAAGAAGGGATTTCCCTGTCCTGTCGATGGCTGCGACCGTATTTCCACTCTGTCAACGAATCTAAGTGCCCACAAGAGAAAAGATCATCCTGACTTGACAATCCTGCTCTGTCGTGTCAAGAGATGTGATACGGCTTTTGGATCTCGACATGACCTAAATACACACTGACTTAAAGCACATCCTAACAAATGCGTTCCCTATTGCACCGAAGACTGCTCGCGGATCTTTCTGGACTCGAAGATGGAGGCACCCAAGATGTAGCTGATCATCTCAGTATTTTGGGTCAACACCAGTCTAGCATCCCGGCTCGCTGACGTTTGGGAGCAGGAAATTTAAGCCCTGCATTATAGGATCCCGCTTATCGCCATTACCTTTCTTCTAAAGCTAATTTTTTATGCACTGTTCGAGGGACTATAGGCTGTTTGGTTGAGGGCTTCGAGCCTCGTTGCTCTCCCTTGCACAAGCCGTTCTAGACGAGTCATCCACTAGGTAGTTTATATAGACTATTCATTAATATCCATCTGTAGATTGGGATAGCATTGCTTTCGTTCGTCACTCCTCGATTGCTTGAGTGATACACGGAGTGCCCATATGTCTGTGGAATCGAGGTTAGTAGCTTAACGTAGGAGCTGGTTATAATGGCGGCGTTACTGAGCACCTTCTCAAATTATCACCCATTCAATTAGTCTACATACCTACCCATATATACCTATGATAAGGTATTTCGAACTTTACGATTGATAAGCAGATGCTTCGCGCTCGCTACCGCACCCTCTCAACTGTCTCTTCAACACACATAGACCCCGTCCCCGAAATACACGGCCGAACTCCAGTCGATTTACTTGCGATGAAATTCAAGCTCGTCAAAGTCGACCATTCTGAGGTCTTGGTGGATATTGAACAGCAGGGCTCGTCGCGGGCGCATGCAGAGGGTTCTGCGAGACGGCGGTTCAATACATCATTCCACACTGAGCATGAAGCGCCTGATCAGCAAACCACGCCTTCCGAGAAGCCGTATTCATTCAAGCGATGGCTTCCTCTCATTCTGCGCTCGCGTTGTATCCCCCCGTCCGAGGCCCAAGTTGTCGCATTTTCGCACGCGCAAGCCCGATTGCTTCTGCGAGTAGCCAACGCGTCTATACCGTCGTGCTCAATTAATCGAATATATCGAGAGGATGTCGATGAAGATATAGTACCCGTATTCAAATCACTATTCTTTCCTCCGGAGGGTCTGTTTATGAGACTCGCAGCTTGTTCCGCCAAAGATGGGATGCAAACGATACCCGGGAATCCTGCGCTGCGATCCGTCGAGGACATCCTATTGCTCTTGTTGACATCGCTTCGAGCACGCAACGCCCTCTTCGATGCGATTGAAGAGGGTATCGAGATAATCGAGTTGTTCTTCATACCCTGGAATAGCCGCATGCGAAGCGAGAGGGAGTATCGCGTCTTTTGTCCGCCATTCCGTTTGGGAGATTCACCGCGCATTTCGGCCGTTAGTCAATATAGATGGCACAAGCCGTGGCTTCTCTACCCGGCGTCCGACGATCTGCAAAAAGAGGCCATGGATAACATTGTCGAAGGGAGCAATGAGATACTAAAGAAGATCGCGGCAGAACTCGACTCTGAGAATGAGATGGACGCCCTACTGATGCGACAAGGGCTTACATTTGACATTTTCTTCGATGAGGAACGCGGTCTCTTACAGTTGGTCGAGCTGAATGCCTTTGGTGTCAGATCAGCATGTGGAAGCTGCCTTTTCCAATGGATTCGGGACAGAGACACGCTTGAGGGGCATGGTGAATCTGAAGAGCTGGAGTTCAGAGTAACCTACTAGAAGGTTAATAACTACTAGAAATCCTGTCACTACCTTCTGATAATAACCCCAGTAGTAAGGCTGCTAAGACATCTGGAGGAAATTGCCTATTACCGCCAATGCATCGGCCTCGTCGAGAGCGCACACTGGCGAACGGCCAGGCAGACTTGGAAGAGTAACACTCAAACGAGGAGCCTATATATGTAAGCTGTAGCCTAGAATAGGTAAGCATTATTATGCCGTCGGCAACTTCAGAGGACGGGCTCATAGTCATTGTCACCCTAACTGTCCTTGTATCACACTTCATATATCAATACATCAGTCATTAATTTGCTAGTTTTAAGACTAAATTTTGATAAATCTTGAACTTGACTAAACGTTTGAGTGAATATTGTGACTCACCGCATATCAGGCGCTAAGTACCTACAAGTCTACATTTTTAACACTATACCCGTTTACGAGCACCCCCGGCACCACGACACTACTAGGTATTTTGCTTTGGATTTGAGCTTGGAAAGCACAAGGTTTATGTGCGTGGTATCAGACTTTGGTGCCTCAAATGCAGTGGGCGAAGCGGAAGCTGAGTTTGACACAGCCACTTGATCTCGTCACCCAGTGTCAGAAGCCTTAGTATAGGGGTTACATGAATTCTTATTATCGCACAAAAAAAGCTAAACTTTTTTGTAATTTAAGCTGCAATTATAGCAGCGTTTCCAAAAGACTTAAATAGCTGTTGTTAAAGAACATCTCAATGCTAACAGAAGATCTGTCATTTGCGTTCATCTTGTCAAAACACTAGGTTTTCTCGTGCTGCCTTGTAGCTTCTAATGCTAGTAATGCTAAATAACTTATAGTCGATAATACTCTATATCTAATGCTAGAAGATGATTCGTTTCTGCTGTTCTTTATAAACGCGTTCCTTTGTTCTTCCCCCCATGCCTTCCCGTATAAAGCTACTGCTAAAGCCAAGTACGTAAGTTTCCTCTTGTCTTTGTCTCGTAAAAGTTCTAGTGGTCCTGTGGAATCTCTTCTTTATCTTTTAATTGCCTTGTAATTTCTCCCTGCTTCAGCTTTCTTTGTAACACTTTGTTAGTGAATTGCTCTTGTTTCAAACGTCAAAAAGCTCATAAGATGCTCTTTGTAGGCGGTCCACATGGCATTTTTCAATGGGATTAAGTGCGACAAATTGTCAGAAGCCTTAGTATAGGGGTTACATGAATTCTTGCTGTCGCACAAAGAAGGCTAAACTTCTTCGTGATCTAGGCTGCAACTATATACACTTCAGGTCCTTTGTCCTCTAAGATCGTGACACCCAGCTTCTGCGATTCACGACTCCGGCCTCATCTACATGGCTATACTACAAGGCAGAACACTGAGGCGTATCTACAAATATGATCGATACATAACAAAGTCCGGGTGCCCATCCCATTGTATGGGCAACTTTCGCTCTGTCGGATCCCGCGAGTCCCACATTCAAACTAAATCTTGGTACGTGACTGGCGGCCCTTTCAATATTGTGTATAGTTCTAGCTCATACAATATGCGTCTAATAAACGTCAACACGCTCTTAATATCCGAATTCTTCAACGACTACGATGTGCCACGCTATGCGATCTTGTCACACACCTGGTCCTCAGAGGAGGTGACGCTCCAAGAGATACAAAACCCCCAATCAGCGCGTGGCAAGGGCGGTCTGGACAAGATCAAGGCCGTCTGCAAGGTGGCGAAACGCAATGGGTTGGATTGGATATGGGTCGATACATGTTGCATTGATAAAGCTTCCAGCGCGGAACTGAGCGCGGCCATCAACTCTATGTTCCGATATTATCAGGAATCCACAGAGTGTTATGCATATTTGGACGATGTAACTCTGAGCGAAGGTTGGGAACCAAGCCTAGGACGATCGCGTTGGTTCACGAGAGGATGGACATTACAAGAATTGCTGGGTGCTTACTGATCCTTTCTTTCTCAAAGATATCCAAGGCTTTGGTCGTCCGCTAACACAGCCAATATGCAGCGCCTCGCGAGCTTCAATTCTTTGATCACAAATGGGAACGTCTTGGAACCAGAAGCTCTCTGAGTCAGTTGTTGTCTCAGATCACAAGAATACCGGAGGAAGTGTTGGTCGGCTCGAGATCAGTCTTCGATTTCAATGTTTACGAGCGTCTTCGATGGGCGGCTGGACGCCGAACTACGCGAGTCGAGGACATGGCCTATTGCCTGATAGGTTTGTTCGACGTGAATATGCCCCTGCTTTACGGAGAGGGACGCAAGGCGTTTGCTCGGCTGCAGCTAGAAATATTACAAAGGAATTATGACCCCAGTATTTTCATGCACATACTGGACGACTGCCAGGCTCCGCCTTCTTCTGTACAGTCGGTGGCTGATGTAGAGCGGGTTTCAACCGAATTGTCAACTCAAGGCTCGACATGAGAAAGTAGGGTGGGCTAAAAAGACGCGCTCCAAACTCTGGTTCACCGGGAGAAGAAGCATACAAAATGCTTGACTGCATTTCTACTCTTTCTCTCTGATAGATGTACAGCTAGTGTTTCAGCTTATTGAGAGGGTGGCCTGCATGTCCTCGAGGTTTATTTTAGACTTTCGCTTTCATCTTGGGAATAGTGTCACATATGAATATTAATAACGACTATAATACGATCCCTGGGCCACCTTAGCTTCAACATATGTGTCCATTCAGCACTGGACTCGTCACATCGTAATCGAACATAGCCAAGTTTTGAAAAATACACCTTCTTCTTACCATAAAGGCTCACTTGGTCAAGTCTGCACAAATGAGTATGCATGTGACGGCGAGAGGAACATTTGGTTTTTGTTTTCTACTGGCTCAATCGGAGTTCATATGTCGAGCGGTGAAATTTTAGTGCCGGACGCTTGGGAGTTAGCGATGAAACCTAATGTCGGTAGAGCTTGCATAGAAGTAGGTAGGTAGTAGCGAATAGTAATCTTTGTCCAGCTTCCTTGAATTCGACGGTGCAGCTTCCCATCAGGGGAAAGCTTGCAGAGAAAGAGAAGAGCTAAAGCAGAATGTGAGCAGCTGGAATGCAGCTAGATATGTAATACGTTTTTTCAACCACCCACCGCGATATACCGGTATTCGTGCAGTTACCAAGCTCTGTTAGTACACCCAACGAGTAGTCATATACGCAAATCCTCGCCCCATTAGCGTTATCTTACTGAACAACTTAATCCTTGCTCTTAAAGCAGAAACTAAGTAAAAGGAATCAGGTCACCGCCTGAACTCCATTATATATAACACTGGGGTTAAACTCGAAGAAATGTTGTCACCTCTTATTCTGTGGCGCGGGGTAAGCAACATCTCAATCCGTCTTGACGGCTTGAGTGTAACGAGTATTATTGATATTGGTACGGTAGATATATGCATGCACTTACTATAAGACTTAGGAGATTGAAACGTGATTGAAGGGAGATAGGCGTTCGTAGTTGCATGCCGGTCACAGGTGACGGATTTGACGGAACTTCACAACGAGTTTACTCAAATGCAAGCGAATAGTTGATTGGTGAAAGAGCTACGACAAATTATCTCACCGCAGTTCAACACGCACCAATCACTCTCAAGGGAGAGTTAGCTCGTCCTCTTCTCATTTTAAGACCGCGAAAATGGCGGGGTAATGTGAAACGGCGCATCGAGCACTGGCGGTACGCGATGCCGGCTTGATGACCACCAGATCCCTTGCAGGAAGGGAGTATAGGTACGGTGTTGTTACAGTACAACCGATAGCCGCAGGTGCATTGCATATGATGCTAGCCAATCAATTGGTAGTAGACAAGAGAGAGAAGTTGAGTCTACTGCGATTGGATATTTCTCTATAAGGAAGCAGGATGTCGAACGTTGGCGGTTCTCTCATTCAATTAATTGCAGAGGTCTTAACATGAGAGAAACTCATATTGGTGATGATGCGCACAGAAAACTCTTCTCCGCAACAACACCTGACGATATGGTAGGTATATGCAACCTTTTCTGCGATAGGGTTTCACTTTGTGTTCTGTCCTACTGTTTTGATAGCGGGAACGTTTGCAGTTGACGTGTTGGCCGATTTTGGTTGGATATCTTGGATGTCACCATGCAATGAGTAATCCTATTCTGCACTGGATCGTGAGTACTGGTCGCCTCATCGCTTGGTACTTGGCGCAAAATTATGGTATTACAGCGGTCATTTCCGGACCGCCTATTATTATGCTGCGTTACGCTGTGTCTTAGCCACATGTGCCGAGATCTCTTTCGATTCTCCCACCGCTTATCTCCCACTCCTCCCGGGCGGCGATTGGGCATGCAGGGGACAGGGCTCGGACCGAAGCCGCAAGCTGTCTACTCGCTCTCCGCTCACTAAACTTAGTCGCCGCTCGAGAGGACAGGTCTTTGTCTTGGCAATACAAAATAACTAGGTGAAAACTAAGGGAACTAGATGGACTAGAGGGGCTATTTTTTCGATTGATTTGTTGAATGCTTGGGTACGGTAGATGTCTGCTTGTAGAGGGAAAGGCGGGAAACTTGTAACACCTCCACTAGTCCAGCCTATCGTATTACCGGTATCAGAGATCGAGAATGATCTGCTTAGCTACAATAGGGTTGGCCGCCTGCTGTCGAAGTGACGGTTGACAGCTTCGGCTGGTTTTGTTGACAGGGATACTGCCGTTATAGCAACGTGGGCATTGGTTCGGCCTACCTCATTGTAACCGTCAGCTGCATTCTGGCGGTCGGCAAACTCAAGTACACTAGTCTTTATATGTCCTGCATTCAGGTCTATTCCAACCGATACACGTCTTGGCAAAAGGTTTGAGATCTAACAGTCCATATGCTGTTTATCGGAGGCCACCTAGAGTGGCCGTAGGTAAATGCTACGGTGGCCGTAACCCCACCTACGTGCATCGCTAGTAGCGCCACCACCCAAATTAGCTGGCAACCTTACAAGGGTGCTATATCCACCCAACGTACCTACCTTAGCAATACATACCAGAAAATAAACTTACACGTTGAGGCAGTTGCCGCCTGCTAATTGGGAAGGTTCGCGATTTTTTTTAGTGTTGCGATAGCTATTTTGCCGTTTTTGCTGTTAATAATGTTGACAATATTGTTGTTTGTTTTCATTAAAATACTAAATAAAGCCGCTAAACTAATTGCTTTAGCAATTGCTTTACAACACCAAAAAAAATTGTAAACCTTCTCAATTAGCTTGTAGCAATTGCTTCAACGTGCGTTATTGCCTAATATATATCTCTTAGGTACGTTGGGTGGATATGGCACCCTTGTAAGGTTGCCTGCTAGTTTGGGTGGTGGTATTACTAGTGATGCATGGCGGTGGGGCTACGGCCACTGTAGCATTTACCTACGGCCACTCTAGGTGGCCTCGTTTATCGTATGTCCTTTTTAACAAAGATTATCGATTATCTGCCAGTCTATATACGCCACTGTACTATACAATTTTAAACCTTTAGACTAATTAGTGTACTACCCCGTTCGAGTGACACTATACTATGTATTCTAAGGCGGTCTTGGTAAAATCGAACTCGGAATGACTGATCTAGCCTGTATAGGGTCTAGACTCGGCCATGAATCTCCTCGCTATAGCGAATAGCGCCCCTAAAAAACAAGTAAATCGAGGGAAAGAGGCTACGAAGGTACACCGGTGTTAAAGTCCTAACGTACACGACGATGAGACAATTAGTGCTATGCATACAGAGAAGAACTGAACAAATTCCGAAGGAACGAATATAGTAAATCACGTAATTCAGCAATGGGGTTGAGAGAGACTTGCGTTTGCACACAGACATCGTAGATAAGTATGAGTAGTATGAGCTGTATAGGGATGTACCTATACTACACTATACTTGGCTTGTATGACAACGCACGGCTGACCCCTGTGGCTCCACAAAGACACAGACACAAGCAATATGGTGGCAGAGTGGTGGTAATAGTGGATGTGAACTAAGATTTGTCTAGTGTACACTGGGTTAGATAAATCGGTCCGGGATCAATTTGTGGCTACCGAAAGTCTTCCAGCTCCGACTTGTTTTCAACACTTTTCAATTGATTTCTGCTCTCACAGTCAAGAACGTTGGCGACGGCCACAGAACGCGTCTCATCATCGGGGAGAGGCGAACTTACCATTGCGTCTCATATCCGAGGATCTAGTTTACCGATCTGGTCATCATAGAGAGCATAGCGATGGCGACAACGTCTGGTCAGTCGTCCACGGGTCTACCGCGGCAAACCACGCCCGCCGCGGATGTGGAAGACACTACCACGACTACTAGTGATAGCCCACAGGTTGGTGGCACCACCACCGCGCAGTCAGTAACTGGTGGGTCGACTACAGCGACGACGACAACAACGACAACGCCAGCTCCAGTATTCACAGAAACGGGAACAATAGAAACACCGACCGCTTCGGCGGCAGCGACGACTTCGGCGGCTGCTGAGCCAACCGAACCTGCCCAGACAGACGTTCTACCCGCGTCGCATTGGGCACAGGTACCGGTAAGACTGGAGAGACTAAGGTCTTTTCCTGCCTGGGTCACTTAGAAGCAATGAACTAATGGGTCTTGGATTCTCAGAATGTAGAAGAGGAAGAAGAGGATTTTGATGACAACGATTCGGCGTACGGTGACGATAATGCGAGTTCGACGGCTTCGCTATCGGCCAGTATACTCGAGTATCGAACCGTGCACGGCCGCACATATCATAGTGAAAGGGGTAGCGCTCAGTCATGGTATGCCTCGTCGCTAACAACCGCCTATGTCGCCCATCATACTAATGTGTATTCTCTGCAGGAACCCCAATGATGCCCAGCATGATGAGTCAATGGATATTCTGTTTGTCTAGCCTGCTCGTCAATTTACAGACCATTGTGTCTACACAGCTTGCCTTACTGACTTCCACATAGCCATCACGTCTCAACGCTGATGCAAGACGGCAAGATCACCATGGCTCATATCGACGATAACGTGCACAAGGTATTGGATGTCGGTTGTGGTACAGGTATGTTGAGATCCATTCTACACAGGCTGCTCAATGATGTTCTCTTATGACTGACGCGGGTCCAACAGGTATTTGGGCAATGTGAATAACCTAAAAAAAAATACCCTAATAAGGACAAGCAAGGTGCTGATATCTATGGCCTAGTGATTTTGCTGATCAGTACCCCCATACCGAAGTGATTGGTGTCGATATCTCACCATCACAGCCGCAATGGATACCACCGAACCTGAAGTTCGAGATTGACGATATCACACAGCCTTGGACCTATGCGCCCGACAGCTTCGATTACATTCATATGAGATGGTTAATTGGCGCAATTCCGAACTGGTATACAGTGTTTAGGGAAATATTTCAGGTTCTGAAGCCTGGTGGCATCTTTGAGTCCAAGGAGTCATCATGCATAATTCAAGCCGACGATGGTACTGTGCCATATGGATGCGCCTTAGACCAATGGGGCCGAGTGTTCATTGAGGCTGGAAAGAAATTCGGTCGGACATTTCGACCCTTTGAGGAAGACCTGCAGGTTAAGGCTATGCAAGCGGCCGGATTTGTCGACATCAAAGTATACAATATGAAGGTAGGTCAATAACTCCCGCTATACCACAGGCGATATCTTCTGACAGTTGCTGTGTTATAGACGACTCTAGGACCGTGGGCAGCGGATCCCAAGTACAAGGAAATCGGCCAATACGCCCGGTTAGCGCTCGAGCAAGATATAGAAGGTATGTCGATGCACAGAATTCACACTTGAAAGGGCAGGAAGCTAAGAAGACATTAAGGGTTCATCATGTATATGTGGACGACAATTTTGGGTTGGACAAGGGAAGAAATAGCCGTCTATGCCGCTCATTTGAGACGCGAACTTCGTTCTCCGAATTTCCATGCTTACTACCCGCAACGTGTTGTTGTCGGACGTAAGCCATAGCTTATAGCGTGAACAACTCTTCGCGCGAAGAAGACGCATCATGGAACGTTGCCTGGAAGCTACGCAGGTCGCCACACACTAAATGGCAAACATCACAACCGAGGAAGCAGGAGTAAGGATAATATGCGAAAGGATGCCTTGGTTATCTACTTTTAGGACATCTTGATGGCTCATATTATCCGCCCCTGTTGTAAGCTGTATATAACGCTAATGAGATCATCACGAGGAATTCTATACCCCATTGTTCATCAACCTAACATATCGCAAACTGGCTAGCAGACTCTGCATATTTACACCAAATAAATGGCATGTGGGATATGGTACAATCATATTTATCTTGTTTCCCTTAGGGCGAGGTAAAAGTGTATTCAGTCTCGAGAACTGGGCGAGCTCCCTCTTCTTCTCAGATTGTGCACTCCATGACAAATCTGTGGCCAAACCAGCTGTCGATATAAGTTTTGCTCCATCTCAACAGAAGCTCCTCCACCCAAACTTTATACTAGCGACTATCTGCAGCCAGACCCCCTCACACATCGGCAGTCGAGCCCCCGTAGGAATGTATCTACTTAGAATCAGTCTACACCTCACGCCTAGCATAGTCATACTTCTCTACCCAGCTAAAACTTACCGTCTCATCCACGCAGCCCGAAGGCGTATCGTACGCATAAGCGCCCGTATTGATATACAACTGGCCAGCATCCCCGCAAACCAGCCACGCCGCAGTATTGGGTCTCGATATATCCGCCACCGACCAAGTAACAGTGTCGCCTTGAAACGCAAACGCGCCGTACGGGTTCTCGGTCGAATTGAACCACGTCTCCAGCGTTCGCTGCGTCTTATTCGTGGGATCCTCCACCCACATATATAACGGCTCGCCAGTGCTTGAACCTGGGTTATAGACCAGCTGGTCATCAATAATATTGAATTGACCCGCATCTTCCGCTGCCTGTAAGTAGGCATCCCCCGGACCAGGAAATGGCGTTGCTGTCGGCGCCGCTTGGAGATATGAGTGGAAGTTCGGCGACTCCACTGCTCGTATCCAGTAGTAACCTGACTGTAGTGTCGTTGGGTATGTCCCTGAGCCGACTGCTGTCGTCGTCGTCACTGTCGATGGAGCCGTTGATGCTCCCGTCGTAGTACCTGATGTTGTCGTAGACGAAGCAATGGTGCCTATAGGATAATCAATCAGTCCTTATCTGCATTAGGTGCTTCGATGCTAGAATCGTGGGTTTGCCTTTACTGGGCACCATTCGGCACATTTAACAGCAGCTCAACAATCTTGGCTTTTGTGAAGATACCATAGCATCCGAAAGACTTACTTGTAGCGGTCCCAGGGATACACTGGCTATAGTAGTCACTGTTGATGTTGATTAGAAATAGGTGTAACGTTAGATGTAGATGCTGTACTTGAGAACTGAGCAAGTATAGCCTGATACACAACTGGTCTCTCCGTCCCAGCTAACTCTACCGCCTACGAGCATATGTGAGTAAAGCCATGCGCATGTATGTGATGCCGAATATCTCACATTGGCCCCAAGCTTGTTGCTGAGCGATAGCCGCGCCTCCGAAGAGGCAAATTACTGTAATTTTACGGGAAAGCATCGTTGAGGCCCAGCAGTGCGGTCGTGGTACAGAACAAACATCGGCGGCAATAATCAGTATGAGCGAAAGCCATCTTAAGTTTTATCTGGCAAGCTCATCCAGAAGTTGTTATTCCAAACCAAGCTCTCCGTGCAGGCCCGAATAAGCCGATAAGTGTTGTTCCATCAGCAGACGCTTATATTAAAGGGTCGTCCCGCCTCCACATGTTTTGTTATCCCAGGAACCGGTTCCCCCATCCTGCGGAACTAGCAGCTGGTTAATTGCCATATGCGAAAAGGGGCGTGTACGTCTTCACCTACAATCGGACCCGACCGAGCCACGTTTCCACCAATCCCGGATCATCCACCCGAATGGTTACTCGGAGCTCAATCTCCGCACTATGATTATCGCCCGGAGCTCTGTTTCTTATGTCAATGAATGAAGCGATCTTTGTGCTAGGAATTTACCACTTATTCTATCACAATCACTGTTTGTCCAGTGTCGCGTTACTCATCATCGCAGACCTTTAGTTGAAACGCCCCTGTTCATAATACTGTAGGAAGTGTTTTTGCGTAGCCGTTAAACGCTACATACAAATGATAAGACTCTAAAAGCCTCAGAGCTTCTTTTATGGCCCGAGCCCCAAGATGCGACCCCGGCCATGAGCCTATCTCTTTGCATCTGGTCGCCACACCATTCCCCACGTCTTTACACCTTCAGCCCCTTTGCTCGCCAGCCCATCAGGCCCTACCAGTCCCATGCCTAGAGTAATCTCTTCGACTTCTTCAAACCCGTGCTTAGCGTATAACTTTCTGGCATTCTGATTCGAGGCCTCGAGCCACAGTGGCCGCCGACCATGGCTCAGAGCATGCGACTTCATGTACTCAAGGAGTATGCCCCCGAGTCCCTGACGTTGTCGGTCCGTATCCGTCCCGATGATGAAAAGATACCAATACTCGGACATTTCTTTGGAGGTGAACGCCTTTTTCTTTGCGCGTTTTACAGCCATAGCGTGTTCGAGTAAAATTCGCTTGAGTGTCCTAGTGAGCATGATGCAGAGATTTATGATGCACGGTATGATTGACTTTTACCTTGATGCCCGTCGGCTTCAACTGCAGCACCGCGGCTGGGAGCCCGGCTTGGAAAAGTGTCCGAGGATTATTCGGCTTCTTCCCCGGAGGCAGCATTACGGCGCAGCTACCCCAGGACGAGATTTCAAGTATAAACCCTTTGTTTAAGACGCTAGCCTTAAGGAGAGTTGCGAGAAACTGAGGGAGATAATCCGTTCGTTCTTCTTCTGATAAAGCGCCCATGAAATAATTGAATATTGGATCATTTTGAAATGCCCTCGTGAGGACTGGTAAGGCGCTTGGGATAAACTCTGGGAAGAGGATATTGTTTAGTGTCAGTCGTCGGTGTTGGGAAGGAAATGGTAATTAGTTTACCTTTGCTACCTCGATTTATCTGGGCCACTTTGGATACAGAGGCTGATTCTCCTGAGACAGTGGCCATGGCGGCTTCAAAATCCAACAATCTAATCGTTAGGGCAGCTGGGAACGTAGAATCACCTTTGCAAGGTTTGAATATTGTGAGTTGTTGTCGATGCTATTCGTTATCATAGACTAAGCATGGTAATCGTAGGAAATCGATTCTAATAAGCATGATGCTATGTCTCGTGCCGGTGGGATCCGCGGACTGGAATCCGCGGAGCCGAGAACTTTAGAGCAACAAAGAATCCTTGGCTAGCTCATAAAGTTTCCGACTCTGCCACATCATATCCCTAATGCGACATGCAGGTTTCTGGGAATCAATGTATAGCCAAGAAGGAGGATTGCGCGTAGGCTTAGCTAACCTCACTGTTAACCGCCAGTGCCTCATTTTTAGGCAGCGGATTCAGCGTTTAGCCCAATTTCCGATCGATTTTTACCCAACTGAAACGATGCCAGCCAAATGGCTTTGGGGATCGGCCAAACTATCATCCGATTGGTTCCGTATTTAGTGTATATCTAGATCATCTAAATACAGTACGAAAATGCCTTCTTACAGTGGGGAGGTGCGACGGCCGTATTTGCCCTAACTGAAGGTCCAAAGGTGTATACAGTATATAAACAGCAATCTGAACGGCTAGGCTAACCTATCCCCAATACAACTACAACATCTTTTTCCCCTCTAATTCTCTAACCAGGGGCTGGTTAGCTCCCTAAAGCAGATCGAGGAGAGGAATCTAGCCACTTCGGCTAGGGCTTGTAATCCGAATAGAAACAAAAGAATACAGCATCAAAAACTCTTGTGCACCAGCAACTCTGTACCATGCTTTCAATTAGTTCGTCCTATTAATGGCAGGTGCCTATAGGCTGCAGGAGCAAAAAAATATAAGACGACTCTGTTTCTAAAAGCGATTGATACTAATTCCTCTTCCAAAACCCTATACCAGAAGCATGTCAAGCGCCGATATCACCATAACTGGCACTTCAGTCTCGTAGAAACAAAAAGAAACCAACTTGCGGAGTGAGAGTTAGTAATGATACTAGAATACGGATACCCGAGATATTACTACAACCGTTTTCAAAAAGCAATTATTATTAATCATAACATATACAACATTCTTTTGAGGGCAGCTTCAGCCAGCTGTTCGGCTCCTCCTAGTTACGTCTACGTTATAGCCGCCCGGAATATCAATCGCATGTTAACACCTGTGTCAGAAGCCTTAGTATATGGGTGACATGAAATCTTGTTGTCGCACGAGGAAGACTGAACTTCTGGGTGATCTAGGCTGTAACTATATACATAAAAAGTATTTCATCTTCCAGGATCGTGACACTATATATGCGGCACGAAGCAGCTTAATGGTAACCACTCCCAAATTAACTACGCAGGAATCGCAAGTATAATCAATGTGCCTAATATTTATGTAACTGTAACTTGCCCTTATTCCCTCGAGAACCTGCAAGGACCTCTCTTAGGCGAGGCTTCGTCAAGCACTATTATGTGATCATAAAATACTCGGATCTCTTGTATTCAGCAGAACAGCGAAACGCTCTATGATGGCTTGCATTGCCATTGCAAGCTATTATTGTTTTTTTTTTTAGTCGTGCCCACCATTGGTATCACGTCAATTAGGTCATGATACGTGAGATATCACCTCGAATCATGATACTTTCGCTGTTAATAACTGCCAAGAGGACAAGTTAACTTCTATTCACTACATTCTCAACACCATATTCAGCAAGAGTTATCCCTGAAAAATAGAAAAGGTGACTATGGTCCGTACCAAAACAATATTGGCTAAAGCTTGGTCACAGGATTGTGACATATATTTGTTCGATTTTTGTGTTTACCGACTGACCAGAATGCCAGACATTTCCTTGTCAATTAGAATAATCGACACATCATTGCTCAGTCTCAAGTTACACGTGTGCTCCTTAGTTAGACATAATACTTTTGTGTCGGCCCCATATACAGAGGACAAAGAAGATGGAAACCATTGGCAGTTCATGCTAGCCAACTTAGGCTGATGGGTAATTACACTTAGGATGGCCTAGACGCCTCTTCATGAAGTGTTCTACTTCTAATCAAGTCCTTGTCAACTACTCGGGAGTGAACGACTTTGAGAAACCCTGAGAAATGCGGTACCGTAATAGGTATAGAGTTGATGTGTGGGTTGCTGAAGTAAAGGTAGGTGTAACGTAACTTGGGGGAATAGATTACGAAGGTAACCCCTTTAATTCCTAAATCAGCACCATCTTATATGCCTTGCAACTAAGCAGGCATATTCCAGCCAACCTTGAAATTAAATCAACTACCTACTTCTACCTTCAGTCAATTCTGCCTACGTAGATGCTGCGGCCTACTGCGCTAACGATAGGTGCATAATACTGCCCTGATTCCTGTGTTATGTACAGATCTCGAGTTATGATAAATGTGACTTTCCTAGTAGGGGTAGTGTGGGGGAAAGAAGGAGCTGGATCCATGTAAGTTGGCCCCCGGATTGTAGAATGGAGGTTCCGAGGTTCCGAGAATCCGAAGCGGCTTTAAGATCGCTACCCTATGATCGCAAAAGCCCCCTTTTGCTAAGCCCCAGGCCGCTCATATGTATGGTCCAGCGGCTCATAGCAATCTACAACGTTCAGACGACTTATCGGCGATAAATTTATTTTTAGAAATATCTCGCGAGCTCTAATTCAACTACAATAGAAACTCCTCAGGTTCTGATTGGTGGCGCAAAACGAAATGAAGAAAATACTAGGAATATAGCCAATCAAGAGACCAGCCACAACTGAGAGAATTGGTACTACCGGGATACGTTCGCACAACGTATCGCCTGCAAGACCACGAAATTTAGCCGCGATCAGGCTGTGATGACTCGTCACGTTGGCGAAATGCTCCTAGTAGCTGCTGAGGCTTACTGTTTCTATGAGTACGTTGTGACCTGGTGCTCTCATGGAAAGCGAGGGATATCAAGTATATAAGTATGGGCATGAGCCGCTCTTGTTCAGGCTTGTTTTGCGGCCGAACAAACATCACAAGTCCATCAAGATCTACACTTGTTTATTCTAGAACTGCCGATAACCACCTCTCTCCACGCTCAATCAACTCGCAATCATCGGAACAATGGCCTTCAAAGCTACCCTCGCCCTAGTTACCGCTACAGCCGCCAGTCTTGTCAGCGCTCAGTTGCCTATTAACAGGAACTGCACGTTCACCGCATACACTAGTTCAGACGTAGGTCCAGGCTTTTCTTCCTTTTCTTGCAGCCTAAGAACATAAGATATGTCTGGGGAATGTGCTTTTAAGAGTGGAAAGTGTACTTGAACGAAAAATTACTGATCCTAGTGAATAATAGTGTACAGGTGATCCAGTGCCTGCATCCGTTCCACACTTCGCTTCATGCTGGATTGGAGCTCTAGAATCGTACTTGCTCGAAGGCCCAGAATGCTACGAAGTCACTGTTGAGGGATTCGGCGACGACGATCGCGGCTTTCCCTACATCAACGTCTTTTCTGAAGCACATCCCCTCTCCGAAGCTGGATGCTATACCTTCACGACTAACCCCCAAAGCGCTTATTGGTTTTTTTTTAGTTAGTTTTCGACAACAACTTCTGTGGAGGATTTCTACGGCGTGACTCGTGGCATATATCTCAGATTAGAAATCTTCACTCCTTGATGAGACGTATCGATTCGCTTCTACTTTATTTCGAAGCTGTGATCTATCTATATTCTGAAAACCTAGTATAAGATTTAGAATATCAGCATAGAGCTTTACAACCAATTCAAAGAGTCGACAAGGACTAATTAGTCTGAAATCAAACCGCCACGATCTGCCAAGATGAGTCAGCAGAGGCTATCATGCCAGAGATAGCGATGATTCTCTAGCCCTTAGTGATATATATACATTAATCTTTGGGCTATAAAGCTCTAAAGGAAGGCCGTTAATTAAGTAGTCGGAGAAATAAAGTTAAAAGATGCCGTTATCCTGTATAAAGAAACAGTATTTGGGTGTAATATATAATTAGATCTATTGGAAACAGGGGGTTGGTAATGCTGGTGGCGGGTACTTACACCCACATACATTCACCATATATTAGAGAGGTGTCTCCAACTACATTATATCTAGACTTTGATCCTTCAGATAATAATAATTAATACCGCACACCTACATTCTCAACTAGATCGGTATTTGTTTACGTTGCCTTACTTGAGTAGTTAGCGTTATGCAAATAACTACAAGCACAATCATGTCCAGGTTTGTGGGCATAGGTTGCTCTGTCCTATAGGGCGAATGTTGGATAGGGAGGTCTAATTTCGCATTTCAGGATATTATGATCCTTGAGCGCCTTCTCAACGTGTTTTGGAATAAGACTCATCGTTATTCGCAAAAGTGATTCTGAGGATACTTAGTGATAGGAAGACCATTTTCGATGTGACAGACTCCTGGGCATATCTAAGTTCACCAACGGAGGCCAAACGAGATTGAATGAGATGGCGCGGGTTTTCATCCTTCCCGAATGCAACCATAAGCTCTACTATTGGTGACATGATACGATTTATTTGCAGAAATCCTCGACTGTAACAGTAAGCTGCAGGATTCATGTCGGCCAAATGCCACATATCCCTTTCTCAGGGGTAATTGGAGACCAGACTGAAGGTTGCCAAGCTTGTGCGCACTTGTGGCGGCGTCCTGGTCGTTTCGAGTTACCGACCATATTGCCCCGTACAGAGATGATATATTTCGTCATTACTGATCCTAGAAGGTGTAAGGTTTTATCTCAATTTATTAGGCCCTAGTGAGCTCTGCGGAATTTCAGAAAAGACCCGTTACTTTTGTCTGAATTCAAAAGCCACGAGGTCGGGTCGTTGGAATGTAGTGTCCGCTCTCCATCATCTGATACGGCTTGTTATCAATGACAGGGCTGGCAGGACAGGAATGAATTAACGGGGTCAGGATATTTTGGGTATCAACAGAGATGGAGAATACAACTAACTATTCGTGGTTATTTTCGGGATTGTCCGACCCTTTCCTTTGGTGGTCGTCTGGGTACCTAACCTCCACTGTGCCTCAAATTACGCCCCCAGGAGGTCCACTGAAATCTCAACTAATACTTAGCTACAAATTCTCCAATCTTTGATGCAACCTGTCACCCCCTCTTCTCAAAGCCCAACAATTCGGCGCTTTGAAATGTGTCATGAGGCCTCTTCGTGATCTACTTCTACTATATTCCCCTCAACGTGGCGCATTTCGTCCGAGCAATCCTTTATAGACATCTAAGTAGAGGGCTTTACTACTTGAAGCCTCCCGCCTTCTTTGCCTTGTTCTACGGCGATCTTGTTCGTGATTCCAATCTTGGAAGTCAGATCGAGAATTCTGTAGGCGAGGAGACTCGTGAAAATTTGCCTTTTGCTCCATGATGCATGGGGCCACAGAGACGGGACTAAAGCTCTCACAGTGAAATAGGGTAAGGCAATTGTACAACAATTGTACCAAAAACAACAACGAGAACAGGAATCTGAAGGTTTGGGTGACACAAGGGGGAATCACTTGCCATGGTTTTCGTATAACAATGCAATGCAATGTTGCCTGAAGGAAGGGAGAAGCTTAACGAAAAGGTTTGGTCGAGAATGGGACCCAAAGGATATCTGACATAAACCAGAGATAAATTGAAAAAGAATAGATAACCTGAACTGATAGAACAAAGCCTCTACACAATTTGAACCTGTATTATCAGGGCCAGAAGTTGGAGTGGATAGTCATTTCACCTTCCGGTCTTAATTCCAACAAAGCATCACCCCATATTGCAATGCATACCTCTGTACTCTATTCACATCGCTACACTGCTAGTAACATGCACGACCCCTTCTTGTTGGAGAGGCGCTGTAATTTACACTGTAGGGGAGTTGCAGTCGCTTGGGCACATCGATGGAGGCGGGAAACTTCGTAACCCTACGCTGTAACACAAGAGATCCTTTCCAGCATCGCACCCTGTCGATTACGCAGTCATCTATATGCACGATAGGGTGATGCATATAGCCCTATATGAAGTAGGTGCTAAATCCCAACATACGACTACTCAATACACAAGCTTCTAATACAAATTACAGGAGAACAGGGGGGGGGGGGTTGTACAAGCTACGCTATGAATCCTCTTGAGGTTCAGTGTTGTTCTTCTGCGCGCCTCCTGATGGGCTACCGTCTGACCAGATGCCATTTTATTAAGCTCGTGTAGACATATATAACTCCCCAGGTAAACCCCTTGTAGGTTTAACACTGTATTTCATATCTTTGCAGTGGCTTTCCATGTTTCGAGCTCGCACCGCTCCGTTCTCTGTCCAAGCCTTATCGCCAAATTTTCACGCTTAAGGAACGCGTTCCGGGAGAACAAAACCAGGAATGAGTCTATCAACTCAACCACCGCTTAACTATTCAAATAGCGGCCCTGCTATAGTTATCAGTGGTACTGTTGTCGGGTTTGTTACCACTGTCACTGTCGCATTGAGGTTTTAGGCGAGAAGACTTACCCGCCAGGAATTCGGGCTAGATGACTGGTTATGTTTGGCTGCTCTCCTATTTCAACATGCTGTTATGGCATCTTCCGCCGTCGGTGCCATAAATGGAGGAATAGGGCGAGATATGCGATTGGTGGTGCTTGAAAACCCAAACTCTGTCGTTGTCCTTTTTCAGGTTCGCATAATAGGCAACGTCTAGTTGAAATTGGTAAATTATACACCGTAACTGACTATGTTATATAGGCAACCTTGGTTGGCGAAATCGCCTACACTTTCAGCTCTTCTTTGATTAAACTATCCGTCTTAGCGTTCTATCGCCGTATTTTCCCTACACGAGTTGTCAAGGTCGGCACTCGGATCATTGCAACTGCATGCATCGCGTGGTTCATTCCCATAATTATTCTTGACTTTTCGCAGTGTGTACCCTTAAAAGCGGTTTGGCTGGTAGAGCTTCAGGATTTGCCCACAACGAAATGTATCGACCAATTTCAATTCTTCTTTAGCCAATCCATAGTCAACTCGATTATCGACTTCTCAGCACTGAGCCTGCCCATTCGCGAAGTATTCAAGTTACAAACTACAACGCGACTGAAGATCAATATCGGCCTTGTATTCCTACTCGGAGGCATGTAGGTCGAATTGTTGAAAGAATCATCCCTCTGATAACGTAAAAGCTAACAATAATTGATCGATAGAGCTTTCGCCGCTTCCCTAGTACGAACGATCTCAGCAGGCCAAATTCTTCAACAGGGCATTACAAACTTTTCAAGTAAGATATAATTAAGAGAAGACGCTAATACCCATATACTAACCTATACAGAGCAATTTATTACTCCAGTTCTCGCGACTGTGGGTGAGATTTACGTAGCCATTATCGGCGCCTGCCTGCCCACGTTGGGGCCCATCTATCGCAAATTGCGATATGGTAATCCACTAAGTACACACACAACCGCCGTATCCGAAGGAATACCTGCCAGTGGGAAAAATAGCAACCCTGGGAACCGAACTGCAGACTGGAAGCACTACGGTGACCGCAATGATTCATTCGAACGTCTTCACGAAACCGATGATGCCCTCACCCCGACCCGCCAGAACGGAAATCATCGCGTCAAGATCAGTAGCAGTGGGATAGACAGTGGTACCACGTTTTCAAACAGTTGGAGTTATCCATTAGATGGCGTAATGATAACACAAGATACGCTTTGGACAGAAACTGATAGCCGTAGCCATCATCGTGCCACCTAATGAGATACGGATGGGATACTTGCTGAGGTACTTGATATAGTGTACCATAGCTGTTGTTTGACTAAGCGTCTCCAACACTCCTTGGATTAAAATCTGTGTCGAGATGACGCTCGTGCTTACCTTTAATACCAGGTAGCCGTACATGTCAATGAGCTTCTTAGAATGGAGTATACAAAAGACCAGAGTAGAGCTTCGCAACTCGATAAAGAGTTCGTAGCAGATGTGCCCGTCTTCAAGCTCGTTGGTGGGAGAATAGTGCAGATTGCTATGAAGTTCGCCGAGAATTGCTGTGACTATGAGGTGAGCTAGAAATGAGAGCTGCGCAGTGCGTGTCACAGGTTGCTTTGTGCATGACATGTGTTGACGCAGATTTTCTAGGATTTCATCACCTAGAGGCTAATTATAGTACGCATCTGTTGTATTTTGGCGATACTGGTTAGTGTATCCATTTGCTCATTATCATGTTACGCGTAATTTTTAACTTGATAATAGAAACCAGATCCCTGTGCTACGTCTTTTTGGATCAGATAAGAAGCCTGTTTTTCAGCTTAGATCTGCTCAGAGGTGCTAAACTTCGACCTTGGTCGGTACATTGGCCCCCCTCTAGAAATCTCATCTGTACTAGCAAGGCGTCAAGGTGGATGCGAGCACCCGTAGGATATTTAGATGGCCCTCTTAGGTAGACTAGTCAATACGAGCTTAAAATTTTCAAGGACAAAATTTGAGAACCGATGAGGCTAAGTTGTTTCCAATTCTCAAAAGAGAGTATTCATAATGAAATATATAACACATAAAGACGGGGAGAAATTCAATCTCCGAAGACGTTCTGACATCATAATATCATGGGCCGATAGGGTGAAAAATCTTTGCTTGAAATATGAACATCATTATATACATGTATCGGAACCCAGCTCATTAACCAACGTATGCTCAGCGACAGGATATCAAGTAAAGCTAGCAACCCATCCAGCCCTAATACCTCTATTTTCTTATTCACGGAAGAACCCCTATCACCTGTTAGGTTCTCAGGCCTTTACCTCATATTTCTCGACCCGAGAGACTTTCTCCTCTATGGAAGCAGTGTCAACGGTCTTCTCCGTGTCGCGGTGAATGTTGGCCCCGATAGGACCGCCCTCGAAACTACGGCCGCGCCTCTCGGGGCCAATAGCAGTGGTCATAATGATGCCGAAAACGATGATGGCTGTGGCAATGGCCATGACGGGGCCGTAGGCTTCGACGATATTGCCCGCGCCGTTACGGATAAAGTTCGACTCGGAAAGGGCGTTGACAATTTGTGCGCTAGGTGAGCTGATTGCATTGCCCAGTTGGTACGTGATGCCGGGGAACGTCGAGCGGTAAGCTTGTGGTGCTAGCTCGCTGAGATGAACTACACCGATGTTAGTAGAGACCCATTTGATGCAATTTATCCGAGATACTTACTCGGAATGACGCCCCATGCGCCCTGAACGAAAAACTGCATGAAGAAGCCGGTGACAGAGAGCGCGCGCTCTCCTTCAGGGAGAATCCAAGCCGGAATGAGGACGCCGCTCAGGAAAGCGGCCCCGATAATCGTTCTTCGACGGCCGAGCCATTGAGATAACCATCCCATGATGGAGCCGCCGACGACAGCACCAGTCTTCATCAAAATACTTGCTCGCGTAGCGCCAGCGTTGGGCAGCTCCTTTTCCGTGAGGCAGAATGTAGTGTAGCTGTCTTGGCTCGTGTGCGAATAGTAATTAAACCAGGTCATGAGGATGATGCAATAGACGGACATACGCCACTCATTCGCCAGCATTTCTTTAGTCTCGGCCCAGAAGTCGCTCGCTGTGATTTCTGTGCCATGAGCTTTGGCTTCTCTGAATTGTTCGGATTCGGGGAAGCAACATCGGAGAAGACCGGCACCCAGAGACAACCCTGCGCCCACCCAGAAAACGGTCTTCCAGCTGTCCACTTCACCACCGACCCCAAGATTTGTGATTGCGGCGAGGACATAGCCGAAGGAATATCCTTGCTGGAGAATGCCACTCATAAAACCACGAGCCTCCGTTCTGACAAGATAGGAGTGAGCTTGGGGTTTAGATATATGACGAAGCAACGGAATGAGATACTTACGGGCAGTTCTCTAACGCCATAGCCACTGCATTACCATACACACCGCCCATGAATAAACCAAAGAGAGACCTTACAGCCAAGAATTCTTGAAATGTAGCAGCATAGATGGTTCCGATCTGAAGACCACCTGAGGCTGTTGTTAGTATCAATATCCACGTATCAAAGCTACAATTTACGCACCGAGAATAATCAAGTTAACGACCATAGGCCACTTTCGACCATAACGGTCACCGAGTAGACCGAAGATGGCGGCGCCAACAGACCGAAGCAGTAATGTCAAGGTGATGGCTGTGGTAATCGCTGTCTTGGAGGTGTCGTAGTATTTGGAGAGTTTGACAGTCTGAATGGAAAGAGCATGAAAGTCGAAGGCGTCAGCAGTCCAGGCAAACCAACCGACGAAGAAATATATCCAATCTCTAGCACTCAGTTGGGCCATCAGAGACATTGGGTTCTGCAAAGGTGCTGGTGCCTGCCATTCTGTATGTGTCTCACCAAGTTCATTCGTGACGACGACTCTTTGCTTCCACTTAAATAGATCAGAAAGGGATTGCTTTGCCGTGGGGATGATGCCCCTGGCTATAGGATTTGCAGGTTCGTAGTTCATAGCCATGGTCTGGAGGTATACAAATGTATAAGATGGTAAAACGCTCCTGTATTGTCTCTAGAAGTAAATAAGCTAATGATAATGAAGAAACCGTAAAGGAGACGAGATAAACCGCCTAGCTCTTATAATCTTGGATGCTATTCTAGCGTTGGAAATCCCCGCGCTCCCACGAGACGATGAGAAATTTCCGTGTCCTGTTGACCGCCTTAATCAACCCTCGAGTTACAATAGAGGTACATATGGTGTCTAGAACATCATACTATGACTGCTGACAATGTGCTAGGTAGCCAAGATCAGCCAAGTCCCAAGTCTCATCTCATGGGTTGGCCAAGGCCAGCCAAGGATAGCCAAGGACGCTTCGCACATCATCACAATAAGAATTCCTAGATATGAATGGTGCAGACTAGGCTGGATAAGGTCGTGGGAGTCTGGGGAACAAGTTGGCGCCAAGTCGCTCTCACTGTGATGGTTCGCATATGTGTGGCATTGTGCTTCTCGTTTTGAGATTTTAATTAATTCGAAGAGGTTAACTAACGCACGATTACTCTTTACGAGATTGAGGCTATTCGGAAGTCGATATTCAAGCCTCTTCCTCTCTCGCAGTTAGCTTTTCGAGCCGACTGCGTTGTCTTGTCATTCCTAGTAAGAATGTGTGTCAGGGTTACATTTAGCCCAGTAAGTTGGGTTGATCCTTAGAGCGCAAAAGGCTAGTTTTTCTTAACTAGTTCATCTGGGGTAGTATTTCCCCGCACGATCACTGTTGTTAGAATCCTACCCCAGTGTTCAGCTCTCTCTAATATGCAGAACAGGAGATAGTGCGTTTCTCGAATTGGGTAGGGGTCTGATACCAGTAGCGTTTTCAACGGTCATCCTCATCTTCTCCGGCCTTGTTCGAAGTTGCATGTGCCATATCTGGTAGGCAAATGTGGTACAGGAAGTGAGGTTCATACTTTCGACTTTACCTATTTATTTCACTGGTTATCTAGCGGATATATATGAGCTCGACGAAAAAATGTAGTATTATTACTGGAACGCTGTCCTACGCCGTAGTCGATTTTCAGATATTTCTCTAGATCATTTACCCAAGTTAGCGGCACGGGCTATTATAACGCGGGGACGGCAGATGCTCACGCCACATCGGTTGATCAAGTGGTCATTATGCTGCCGAGCGGGTTGCTGTAAGCTAACCTAGGGTCTCACGGCCCACCCAAATGACGCGTTTTCTCCCAGCCACCTATTTTTTCATCTATATAATAACTTAACAACCACTTGACTTCAGAAGCTCTTTTTTTCTTCAATTTATTTGTTTTTGACTGCTTTTTTTTACGATGCTTTTAATTGAC
Organism: Xylaria arbuscula; assembly: GCA_022385695.1. Taxonomy (NCBI): domain Eukaryota; kingdom Fungi; phylum Ascomycota; class Sordariomycetes; order Xylariales; family Xylariaceae; genus Xylaria; species Xylaria arbuscula. The sequence goes on from MU279344.1 coordinate 390,844, forward strand.
CGAGAATACTGCGCGCTTGCGGCAGTACGCAACACTAAACTTGGAATGTCATAACAAGCAGCCGCCAAAAAATAGGCTATACCTTGCAGCTATTTATGCCGCTATATTAAAGGTATTTCAACTTAAAAAAAATATATTAACTGTTTTAAGCTTTGTTTATTAAACTTAAAGCTTAATTAATTTATTAAATAGTTAGCCAAGCTAAATTAAGCTTTGCGTTTATTATAATTATTTTTAAGCATATAGTTAAACGGCTACTTTAAGCTTTAAATAACTTTGCTATATTAAGCAAATAATAGCATATGCGTTTTTTAGCTTAAAATAAAGCGGTTAAATTAGCTAAAATTAAAATAATTAATTATAAATGTGTTAATAATATAACTATAATTAATATTAACATTTTTTTAACTGCTTTAATATATTAAAAGTTAAAATTATTTTTTTAATATGTTAATATAATACTAATAAAATAAAAGTTAATTAAAATATTAAAAACAGCTATTAAAGTATTATTAAAGCTATTATATATATAACTTTAAAATATAACGTTAAAAAAAACAAATAAATAATTTATGTTAAATATATAAATGCTTTTAATAATGTTTTTTTTATTAATTATTTTAAAAAGCATTTATATTTAATAATAATAGTTTTTTAACAATAGTTATAAATTATTTATTTAATAAATAAACAAATAATTTTATTGCATTAAACTAGCTTTAAAACATTTTTATACTATATATTTAAGCTTTTTATAGCAATTATTAAATAATTTTAATATATAATAATTATAATAATTATGTAAACAATAAATTTTTATTAATTTATTTGCAAAACAAAATATAACTTGTTTTTTATAAGCTTTATTATAGTTATATTATTTAGTTATTAAATATAAAAATCTTTAACTTGTTAAAAAAAAAAGCTAAAAAATAAACTTAAATTATTATTAAACGTTTATTTTAGCATTAAAGCTTTAAAAATAAACATATTAATAGCTTATTATAAAGCAAAAGTTGCTATTTTAACTTTAATTATAATTAAACGTGCTTAAAAAATAGCTAAAATATAGCTATAAAACTGCTAAATAGCATTAAAATTAAAATATATTATTTTTTATAATAAAAACATTTTAAATATATAACTATTAAACTTATTAAAAGCAAACTAATTAAAAACATTAATTTTTTTATTAATTATAGCTAAATTAATTATTTTAATACTTTTTAAAAGTTAAAATTTACAGCAAATTAATTAAAAGCTAGCTATAAAATTTAATTTTTTTTAAAAACTTTTGTTAAATGTTATTTTTAAAAAAAGCTAACAAAGCTTTTAATAATTAAGCTATAAAAATAACACATTTAAAAATAAAAGTTTTAAATCTTAAAGCTAAACTATAAAAGTTAATTAAACAATGCTATATATATGTTAAAAAAGCTTTAAACTAGCGTTTTATCTATATAGCTAACGTATAAAAAATCAAACAAAAGCTTAGGCGTTAATTTATATACGCCGATAAAGCAGCCAACCAACAAATAAAATTAAACAAAGTTACAAAAGTTAAAAATATTATTAAAGTTGCAATAGCTTAATTATCAAAAAAAAACACTAAAAAAAGCCAATACAATAAGTAGTTGTTAAAAAAAACAGCTTTAAAGTGGAAAGGTGGTAATTGGGTAGGTGGTCCGCGATGGGGTGGGCCGTGAGACCCTAGGTTAGCTTACCACACGTGCAGGTTCAGCTCTTAAACAAGTAGTAAATAATGTGGGATACACAGAAGATACCAGGTTTTTTATAAGCTGACATGGCTGCATCACGCGTCTTGGATCCTATCTCGTGCATCTTAAGTCCCGCAACAGATAGTCGTAAGCCACGGTTACGAAAGAGATAATATCTTTGCCGTCTCGAGCGACAGAGTTGAGCATATCAAATTCAATATTGTACAAAGATACCGTTATTAAAAAATGCTGTGAATCAGTAGCAATGAAGGAGATTGAGACCAGTGGAAGATACTGCATCCAGCATAGCAAGGGCCAACGAGTGGTGTAGATAAGGAGTGTGTTCTTATTATCTAGATAGGCTTTAGCCCGAGGGCATGCCATGCATGCATTTTATGCGGTTAGTCGTCTGGTTTAACAAAGCATGGAAATATTTGTTATCGTTTCTAAGCTACGGGCTACAACATAAGTAATATCGCGGGTCTCTTTCTCTAATTCTTGGTTTTCCTTCGTGAGACGTAACCCTTCATCGAGACCGTTAGAATATTGCCGCCCTGTCTCCGCTTCTAAGTATATATTTCAATCAGATACCAATAAGTCTTTTCCTATTAAGTGTTAGATGGTTCGTCCTTCTTTTTCAAGTATGGTGTTTCTTCTTTATATGTACTTAAGGTATCGCCCACTTGGAATATGCCGTCGAAATTCTAGATTCCCGTATGTCATCTTGGCGCTAAATTTAGGTTAGAGTTTCGACTAGGTACAACTCCTTCTTACGTCTTGGCAGGCTCGGCAGGTAGTAGTCTCTCCGTCTCTAAACTCACAGGCTACGTCGTTCTAGCCTTTACTTATCCAGAGCTAGTGCTGCGGTGGGTGTTTCCGCTTCATCGTTCTAGCTAGTACGACTTTTAACTGGTTAACTTTCTCCGCCACAGTTCGATTGTTTTTCTGGGTGTAAATATTTAAGGGGTCGGGAAATGGAACTCATAGGGTCTATATATCGCCACTTTAACTAAAGCAATCCCAATAGGTAAAGCTCTCAGCAATCATCGTCAAGCACTGGGTGGCCGTTAAAGGCCCTCAAGGTTCTCAGGTGCGGGGGAACGCGGGGTCTACCCATCAAGGCGGAATAACACCTCTTCGCTTGCTCAACTCGCCTTCTTTCTGTCATCATAATTTACAGCCACTGGAGCAGATTATGGAAAATGAAAGCTTCTGAGATGAGCTTATGTGACGATTTTGCTGCTATGGGTGGCTATTAGGGAGCCAATGCCTTGTAGCCCTGATATAAGCTTACAAGGCAGGACTAGGTACCTTCGTTATTGAGGTCGTTCTCCAATTATTTCCATATATGCGTATGTAGGAATCTAACTGCCCGTCTATTACGAAGGATAATATTTCCCTTAAAAGATTAACCTCGCACAAGTAGGGCTCCGAACCAAGCACCCGAAGTTCAACTGCCCTAGAAAAAAAAAAGGATTGCCTCGCGGAGGGTATGGTAGAAACTTGCGAGCTCTTGGAAATGATCATATACTTCACTCAGTGGGAATTTGAGCAATTAGGTGGTGAAAAATGAATGCATGGCGAGCTCAGATGCACGGGTCATCCCCGCAGTCTCGGTGGCCGCAAGTTTGTTATCAGAAAGGAGCCTCTTAATAACTTAAGCAGCAGAGAAAGTTTCTTGATAGCGTCATACAATCACAGCAAACTTCAAGGTTTTCATCATGACGTGTGTGATACTGGCATCTCAACCCTCACCGCGACGTTATAAGCAGTGGCAAGATGTCTTATGATCATCATTCCGAAGTTTAACTAAAATGGCGATGCGTTACGATATGTCTATATAAGAATTGTTTTCATCGTTCCACTGCCACATGTAATATCTTTTGACCACAATATATGGGAAAGAATTTGCAGTAATCTCGTTATTCAAGATGGCACCGTCAGCTGATACAAGCTTCGCGTCTCATATGGCTGACCATTTAACATCGTATGAGAGGGTCCGTCAGATGTCGTCCAAACAAATAGTCTACGCCACAAGGTGAGATAAAAGGTGACAAATTATACACTATCATGGGACTAACAATAACAGTAATGGTGCTCCTCAGGCGCACCCATACGAGACCCAGCGAGCAGGTGACAATGGGCCGCTACTTCTTCAAGACTTCCATCTTATAGACTTAATCTCACATTTTGATCGAGAACGTATCCCTGAGCGCGTGGTTCACGCTAAGGGGAGCGGCGCTCACGGATTCTTCGAGTGCACCGACCCCATCCCTGATCTCTGCTTAGCGGACATCTTCTCTGAGAAAGGGAAGCGGTGTCCTATCACTGTTCGATTTTCCACTGTTGGTGGTGAATCTGGTTCCCACGATTGTGCCCGAGATCCCCGTGGGTTCTCGGTCAAGTTCAGAACGGAGAATGGCAACTGGGACATGGTTGCAAACAATACGCCTGTCTTCTTCATACGGGATCCGGGTGAGTAGCTAGTCCTCAGTGGTACTCTCCTGGCTTACTTGACTAATCCGCAATAGCCAAATTTCCCCAATTTATTCACACTCAGAAGCGTGACCCAGCTACACACTTAACACATGCCGACGACGCCACGATGTTCTGGGACTATCTGGCACAGAATCCTGAGTCAATCCACCAAGTCATGATTCTTATGGGCGATCGAGGTATCCCGGATGGATATCGTAAAATGCATGGTTACTCTGGCCACGCCTTTAAATTTGTCAACAAGGAGGGAAATTGGGTTTACGTCCAGATTCATTTTAAGTCTCAGCAGGGCACTAGCTTCATCACACAAGAGGACTCGGCGAATAAATCGCCAGATTATGCTCAGAAAGATCTCTATGGGGTAATTCAACGCGGGGAGTATCCCAAGTGGGATGTCAAAATACAGATCGCGACAGCTAAACAGGCAGAGGAAATGTGGGAGAAGCAGAAGATCAATGCCTTTGATCTTACCCACGTCTGGCCGCAGAGTCAATTTCCCTTGAAAAAGATCGGCGAGTTTACTCTCAACGAAAACGCTGTGAACTACTTCGCCGAAGTCGAACAGGTGGCATTCAGCCCATCACATCTCATTCCTGGCATTGAGCCGTCTGCCGACCCAGTGCTTCAATCGCGCCTATTCTCGTACAGCGATACACATCGCCATCGCGTCGGGACTAACTATCAGCAGCTGCCAGTTAACGCGGCGCGAACATCGTATAAGTTTGGTAACTTCCAGCGCGATGGGTCTATGGCGTTTAACAATCAGGGCGCTCGAGCGAACTACTTCAGCTCGATTGATCCCATCCATTGCGATAGTCGCAAGGTCGATCTTGATAAGACACACGGCCACTTCATCGGCCAGGCGGTCTCGTTCCTATCAGAAATCCGACCAGAGGACTTCAAAGCACCGCGAGCACTTTGGCAGAAAGTATTTGATGAACCTGCGCGGGAACGCTTTATCAACAATGTGTCTCATAAGATGAGTCTATGCAGGGACAACGAGATTCTCAAACGCCAGATAGCCATTTTTAGGGAAGTGGACGGCGAAATTGCCACACGTTTGGAAAAGGCAACTGGCATCAAAGGCTACGATGACATTGCAGATCTCAAATTCAATGGCACACATAATGGAATGGCAAAAGGTGGAAAGAATCGGTATGCTAACGGTCTTCGTCCCTCTCAGCGCATCACGTCGTCTAATGGGGCGCCGTTTGCTCGAACGCATAAGTCTGTCATGGGAATGGGTGTTGATGGCGTCGATGGTGTAGCTTAGAATCTTTTCAATTTATTTTTCATATGGGCATATCAAAAATGGGGGGGGTGATGTATTGACCAGATATGTGGTATGAACTCGCATTATTTTTGAGGCATCTTAACCTTGAAACACTTATGATGCTCTTTCCTTGAGACATTCTTTTCAGATCTGAAACATCTCTAACATCCTGTACCACATATTTCGGAGTCTCGCGCAGTCTCGGGCGTGCCAGCAAGACCCGCGTGTGATTTAACTATTTTGATATTTTGTTTTACCAAATGCGCACGCGATAATAGAACGTTCGTGCCGAGCTCTATAACAGGTAAACTCTGTGGAATGAGGACTGTATCAACTAAAGTGTTGTATGTTTGCCTTGAAAAAGATTGTTAGCAGCTGCTATAAATGCTGACGGCCCATAAACGGATCTTTAAGGCATATGATGTTACTGTAATTCGAGAATATCCTCAGTGTCTCGATCATGTGAAAATCGATCTCCATTGTTTGGCTTACACACAATTGTAATCCTTGACTTGCATCAGATACATGTTATATAATTCTTATAATTATTAGCTATCGGGCTTCAGGAGGGTATATAAGTCAATAAACCTTTCGACAGGCCACGATCCCCTCCTATTTTATCTAGCAGACGACGTTCTTGAAAGGCGTTATCCGTACCCCAGGGAGGAGACCAGCCTCTTGTGTCGTTGCCAATAACGGGTTTCCTGACAGCAAGGGCCTCACCCCAGCGCTCTCCAGACTCCCAATAATTGTCCTCAAGTAATTCCACAATGTTGTTGGCACAATAGCCGTGACAGTATTCTCTCCAGGCTTCAGCCACGAAGATATATCGACCACGGCGCTTCTAAGATCCAAAGGCGGCAACTGCTTGTCGTTGACTCTTACCCGAAGTGCCTGCAGGACCTTGTCAAATGACAGGTAAGCGCCGAGGCTGCTGTGTGTGCTGGTGTTGCTTGTGGGCGGCCAAGTAAAATTCGTAGTGTAATACCCAATCCCAGAAACGTTAACGAGATCGGGTATCTGTGTCCAAGATACTAGTGAAGGTAATTCATGTGTCGTGTTGTACTTGATTGTAGACGTCACATCAAAAAGATTTGACGGTGCCTCCCAATGCTCTGCAACAAGTGTCCATTTCGAAAGCTCGGAGGGTGATGGCACACCGGACGTTGAAATATTGCAGGTTGCACCATTTGATAGTGTTGCCCTTTCATCTGACTTTGAGCCGGCAACCTGCAGGGTGAGTCCTTGAGTTGAACTGAACGTTGATCCCAGTATTCGTGGAGAAGACGATATAAGGTGGTAGGTAGGTGTAGAGTCATCTCGAGACTTGAAAGCGATTAAAATTGTCTGATTGCCAGCGAGACTCAGGGGGATAGTGGTCGAAGTATTATCTTGTCGGTATACTAATACAGGAGTTTCTTCGCCAGTCCATGGGTTGAGAAAAGATGGCGCTCTATTGTCAGAAATTATCACTTCCCCATGACTAGGAACTAGATCCGAATATACCAGAGCATGGCTTGAATCATTAGATTGTCTCCACGTGGTATACCATGTGCCATTTGTAGCCACACCTACTCGAGGACATAGACCTAGCGAGGAGAGTTTGCTGGCCAGTAAGCCTTCATCAGCTGAGTAGACATTACTGGATGATTGGAGAGCAATAAGGGCCTCGTCAAATAGTTTATTATCCGCCTGCTTTCCCTCCGGGAAAAAGAATGGTAATTCACCAACTAGAATGACTGGCAGACCAGAGTTGGCGAGTCGCTGTAGTGACTGCAACCCATCCAGCGAAACATTAGCCCTGGGTACGACAGCCAACGCTTGCCATGCTGAGAGCTTTGGCGCAAGTACACCATTTTCTACCACTACTTGATCGGATCGAAGGTTGTCCAAAGTGAGGTAGTTATAAGACCACCCTAAAATTGATAAGCAGTTATCTCAAATTAGATAAACGAACACTTACTTCCTGAAACTAAGTCGGAAGATTCGTACACCGTCCTGAAACTCCACTCGGATTCCTCATTATAGATTGCGACATCGATCTTTGGAGTCCCGCTTTGGTGCACATGCTGTATTCTTGCTATATAATCTATAACTTCCTTTAGTCCATGGTCCCATGCGGGCTGGCGCGGCGACCAAGGCTCTGAGAATAGATAGTCAAAGGGCGTATGACCCGGCCAAGTCGTCTGATAGTAGTCACCTGAAAATGTCTGAAGGTGAAGGATAAATTGATTGACGCCTCCCACAAAGGCTCTGTTAGCAGAGAAGAGTAGGTTAGGGAGGGTGTAAAGGAAGGCAGAGTCAACGACAGCCCCCAGTTCGTTCGAGATTATGTTCTTCCCAGCGAGATTGGCGGGTCCAATAAATTGACGATAGGAATCGATGCTGTCTCCGAAACTTAGACTTTCGCACTCTAGAGCATCAACTTCCGGTACGGCTGCTTGAACGTTGATCGGGAGGCCGTATCCAGGTTGCACGGAAAGTTGGAGATCAAGCTCATCATTGAGCCATGTTTTTAGTGTTCGGACATATTCTTGATATCCTGCCGTCAGCGTTGCTAGGTAGGCATTGATGTGTTCACTGCCTTGTGTATCTATGTCAAGAAGGCACTAGAAAGGCCCTGGCGAAATTACCTCTGCTGAAAACCCCTGTTGCTGGAAAGCTAGTAAAGGGAGGTAAGGCAAAATGCTATAACCAAATAAACTTTCGAAGCGAGACGGGATTGAGCGTGACCATGTAGTATTTGTTGCGAACTCTGGACTATCTTCCCATCCTAGTTGAGAGGTTAGCATTTCTTCGTTGGCAGCAAAATCAACAAAGTACATTTTCAACAGATAGATACGGATTCATTCAACTCACCGTAATGACCGACTTTCTTGAGTTGCTCTCTCACTCGATCATCAAGTATGTATTCGTTCCAGAATTGTATAATCACTTCAGCTCCTTTCTCATCGAAATGATCAACAACGTAGGAACCTTGATCGAATATTGAGTTACGAACAGTGCTGACAAATTCCAAGTTCTTCTTGCCAGACAATCTTTCGTAAGAAGCAAATAGGACGAAGTGCTGCCCATTCGTAGGCTCAAATGCCAGTTGAACTGTGCCATTGCTAGCCACTTTGCCTGTCTCGTCCAACACACTCTCACAAGCTATGATGTATTGATCGTACGTAAACGTCGCATTTAAACCGTCTGCAGCGACAACCTCGTAGTCGAGAGTTTTGTTAGAAAGTATCGAGGCCGATACCAGTGATACAAGCGTTCCGGTATCCCAGCCCGGAATTGTGCCGCTGAATTGCCCATCTGATGGTACGGCAGCTGAAAAGAAGAGCTGTATAATTTAGCCTGGCATCTGCAACACAAGATATGTATGAATTACCAGATCCCACTGTAACCCTGGATTATCTACCTCCGCAGGCACTCCTTGTCCTTGGTTTGGGCCGAGTGCAAAGTCCATCACTAACCCAAGTTGCTCATGGGCTGTGAGGGCGGCTGATAATAAGTTTCGAAAAGGGGGTGTTCCGAAATTGTATGTTGACCAATTAGCACCAACCGGCACTACCCACATCAGAAGTCAGTTATAGCCATGCATACAATAGATATTCGGATATAAGTATCCAGCGAGCCCCAAATCATTGGAGGACAATTATAGACTTGAAAATGCATACTGGGTCCGAGACTCCCTCCATATTCGTAAAATGGAAGGAATTCGATTCCTCCAGCACCAATTGAAGCTGCACCAGCAATGTCCGCAACTACGATTTCAGGATCGACACTTGCATCAGGCAAAACATAACGAAATCTTGGGCGAACGATCGAGGCCGGATCGGCAAAGCTTCCGGCCACCAAAGTCTTTTGGATGTGAAGAAAGGCAAGAAAAATTAGGCGGTTGGAGGGCCACCAAGTTGCATCGAAAGGCATGGTATCAACCGTATCGAAGACACTTCAGATGATGTTGAAAAGATAACCAAGCAGAAGGCCACTGCTGTTGTATTTCTCTTGTTCCGTCAAGGAGAAAGCTATTGGGCAAATTGAGAAGCTGGACTTATTAATAGGCATATCACAACTCCCAAGTTATAGTTTCGTATACGCGTATTTATTTCAAGTGCCGATGAGCTCTACCATGAGATCCGCACTTCAAGTCTTGGGATATGACGCTTGTGGGGGACCAGCAAGGATTTACAACGGATGCCGGGTTGAGAGTCGGCAACTTGAAGTATTTCTCTCTCTCTCTTCTTTTTTAAAACATAAGTTGAAGCCCAAATATTACTTTTAAGTTTATCTCATGAGTTGACTCGTGTTGTAGAGTTCTGGAATCGTTTTAAACTAGTTGCTTAACATCACTTCTACACCGTCTAATTTCCTACTTTGACTACTATCACTTCAGCTTGTGTCCGCCCATTCCACTGCCCGCTACCTTGTAATGTACATGCACCAAATTTCGGTAAACACTGCCCCGAGCAGTTCTCGTTCCTGGGCCAACATTGAATGCCGTACACTTGTTGGTGTGTGTGTGACGCTAGGCTCACTACTCCTCAAGTCATCGGGATATACGATCTGTGACACGCGCTGAATACGAGTCTGCAAGTCTCGGTAATGTCTATACGCGTATACACTTGCTGAAGAGCATGTTTCGATGCTATTGGTAACGTCTCGCGTAAGACTATTTAGTCCCCACGCACGTACCTTTCCCGTGTTCTGCCCGTGTACACCCCTATTGCCGGCTTTGATATCTAACATTGCGCTTGATAAATTTGCAGATTCCCCGATTTAGGTATCATTCAGCGAAGGATATCAGACATTATACGTACGGCAATAGGCAGTGTCCAGCCTAGGGGTTTTCATATTTTTTTTATCCCGATTGCTTTTTTATTTGCATGATACCGTCTCAAGCAGCACCACTACCACCACGCCCACTCACTCCCTACTGCTCTTGAGCCTGGACGATATAAGACGCAATAGGGAAGAGTTCTCATCCTTAACCACTTGGTCATGTCATAAAATTGGTCGCATACTCAGATACTAAGATGAGTCGCAAGATAAACTTTCTCCGACTTTCGGGAGGGGTGTAAGTGGGTGGATGCGTACCCGTAGCACATACTTACAGGCGTTTCGTATGGGTGTATGTAGATAGGCTTGGCGCTGCAAGTCTAAAATCCGGGGCAATGCCGGGGCATCTCTTAGTGGAGCTAGGTAGTTCTCGCCCCTGGATGGGGTCCGAAGACGGATTGTCTACCTCCTAATTCGATTCAATAAAAGGTACCGCTAACATGTATCTAATGCCGCAGGGACCTGACTTACTTTCTTATCTACAACGAGATAATCCTCGTAAGCTGCGTATGCATAAGTATCTGGCACACGTCACCGTCTTATCGTGAATTAACGCTGGTACTGTACTCAGTAAGCTTCATGCAAGGAGCTCCTTCGATAGGGTAACAAGAAGTCCCACGTGGTCTGTCACTTTTGATCTTTCCTCTTTCTCTATCATACCTTTCTTCTATGCCGTCGTGGTATTTCATTACGTATCAATTAAGCATAGTCTGGGTGCGCCTTACGCAGGTGACCAGCGTTGTCAATCCTTTTAGCTATTAGCTTCCGCTTATAGCCGTTGTTGACATTTATTTCCCCCTTTGGTCGTGTTAGCTGATCGTGATACTTTACTGTTGCTGTTACCATTTTGCTCGTCCCCAGTTACACCGGCCAATTGACTGCCCAACGAGCCCAAGAAGACGACGACTATGTGTCAACTCATCTTACTTCAGACATAGGATATGACCCGGTGTCTTTTTAGGACCTTTTACGACCATGTCAACAGCCCCTGCATACCGACGTGTCGGTCAAGAGCTCCTCAAAGCTGTGCCAAGGCCCCAACGCAGTCGGGCATGGCAAGTATTCGAGACACGGCAACCTCCGAAATGCTGTTCGAGATCCTTCAACTTCCAGGCAGCTGTCCGACAATCCGCCTCTCGAACTGCACCGAAGCCGAATGCCTCTCCTAAGCCTCGCATCCGACCGCTCTCTCTACTTGCCGCTAGTACGGGGCTAGGACTGCTGACTTTGCTCTCCGCCGTCTTCCAGCCCATCTCCCCCGAATCGATTGAGCCCCCGACAGACATACCCTCATCTCCATCTTCACAAGCTCCAATCGGCGGCGACGATGATGAAGGATTGCCACGGTATCGACTTGCCGAGATCAAGGAACACGGCCCCAAATCTGAACGACCATGGGTTGTCTATGAGGATAAGGTGTATGATATTACGGATTGGGTTGCTGCCCATCCTGGGGGCGAGGTGATTCTACGTGCCGCCGGCGGCTGTATCGAACCGTATTGGGACATCTTTGCCATCCACAAGGCACAGTACGTTCGCGAAATTTTAGAGCAGTACGTAGTTGGCAAGGTGCACTCAGACGACCTAAAGAACGGGCGACCCCTGCAAACCACCGTTGAGGATCCTTTTGTTTCGGACCCAGAACGAGATACAAGATTACGCAAGATAACTAAGAAGCCGTGTAATGCTGAGACTCCGGGGGACGAGCTTGCCGAGTCCTTTCTGACGCCCAACGAGACCTTCTATGTCCGTAACCACATGTGGGTTCCAGTCATAGACGAGACAGAAGCGGACAACCATGGCATTGCAATCGAGTTGCCTGATGGGGACGTGAGGATGTATAGTGTTGGAGAGTTGAAGGCAAGGTTCAAACAACACTCTATCACTGCCGTTCTACAGTGTTCAGGCAATCGGCGCAATGACATGACAAGGCACGCCAAGAAGACAAACGGGCTCCAATGGACGGTTGGGGCTATTAGTTGTGCGAAGTGGGAGGGTGTCCGCCTTCGGGATGTCTTAGCCGACGCCGGTCTGTCACTCAGCGACCCTGGCCAGGACGCCCGGCACGTACAATTTTCTGGCCTGGAGGCATACGGCGCAAGCATACCTATTGAATCGGCGATCGATCCTCATGGTGATGTACTTCTGGCCTTTAAAATGAACGACAAACCTCTACCACGCGACCACGGCTTCCCGGTCCGAGTCGTTGTTCCTGGCCATGTCGCAGCAAGAGCAGTCAAATGGGTGAACAAGATCGTCGTCAGCGACGAAGAAAGCACTACCTCATGGCAGCGTCGTGATTACAAGTGTTTTGGCCCGAATGAGACGAAGCAGGACTGGGACAAGTACAAGTCTATCCAGGTAATGCCTATCACGAGCGCCATCACTCGAACCAGATTAAAGCCCGAACAGCGCGCGACACGGGACACACAGACTCCAAAGCTAGCGCCGAAGGCAACAGTGAGCGGCCGAGTGGTCCAGATTGAAGGCTATGCTTACTCAGGTGGCGGGCGAGAGATTCAACGCGTGGATATCAGCCTCGACGGCGGAACGAACTGGGACCAGGCACGCCTGCTAGACGACACACCGCAGGAGAAAGGGTCCCGGACTTGGTGCTGGAAGCGCTGGAAATACGAGGGCGTCTTGCCGGAGGTCAAGGATGACGCCAACGGTGAGGCCAAGACCACCTTCGTCGTCAAAGCCACTGATGATGCGTACAACACACAGCCCGAGACCCACAAGAGCATCTACAACCTGCGGGGCAATCTCGCGACTGCCTGGCATCGCGTCGATTTCGACTGCAAGACTGGCGATTGTTGGAGCGAAAAGACGAAACAAGCCAAGTAGATTTGCATTTGGGAAGTTTTTGCATTTCAGCGCTATAGCGATGCTGTCATCATGATTTTGTTTTCATTTCACTTTTTTGGTTTTGCAGAGCGACTTGAGCGACCCCATTATGTTTTCTGCTGATGGTTTTCATTAGGATGCTGGATTATACTTAGATTGATGATACCAATTGTATCTTCGGGGTTTGAATTCAAGGCAATTAGCATGCTTACCGTTAGGGTTACATAAAATAATACGTTTGCAATTAAAAACTCCCAGGGTTAATGAAGGAAATATAGTATCTTAACAAATTTTTTCACCCGTTCTTCATCCAACCAACCCGTCTACGTGCACAATCTCTGGCAAATATAGTCCACTTTGCATTATGAGGCGTCATCATGTCTGAATGACCACAAAATTCAACAAGACAGTTGGAAATAAATATTAATTTTTTTGCTCTTGTACCGGGGCAAAGCAGATTGCACCACCTCATAACAAAACCGCAAGTAATTTGAGCTAAAATCAACACTGACTCGCGAAGATTTCTCCCCCATCTCGTCATGTCGACAATACGCATGAACATAAACCCGTAACTCATGAAAACAGCAAAGACAAGGAAATTGCGGGGTATTCGTAACCAGATTCATGTGCCTTAACGCCGGAGAAAAATAGTGAGATCCGGAGGTAGATAGTTATTATTATGATCGGTGAGTTGAGGAGATATGACGTCATTTTAATTCAGGTCGTCGTCCTGACTCGTAAAACGGCCAGATGGCAAAACACCGCTTCATTTATTGTTTTGTTTTCGGGAGAGCTCTTAGTGCCGTAGAAATGAGGCGTAGATTTAAGCGCCTGGGTAAGCGTTCGTTTGCTTCGTCGTCTCGACGTGGTGGCCGCGGCGACGCAGCGATTCGATAGAGTCAACCACAGCGAGGAAGGTGAAGAGAGCCCTGAAATCGCGGGGTTAGCACAGTCATAGAAATGCCTTTCTGCGAGCTGGGAGACTGAGAACCTACCAAAGGAAGAAAGCAAATGCGATTGCGGCCTCGGCGCTCTGGCACGCCCTGTTGCCGCGGCAGTCGTAGGGCCCGCCGAAGCCGACGGCGACGGCGATGGCGCCTGCGAACCAGAAGATGGCGGTGATGACGTTCAGGGCCAGCGCTGCTAGGCGGTGGAATATGGAGGTCATGTACAGCGGCGTCAGGCCGATGTAGAGGAGGACCAGGAGCGACCAGACCGAGGCGAAAACCAGGAAGCTGATACTTGATGGGGAGTAGTCGCCGTAGGCAGTGGTGTACAGGCTCACCCCTAGTTCGTGGAATGTTAGCGTTTGCTACTGTATATACTTTAGGCAATAGGATTGTGGTGATGTGTCGTCGACGTACAGTACGCTGTCAAACCCAGCTCAATGATGGAGAAGATGGCGGCCACGATGTGGACTATGGGGGCGAATCCAAAAGCCATTGTGAATTATTCTTTTCGTTCCCGTTTATGTGATTACAATTGTTTGCGACTATTTGCGGTGACGATGATGAGAGCTGGTCGAGACTGTGTAAGTCAAGCTCACGAGATCGGATTATTGACGAAGATTAGGTATTAGTTAGTTAGACCGTTGGTGGTGTATAGGTGAAACGCTGGAATAAAGAATTTGGGGAAAGACCGAGACACATTGGACAAAAGACGGGCAAGTTATACTCGCAACACACCGAAGGCGGCAACGTTATGTCATGACTGGGATCCCGTCATAATGCAAAGATCCTGGTGACCTTGACACGACAGAGACCAAGTACCTACTTACCTAGCGCAATGTAGTGTAGTGCGGTGTGCCCGCAGCTATGTATCCCTGGGAAACAGATCTGGGTGGATCGGGTTTCGGCTCCGGGTGGTGTCTGACATAGATCGGACTGGAATCATCTGATTTATTCTCAGTAAACCTAGACTATAATAGGCGTGGAAAACTTGGAAATGGCGGTGCCGTTGAGGGACAGCAAATGATAAAACGTGCTATATGTGATGACGTGGAGGGACAATGCCATGCATGGTACTGAGTATACTTTGAATTCCAAACTTTGGCTTATGTGGTTAGGCACCTACTTATTTCATTCAACTCTACTAGTTGGTAATACTTCTGGCAATACCGTACTCAACATGTAGATTTTTTTGTTTCCTACCTAACCTAAGGTAGATCAGCTTACCAGAAAGATAAAAAATTCCACAACAGCCGATTACGAATGCGTAAATGCTACGAAGCGTAAGGCCAGTCACACCCAATGTCGTCATATTGGATGTAGGAAGGGTCCAAGAGGTGAAGGAGAGGGTAGTAATGCCTAACCTAGTACAGCTAGCTAAGCTATTGGGTGCTACGATTAGCGCACTGCTTGCACTAGAAAGTCTTACCCTGGCAGCTATGACGACATGCGGGCCGCGAATATTCAGCCATTTTCCGTCCCTTTGTCTTTTTCTTGACTTCACTCAGAATAAAGAGTTATTACTTTATAACTCGAGGTAAGTGGGGTTAGCTACCGACTCGAAACAACTGTTTGGTCTTGGGTTTGTACAATTTTGATACCTATCAACTGTCACCTTTTTCTTCTTCAACCTCCTAGGTACTCTACCTGAGGTACCTCGATATCCTCATTGAGTCTCCATTTGTACAAGATATGCACCGTTTCTCGAGTAAGCACTTTGTGATACAACGCCAGTTGCTTCACTCGTAAACAGGTTGCTACATTTCGTAAATCTAGATCAATTATACCGCTGGGACATGAACACAGTTCGATTCCGCCGTATTTCCTCAATTATGCTATTGTAACTCTAGATTCGAACCTTAATCAGATTCATTAGCGTGTGAATTGTAATTGTTTCGCTAATCAACAATCCAAGCCAGGTTGCGGGAAAAGTACACAGAGTATCGATGAACCTACGGTATGATCTGGCTAAGAACCAGAACTATGAGGCTATGGGTAGCTTTAGCTTACCACCGCCACGTGTCTGAACAAGGAGGCGCAAGGAGATCGCTACCAACAAGTTCAGCATCGGCCACCGTGGCGGTGCTAGTCTACAGAGGCCGGCGTGCGCATCGTTGCACCGCCTCTGCCGTTCCTCGTCCTAGTCAACGCCGAATGCGATTACGTCCATTCGCACTAGCGACGGTTATTGAGAAGCTCGAGCTCGTTTAAAGAATGTGTGAGGCTAAAAGGGCCCCGAGACTCCTTAGTCATTCGCTTTACCTCATGAACTTGAAGGACAAAACTGCTATCCTAAGCAAATCTTCGGCGGTACCCAGCTACTAGATGGTTCAATAAGTCTTTCGCACCCAGGCGAAGATTTGAAAATCGATTTGCATGTTAGAACTGCTGCGAACTGCTGCTAGAGTTTCCTCTTGCTTTATCTTGTCCGCGCATAGTTTACTTTTGTTTGGGTCCGAACAATTATGCTCTTACTCAAATCCATCTGAAGACATCGCGGTCGGTTGATTGTTCACGCGTGAGGGCTCTCACTGCCGTTGACTTTCATTACAGAGGTCATTACTGTAGTACAAGTTTGAACGGTATGCGGAAAGATGGCGATATGTTGAGGCTTATCAATATGCGCGCGACGAGTTGGCGTGCCGCACATCTTCTCGGATTAGTCCTCAACTGTGATATTCTCCGTCAACTATTTCAGACTCTTTTAGGGTAGCAGGTGTCTGTATCATAGATGAGTAGACTTAGGCAATCCTTTATACAGAGTACAGAGTAAGACTTTCAAATCAAATAAATCAACCGAGATTTTTATTGAATTATGAGAGCTATCTCGCGGTGGCATCACAGCTCATCCTTGATTTTCGCAAGGCGTTCGATTCCCGCATTGAGAGCCTTCAGATGTGCAAAGTCCGGCGCATCTTCGCCAAGGCCCCACGCAAACACACCTCCAAGCCGCTTCTCCTCTACAATCAGCGGGAATTTCTTCGCTATGGCCGCGGGCGTGTCAAACGTCCACCAGAGAGCTTGATCTTCGTCCCAGTACCAGTAGCCACCTCCCTGTTCATCATATTGTCCCTTATCCAAAGTCTTCTCGAATGACCCCCTGACGTCTTCAGGTACATCGTCGTGCCACGAGAAACCCCCTGTTTTTCCCAGATCCGCTCCCGTCTCGGGATCCTCCATCAAACCGGTAGGACAGCCGATGGGATTTTCCGCGCAGGACTCGCCTTCGACCCGGAAGTATTTAGTGTAGAAGGCAAAACCGAGGTTGATCTTATCGGCTGGTGCGCCATTTGCCATGTAAGCGTTCACAGAGTCTAAACTGAGCTGAACACCTGTGTGATGCTTCGTCACGTTGTCCCTCCTATTCATCAAATCGTATGTCATGACATTGAGGAAGTCTAACGACTCCATGATTTGTGACACCGTGTCTGCGGTGAAAGCGAGCATGTCACGAGGAATTCCAGGCACCGCGGCTGACATGAGCTTATTGGGGCCGAGGGCTTTTCGGATTTCAGCGAGCAGTAGAGGGTATGCGGTGATTTCCCACGCCTTCTCCTCGTTCGGCACCTCCTTGTAATCTTCGCCGTTTCCCCTGAGCTGTGTTAGTTTTGAGGCAGTAAATACCTGTTGTATTGGGGGGCTACTTGCCCAGGATACTCCCAGTCGATATCAACGCCTATAATGATCAGCCGCCAACCAATTCGATGTCATATCATGATCCCGTGGCAATTCCGAGACTGAAGATCAGACTCACCATCAGCGCCTGTGTCGCGAACCATGGAAGCTACGTTGCGGGCGAATCTCGCCCGACTGTCCTCCGTGCGAGCTGCCGTGTCGAAGCCACTCGTATCCCCCCAGCCGCCTATGGCCACCATGATCTTCGTTCCCGGCTCAAACTCGGAGCGCGCTTCTTCGACGGACATGAATATCGGCCAGGAAGAACTGTGCTGTTCATTGTTGAAGATGTTTGAATTCATGAAAGCCAAAGCCAGGTGAGTAATGGGAGCTCTTAGAGATGCATCATTTGGAATGATTGGATGTTGCCTGTTGGTCTGCATTAGCTAATTTGTTGAATCCTAGGTACTAATAAGGACAATTCGGACCCGGTAAGATACATGATATTCCGCATGGTTGTCGCCGAAGTTGTAGTCATGGCGAGTAGTAGGAACATGACCAGCCATTGCCAACTGAGCGTCATCATCTTGACGGTGCTGGCAAGACCAGTCTTTACGCAGCATAGATTTTTTTGTAGAAATTCAGACTTCTTTTATCCTCATTTCACTAACAATATTGAACTGTTACCATATACCAAGATGCCGGTACGTGTAATAAGAGGTAGTAGACATTTAGCGAGTCTCTGCCCCCTGCAATCGCTACACGTGGTACCTACAGAAGGTTACAATAGGGGTCCTCTATGCAGCTATACAATAGTGGGGTCACACCACGGTTAGCGCATAAATCTGTCGATAGGCTTGAATCGA
This sequence comes from Xylaria arbuscula, assembly GCA_022385695.1. Taxonomy (NCBI): domain Eukaryota; kingdom Fungi; phylum Ascomycota; class Sordariomycetes; order Xylariales; family Xylariaceae; genus Xylaria; species Xylaria arbuscula. The sequence goes on from MU279344.1 coordinate 409,436, forward strand.
CAACGCGGATGCAACTTAAAAAAATCATGAGCTTACCTTTCTCTCCAACCTCAACACCGCGCTTCCGCGACCAATTGAAGTGCGGGAGCATGTCATTGAAATTTCGACAATTGCTACAAGGAAATTTATAACCTCCATTGTCGATTGTCCGTCGCAATTGGCATTGTCGCCATGTTCGAGAATCTGTGCACTCTGCCGCTGAGCGCCGAGCTCTTCACCCAAGCTCTGCACCCTACCGAGCCTCTTCTGGGGGTCGGTCTCTCAACCGGCCACGTACAATGCTTCCGGCTTCCGACCACAGAGAAAGGGTCAGAGGATGATGCCGATGTCAGTGTGCTGTCGGACGGGAAGAGCACAATTGACACAGCTTGGCGCACCCGCAGACACAAGGGGAGCTGTCGCTCGCTTGTCTTCAGCCACGATGGCTCTTGTAAGTGCTAGCCTCCTTTTCTAGTGCTGCTCGCGTAGATCGCCCGCTGTATGACTTGGGAAACGCTAATCTGCCCATGACAGCGCTTTATTCGGCTGGTACAGACTCGCTCATCAAGCATTTCTCGCCCGCCACCGGCCAAGTGATTTCCAAGATCGCAGTGCCGACTTCGAAGTCCGTTCCCGATTCCCCCACGCTTCTCTCTGCCCTGTCGCCCCAGACTCTTCTCCTCGCCTGCGATTCCGGAGTTCTCCATCTCCTCGATTTGCGAGACGGCGCGCTCGCTGCTTCGAAACCGCAGCAGAGCCACTATCCCCATGATGACTTCGTATCTAGCCTTACGCCGCTCCCTCCCTCTGCCGAAAGCACCAGCGGCTTCAGTAAGCAGTGGATCTCTACCGGTGGAACTACCTTGGCTGTCACGGACCTTCGCCGCGGGGTCCTTGTACGAAGCGAAGACCAGGAGGATGAGCTTCTATGCTCAACCTTCATCGCGGGTATGGGTCCTAAGAAAAACAGGGATAACGGCGTTATCGCAGTTGGCACGGGATCCGGCGTTTTGACTTTGTGGGACAAGGGCGCCTGGGATGATCAATTTGATCGAGTCATCGTGGACTCAGGCAGAGGAGGAGGTGAAAGTCTCGACTGCATTGTGCAGGTTCCCGAGGAAGTCAGTCGAGACAAGAAGGTAGCAATTGGCTTGGGTGACGGCAGTTTGCGTATTGTCAACTTAACCAAGCGAGAAGTGGAAGCATCCTTGCGACATGACGATCTCGAGGCTATAGTAGGACTGGGATTTGATTGTCAGGGCCGCATGATAAGTGGCGGTGGTCAGACAGTCAAAATCTGGGAGGATTCATCACCAGCGCCCCGGTCAGACGACGATGATGATAGTGAAGACGATAGCGATGATGACGATGCCGACTCGGACGCTTCAGGGGATGCGATACCGGAGAAGAGCAATGGCAAACGTGAAGCAAATAAAAGCTTGAACTCGGATGATTCTGACAGCGACGATGATAAGAGGCGCAAGAAGAGGAAAAAGGGCAAGGGCGGCAAAGTCGAACTGGGTCCGCACGGCGCTCATGGGATTCTCAAATTCAATGGATTGGACTGAGTTGAAAGAACGGTTTCGCCATATAGCTATATTTTCTCTCTTTCATGATACCCAGATTACGATGCTAGTTGCTCAACAAAAAAAGGAATGCGGTATATTAGACAAGTAATGAAATAAGTTAGAACAACTAAAGATGGTCTATCACAAGTACATATCTGCTGTGACATACAAACCAATATGACAATATTAACCCTTCATGACCTATCAAACAGAGAACTAAATTACTTGATATGTAATCCGAACTCTGGTGTATTCCACACAGCACAAGCATGTGTCGAGCCGTGCTGAGAAGCTGGTTTCGCTACCCTGTTGATCAGCTAAACTCCACACCGGCCCGCTTAAACAGGGGCGAGACGGTACTACATCTAGTGGATCTAAGATAGGAGCCTTCGGTTTGTCACGGGCCATACTTGGGGATGTAAGTAGGACGGAACTGCAGCGGAAACGTGCCTAACTCGTACAATAATCGCTATCTGCAGTCCTCTTCACACTTCAACCCTTCCCAATTTATAACTCCGTTAAAGCGAAACCGCATCTCATATGTCCTTCCCCAATTCATATAATCACTCTTCCAATAGACCGACCATTAGGTTTGAGCATTAACACATTTCTGACGACGATCTCACAACAATATCTAAATACCCAAGGAGTTGAGAATATGGGCGAAATCACAGAACAGGAACTGGGCGAAATATATGACTTTGCCATCCAACTCGGCAAAGATGCAGGATATTTACTGATGAACTTTGCGAAAGCGAGGTGGGGGGATAGAGGTAGCGGCGAGCAGCTGTTCTCGGAGAAGGATAATGCCGTTGATATCGTAACTAAGGCCGATGAGGGTATGTGAATGCTTCTGGTCATGCCAAAGTTTCGTTTGCTGACTTTGTCCCGGAAGATGTTGAAGCTTTCGTCAAGAACTCTATTGAGAAGAAATACCCCTTACATAAGTATGTCTTTTTGTGCTTGGTAGTGATCCAAGCACCAATATCAGTGTCTAAGTTTTACTTACCAAAGTTATAGGTTCATAGGGGAGGAGACATATTCAAAAGGGGCGTCTCGTGACTATTTGATCGGAGACAAACCAACGTGGTGCGTTGACCCTCTTGACGGTACAGTCAACTACACACATTTATTCCCAATGTTCTGTGTCTCCATCGCCTTCATAGTGGAAGGGAAGGCCATTATAGGGGTTATATACGCGCCCTTCATGAATCAACTGTTCACGGCGTGCAAGGGCAGAGGCGCGTGGCTTAACGAGACACAGCCATTACCGCTGATAAGGAACCCGATCCCGCCCTTGCCGGCCCGCGCGCCGGGCGGTTGCATCTTCTCATGTGAGTGGGGCAAGGATAGGAGAGACATACCGGACGGAAACTTGCATCGCAAAGTCGAAAGTTTCCTCAATATGGCCGCCGAAGCCGGCGGGCGGGACGGGAAAGGCGGCATGGTACATGGAGTCAGGAGTCTTGGAAGTGCCACGCTTGACTTAGCCTATGTGGCTATGGGATCATTTGATATCTGGTGGGAAGGTGGTTGTTGGGAATGGTAAGTCCTCGCGAAATATTGATTGCGTGGGAATGGAACGAGACTGACGATGCGAAGGGATGTCTCGGCTGGTGTCGCCATCTTGCAGGAGGCTGGCGGCCTTGTCACGACTGCGAAGCCACCCAAAGACTACCAAACAGCGGAGATTACAGATGTGCGGCTAGGCAGTAGATTATACCTCGCCATTAGGTACGTCAAACGACGCGAGACCTGTGGACTTAAGAATGGAATACTAACACCTAGCTATAGGCCGGCAGGTCCCTCAGAGACTGAATCGGCACGACAGACGCAGGAGCGAGTAGTTCGCGAAGTGTGGAAACGAGTTAGAGACTTAGATTATAGCAGGCCAGGTGCTTAGATCGTGATAATGATTCTCAAATATAGAAGATGGATATATACAAATGCATAGATCAGTAGCTAATCGTATCACAACGTGAACCATATTTGTCTAATCTATCGGCTCGAGAGTGTCAAATGAAATGATAACGCCTTCCAAATGCTGCTTTCCCACGTAAAACCATCGTGACATGTAGATCATAATCTTGAGGAATCTGAGATCCTGGCGGCAATCATCTTCTTGCAAAGCGCCACAGGTAGGTCTTTCAGCTCCAGATTCGTCCAGAGTTTAGACTAGAATCACGAAGTGTCAGTCGTAGTATATAGAGATGCAGGAATTAGGAAGCAAGCGCTTAAACTCACCTGTTCGAAACCTTGCCATATCATAGCCTCAGTGCCTAGGATAACCTGCCAGCCTTCACGCTCGGCAATGGCACCCAGTTCAGTGTACGGCGTCGGGTTATAGCACATCTCGAGGATGGCGCCTTTCCTCTCCTTTTTAAGAATAGTCTCGATAACAGCGCGCGCCGTCTTCTCCTCAGGCGTCTTAGGCGGGAAGTCTGGCACACAGGCGACGATGGCGCCGGGAGCCTCGAGGGCTTGAGCCTGCTCGACAGTGGCCACGTGCACGAGCGAGTCACCGTACCCCTTAGCCTTACACTCGGCAATGACGGCGTCGACCTCAGCTTGGTCGCGGTTGACGAGGTAGATCTGCGTCGCCCGCATCCACTTCCACAGCGCGTAGACGGCGCTGCGTGCGGCACCGCCGCCACCAACCACCATCGCCGGCTTGCCGTGGAACACAGCGTCCGGGTTGCTGACGTTCTGGTAGAACGATTCGCGCACGCCTACCACATCCGTGTTGGTGCCGAATAACTTGCGTCGGCCGCCCTTGTCTTCCGAGGGGCGGAAATATATGGTGTTGCAGGCGCCCACTTCGCGGCATTCCTCCGTCATCTCGTCCAGGTGTTCCATTATAGCGACCTTATTAGGCATTGTGACTGATGAGCCTATATTGGGATCAGTAATTGTTCCTAGAATCCGGTATACGTAGCTCTGTAAGGGACATACCGAAGCACTTAGGGTCTTGTAGTAGTTTTAGGAAACTGGGGATGTCGGCAGAATCGAGGCGGAACTGCTCCCACGCCCAACCTCGGTCCTCGAATATCGTCTTGTGGAATATCGGCGACATGGATGCCGCGATCTTCTGGCCGAAGAGATAGCCATGGCGCTCGAGCACGGCTTTCTTCGGTGGTTGTTGTTGTTCCGTGCTGGCGACGGGAATGGCACTCATGTTTACGAAGTCGTGAGTTGGCCAGGGGGGGTTTTGTTGGAATCTAAGTAACTACTCCTAAATGGTGAAAAGGTGGAATTTGCTTAACAGTTGTGAGGATGCTAAGTTCGTCGAAGCAGGGTATTAAAGCACGAAAACAGTTGAGTCTCTACGGAAAAAACACGAAGCATATCGCAACCCGACTTGGCCTTTAGTTTCTTTTTACCCGGAGATCTTACTGTATCATGGAGATAGTAGCTCGCACGTGTCTGAGGTCTGACCAGAAGTGCCGGCGTCCATCTAAGTCGCGGAACTGGTTGCACCAAATGTACCCCCGCATCCCACGATAAGTTGGAGAAAGCGAACCGAGGCGCTCTGAGGGGCGGATATGATCTCATCCTAATGGACTCGCCACTAGTTGTATGTCTGCATGGCGCATCTGGAACGGGTAATCGGGCAGAAACTGGGGCAGGGCCTAGTGGGAGCAAGCCGAGTTGAAGTGTGAATATCCTTTTTACTACTCTAGAAGGGTCTAATCCGGAATCGGTACTTGGAAGAGTGCATGCCCCCGGGAGCCAACCTCCTTGGCAGTCCCGACAGTCCGTGTAAGTCTTTATCCCGAACCCTTTCCAGCCTGCCCTGATCCGGGGTCAGCTGGGGCCATTATCCTTGCAAGTTCACCGTTAGGGGAACACGTAGACCAGCGCCAACTTCATGAGGAAATACAACCGCTCCACCCCACGAGTCAGGATCCTCTCCAGCTGCTGTAGTCTAGTACCTGCGCCGAAACCTAGCCAATGCTGTTTAGCAATTCTTGATATTTGCTATAATTTTAAGCATGATACTAACAGCATTGATGGGGTCAGCCTAGTCTTCGCCACGGCTCCAGGTCAGCACGATAGCCGCACAGTAGCGTGGAGTCATTTAGTAAATTTCTGTAGGCTGTCAGACCCAGACGACATACGATGGGAAGTACGTTCAACCCAGTCGTATTCCTGGAATTTGCATCATGTCGACGCGTCTTCGACGGGGGCTCGCAATCCTGCACGGCTAACCAACAATACGTAGTAAGATCAAATTGGGCTAGCTGGGATAGCCGCTACCCCAGATCTATCCCCGACATCGTTGACTCCCAAGAACTTCGGGGCCCCGGACATTTCGTTGCGTATAAGTAGAACGACCCCTACAAACGATCTCGTCATTAATAATCACCACTGTCAACTCTTCACCATCGGGACTTGAGGTTGCATCGTTGAATACCAACGAGTTCCGGTCTCAACCTGACGGGTTCTGTTCACCGACACACAAACATCATGGGGATCCTTCATCTCAACGAAGACAGGCCAACGCCTAAGGCCGTCTACAATTGGAGAGTCTATACCAGTGCCGCAGTTGCCTCGTTCGCATCATGTTTAATTGGCTACGACTCAGCCTTCATTGGCACGACTCTAGCCTTGCCCTCCTTCATCTCGGAGTTCGGATTCGACAAGATATCCAAGGAGGAGAAAAATCTGATTTCGGCCAATATCGTCTCTCTCTACCAAGCAGGTGCTTTCTTTGGTAGTTTCTTCGCCTACGTCTCTACTCACTTCCTCGGCCGCCGAAAGTCGCTCTTCATTTTCTCCGCTGTTTTCATTCTCGGAGCCGGTCTTATGCTGGGCGCCACCGGCGAAAGAGGACTGGGACTCATCTATGGTGGTCGTGTCCTCGCTGGTGTCGGCGTCGGTGCCTGCTCGATGATCGTCCCCATCTATATCTCCGAGCTCTCACCTCCAGCTATTCGAGGACGTCTCGTCGGTCTGTACGAGCTGGGTTGGCAGAGTGGTGGCCTGGTGGGCTTCTGGATCAACTACGGTGTCAACCTACACGTACCTCCCAGTCACACCCAATGGCTAATTCCCTTCGCTGTGCAACTCATCCCTGGTGGTCTACTTTTCTTGGGTGCTATTTGGATTAAGGAGTCTCCGAGATGGCTCATTGCCAACGGCAAACGTGACCAGGGCATTGCTAATCTGGTCTGGATTCGCAAGCTCCCTGTGGATGAAACCTACATGATTGAGGAAATTGGCTTTATCGACGAGGATGTTGAAAGGTACAGAAGGGAAGTTGGTGCTGGGTTCTGGAAGCCGTTCGCCTCTCTCAAGATCCCAAGAGTGCAATGGCGGTTCTTCCTCGGCAGTGGTATGTTCACCTAACTCTTGCTACGAACTAATGACAAGATATATCTTGCTAACAAAATGAAATTTACAGCATTATTCTTCTGGCAGAATGGCTCCGGTATCAACGCGATTAACTACTACTCGCCCACGGTTTTCGCGAGCTTGGGTCTCACAGGAACAAACACTGGTTTCCTCACGACAGGTCTTTTTGGTGTTGTCAAGACGGTCCTCACGATTGTCTGGCTTCTATACTTGATTGATCACTTCGGACGAAGAAACCTCCTCATATACGGTGCTGCAGGTGGCTCTGTATGCATGTGGATTATTGGGGCCTACATCAAAGTCGCCGACCCGGCACACCACCCTACTACTTCCCCCCCTCCGGCCGGTATCGCTGCTATCTTCTTCTTCTACCTGTGGACAGCTTTCTACACACCGTCCTGGAACGGAACCCCCTGGGTCCTCAATTCGGAGATGTTTGACCAAAACACAAGGTTAGTACTCAAGAAATGATCAGTCACTACTGCCCCTCCGGAGTCCATTTACTAACACAAGTGATAGATCTTTGGGTCAGGCATCTGCCGCCGCCAGCAACTGGCTCTACAACTTCTTGATTTCACGCTTCACACCTCAGCTTTTCGCCGCGTGGGGCTATGGTGCCTACTTCTTCTTCGCCTCACTCATGGTTCTGTCTATTTTCTTCGTGTTCTTCCTCGTTCCCGAGACAAAGGGTATTCCTCTAGAAGCCATGGACCGGTTGTTCCAGGAGCGCCCCGTATGGAGAGCCCATGACAGGATCATGGAGGTTTTACGTGAGCAGGATGAGGAATGGAGACGGAACATAGATGGGGCTGATCTTGCCCATGACACAAAGAAGGATACTAGCTTTGAGCAGCGTGAGAACATCTAAACTGATGTACTTGGCACATGAGATGAATTAATACGGTGTACAGCGGGAAATTCGGAGTGTTTACATAGTATAATTGTATAGAGCATAGGAAGAAAAATCCATGTGTCTAATCATTACACGTGTTTTATTTCTTGGCATCGTGTTTGCTCTTTCCAAATGTTTGGTTGGTATTGTCATGATACGCGCGTAGATCCGGATATCTCGTTTCGATCTCTCACGTCTCACAGCTATCCGTTTGCAGATGTGACTAGGTCGAGTGGCACAACCTGTCAAGTCGTACCGGATCTTCGGCTCGGCCTTTACAAGCGGAACCCTGCAGTCGCTGGCGGTACCACTTGATCACACCACATTTCCTTAACTTTTTCAAGAGAAAAATAAGGGTCTAGGCCAAGGTCACCCGAGCAAACATGTCACATTTGAATCGTTGTGCAAATTGAAGCAAGATACACTAGTCTAAAAGGGTGGAAGACTCAGGAGATGCACTGAGGCCAACTGTTTACCCTGAAATTCACTGCGCCTATAGAACGCCGAGCAACGCTAGCTAGCTCAAAAATGACAAAAGAGGAAGAGGAGAAAAAAGTTACAACTAGGATTATAGCGACGCCGTCATCCTCCCTATATCGCTGGGGATATCTTCAGTCCTTAGTTTCATGTCCCTGACAAGCTTCGCCCAAGAAGCGGCACCTCGGCTGGCCAGCTCTTGAGGCACCACTGCGTCTGTATCACCCATTCTCCTGTGAAACAGTTCCAGGCTCACCCAGCCCTCGAAACCGAGACCGTGAAATATAGCCCGAGAGATCTCTGCGACCGGCAGGTAACCCCCGCGGTCCTTTTCGCCGTAGAATAGCCGACAGTTCCGAGACCAGCTCATGCGAGCTGTCTGCTCGGGGTTGTAGAATTCGTGACCTTCGACCAAGGGTGCGGCAAGTCTCTCGGCATCCACGACCTGAACGTAAAACACCTTTCTGATGTCTACCTTGGCAAGTAGGCCAGCAATACATTCCCGAACCGCCTTGTCACAGTTTGCCGTTCGACCAGAAGATGACGCTGGATCCGCGTAGATGCGGCCTGCGATGTTAAATGTGTCGAGGCAAAGGCCAAAGTTAGGCCGGTCGACAGCTTGCACGATGTCCCAGCTCTGCTCCCACCGGTTGTACCTGGTGCCGAAGCAGAGAGCCTCGTACACGAACCGGAGTGGAGGTGTTTGTTGTAAGCCCATGTCAGCGACCTTCTGAAGATCAGCCACGGCCAGACCCATATCCTCTGATATTTCCGATGCCGGGCCAAAACTCGAAGGGATTTGTATCATGTCGGTGTGTAGAGCATGCGCTAACTGGAACCAGAACTCGAGTTTCTCTAGCTTCTTGAGATGTTCTTGGCGGTCTACCAGCCCCTCGTAGTGGGCGAAGGGCTGCAGACATAAAATGGCGATCCCCCTTTCTTGACAAAGTTGGCGGATGATGTTTGCTGCTGCCAATTCGTTTGATGGAGTGCTGCCCCCTGGAAGTTGTTCTGCTATGTCGGCGAGATCTTCATAGAATAGCTCGATCCCTTTGTACCCATACAAGCGAGCCATGTCGAGCTTGTGAACAAATGAGTGGCCTGCATAGCAGCGGCCAAGGGACATTGACGTTATCGCCAGACGGCAAGGCATCTTGAACAATGGCAATGGGATAGATGTTTAGAATAAGGTGCTTAGAAACTATTTCCTTGTTTTTCAGGACTTTTTGGGGGACGCCTGAGAAAATGAGGAGGTCGTAGCTGGAGGAGCACGGGCTATTATAGAACGCGCGTTCAAGATTCTCAATAATAGCAACAAAAATAACTGATAGCAAAAAATCTACAGTAAATAAGGCGATGCTTTATTAAGACACTGTATCAAAGCAAACAGTCTGGTGCTCTGTATGACGGGCTTCCTGAGTCTAGATCGTAGCTTATGTAGTGCAAATGTCTCTCCCTGTGGACGTTACGGGCGGCAACGCAAATTCGGGTGTAAGTGTGTAAGTGTGCAAGGGCCGCACAGGGGAGTTAGGCATATATGGAGTGATATATGAATTATTATTGAAGTCGCAGCTATCCGTCACTAATAGATCATACATAGCACAGTACCAGCTTTCCCCATTTCACATCATGGATACCTAACTGCTTGGACCCAGCCGCGGCTAACCGCAGTCGAGATGCTGCTGTTACTGTACGGCGGCGTAGGTCACCAGCAAGTCACCAGGAAGCCGACGTCATGAGTAAGGTTCATCCGCCTGCCAAGCCTAGCTCTTTAGGGGGAAGAGCGTTCAACCGGGATCGGACCCGTGCGTCCCCGTTCCGGGGATAACCAATTAACCCTGTCGTGTTTCCCCTTTTGCATGCAACCGCGCGACGGGATTGGCAATGATTGTTTTCTTATCTGGTTATGTGGGTGTATATATTCTGCGCATTGCTGCATTGCTCTCTTCGCTGGCTAGATCATGCTAGGGCATCAACTAGTCAAGCAATACTTTAACAACAGGCTTGTTAGGTCATGTCATAAAGGGAAATTAGATCTGCCAATCACAATGATCCGTCGAATATTCATGGGCTTAGGCCGGGCTTGGGACCGACTGACTAGCTGAAATTTCACCGCCAGCTGAAACCTAACCCTTTGCGAGCGAGAGCCGGATAATCCGGGCTTGTACGTCTTGTATGATTGGTTGCGTGTCTGTCTATTCGTGCAAGAGTGCTGTTGCTGAGACGCATCCTCGATGCAGGTAGGCGCAGAGTCCCCTATAAAGTCATAGTGATGCTTTCGAATGAAGAGCTATGGACCAAATAATCATACAGGTGCCAGGTTGCAGACTCCGGGTGTGTCATAGCGTCAAAATATTTAGTGAATTTTCCCTTTCAAGAAAAGCCCATAAACTCGTGGGAAAATACGTCGGCGAGATTGGTCCCAGGTCTCAATCCTAAATTCGCCATGAATTGGGTTTCCGACTCCGGTATACTTGTGCGTTCGATAGACGCGATGTCGTCTAGGATTGTGTCATAATCAAGTGGCGCGCCGAAATTTGGCGGCCCTGTCTCTGGGGGTTGTATTAGAGGTGATATATTGAGCGTGTCCATGTCCTCAAATTCTCCGATGGCAGCCGGGTGTCCATTCATATGGAGCGCCTCGACTTCGGAGGGTGGTTGATGGTGATTGGTAAGCCCCGGTAATTTCACAGTAGGGTCTTGAGAGAATAGCATGCCCATATTGGGAGATGTGTGGGCGATGTTGGAATTTGGGTGAAATAAAGTGGTCGCTGAAGATTGCGGCTGTGGTTGTGTATCGGGAACAAGCCTAAAGGTTGAGTTCGCGTGTGGCGGATAATGTGTAGATTGAATCCCAGCTCCCACGTCTGGTTCATAGATCTTATTTGATTTTCTCCATACCGATTCAATTGCCTTCTCGATTTGCTTCCACCGGTCCCTCTCTTCCTTCGTGAGAGAATCGTGCTGTGGCTGTTGGTCGACAAGCTTCATGAAGACAGGGAACAAGGGAGACAGCCCGCATATGCCAAAGTTGCTAATATAGCTCTCGGCGCAGCCTAGCACCGCGCGTTGCAAGTAGGGGAATTCCTGGCACACACCTGATGCATATAGATATGCCAGACGCAAAAGATGGATGGATGGAAGCTGGCCGGTCATGTATTCGCCAGTTAAGACACAGCTCGACAAGGAGGCGTGTGCACTGCATTGACTGACCGCATTATGAAGCGTGTGTAATAATGCATCTCCAGAGTGCAGGGAGCTATCACGGTCATCCCAGAGTCGTCGGGATAGGATGAGGTGAATTTTGTGAAGGATACCAAATGAACTGATCGAGTGTGAAGGCATTCGTGAGGGTCGCGCGTCCCTCTTCGAAGGGCCAAAATCAGAACAAGGCATCCACGGCTGCCACTCGTCCAGGTCGTTATCAAGGCGGGGAAGATTTATATGGGCCATACTGGACCTGAGATGCGGTACGAGGCCCAGCCGCGCAGAGAGGAGGGTGTCCAAGATGAAGCAACCCATGTAAGTATGGGTAGACTGTTTGTGTCGTGTTGAGGTTAAGTGCTTATGAAGTTTTAACGAAAGGGCTGTCCGGCTTGCCATCCCTATCAAAAACCACGCAGCCCTGAGGTCATTGCAAGCCATGTTAACCAGTGTGAGCAACAAAAGCGCATTGATATGACGAGCCTCAAAATAGCCATCCTCGGTGGGGATGAAATCGCGAGCTATGCGATAAATCTCCCTTGGTTCTATATAAGTGGGATCTGTAAGTGCCTCCTGGGCATCGTCGCCGGCTCTGCTGGCGGCTTCCTGGTAGGAGGCCAGCGCCAACGCAGCCCAGAGCTCAGCATGTCCGGCAGAGCCGGGGGTATCTCGAGTGATTCGCAATCCCTCGTCTGGGTAAGAGTACCCTGTCTTCAAGAGTTCGTGCTTCTCAAGTATTGGAAACCAAATATGGGTATATGAGAAATATATATCAATGAGTCGCCAGTGATTAGAAGGAAGAGTAGCCGTTTTCGGTGATGTTCGCGGTCGGATAGGAGATTGAAAATTTGTTGGGCTTCTAAGAAGAGTTGTACTACTGGGTTTGGACGTGGTAGGATCCTCATGCCATTGAGGCCTCTGTTGGATTCTTTCTGGTGTGTCGCCCTCAATCTTTAGATGATCTGCGAGTTCTAGAATGCTCGCCGTGGATTTCGTGTCATGTGTGTCTTTCTCAAGCTCCTCTTCATCTGATTCATCGCCCGGTGTCGAACTATTCGCAGATTTCGCCGAGGCAGCATCTCCTGATAATACACGCTCAATTTCTGCATGCACCGTACTCTTCCTCCATCGCCGGTGAAGCCGAGTGCCGGCTGAGGTGTCCTTTCCAGCAAGCAATAGCCGCCCTTGGCCACCTTCGTGTGTGAGCAGGCCGTGCAGGGCAGTCTCTGATTCGGGTATTTTGTCAAATATCCAGCCGAGGGCCATCTCTAATGTTCTGATATATCCGGTCTGGACTCCCCGTTTCTTCTTAGGTTCTTCCCAGCTGCATTGTCGATTTTGCGACGCGCAAGGGAAGCAAAGGGGTTGAATCCCATCGCATTTCTCGCGCGCAGCTCGACATTGATCACACGCTCGCGATACACGTTGTCGTTTCGGTGCTGGCTCGCTTGCTGGGCGGTCGGCGTTGCCTTTACTCCTTGTCTCCTCCGTACCACTTTGTCGCTTCCCACCCATGTCTACTCGTCTTCAGCCCTGAAGGGCCTTGATGCCTCATATGCTGTCGTCTCGTAAGGACCCTGCACGAGACATGTGCATTCATTTTCCAAACATACGACGCCCACTCTATGCAGGCTCAATGCGACAAGCTCAAAGCGCTCTTCAAACCCATTTCGTAGTTGGTGACCGAGCCCCGGAGTATATTTCCTTGTCCTAGCACACAGGCTGCGTACCATGTGGAGGTAGATTGCAACCACAGCTTGCCAATTGGTTTGGCACGCTGTTCAGTGGGGAAATCTGGGGAAGCCCAGCGTGCGGAGAAGATCTTGGCCACATACTGCTCTGGATAAATCCTCATCCAGGCCGACAATCCTTTCTCCCCCACCCCCTATCTGGGTCAGGGGTCCCATGTCATTTCTCGTCATGGGGATCATACAGCACTACCCAACCTAACTTTCCATCTTCTTGGTAAGCATCTCCCTCGGTGGAACAACTCCGTGGCTACTACTGGGACACAATACCACAGAGTACACACAGCACACTATCTTACTAGTCTTACTAGTGTAGTGGTGTGGTGTAGTATTGACTCTCGAAGAGCCCCATTGTCGACCCATAATCATCGTCCGATCTGAAGTTGTGGTCAGATGGACTTAACGAGAATCACTTCAGCAGTATTATCAACTACCTAAACAGAGACCACAAGCCATTATTCATATGTTAGGAGAGAATATACTTCTATTCAGTTACCATTCGTCCGCTGACGGCCAAATCAAGTGCGTTTGACGTCTGAGAGACAGCTATGCTTTGGGCATGGTTTCGCTGATCTACAATTAATCCTTCCTTTACGCCGCGGCGAGAGAAGCGTAAAACACCCGTTGCGCACTACAATTGATGGAATTATGGGGATACCGACAATATTAACTATTTATCAACTGAATATCTGAAGGGGAAGAAATGGCATCTGCTGCAGTCGCCGGGATAAAGAGGAGGCACGCATCTGTAGCGACTATTGACGACCGACAATCATACCACATATACTCCGAACTCGAAACCTCAAAACGGCCGTGCCAACATGATCTGTCGTCCCAAAAAAGTGGTCGTGGCATAAGCCTACCGAGTACTACGAGAAGTACGCCACCAAGAACCGGCCCAGCGGCCTCATTTGAACAAGATGCATCCATCGTGCTTGTCGGAATACGTGGCTCTGGAAAGTCCACCCTGGCAATTATTGCTTCGACAGCAATGAAACGGAGGATCGTTGATCTCGATAAAACTTTCAAAGATGTAACAGAGATGTCTGCAGTGCAATATAAGAGAGAACATGGGCCGATCGAGTGTCGGCGACGGCAGTACAGGATACTAGAAACCGTTCTCGCTAACCATCAGCGAGACTGTATAATCGTGTCATCTTGGATGGAGCCTGGCCTTCATGCCCCTCTGGAGAAATTTTCGGCTTTGCATCCTGTAATTCATGTCGCGAGGGATCCGGAAGCCATACAGCAATATCTCCGAGTAGCCGATGAGAGCAAAATCCGAGAGCTGATGAAATATACGGCATCGGCATTCCGTGCTGTGGCTAACTTCGAATTTTTTAATGTTTCCGAGAGATGCTCGAAGCCAAACGATACGGCAGGGACCGCGGTGCGAGGAGATGGGCCCGCGTCTCCCGCTCCATATCTCACTTTGAAGAGAGCTGAGAGACACTTCTTGAAGTTCCTCTCTCTCATTATGCCAACGAGGTCTATTCCATTCATTGAATCCGCATTTCCGCTCGCCTCAGTTGCAACAGAGACCCGTCAATTCACTTATGCAGTGTCCGTACCTCTGTCCAGATTACTAGCAGATGAATGGGAAACGGAAGATATCGAAACTGGCGCCGATGCGATTGAGATTGTTATAGACGATGCTTACGCCTCGAACGCGGGCGCATCTCCTGGTGGTTGCCAATTGAGTCCGGAGCGCGCCAGTCAAATAAGCAAAGCCGTCGGTGCGGTGAGAAGAAACGTTATCATCCCTATTATCTACCACGTACCGTGGCCGACGTCACATTCCATCGATGATACTCAACGAGCTGCATATGTAGAGCATGTCCAACACGGCCTGTTGCTCTGCCCAGAGTACATCACTCTGGACTTACGGTTGGAAGATCGAACACTCCGTCGTATAACGAATTGGAGAAAAACTTCAAAAATCATCGGTGCTATCCATTTTGAATCCTCGTGTCACTCACCATCATGGGTCGATCCGACATGGATGTCATACTACCGCAGGGCGCAGTTGTTTTCTTGCGATCTCGTCAGGTTCACTCGACCAGCTTCTTCGATAGAGGATAACTTCAATATTAATATGCTCCGCTGCTCTGTCGCTGGTGCTGGACAACCACAAATTCCCTTGGTGGCATATAACACCGGTCTGAAAGGCAGACATTCCGCATGTCTAAACAAGATTCTTACGTCGGTTCTCTCTGAATCTTTAGTTGGGTCTGAATCCCAGGACAATAATGACTCTTCGTATATAACTCCTTCTCTTACCTCCCGTCAAGCTACCATAGCCTTACGCTCATCATTCGCAACGGATGACGCCCTGAAGTTATACGTCGTTGGTGCAAATTGCCAGCACAGTCTGTCGCCCGCCATGCACAACACCGCAATACAAGCTCTCGGTACAAACCATGTCTATAGCCCTTACTCAACTAACTCCCTGGGCGACATTCGGGACCTGATACATGATCCTTCATTTGGCGGTTGTTCTGTTGGCCTTCCATTCAAAGTCGAAGTCATCAGTCTTACCCATTCTCTCAGTAACCACGCCAAAGCAATTGGTGCTGTCAACACGCTAATTCCAGTACGTCATTTGAACCCCGACGGAAGCATACCTGACGATGCTCTTCTATCCAATGCACGTAATAGCGTGGGCCCCGTTCTCGCATTATATGGGGAGAATACTGATTGGATCGGCATTCGAGCGTGTATACGCAGGGGGCTGTCTCCAGCGAATGCCGTTCGGTCAAATACAGCTGGCCTCGTGATCGGTGCTGGAGGTATGGCTCGTGCCGCTGTATACTCTATGCTTCAGCTTGGTGTGCAGAATATCGTCGTCTATAACCGGTCACTGCAAAATGCGGAAAAGCTTGTGTCTCATTTTGAGCGGCTACTGTCTAGAAATGACATACCTCTGCTGAGTAAAGTCGAAGACGGGAATACTTGTTTCCACATACTACGCAGTCGAGATGACCCTTGGCCGGAACACCTTCGCCAACCGACCATTGTCGTCTCCTGCATACCTTCTCAACAGACCGGAAATCAGCCTCCACCAAACTTCACTCTTCCTGAAGCTTGGATGGGTAGTCTCACGGGTGGCGTGGTGGTAGACTTTTCCTACAAGGTCCTAAATACGCCTATTATCCTCCAAACTCGAGCAGAGGCGCATCGTGGATGGGTGGTTATGGATAGTTTAGATTTACTGCCAGAACAGGGTTTCGCCCAATTCGAGCTTTTTACAGGCAGAAGAGCGCCGAGGCGGTTAATGCGCGCCGAAGTACTGAAATCATCTCCCGACGAAGAGCGCTCCTATCCACTTCAGCCTCGACTGGATAGTATTACCGAGCAGGAACCCTAAGTTAGCATATATAAACAATCAATCTTAGCATACTTTAAAAAAAAAACAATCGTAACATGAGGACCAAGTCGAAACGTATTCATTTGTGAAGCACTGTAGTGAAATCCGGTTTGAAATAAGTCCTGGTTGCTGAGTTTTCAATGTGTGAAACATATCCCTGATTCGCTGTATAACTCTCGGCTCCTAATGATTTTGACCTTTTATTTCTATTTTCCCCCTTTTCTCCTCGAGCCATGTCAAATAAGGATTACATGTGCTACTAAAGTAAGTTATATTTATCGCCGTATTGTTTGATGTTTGCATCGAAATATACATACCAAACTTTCATTTTATTAGCTTATATCATGATAATACTCAACAATTACAGAGGTCCAACCAGAGTGACCTAGAGAAGCTTATGTTATCTTGACAAAGGTTCCTACCTTCGCGTATTTGAGACATATTGACGGACGGCCTTTGTTGATTCGAAGTAGATATAGAGTTTTACGTAGGTCAATCTCAAATCTTGAGAAGAATGAGTTCTGAACGACTGATAAAGCTTAATGGTACACAATTAGATGTAATGTTAGTGTATTCTCTAGACCCTTGCTGTGAAAGGCAACACACAGTCTTAGCTAATGTGTACAGAAGCGATATCGTCACACGCGCTGTCCTGTAAACTGGAGGCTTCAGTGACATTGGTGAATATCTTGAATAAGGCTATCCAGCTCCCGTTTAAACGAGGCACGATGAGAAGCCGCTGAAGTTTGCAATATCCATAAGCTACTTAATTAGTTAAACTCGAATAAAGAGAACCCCAGAGAATCTCTGAATGGCCATATAGACATTGTTACCCTTAATAGATTATTGCTAAATTAAACTACATCCGAGCCCTTGTTTAAACGCCGGTTATAACCTAGTTGTTTATTATAACAAGGGCTGGTTTCAGGGCTTGGAATTGACTCTATTCAGAATACAATAATCTGTTATGGCTGCCTAAGACCTTGACCATTCGGATTCTCTTCCGTTCAGGTGGCTTGGCTACGTATCTATATACAACTTTAGCCAATAGAGTAAACCTCCGACCTCGGCGCCTATGTCTCAGTTAAGCGAAGGCTGAATAGCCTCACGTAGGACATCAGGAAGAATATCAGTAATAGACGGGAAGGCGCGTTTCAGCGCGTGTAACGCGTTCAGAGGGTCTGAGACTTGCAGCCTCGTATTCGCTACGTGTGACATTTATTCGATGAAGGTTTTCACGTTACACGTGAGCTCAGTAGCAAAATAACTATGACTTTGGGGATGAGTTGACTTAATCTTTGTGTGTGTATTGATAGTGGCTCTTTAGAATCTAGGCTTAATACAAGTACATGCAGAAATAGGTCTAATGCCTTATTGCTAGAAGTCAATTGAGTGAACAGTATATTAGAACACTGTCTTAAGAAAAATCATTGACAATTTGGATATTCTCTGCTCCACGCTTAGTAGTGTCACTTCTAATAACCGGAAACTTACAGCACTAGGTGGATAAAATGTGACTGAACACAAAGACCTTCGCCAGCCAATTTATGAGATACTAAGCGTTTAGTTTACGGCTATAGGCTCGAAGATACGCGATCCGTCCAGAGCTTCACCATGCATCACTCCATGCACGTACGCCTCGCCATGAAGAGCCCACGCACCGCCTTGCTTGCCCATTCTGCTCTGTAACTGGTCTAGTCTCGCCTTCAGCTGGGCATGGTTTTTCTTCTTCTTCGTCGCTAGTGGTTGAGGTTCGTTGGTGAGCTTCTCGAGCTTTTCTTCGATCTCTTTCGCATTCTTTTTCGCATTCTTTTCTGCAGAATCAAATATGTATGGCACGTAACCACTGTCCACTAACATAACAACTTCCCCTTCTTCTATCCAACAACCCCCGAGGCCAAGGAGTCCCTCTTGCGTGAGGAATAGGGTTCTCCATGCATTAATTTTCACGGCGACTTGCATGAAGTTCTTATGCTCAGTAGTTAATTCCTGGCCTGGCTTCGCATCCGATGATGGCCACGGCTTATTCGGATAGATGGATTTCAGCTTGGCCCATGCTTCGTCTAGGCTCATCGCTAGCTTCTTCGCTTCTTCTTCGTTAGGCTCTTCTCTCCGGGCTGCCATCTTGCGAGACACATAACTATCTATACTGCTTTGCTGCGGTCTTGGTTTACTCAGCTTGTTTAACTTGCGACGAAATTTCGAGATTTCGGTGTTTAAATAATCAATCAGTCCCGTGACAGGATCACTTTCTAGAGGAGAATCTACAACGAGTGTCCTGGCTAATGCGTCCAGTCCGCTCTCTCGTGCAGGACCATATTCAGTCGGAATCTTGGCGGCGAACTCTAAAAATGAGATCATATCACCTTCTAAGTCGAAGAGCTCGAATGACACCATCATTTTTCTTTTCAGTACGTGGGCCAGTGTTCCAAGACGAGCAGCTTGGAGATACAGAGTCCGTCCATCAGGAGAGATTTTGGGTGAAGCAAGCGATGACACGCAAGCGCCGAAATTGGTGCCTTTCTGAAAGGCGAGCGGCTCGACAACGCGTCCGTTCACAGAACCTGGTTCCGGCACCCAAGTTGGAAGGGTGGGGTCGTCCCCCAATGCTCCGAGGGATAAAACGAAGACAGACTGGTTTTGCGTGAGAAGACATGCGGTGAGATTAAGCAGTACTTCAAACTTGTCTACGCCAGCTGTTGCACGTAGACATGGCCATAGCCTTGGGCCAGTCTGTGATAAAGGGAATGCATCTTCAAGTTGCAAGCTTTGGTCTATCGTCAGCGATTCCTGCCGAATTAGAGCAAGTCCGGCGTTGACAAAATCTCGGTTGTCTGAGGCCGATCGCCCACGAGTTAGATGCAGCCACTCTTCCACAGACCACTTGATGCCCTGTTGAAACTGTTGACGAGATTCAAATAAAGAGGGTACGAATTTGAGGTGTTGGCCCCAAAAAGGACGAAATACTACGTCTTCAGCGTTAGAGGTTTTGAACAAGGGGGGGGGGGGGGGGGTTCGAACCAATGCAAATGGGGCGATAGTTTATGCAAAAGCCAGTTAGGAAAGCTTACCATTCGTAAACCCGTATTCACTCTTACCCTTTCCATCCCCGTCTTTTCCCTCAAGATAATCTTTTAAGGATTGGATCAGGCCAACAACAGTTTCCGGGCGGATGCGGTGCTCTCCAAACTGAATGTCGATACGCCTGGCGAGACAGAATTCTTGCAAAACCCACAGCCTTCCAAACCAGCGACGAGACACCAGATATGCAGCTCCGATGAAGGTATAGGATTCAGAATCGTCTCCTAGCATTTGCTTTTTGCCCATCTTCTCATCCTCTTGCTTCATAGGACCAAGAAGGCCCTGAGCTGCTTCGAAGCGAGCAACGCCTCGAGAGAGTAACTGCGGACATTTTCCTAGCCAAACAATAACCGATTCTGATGCGTGATATATATCGCTCACTGCTAGATATTAGAATTTATGGTAGGTACGTTGCTTCTATTGATTTAGACATACTCATCCGAATCTGCTGTGTCTTCTCGTCGTTGTCGCCCTGGTTCATGCAGACTGCGTCAATCCAGTAATAGCCCGGAGCTACCTGTCTGAGTTGCAAAAGCGCATCGTATAGGTTCGGCTTTATGATCATCTTCTTGCCATCGCACAACATCACTCGCGTGCTTGTGCTCTCGGAGTCTGACTCAGAGTCCTTAGATTTAGACAAGTTGATGCCCGCATGTTGTAGCGCATCGCCTAGAAGTCCTCCTGCGACCTCAGCGGCAAACTTTGTCCAAGACCCGTCCTTCTCCCATGAATACGATAGAGCAATGTATCTTGGACTGTCCCTTAGATCTACAATATGTAGTTTGCACTGGATCAAGTCTGACGGGTTACCAGCGCCAACTTCTAAAAGTCGAATACTCGAAGGTGTAGGTAGTGCCGAGTAAGAATAGGACTCGGTCTTATCAAGCGGCTACGACGAGTAAACGTCAGGTCGACGCTGGATCTTTGGAATAGAGACAATTACTTGCTTACATTATACTGCGTCAACAGCTCCTTTGGCGTTCGGACTAAGGTGCCATCTTCCCAAGCTTTCTTTGCTGCCGTGCCAGCTTGACTCAAGAGTCCTACGGCCAAACTCCCCTTATTCTTCTTCTTTTTGGCGTCCTTATTTTCTGCTGCCTGGCTATTCGAAGACATTTTCATATAATAACAACATAGCTAGCTATTCCTGCTCTAATCGACGAGGAAAGCCTTTGAAAGATCACATTGAATGTCATTTGTGAGCTGGCACATGATGTCATAGGCTTACGGCCCCCAAAATCCAGTACCAGATGCTGAGATCAGCATAGGGCATTTCCCATGCTACCTAGCTGCTTACTTACCCCTCACCATTTCCTTTTCTCATTTCTTCTTCTTTGCATTGCTGCAAAATTTCAGCGCGGCCGCTTCCACAGCAAATTATCGTGAGGACGAAAAGTGCGCAGGAAAGCTCTCAATGATGTACGGCGGCGGCGGCATCCGCCCGCTATGAATATTTGTTAGTCGACTCGGGACCTCCGTTTTTTAAGACCAGACTTAGCTGGTTTCGGCTCAACGCGACGCGTTTCTTCAAAGCTGTTCTGCGAACCGAGCTTGTCCAGGGCCCATGTCGGAACCTCCCCTTATCGGAGCTGACAAGGTTTTATTACAGTACACTATTATTGTACATCGCTCATGGTGACGTTTTTGGTGCTCCATTTCCTCAGCATTATCTATTTAGCGTCTCTACAGTGGGATGATATCCCCCACAAAGCCTAGAAAACTCTTTTCTTATCTCTAGCCAGCCAGAGCTGTTGGAGATGTCTTGAGCACTGCTCTAGTCATTTTTATGGCCTTGTGCTATTTGCGGTATCGATCTACTAGTGTATGTTAAGGAAGCTCGAGCCATTCTCCAGCTGTGGATGGAGAACCTAGAATGAACTGCTCTCGTGATACACGAGGTCCTGTTTAACTTGTGTATCTACAGTTTGCACGGTACATAGTTGACTAATTGAAAAGATCCGTGTCTTTTATCGAACCTATTTTATATGACCTGATTAGTATCGTAAAAGTATTTGCCTTATTATGTTCTCGTATTGGTATTGCGACTGCCAACAAGTTACATGCACTATGAATATAGCGTCAATTGGATCTACGTCTACAAGCCAATGCCCAAACTTTAAAGTAAAGCGAAGATTTGATACAACCCAGCAACGCGGTACCGGGCGATACGCCTCGTCGGCCAGCCCCGTTGTCGCTGTGCTTGCGGGAGCTGATACGACTTGCGGAAGCTGATATGGAATGTCTGGCTTGGTTAGGACAGGGCCGGGCCGGCAGCCCTGGCCCTGTCAGACTATCTGAATGTAGAAATGCTTGATAGGAGTACAAGCGATGCCTTAGGATATGCCGAGCTATTCTCCCATTCTATTCAGCATGTTCAGAGACTGTAGTCTCTAGATAGTAGTTGAGGAGACCGACAAATAGCGGCCAACGAGGCGAACTGGCTTCGTTCAAGTATATGTCCCTGTTCCGCCATCATTCCCGACTCCTGCCCGATAAACACTCGACCAACAAGTCTGCTTTCTAGTATAATACAAAGTATATCTTTGCAACATTATTAAGCATTACATTCTGAGCTAGGAGTTCTATTGCTCGACCTCATAAACTATATATTATATTTATCGTCCACAATAGCCGCCCGCCATGGACGAGGACCAAGGTCCGTCGCAGATCGCGCCGCAGGCGGCTGCACAACGGAGCATAGGGGACAAACTGCAGATCTTGAAAAAGACATTCCTGACACGGGACGGACTCCTCGGCGACTACGACTACGCATTTCTGTTCCGCCCGAACATCCCGTTTCTGCGCAAGAAGCGCAAAGCCTCACCTTTCTTCGGGCTCAATGACAAACTACCCGTCTTCCTTGCCGTGCTGCTCGGCTTCCAGCATGCGCTGGCCATGCTCGCGGGTATCATCACACCCCCTATCATCCTATCCGGCGCCGCCGGAGTCAATCTCGGAACCGGGCTTCAGCAGTACCTCGTGTCAACTGCGTTGATCGTGTCCGGGATTCTGTCCATGGTTCAGATCACTCGGTTCCATATCCGCGGAACACCGTAAGTCGACCGGTGGATGCTTCTTCCTGTCTGTTCTATGGCATCAGATACTGGCTCTTATAGATACAATGTTAGCAAGCGCTATCGTATGATATGTTATGATATGATAATTCAATGGCGACTTACAAGATATGCTAGGTACTACATCGGGACCGGCTTGATCTCAGTCATTGGTGTTTCCTTTACCATAATCCCTATCGCCGAAAACGCTTTCAGCCAGATGTACGCAAATGGGTTCTGTCCCGTGGCTGACGATGGCACGAAGCTGCCATGTCCCGATGCGTACGGTGCCTTGCTTGGCACCGCTGCCGTTGCGGCACTGATCGAAATCCTCCTCGCTTTCGTCCCCCCTCGTATCATCTTGAAGGTTTTCCCTCCTCTGGTTACCGGTCCTACCGTTAGTAAGTATTTCCTATGCCATATTCCTTTTCTACTCCGAGCCTCTGTTAGTGTAGAAATTCCGTTCCATAACAAGTTTGTGTTATGGAGGCTGTTGTAGTTTCCTACCACCACAGACCATATGCAAATAACAATTACTAACCTGGAATCTTACAGTGGTTAGTAAACTCCTTTGGCATCGGTTCTGCTCTGCCTATGTGTGACTGGTTTGACTTACTAACATCACCAAGCTCATCGGCATCAGCTTGATCGAGTCAGGTTTCAAGGACTGGCTGGGTGGAAGCGGCCCTTGCTCAGATACTACTCATATTGCCTTCTACGACAAATGCCCAGATATCACAGCCCCCCATGCGCTCCCCTGGGCCTCGGGGGAATACCTAGGTACGTCAAACTCAATGCCACATCTTGCGCAAGCAGCCATCCGTCCGACTAACGCGGTATTAGGTCTGGGATTCTCCGTCTTCGCCACCATCGTCCTCTGCGAGCGCTTCGGGTCACCGATTATGAAGTCCACGAGCGTCATCATCGGTCTACTAACGGGCATCATCATCGCCGCGGCCACGGGGTACTTCTCCCGCAGCGGCATCGACGAGGCGCCCGTGGTCTCATTCATCTGGGTGCATACGTTTAAACTCACAGTCTACGGCCCGCTCGTGCTTCCGCTGATCGCAGTATTCATCCTCTGCGCCTGCGAGGCCATCGGCGACATCACGGCGTCGTGCGATGTCTCCCGCGTCGAGGTCGACGGCCCCGTCTACGAGACCCGTATCCAGGGCGGCGTCTTGGCCGACGGCATCAACGGCGTTATTGCCGCTTTGGCTACTATAACTCCCATGACTACCTTCGCGCAAAACAACGGTGTCATCGCCCTGACGCGCTGCGCCAACCGCACTGCCGGCTACTGCTGCTGGTAAGTGTTTTCCCCTGAAACTCTGTGCCAGCTTATACATTGAAATAGCGCCGGCTAATATAGACCCAACAGCTTATTCCTGATTCTCGGTGGCATCTTCGCCAAATTCGCGGCGGCGCTCGTGGCCATCCCGTCCGCAGTTCTCGGCGGCATGACAACGTTCCTCTTCACGTCGGTAGCCGTATCTGGCATCGCCATCATAGCGCGTGGAACGCCGTTCACGCGCCGCAACCGCTTCATCATGACGGCCGGGCTGGCCTTCGGTTACGGAGCGACCTTCATACCGACGTATTTCGACAAGGTGTTCACCTACCAGGGCGACAACAGGAATCTTCGCGGATTCCTTGACGCCATCGAGATTTTCTTGGAGACGGGCTTCGCCGTCACGGCCCTTATCACCATCGTCCTCAATCTTACGCTAGCTGAAGAGATCGAGGAGACGGATGAGCAGATGGTCATTACTAATACCGACCCTCCGGTTCACAAGGAGGACAACCCGTTAAACCATCATAGCATGGATAGTGATAAAATGGCATAAGAGTTGTGTAAATAGTTACCGTAGTATATAACTTTAGTCCTGTAAATTCAATGGAATTCTGATAAGACTTTGGTAATATGTTCAGTTTGGACACTGATATTCCCTACATTGTGATGACGTTTTACCCGGCATGTTAACTAAGCGCACAATGTTGCATTGATATTGATATAAATTCGAAATTCTCTTGTCGAAATATTACCTGATATTGCGGAATTTCTAGAACATATTGTGCAGTCTCATTGCCGGACGCTGAATACACTTGGACCTAGATAATTTGTCACCTAAGCTAGATACACACTGGCCGGCAATTATCCATTGCACCTAAGTTGCGCTGATCGGTATTATCTTCACAATAAACTTTATTTCAATGTCTGCACAAGTGCTTTCTGCCATCTCCCAGACAATCTTTGAGTGCATATGTATTTTGATAAAGCATAGATGGTTCTATACGCAGGTGGGCATACCCCAAGCTAGAGTCTAATCTACAGCTACTGTTACAAATTATAGGATGGAAATCCCTTATGCAACGTCTATGGTGTGCGGCACTCTCTGGGCAGTAAACAATTCCGCCCGCTTTTCCATATAAGTGGAAACGGCTCATGATCAGTTTCAACATGCCTAGGTGAGTACAAACCTAATCATCCCCTTCGTCGTCCGTGTAGTACTCAAATTCGCGAGGCACCGAAGCTCCGTCGTCCCCTTCTCCATCCTCATCGATCGCAGTAAGTACGCCTGCGGCGGCGGCTGCACCACTCTGGTTCCGGCTGGGTGTGACCGGAGGATTGCCGGCTAGTCGACTTAAGAGAGCCTCTTCTATGTTTCGACTATTCCTGCCCTGAGCGTTACCAGCTCCGGCAACAGGTGCTCTCTCGGTTGCTACCTTTTTCAACTTCTCCTCGATCAAGGACTTTTCTTTCTCGGGTTGTGTATCATGAAGAAGCAGAGGACCACCGGTAGGCTAGAGACAAGTCAGTATTGCGTTCAAAAGGTCATTGATTTGACTGAAACCGCACTTACCAATGGTCCCGGTCTTACGAGCTTGACTGGCCAGTATCGTCCCTTGGCCAGACTGATAAACTTAAGCTGCCCAGGTAGAACGCGGCTCATATTTTCAATCTCGTAGCCTGGTTTCTCTTTCTCCAGCTTCTTCTTAGCGTCCGGAGGTGCTGAAGTCTCCTTTTCACTTTGCGTCGAAGTCTGTTCCTCTTTCTTATCCTTACTCTCATCAGTCGACTTAGCGTTTTCATCGACGTCCATCTTATCACCTCCAGCAGCATTGGAAATCGTTGGTGTCACGGTAGGGTCCACGTCCATCGATTTCTGTTGTGCTTTATCGGCTTTCTCCTTCTTTTGTGCACGACGCTTAGCTTGAGCAGTGGTCGACAAAATGGCAGTAGCAATCATTGCCGGGCCCTCTTCAGCTTTGACTTCCTGCTCGGGAGGATAGTCAAAGAGACTAGGCTTTGTGGCACAGTGAAACTTGACATCTAAGATGTCTAGGTCGTGGTCTAGGGCAATGATGGAGGTTGGACTAAAAGCCAGAGATAGGAAATGCGTGAAGGGGAACCAGTACCAGTATTGCGTAAAGACGGCCATACCGACAACACCTGCCATATTGAGGTTACCCGTTTGAGTTTGAAGACCAATGGTGCAGTTCCGTCCACCAGCATCGATGATACCGAGAGCGAGCGCGGCACCAAACTTGGTCATGGCATCTTCGTGTCGATCACCGACGACCTTCTTGAGAGTCTTTCGGATTGACGCCACTTTGGGGTTCATGGCCTCGTTTTGCTGGATCATAATCATAGCTAGGGCGATTAGGGCACCCTGGCGGACAAAATCTGTAGGGTCCTTCATCATGGGTTCAAGCAGGTCGATTGCTTCGTCCAGGCCAGTTCCTGCACACGATATACCCAGGGCCATAGCTGATCCGTATCGCACATGTGGGTTGTATGATTCGGAAAGAAGCTCTACCATACGGGGAACGCTTCCAGGTTTACGGAAAAGAATGAAGCCCAAACTCATCACAGCAATACGCCGCACATCATCGTTGACATCGCTGACGGCGACATGGAGAAGCTTGCGGACGGCTTTGTTGCTTCCAGTGCCACAGTACGCCATGGCGACAGTCATTATACCTCCATAACGCAACGTAGGATCGGGATCATTCAGGAGACCTTCAATCATAACGTCTGCAAGTTCTTGGCGCCCATACATGATCAAAGCCATACCTAGAGCCAGACCCCTTACGCTCTTTTCATGTGATGTCTCGTGAGCATAGGCCACCATATCCTCCAGCGCCTTGACATTGCCGGTACCAAGCATGATGAGACCCATAGACAGCCCGACAGCCTCACCGTTCAAAGCAGAGTCTGCATAGAGCACTGCTTTGAGGTTCTCAAAAATTTCGTCGTTACCGCTTGCCATACCGGCCAAGCCGAGACCAAGTGCACCACCGTGCTGAATGACCTCTTCCTCGGCCTCCGTGAACCGAGTCCTGAGATAGCTGAGAGCGTCGGCGCCGTGGTTTGCGTGTATCAAACCATAGGCGTACAGAGCACCACCCTGGGAGTATGGAGAGCCGCCACCAATGCCACCGGCGCCGCGGGGAAGATATGGATCCAGTAACTTCTTGGACTGAGAGAGGTTTCCGCGGTGTATGACTCCTAGGGCCGCAGTCGCAGTAAATTTAGACCAGTTGACAGCCTTGCCCAGCCATTCCAAGTTGTCACGAAAGAACTTGTCATTGGTGGTACCTTGATTCATAAATGCGTTACAGAAAGTGACAGCGGTGTGGAATATGGAGTTCCGGGACTCGAGGCTATCGCGCACCTTGTTCAAAATGCCTAGGTCGGTGCGGTTGTTGCGATAAAGGAACTCGAGGTTGAGCTTGATGGTCTTGGTGCCGTCAAGAATAGAGCGAATATTTTTATATATATCGGCATGCTTCTCATCCACTTCGTGGCTGGTGTCACTTTGGTCAACATCGTTTATCAGTGGAGCAGTCTCGGATTCCGTGTTGCCCTCGTTCTCTTTATTCTCAGTTGCAGCTTCACCTATGGGCAGACCCGATATGACCTTGCCTAGGAAACTCTGGGTGGCATTATCGTAGAGGTCGAAGGCGAATTGGTAGACGATTGCGTTTGTTTCAATTTGCTCGATGTCGACAAGATGCTTGATCACATCGCATGCCTTGGTGTCTTGGTCTAGGTGGACTATGCACTTGGCGATGGAGAAATAGTCTGGGTCTTTGGCTCTTCCATTGGCGAACTTGGCACTAGTCAAGATGCCCAGCACCAAGACCAACATCTCGTTCCGGAAATGCCGCTCCTGGACGACGTCCATGCAGATACTAAGACAGTAATCCAAAAGCTCTTCTGCAGGACTCACAACATCATCTTGGGCAGCCTTGCCTTTGTTTTTCTTGTACTCTTCGTCAGCGCGCCAGATGACTTGCTTGACCCACTCGAGGCGCTTTGCTTCTACAGCGATACCCACGACCTGCTGGTACTTGCCCTCCTCAATACAGCTCTGGAATAGACGGTCGATGACTTTGTCAACGGCGCGGCTGGTTTGGAGCTCGTTCGAAGTCAAGGCAATAGAGGAGGATCGATGCTGCTTCTTTCGGGGTTCAAATGAGGGCTCCAGGATGGTATTGTCGGTAGACGCGCGAGACAGCAGGGACTTGGATGGAAGCGTGGACTGGGAGAAGGGCGTAGTGGGCGAGATCAAGGCAGATGCGTTGCCATCGGTAGGACCGCTGGCAAAAGCAGTAGCCAGAGAGGGCGGAGAGGAAACGCCATCCTCATCGTCGTCGTCGGAAATGGTGTAGGATTCGCTCTTCTGCTTGGTGGCGATGTAGTGATCGACACACTTGGAGATGATGGTCTCCTCGAATTCGCCGGGGTTGTCGAGCTTGAAGAGGTCGCCGGCGGCCAATGCGAAGAACATGCTCTCGTCATAGGCCTGGAGGTGGAAGTAGACCTTGGAGAGCACGAGGGCGGCCAGCTTGCGTTCGGGGAAGGATTCATCTTCGAAGAGTGCCTCGCTGGGGGAGAGAAGGCAACGGGGTTAGCGCGAAGCAATATCACATGCATACTTGCTCATCCTCGAATGAATTGGACTTGAAGTCGAAATCAAGACAGTATGGGACACGACAACATGGACAACATACATATCCGTTACGGCAGGGGCCACCTCAAACCAGACAGTGTCGATATCTTCGTTAAGGGTTTGCAGGGCAAAGACCTTGAGCTCAACCTCCTCGTCGGCGAGCAAGGCCAGCACGCCGGTGGCAGTCACGATCTCAGCCATGGTGAGATGGTGAGATGATGGGCGCGAGAGTGGATGAGGATGCGGCTCTGTGGAAGGATGACAACTGTTGTGGCACTTGAGACGATATGGGACTGGGATGGGGACGATGATGACGATGATGTCGCCAAGTCAGGTCAGGATGCTGTCTGTCGCGACAGCGGATGGTAGCAATGGATATGTTCGCAGGTGCAAATCCAGAGCCAGGAGTGGTCGATGGTGATGTCGGAGGATAGAATCGGCAGAATGAGGTAGGTAGGGCTAATTCTATCCTATTCTCCGTACCTCCCTTGCCTTGCCGGTGAGGTAGGGTACTTTGGCTGGTACCTAGGTAGCTGAGGAGGGCAGGGCAGCATAGTTACGGTTGAGACCTAACCAACTTAGGACGTGGATCCACACATGTCCACGTCAGGCAGAGCTCTGCCTACAGCTTACAGCTTACAGCTTGTCCAATTTCTTATCGGGTTCTTATCTGTAGACTGCTGGAGGTAACTCACAGAAAACCAAACACGAAAGCCTTTATCGGATGTTCATCAAGTCAATACAATACCTTATAAAACATTTACCTGTGGGTACTTTGTTAATTGTGGTTGTGCAGCTCATCGTACTCATGTACACCTGTAAGTAATGTAGCCTGAGATTTGACACCAATCATCACAATTGCCACCTGCTTGCCGACTACCATCGGTTACCTGTTGAGTATTTGCTGTTTACCTAACTCACAAGAAGAGCAGTCTAATTTACCTATACTTGTCATCTAAAGGTAAAACATACACCCAGGGAGAAGTGAAACTGCCTGCACGTTATCACCCGATTTACCCACAGTGTTACTTATGACTTTCAAAAAGCAAACGGATGATTAAACGACCAATACGCGTTATCTAAGCAAATCTTAGAGTGAACTATAATCTTTATCGACTGGAATGATGCAACAAGTGCAGACCGTCATCGATATAAGTATCTACAGCGTACCACGAGGTAATTAAGAAAAGGGGCAAGAGGCTACCTGGCGCAAAGATAGAGAAGATCGACCTGCCATCTGCTACGAGAATTGGGTAGCTACCTCTACTTAACCTAAGTAGGTACCTACCTTACCTACACGTGCAGGTAAGTCAGTTAGCGCGCACAAGCACTAACATGCTCCCGCATTTTTTGCGTGGTAAACTGTTAGGGGTGGACCACGCAGCGTTGCATTTCGGCAGATGAAGACGGGCAGGGCTAAGTGCAAGTGGTTCCCGGCCAATGTTGCGGCCTTGAACTTGAGCCCCAACTCAGCGATGTGTGCCTGCATTTACAGTAGGTATGCTCACTACCTATATCAAAGATCATGTAGGTTACCAGGTAGTATGATGCAGGTATCATCCTAGACCACATCTTCTAGCGTATAATACTGCAGGTAGATAACTCTGGCTTTTTTATATATATTGCAGTTGCTCTGGACCACCCGTGGCTACATTCACAATACCTCCAGCCACGGCTGCCTGTCTTGCTTGACCTGTGATACAGACACCCAATCCACCTACATGTCTATACTAGGTGCCTGCCCGTACTAAAAGGCTACGTAGGTACTGACCTCGGTACACTACAGTGTGCCTGCCGCAGTATATACCTACATGTAGGTACATATACCTTCTTCTACCTGGCCATTTGTTCCGTTCCAACGTGTGCGACTGCTGCTTTGCTTCTGCGATTTTCTGTTGCGTCGCCAGCCGCCAACCACGCATCCGCGAACGAACACTCGCCTCACCTCACCACCACCACCGCCGCACCGCACCGCAGCAGAACCCCCCGTCGCATCAACGTCGTCTTCCCGAAGTACCCCCATCTCCACGGTCTGTCTACATCTCCTGCGACCACTTCACGCGACCCGGCGAACAAGCCCGTATCTGACGGCCGTCCCGTGTAATTCGTCCTGCCTCACTTGCAAGATTTCTTATCGATATCTTCTCCGGCGCGCTGCTGTGTCATCGAGTCGGCTCTCGTCACGCCGCCCTCACTCAGCCCAGTGTTATGCTCGATCAATTGAATCAATCGGACCCGAGAGACAAGATCGCCTGCATTGTGATGTTCATGACGATGGCTTTGATTGGCCAGAAGTAATACCCTTCAACTGCACGCATCGACCCAAGTTTTGTCTCTATCTCGCCTGTTTGCAAGCCACAGAAGGAGTGAGAATAGAGCTCCAGCAAACCGGATTCTCGATCGCTGTATGCGCGCGCTGTCCGCTCGATTCTGTACGTGCCCGGCAAGTCTGCGTGGCGTTGCTATCTTCCAGCTTTGCTTTGTCTCGTGACGAGGCTATAACACCCTTCGGTACAGGCGATGCACAGCGCTCTATTTCAATGTGTCTATGACACCGATCACCGCTAGTTACCACACCACGAGACGAGCCAGGTCATATTGTGAGGTTGGAGTCCGCGTGAAAACTGATGTGAAGATAGGCAGAGGTTGATAGAAAAGCAAGGCAACCTGAGCAAACGACGAAGCAGAGCCTGCCGATCTGCTACTGCTTCCATCGTGTGTCTTGTTTGCATCGGTTATTCGTCGTGCGCGCGCGCAAACCGGTGCTGCGCTACTGCGGCCGCTTATGCGCGCGCAAGAGATTATAGACCGCGAGAATGGATTTACGCGCAATGCTGAACACGGATGGCGGAGGTGCCGCGGGTGACAGGTCCAAAGCAGCTCATCATCCTCCGCCGCCGCCGCCGCCGGCCCAGTCGATGCCAGCTTCAGTTGTTGTTCCAGGTCCGGCTACCCCTGGGACGCCCGGTCAGACCGCGCCGCCTCCGCCGCCGCATTCGTTCCGCGACTACAGTCACTCGACCCATGCGTCCCCCGTCTCTCAGCCACGCGAATACCCTCCACCTGGCCATCCGAATCATAACCCACCCTCTGCTGGCCCTGGGCCGGCGCCATATGCTTCGCCCACGGCCTACCACCATCCCTCGCCTGGCGGCCCGTACTCAGGGAGACCATCGGTTCCCCCTCTCCAGCCACTGGCTCCCCACGATATTCGATCCCCTGGTAGTGCGTCGCTGTCTGGGCCTTCGCCTTATCGACAAACTCCTACATCTTCTGTAAGTGTAGGTAGCAATACCGGCTATCCATTTCCGCCTACCCAGCCGCCCGCAAGTCCCGGGCAGCGTCACCAGTACGGCCCCTCGAACTATTCCCGCGATAGCTATTCTTCCCAGCCCGCTGTTGGCTCGCACGGATCAGTCTCCTATCCTCAAGGCCCGCAGCAGCAGCAACAACAACCGATACCGCAAACACCTCCTGTTGGCACCCCCGGCGGAAGTCACCAATATTTACACCAGCGGTCTCTATCTATCCACTCGACACCGACACCTACATCCGCGCACGGCCCACACCCAGCTTATCCTCCGTATGGCCAAAGTAGCCCTATCGCAATACACCATCCTCCTCCCGTGCATCTCGATCAACAACACCACCGACATCAGTCGCCGCAACCTGCCACTCCACTTGGACCACCGATGAACGCTGCTCCTCGGCAGTCACCCGCCACGAGTTACCAGCAGCCACCCAGTCCATACCAGCAACGCGTATCCTCGGCCTCAACACCATATCATCCAGTGATCAAGACATCACCACCTCCCCCGCCACCGGCTTCCATACCGCGTATGCCGAGCGGCGGACACAGTGCGTACGACGCGATCGGTGAATCTCAAAGAAGATCCCAGTCTCAACAATCCCGAAGCGAACGTGAAAGGAGTCTAAGTGTCTCACCAAAGACACGTGTGCCTAGCTTACCCAGTAGCACCGGCCAGTCTGCTTCTAACGAGCAAGACCCATTCCACTCTCAGCAGCGCTTGCAACCTCACCTTCCCCAGGGTTCTGTGGCAATTATGGAATCGCAGCGCGACTTGACCCCTGCCAAGCGAAAACTAGACGACCGAGATTTGCGACCGGACGAGGTGGAGAATCAACGCCAACCACCTCCCCCTCCCAAGATGAACGGTAACCACAACCTTCTTTCCCAACGTTCGTCCACCTCACCCACCATACCCCGAAAAAGACGTATTATGCACAACAGTCCTCCTAGTTGGGCTCAATCCGCCCATAAGCGGACACTCGGTGCAAGCCGTAACTTCTCCATCAAACAACATGGGGCGGGTGGACCCGCCTCAACCGCCTCAGTCAACGGTACGCATCCTGAACCCGGCCCAGTTGTGAAAGCAGAACATCTGTCCCGCCATACTTCACCAGAAACTGCACGGTCGACCACGCTCTCCCGGGAGGATCCTAGTCAAGTCGCGTCCAAAGGCTCTACATTTGGAGGACAGCCCTTCCCTTGGGAGCCTACTATTGAGTCATCACGGCCGATCGATGTTATATCCCGTTCCGTTGCCGATTTTTTCGTCTTCAACGTCTTACAGCGCCCTAATCCTACTGAGCTGCGATCACATGGCGCGCAATTCGAGATTGAGGCAAAGCTTGGTACCATCATTGACAAGAGTACAAATGAGCGTCTCGAATTGAGGATTGAAGCGGGTGAGTGCATCATCGGAGAGGGTGCTAGGATAGCTTTCCGAAGTTCTATGACTGAGGTATGTCATAACCAATCTGCTGTGATTTTCAACACTTTTATTGCATGTTTGTTCTTTGCGGCTATCGTACTGATTAGCAATTATTACAGAATCAACACCGAGTGCTCAATGAGTATCTGAACGAGCAGGTTAAGGCCTCATTATTCCCTCGCGGTTCTGCAGCTGAGCCACGAGTCCCTGTACAATACGTTCATCGCCGCCAAACGGACCGATTCTTCGACCTACCGCCTCATTTACGCCAGAGACTGCCCCCTTCGATTACCAACCTGCTCCAGCAGAATGGGCCACTCAAAGCTCGGGTCACATACGATCAGAAGACGGGTAATGTGCTGGCGAAAATCGTGAAGGCACGAGTTGCCGATCTCCACATCCACATGTCCCACATGCCATTAGATTGTCGAATTAGCGTCAATATCGAATGGGACTGGGACGGCCCGGTCGAAGAGATTGAACAAAACCAAATCCCGAACAAGGACCGACAACCAGATCGTAATAAGGACAGGCTGAGCTACACTCACGGCTTCTACCAGATTGATCTAACTCAAGTTACACGTGAAACTCCGGGCCCCAATGGGCAGCCAAGTGTGCCATCCAAGGAGCACGAGCTGGAGATTGAGCTGGAATCGCGCGTGTTATATGAACACGGTCACATGCTCATGAAGGGCGAACCAAACAGATACGCCGACTTGGTAGATGGTTTTATTGACAACGTACGTGTCTTAGCAAGACGCTGTCCCCAGCCTGCGTTGTGATAGTATATCTTCACCCCGCTTTCGCAGGAGGGAAGACGCCTATATTTCCAGTTTTCCATAATTGATCCATGAGATGTCGCGCCGGACGGGCTACAGAAAGTTTTCGATGCTATTGCGCAGATGGAACTGATGTATGGGAGGTCCCACAACGGATTTGAAAATGGAGAAGACGCTTTTATTTGTGTTTGAGATACCTCGGTTGATTTTTCACCTCGCATCAACAACATGGCGAATCGATGCATTATGAGGTCCATCCTAGAAGTTAGAGAATAGGGTATGGACGAGCATTCAAAATATGTGAGCATTGGATGAACCGCAAAGTCCGTCATTTGACCTGTGCTTGTCCCACCGGAGGAAATTTCAAGGTAGTACGGCTAAGTTCTCTACCGAGAACAAGTTGACAGAGAATCACAGTTAGGCTCAACTAAAACTTTGCTACTGTATCTGTAATAATAATAAAGGGAATATATCTTATTGGGGAGTTGCTATGCGAGTCCAGAAAGTGCATCACTAACGCAAGAGAGAAGTAGGCCACAAAGAGTTTGCCTCTCATCAACACTATCTTCCTTTTCCCCTTCATCACTACAGACTTCGTGGCTCCTTTTAGAGGGTGCAGCGCTAACTTCGTAATAGCAAGTAAATGGCATTTACCTAATACAACTAACAAATGGAATCTGACTAAGGAGGATCGACTACATCGTCCGTGTCTGTCTCTTCACCAGCTTCTCGACATCCAGCAAATCCTTCCCCGAATTCTACCAGTCCCTGATAGAAACAATGCATCTGGGATGTTAAGATACATGCACCAACCAAGTGTGAAGCACAAAAGAAACAGCTCTCTATCTCTGCCTTCCCTCCACGTCAACTACACACTTCACACTAAGTATTTCACTCTATAGATAATACCCCCACCCCTCACCCCTTTCCACTCTTATTCGGGCCCTCTTTCTGTCATCCTTTTCTTTTTTTTCCTCTTTCCTTGTTTAGTTTCTCCTCATTCGCTCTCTGATGTCGACGAAGGCGAGCTCAACGGAGCGATCGCCCTCGCAATACGAGCACTACGAGTGCTCCGCGCAGGCGTGGCAGGCGTAGGCGGAGGGGCAATCTGGACCTTGCGCACCCTCTTCGGCGACGGCGGGGCATCAGCAGCGAGGTTGTCCGGGTCATCCGAGACGGCGCTGCGCTCGGAATACTCGTAGATCTCCGAGCCGGACCCATGGCCATCGTCTGCGCGCCTCTTACGCTTGGCACCGACTTCTTCCTCCTCCTCGCCCGCCACGGCCGAACGAGCCCCCGCGGCTAACAGGTTGGAGATCCTATCCTCCAGCGCTGTTGTCGGCGGCGGGTATAAAGGCTGGCCGCCCAGGCGATGGTACTGGAACAGCCGGTTGCGGATGTAGGCGTCGTTCTCTTGGAACGTGCCTGGGCGAGGGTTGACGGCTGAGAAGACCTTGAAGGGGATGTCGTCGCGTTTCAAGTCGTAGAAAGTAGAGCCGCCCTCGGCTACGTGCTTCTCCAGCGTGTCCTTGATCCAGGCGTCGTTTTCTTGGAACGTGCCTGGTTTGGGGTTCACGGCTGTGAAGATCTTGTACGGCGCGTCTTTCTTGTTCACGTCCAAGATGGTGGTGCTGCCGTCGGCTACGTATTTCTCTAGCGCGTCCTTGATCCAGGCTCCGTTCTGCTCGAATGTGCCTGGCTTCGGGTTCACGATCGTGAAGATCTCGGCTTTGGTGGTTGGGTCTGTTGTCTTCGTGATGGTCGGCTTCGTGCCCGTCTTCACTGGTTTGCTGTCCGTCTGTGTACCCTGCGTCGTTTGGCTCCTGGTCGTCTGTGTGCCTGTGGTCGTTTGTTTGCGAGGTGTCTGTGGTCCCCAGGTTACCTTCTTAGGCGCCGGCTTTTTCTCTTCCTCGGAGGTTTCCTCTGGCTCTGCCCCCTTTACGATCGGGGTCTCTAGTTTTCCCGATTCCGCGCGATGTAGCCTCTGCCTCAATCTCTCTTGGAAGTCCAAATTCGGCTCTTTTTTAGGACTCTTTGGCTGCAAGTTACCCTTCTGCGTACCCGGAAATTGCTGTTGGACAGGCGTTTTCTTGGACTGTGAGCGATTTAGGTTGTCTCCGACTGTAGAACCTGATATCTTCCCTGTTGCTGGGGTCGTCGGCTTGGCCGGTTCATTTTGTCTTTGCGAGTTCTGCAACTGATTGGCTCTCTCTACCCAAAAGTTTGGTTTGTTCTCCGGGGGCCGCTTTGATGTACTCCCGCCTGTAGGCTGTGGGCCTTTAGGCTTCGGTGGTTGTGAAACAGGAATCCGACCTTTCGGAAGAGGAGTCTGACCCTTAACACCCGAGGGGCCCGAGACCCCTTTCTGCGGCGTGGCTGGTTTAGCATCTGCCCAACCATCTGCCAAGGACGCATCGTCTGGAGATTGTGAGCCTTCATCCTGGGAATCATAACTCCATGGGACAACAAATGTCTTCTTCTTCGGCCGAGGAACTGCTTCAGATGCGCCAGATCCCTTGGCAGCGGGTGCTTTGCCGTAGGCTTTCAGGATTTCGTCGAGATGCTCGTTGACAAAGTGCTCTTTGATCTTGTCTGTGTTATAATACGGCAGAAGGTTCTGGTCCTTATCGCAGAGGAAACAGCGCAGAGTGTTATGGTCCTCTCTGACATGACGGTCAAGACCTTCTCCGTCTGAAAAGGTGAAATAGCGATCACAGTCTGCGTATGGACACTCCCGGGTCCGGTCCAGTAGCTGGAAACGCAGAGAATGGACCTCCTTTTGAAGCCGGAGTACCTCTGTTGGCGTCAACATAGCAATCGAAACGCCAGGCATGGAGGGTCCTGTCTTGATGACCGATTCCAAAGGTGGTCCATAGAGTGGCAACACTGGTTTCAGGGGGTTGGTGAATATCGAGCTCACGCTTGTGAAGGCGCGACTGCGTAATTTACGCACCCTTTCGGCTTCGGCCGACGTATTCTTCGAGTTTCTAAAGATATCGTCAAGAGCTGTGTGTTTCGCGTCTTTCTCATCGTTATCCTCTTTCTTGACGAAAGGGCTCCCAGCCGAGGATTTCCCGTTAGACTTGGGAGGCGTAAATAATCCAGTAAAGGGCTTTCCAGGTCCACTGGGTTTGGGAGTAGAAGGAAATATGTTAGTGGAGTTTCCGGTCCCTTGGGATTTTGCAGGCGGGGCTTTTCCAAGGTCCTTTCGTTTGAGTGATGGACTTTTAGGGTTCTTTGGTGGAGGGGGCCATCTGGGGACTGGAGATAAACTCAGGTCGGAGCTGTCACTACTATCGTGTGCCTTAGAAGCCTTGCTAAGGTAGGCTCCTACAAATTGGGAAGTCGAGGCTGTTTCTGTGGGAATGGGATCGTTATCGTCGTGACGCTGAGCAACGTAGCGTGGGCCCCATGTTGATGACGCTGGGATTACTGCTTCCATGTTAGATCGTTATTCACAGCGGCAGGCAGAGCGGCTCGTTACACTTACACCATTCATTATCTATTTCATCAACCGACACTGTCAATTCCGGATCGATGATATTCCTGCGAATCCATTCCCAGTCCTCTTCCGTCGTCTCATATCTAATGGCGAACTCGGCCTGGAATGAGTGCTGACTGACAGGACCTAATATGACAGCCTGGGCAGGGTCCTCGGGATCGTAATTCTCGTATAGGTGGTTCTGCACGGTGGCCTTGAAGGTTTGCAGGTCGAATTGGTTGAGTTGCAAGCTGACCCTCTCTGCTGTTCCTGGATTTAGCAGTTGGTAAGCCTTGTACACAGGGCGTACCACAAAACTGAGTGGTCCATTCTCCGGAAGGGTGTTTAAAAATCTCTGCCAGCTCTCTAGAGATTTCCCATCGTTGATGTTACGTGAGATCCTAACATGTTCAGGCAGCTTGCTGAGATCTTTGAAGTCGGTGCCATAAGGCCAGATTTCGAAGCCGCTGCATTCTTTCTTCAAGTCGGTTTTCTTCAAAGCTGATCTGATGGCCTGGTGGATCTCACCTAGACTTTCGCTCGCTAGGGTAGCATCAGCTTTCGCTTCATTGAGTCTGGTCCGATCCAAGACACGTTGGTCTGGCACCCCGGGGATGATAGCTGGACAAGAACTTTCATCTAGCTCTTCCAACTTGAAAATGATAAGCGCTGGTTGATCCTCGTCTAGATCTAACACACTGTCCCATATTTTGTTGTGAGGGTCGAGGTACTGATAAGAGGGGTAACCGTCATAGACAACGGAAGCATGTGGTGGGTGAGGCAGCAATAAGGATTGCATTGCGTACGTATACTCCTTGCTGAACTGATGGGGTTTGTGGTCCCAATTAAGATTGCTTGGCACTCTCATATATGCCACGTCGTTGTTGTCTCTGTTCGTAATCCGGATCACACTGTTCTTTGCCGATGGTTCAAATTGGATAGGATGGCTATCTTCAAAGCTTGTGAAGGGATGCACGAAGCAAGCGTATTCCTCATCATTGCCATCGGTGAAGCATTTCGTCACTGCATCCCAGACCGCGTCATGATCAGGAGGACCAGTTTCGCCGTGATAGAGAAATCCCTGGAAGGTTTCTACTAATCTTTCCTCGGATATACTGAAAAGGTCAAGCCAGATGGGTAGATCTTCCTTTTCCCAGTTGCTAATAAGCTTATCCACCTTGGAGACGAAATCTCGATACTTGAAGGTGGTCTCGGTCTGGCCCTGCCAGCTGTATAGGGTTATTCGTGCTGCGGGGTTGGGGCCACGATACTTCTTCCTGTTGGAATCAGAACCTGACCGCACGTCGCGGAAAAAATTACCATAATCCAAATCCTGCTCCCCGGGTAAGAGCTCTTGAATAGCCTTTCCCGTCTTGTTCTGAGATGAGGGGCGACCGCCGCCACGTAGATTTAGAATTCTCTCGCCGGAAACGACTATCGTATATTGTTAGCCTTATATTCAGCGCTAGTGGCAGCAAGGTCTGCGAAGAACTAGCTGCCTCACAGTAACTTACATTCATTTAGATTGCGGTATTTTTCGAGAAAATTTAAAGGATTGGGGCTTGATCCAACCTTAGTCTCGAGTGGTTCAGGGTCCGGCGACAAAAGGAACGACGTGGTTCCCGAACGTAGCGGTTCAACTGGCAACCCAAAGTAGAGGCACGCCATCTTGAAGGCCAAAGTATCAGTATGGCCTTTGAACCGCGTCTCAAGATTTTCATGGTAGCGTTTTGCGTTTCTCATCTGCCACCTAACGACATCCGGAGGCCCTGGCTGCGGCGTGATGAGCGTAACCTCATGGTCATCAAAGGTACCCTCAAGAATATCATCGACTGACATGCCAGGGGCGCGCAGTAGTGAGAAGAAATAAGTCTCCATCTTCAGAAATTTCTCATCTTTCAAACTAATGAAGGCGTCGACTCTTTCTTGGAAAGGTATTTTGGGCTGGAGGCTCGTTACGTCGTTGCCGTCATCCCCTTGTTCGCTCAGCTCGAAACTCATTTCGCTGTCGTTGACCAGGTCATCATCCGCCATCACCTCATCAATATCCATTTCCTCTGCGAACGCCATCTTTGCTGATATAGTAGCTTTGGTTGTCGCACCTAGCCTCGGCGCAGGGTAGTCTGATGGTTTGGTTGCTGCTTCTTTCCTTCACTGGTTCTGCTTCTCTGATGAAAAATAACACAGGGAACTTCACGTGTATTTTTTTTCTTCTTCAAAGAAACAATCGACACGATTATACCTTCAAGGCACTCTCCATATGAAGCGCAACTCTCCTGCGACAGGGTTGGGCGTGCAGAAATTAGTACATTCAAGCACCTCTCAGGAAGCTGAGACTGTGAGGCATAGAATACAAGGAAGACTTGAGGTCAGAAGAGAGATAACGAAACTACATGGACAAAGAACAGGGACAAGGGAAGCTGCTTCTAGGTTACGGAAGCAAATCTACTAATCGAGAATGATTTTGAGACGATTGCATTCCTTTTCCTTTGAATCCGTTCGATTACTTTCGGAGGTAGGTCATTTTTCTCTAAGCTTTAAACTACTTCCGTCGCAAACAAAGCCCATGGTCGTTTTCGGAAGTCAAAATATAATGCCTATGCGGTGAAAGATACTCAACCATAAGCCATAAATCTGAGACACCTTTGCCCATTATTCGCGCTATCTTTCATAGAATGCTAAGTGGAGCGTTAATGACAACTAGCTACTGTTGCGCATAGCGATTTATTGCCTGGAATGTCTCTGCATTCGGAGCACTATACGTGTCCACGAGATCGGCTAAGCTGGTAGCTTAACATGCTTTCCCTTGAAGAGCACACCCCAGACAAACCATGCGCACCAATTCAAACAATACACAAGTAGTGTTCTTTTTAAAGAAAATTTATGCCATCTTAATAAATATGAAACCAGCTAACCAATAAATACAAAAGGTGTTTGAGGCTAAAGAGCATACAAGAGATATATAAAATGGCAAGAAACGGGGTAAAACTGAATGTTTCTAGTTTTCTAAACAAAGAGTCATGTCGCATCATTATGCAGCCTTTATGTCGAAAGTGACACAAAATAAATGACGTTGTAACACATGCTGTCATTACTACCGTTCAGTGCACTAGTTATAGGGCCATATAGTGATAGACCGTTTTGCTTAACATGTCGGCTCTACTCCCACACACGACGAAACATACTCCTATAAATGTAAGAGTAACAATGGCAAGTATAGGCGGGGGTGGAAACTCTTCAATATATAAACCATTCAACCCGAAGGGTCCTCCGAGCCCTTAGAAAGTCCCCTATAACCTATACCTGGTCAAAGGCGGAAAGACATAGTGTCGTATCTAGCCTTGATAAAAAGAGAAGAGTTGAATTGAAAAATGACGCCAAGCTCACACATTGATATTGCTAGTAGGTAAGTATGAAGTACTTAACAATAGTAGCTTAGGCCAAGCAGTTTATGGTAACACATATGGCAGATATATCATGTAGCCTTAGTTGGTTTCTCATATTGGTTCAAACTGGTCTAAATCCCGTGGAGTTGACGGCAACCCGGTTCTCAACAGAACTAGTCCCATTACAGCCCTTTGAATCCTAACAGTTTAAATGGTTGAACATGAAATTGTGATGAGAGGCGTGAAGTAGTGACAACACAGAAAATACCAGGAGTTTCGCAAGCGCTCGAGACTAGATACATTCTATCGACTATTTCGTCGCTTTTATATCCTCCTTAACGACCGTCAAGCCTTCTTCTAACGATTCTGATTTATTCACGGATTGTGAGTCTTGTGTCACTTCAGTATTAGCACTCCGGAGCTCAACATGCTTTTCAATACATGTGACACCAACTCCCAGGGCAGGAACTGCCACCAGAACTGGCCAGACGAGTCTCAGG
Source organism: Xylaria arbuscula (assembly GCA_022385695.1). Classification (NCBI taxonomy): domain Eukaryota; kingdom Fungi; phylum Ascomycota; class Sordariomycetes; order Xylariales; family Xylariaceae; genus Xylaria; species Xylaria arbuscula. Next base: position 451,002 of record MU279344.1, read on the forward strand.
CCGGATTCATATACATTCAGCACTTGACTTTTAATGGGCTCCTTGAGTGCATTGATCCTACTTGAATCGGCGCCAATCGCCGTGGATGCAAATGAATATGCACCACCGTCTATCAACAGGGCACGCACCGACTTGTTGATTCGACTGTTGAAGACTATCGAAGCCATCGTAGTGCCCCAGACAAGGCCAAACGATCTGACAAGAAATAGTTGACGGCTTGTAGTGTGATTGAGATGAGAAATATGATTATATACCCCGCAGAACTTGTACGATGCATAAAGAGTCTCGGATGAATACTGGGTTCCTTGCAAATCGATGATGCTTGGTGAACATGGAAGACGATTCAACCCACCACTCCTAAAACAAGTGGCAAAACAACACCAATAGAGTCCCAATGATGACCTAATGAGACCAAAGAACAGAGAAACGATAGAAGGAATGAGATTTGTTAGAAAATCCACAACCCTCAAGCACCCATCCAGGTATTAATTACCTATTTGAATTTAAGTACCTAGGTAGTCAGTCATTCTCTTTACCGAATGTTCCACCCAAATGCATAAATACATAAGTAAGTTCTCGCTGTAATAGCTCAGGCCATAAAAGCTCGCTGCTCGTCACAGCTTTGCAGTCATCCATAAACTTTTACTAAGGTCAATGCTATCATTTTGCGCTTACTCTACTATTCCCTTGTTATCAAAGATTCACGAATATCATTCTACATCATGTTTGAGCACTTTGCACTGCGGCATATCCCAAGCCTTTTTGTCGCGACCGTGACCTCGGTCGGCGTGCTCTGGCCGATCACCAACCCAAGGAGGTCTCTGCTCGAGTTCGGCTTTCCCACCCGTATCGCAGACTCGCCTGCAGCCGCACCGGTCATGCTGATTGCCCAAATTCGAACCACTACCATTGGCCTCGTTATGTACATATTATACTTCAAAGGTCAAATGGAAGCTCTTGATGTTATCTTGGCAGTGTATGGTACAGTAGCAGGTCTCGTCGACAGCTATGCCGTCTGGAAAGAGGGCAACACGGGAAAAGCAATCTTTCGACTTATCACGTCTTGGACACTGGCCACATGCGGGCTCGCTGGTATGACAGCGGGCCGTTAGCACCTAGAGTTATAAATGGTTCGCCATTCTATATACATCTGCCAGGCATGAATCCGTCGCAAGCTGCAAACCCCGCGGTTTCATAGGAACGCGTACTCTACTCTCTCTGGGTTCTACGCAGGGGGAATGGCAATTCACTGCTTGGGATAGATGATCAAGGGCATCTGGTCTACGGAAGATAATTTGAAACTGACTTTGTTAAGCCTCACACACCCCTCTCTTTCTTCTCACTCACTTTCGAGCCAAGTGTGACGTCTGCCAACCAGAGCTAGTTTTTCGATTAGGATTTGGAAGTGTTTTGCAGGAAGGGGATTGAATGATACATTGATCGCGAGACTACCAATAATATATTCCTTACTATCTACAATGTTGTATAGCTTGAAGACACAAACTATCAGGCCACCTACAGAGGATGGACTAGAGAGTTGCGCCTGTTACCTGAGATGATCGTGTTTTTGTAGTGTAAGATGAAGATCGCGAATGTCAAGCTTGGCTGCTGTTTTAAATGCCGGTTTCCGTAGTAGCCTTCGACACTAAGGTACTAAAAACATAAACGTGCACTTCCCCTCTTCTCATCCTTTCCTTGAGAACGGACTGAGCACATAGGAAGGCATAGTTGTGCACTTAGTCCGCTGCCATCAAATATGGCTAAGCCGTATATCTACTGTCTCCATAAAACCAACACATAACTTTACTTGCGACCGATATGTATTGAAAAGCTAACACGTTTTGACTCGCTTTGGGCACGGAAATGCCTAAGGCTAGCCCTTAAACAAACATTTTCGGGTACATGTTCAGATAAGTGAGTTAAGGGCAACTACCACCAACACAGTAGGATTCTAGGTAACCTTCTCTGTGGTGGATGAAGGCATTTGGAATAGTCTCAGTACTACCGACAACGTCAAACAGGACTCGACTCTACAAGTATCTCTCCAACAGCTTCTGTTGGTACAACTCATGTAGTCCAATTACTGGGTATAGGTAATTCCCAGGCAGTAGACTACAATTTTTCAGCGTCCAGACTCTACATGGGTCGCGTTTCGGGCAACTGTGAGTAATAAGTTGGACCGTGTCATGGTTCATTGTGCCCCCAATCGGCTGCCTGTCAGCCAGGATTCCCGCTGGCATTGTTGCCCGCGCAGGCCCGCGCTCCAACATGCAGAACATAGGCGCAGCCTGCTCCCGGTTACCAAGAGAAGAAAGTCGTAAGTCGTAAGCACATGCAAATACCGCTTACGCATGCAGCCTAACAATTTGTGAGCTAACCGATCTTTCAAGTGAGTACCTACTTCAGCCGTGCCGCCAATGTCGCCAAATTCGTCTTAGTTGGGACCGCTATGTAGTCCTAGAAGGCTTCAGGATGATACATCAGATCGCGGAGGTATTCCTCCTTCTCCTGCTGGTTGGTGGGATATCGTTTCGGCCGCTCTCGTGAAGGCCAGGGCCATTTGGCAAAGTGCTTCCGGGCTTTGCGGCAGTGAACCAAGTGCTCAGGTGTCTTCTAGTGCGTATGGTACTAAGGAAAACGCAGCAGGTATAAGCCTCAAATATTGACCTATGTATAGTGACTTCAGCTAGATGCTGAGACGGCTCATCGGCCTGGTGTGTGGCAACCAGGGTGGAGGGTTGTGGGCCTATCAGGCTTTATGGATGATGAATGTTGGCCTTTCGGTACATAATGTAACTTCGGTGATACACTAATCATGCAAGTTCAATAACAGTCAAGCCAGCAATGAAACTCGCCGCGCGATAAACAATATCTCGACACAACATTGAGAGGGTATATTACTGTAGCTTGTCACTAGGTATACGAGTTGTTATTTCTAGAGTGTAAAAACTAGACGCCTTAGTTGTGAAGGATTTTAGCAGCAGCCCAAATCATTAAAGAGAGGTCAGGCCGACCAATTATCCCAGGCACTCATCTTTATGATCTGTATTCAGCGATTTATTCAATTACACACATCTCATTATATTTCAACCATCTGCATTCAGAGCACCATGTTGTTCTTGACACTTGTACCTTTTGCACCTGCTTCAGGGTTGTCTTTCTTCGAGCTCACCACCATAAGCTAACCTAGGGTCTCACGGCCCACCCCATCACAGACCACCCAAATGACGCATTTTCTCCCAGCCACCTATTTCTTCGTCTATATAATAATTTAACAACCACTTAACTTTAAAAGCTTTTTTTTTTTTTAATTTATTTGTTTTTAACTGCTTTTTTTATAATGCTTTTAATTAATTGAAAATATTGCGCGCTTGCAATAATATGCAATATTAAATTAAAAATATTATAATAAACAGCTGCTAAAAAATAAACTATACTTTATAGCTATTTATGCTGTTATATTAAAAATATTTTAACTTAAAAAAAAATTTAATTGTTTTAAGTTTTATTTATTAAATTTAAAGCTTAATTAATTTATTAAACAATTAATTAAATTAAATTAAGTTTTATATTTATTATAATTATTTTTAAATATATAGCTAAATAATTACTTTAAATTTTAAATAATTTTATTATATTAAATAAATAATAATATATGCATTTTTTAATTTAAAATAAAATAATTAAATTAATTAAAATTAAAATAATTAATTATAAATATATTAATAATATAATTATAATTAATATTAATATTTTTTTTAATTATTTTAATATATTAAAAATTAAAATTATTTTTTTAATATATGAATATAATATTAACAAAATAAAAATTAGTGATACGGTCCCCTAAAGGGTAGCCACTTAGGTGGCCCTAGCCACTTTGGCTAGCCTGGTTAGCCTGGCTGCCCTAGGCAGCCGTCACCTTAGTCACCTGACCAACCTAGACCTAGCGTAGCCTATATAGCCAAGCCTTCCGGCCTTCGGCCGAAGGCCCCCCTCCGTACTTAATACATAATTCTTTTACCACTACAATACCTTAACAATTAGCTAAAATATTAAAAATAATTATTAAAATATTATTAAAATTATTATATATAACGTGGTTTACCACTAAGTGGCGCGTATTACTTAATGGCGCACCTTTACTACTTTTTATTACTTTATAATAAAATATCTTAACTAAAACACCTTTAATTAATCTAAATTAATTGCTACCTAACTCGCTACCCAATTTTATAATGATTCCACAAATCCTTAAATTATAACTTATTTTACCACAGTTGCCACAACACCTGCTATTTATCCCCCTCCGTTTTAACGGACCTTTATTTTCACTTTTATCGGTCGCTGGGCGTTTACTTTTTGCCTTGTCGTCTTATAACTTTTTGAGATTTCTCAACAGTAAGAGGTTTTCCAAGCTGTACACGCAATCTTTTAGCTTTTTAGCGCTTAAAAAAAGCCAAATTGGCTTTTTGTAATATGCATATCTAATCTTTTATAAAGGTTATTTTATGCGCTATTACATTTATACCTTTTACCATTTGGTTTACCGCATTTAAAATTAGTGTTAGGAAGCTTTTTTTATAAGCTAAGACTTTAGTTTTAATAAAAAAAGAGTGTTTATTTATTTGTTAAAAGTTAAATAGCGTTTGAGGGTTATAAGTATTAGCCGTCTTTAAACGTGACAGGCTAGGTGTAGGCGTCCGGAAACGCACATTTAGCTTGCTAGTTACCTTGTTTAAATAATGAGGTATTAAACCAGATGTGCTAAATTTAAATCTAATATTAATTTCTGTAAAAGTGGCAAAATGCGCGGCTTTAAAAGCAATAAAAAACTTTAGCTTTATAATATAATTTATTAAAGCTTTAATAAACAGCTTGATTTTCTTTAAATAAGCGCGTTTTAAAAGCAAATAAAGTGCTATATTTAATGGCTAAAGCAAGTGAAATAAATAAGGCGGCATACTAAGCGTAATAATGCCATTATTTTTGCAATATAGCTTAAACTCTGCTAAAATATAGCTTTTATAACTATTTAAAATCAAAAGGCAATATAAACCTTTTGTTTGCATTTTAGTATGCTTATCGAAGTATTTAATCTAGTTTATACTTGTTTTGTTATTAGTTTAGCTATTTACTGTTGGTTTAATTATTTAATCGCTTAATAAGTTGCATTTAGTAAATTAGTTTAAAAGGTAACATGCGCTTAAAATAATAAAAAACGGCGAAATGCACCAGCTTTGCAAATTAATGCCTTTAATTGCTGTTAACTATTTTTAATTGCCAAGCTAAACTAATTTTGCCTTCTCACGCCAATCGGCACGTGTTATAATAAGTGTTAACGCAATTATTCCTATTATAAAGCCGGTTTCGTCGAAATTATATATGTTTTCGTTTAAAATGCCGTATTTAGCCTTAATATTTGCAATTAGCCTAAACCAACCGGAAATAACGCCTGGGTTTTCACAAAGTGCCCTCTGATAATTATATTTTTGATTCATTTTAGTTTTGAGGTCTAGGTTGCAGTCGATAAATCGCCTAACCCAGTGCTTGCCGACGGGCTTGCCACCGCGCAATTTTAAAAAAAAAATTGGCTATATCTTTTATACCAGCAATCTTAAAAAGCATTTCTCGGGTATCCAGGTCGATTATATGCTTCCGAAGCACCTCCTCTTTAGTTTTATCCAATTTACGTCGATTAGGTTCAATTTCGCATATTGGGGTTCGGCCGTTAATTCGATGGCATAAAGTCATTTCAAGGACATTATAAAGCCTCGCAGCAGCCCGTTGGCTAATTTTATTTGGTCCGTTACGCGTTGCTTAAATTGCTAAAAAGATTCGATCTTTGTTAGATTTGGTAGTTATTATGGTTAAAAAGTTATTACGTGTTAAAGTTTAAAAAGAAAAATTTAAAATAAACGTGCGCTATTAAGTGATACGCGCTACTTAGTGGTAAACCACGTTATAGCTTTAAAGCATAATGTTAAAAAAAACAAATAAATAATTTATATTAAATATATAAATGCTTTTAATAATATTTTTTTTTAATAATTATTTTAAAAAATATTTATATTTAATAATAATAAATTTTTAATAATAGCTATAAATTATTTAAAAATTAATAATTTAATTATTTATTTAATAAATAAATAAATAATTTTATTATATTAAATTAGCTTTAAAATATTTTTATATTATATATTTAAGCTTTTTATAATAACGTGGTTTATAAGCGAGCGATATATTTAAGCGAGCGACGCATTTTTTTTATAAACGCGTCGGTTTAACTTTGTTGCGTAATAATTCCTTAACAACACAATGTTAAATAAAATTAAAAAAGCTAAAATACTTTTTGTTATTTAAGCTATTAATTTCCGTTAAAAAATTAGCATTCGACGCGCTTGTAAAATTTATTAACTTTTTAAAAGCACCGTACGTTATAAAATAAACGGTTGCACTGCACAAGACAAAACCCGCGCTAATATGCATAAACTTAATCCAATTAAAAAGAATGTTTTTTTTAAGTATATATTTAATTTAAATAAGCGAGGATATTCTCTTGCTTATGCTATTATAAAAAATATAGCCGATTTTTTTTGCAATTTGCGTAGCGCACCTCCGGTTGGCAAGCATTAGGCTTATAACTTTGTTAATTGCTACAAAAAGCTTTAAACGTGGTTTATGCGTTTTTACAATTATTAAAGGGCATTGTGCAAAGATCCAAAGATTATTAGCACATAGTTTAAGTATTATATGCGCATAAAAACGTAATACAGCATTTACAATAACAATATTTAAAACTTTAACAAAACTAGGTTTATAATAAGCTAAATCTGTGCACATATAGTTATTACACGCGCCGATCGACATAAAAAGCGTAAAGCAGTGCAGCCTGGTAATAAAAAATGGTTAATAGCAATTTGTGCTATTAATTTGCGTGGTCTATTTATCCCGCCGTACCTTATTCTCTAAGGCGTTTTTTATTTTTAGTATTGGTACAAAAACACCAACCTTTTAACCGATTGGGTACTTAATACTAGTTTTAATAAATAAACAAACAATAATATAGGATTAAAATAGGTAAAACATTTTAATAAGCATACTTAATTGTTATAAAAAAGCATATATTAATTGTTAATGCTAAATTAGCACAAAAGTTATATATTAGCTAAGTTTAAAAAGTATTGCAAAAAATAAAACATTATAATTATTTTTCTGCTTTTTTATTTATTGCATTTAATTTAACTATTTAATATTAAGCTTTATAATGTTTTAAAGCGGGCGTATAATTGTTAAATTAACAAATTTGTTAAGTTATATATTAATTATATTATTAAGCCCAAGTTTTTTATTACGTTTAAAAAAGCTTATTTTGCTACTTTTATAAAATCAAATATTTTAAAAGGTTTTTAAAGGTTAAAATTAATGCCTTATAATTTACAGGCTGTGATTTTAAAGCTAAATATGCAATTATAGTTATCAACGCTAATTTACAACACTGTTGAGCTATTTAACTTTTAAGTTTCCTAAACGCTAAAAACTGCTAAAAAAGCAACTATATAGTTAACTTTTATTAAAAGTTAAATTTCTAGTTATTAAAAAAGCTTTTTAAAGCTAATTTTAAACGTTGTTAATTAGTTTGCAAAGTTAAATTAAATGTTAGCGTATTAATTAATCTTTATAAACAATAAAAACTAAAGGCTTTGCAAGGCAAATAAGGCACTAAGCAAGCGCCGAAAGGGCAAAAAAAGGCGCTTATAAAATAAATATAGTTTTACTGTAAAAAATGCAACTGATTTAATTGCCTAAAGGGATGCGTAGGACTTGGTACGGTTGCAAACGTTAAAAAATTGTAGTAATAGTGAGTTAAATTTGCCGCGCTAGTGTTACGAACCAACACACGAGGAGGCCAACGAGCTGGCCTAAGTGACCTAAAGAGGCCTAATGAGGGGTACGGACTGGACCAGGAGACAAGCCACAGTTCCGGACATGGTCACGTGACACGCAGCTCTGTGGAGCTACGAGAGCGACTGCTCTAGGGGATCTGTAGAGCAGATGGAGCACCTGGAGCTCTGTGGAGCTACGAGAGCGACTGCTCTAAGAGATCTATAGAGCAGATAGAGCACCTGAAATTGGGAAAAAAGAGAAGGTTTATATAATAACAAAATGTTCTTTTTGTAATTAGTATAGCTTTTACTTTACAATTCAATTTAAGCATATAGCGACTTTTTGGAATAGCTGTGTGAGAGTAATCTTTTAACGACTACTTAGTTATAACCCGACTGTACACGTTTGCACTTTTAGCACAATTTAATACATAAAGCTTTAAGTATTAACGCTTTTATAAACTAACGGTTTATTACATTTTAAATTGTTAAACTTATTTAGTGTTTAGGGAACAACTATGTACGGTTATAATATTTTCGCAGCAGCTTAAATTAACACCTGCAATGGTGCAAAGTTTTTTAATGCATTTATAAAACAAAATTAAATAGTTAAAACAGCAAAATTAACAGCTAAAAGCATAGGTTATAAACTCACTTAAACTTAAGCTTTTTAAGCTAGTTAAGCTAATTAAATTTGATAGCGATTAAAAATAACTAAAGGGATTTTTAACTTAAGCAAAGGCTTATTTACGATATTACAATAATAGTTTTTTATTAAACGGAAATAAAATAATAACAGCTGTAAAATTTCTCACTAACAACGCATTAAAATAGTTTTAACCTATAATAAACGATTATATAGCAAACAATAATATTAACAACACTAAAAAAAAAACTAAAGCAGCGTTTAAATTTTATAACGGGTTTAAAATAGCGTTAACCGATATGTATAAAAATTTAAAAAAAAAAAAATAAGTAAAAAAAAAGCTGCTTTTAATGTTTTAAACAAAAGCCGCATATAAGTATGCAGTAAAATTCCGAAAAACAGCAGCTAAAACAACGTGAATTAATAGTAATGCCTTAATAACGGCTTTTTATTAAGGGTTAAAAAACGAGGTAAAAAACAAGTTGTATAAAAACAAACAACTAAACAATCTCGAAACCTATATCGCTAACGCAATAAAAATCGACAACCGGTTATACAAACAACGTTTACAAAAATAACAACAAACTTAACAAATACCCAACTTAAAAAAAAAACAAACCACAAAGTTAACAGCATTAGGTACCTATGCAAAACCTATAAAACTTGATGCAATAAAAAAAAGGCAAAACCTAAGCAAGGTTAAGTGTTATAATTGTAATTAGAAAAGATACTACGCCTAGGCTTGCAATAAGCCCAAAAAAAAACGACAGCTTGAAAAAGCGAGGCAAGCTTTATCCATGACAATTGCAATGTTAAAAATTAGCGACCAGTAAAGTCGACTACAACAGCAACACGTAAAAAGGGTGCCACATTGCAACATGTGTAAAAAAAAAGGACAAGTGTGTCCAGAACACCCTTCCACAAAACAATCAAAACAAGCAAAACAAAACGGATATACTTGCGATTTTATTAATTGCCAAATACACAACATGAACATTAATAATAAAACTAAGCAAAATATGGCTACTTAGGAAAATCCTACTTAAATTAATAATAATAAAAATAATTAAGAAAATATTAAACCAAAAAAAAATTCTGCATAAAATAAGGTTAAAAACCTAACATATAAATATTAAAAATAGCCTAAAAAAAAATCTTGTCTAAAAAAACATACGTGCAGCTATACTAAGTGCAACCACTAATTTAAATAAAAATAGTTAAAAAACTTTGTAGTAAAATCTATTTAACAAAAAAAATGCTTAAGCAAAACATCAAACGCACAAAAATCTCAAATAAAAAAAGCCAAAACAGCAATAGTTTATACGTTAAAAGCCAAAAACAACATGAGAATATGGCTATTTTTAAACGATATATAGCAGTACAACCTAGCACTTATAATAAAAGCCGGAACAAATACCAGCAAGCAACCCAGCCTAGCTACCAAGCTTATTGTCAAAAAACACTATTATAGCAAGCTTATAATAAGTTAAAAATCGACAGAAATAATACCAGAAAACAAAAAACACAAATAGATCTTATAGTTGTGCTATGTAATACATCGTTATATTTACCATCTGCAAAAAAAGCTACAACACATATGGTTCCTAAAACGACTAAACGGAAAACCTATAACGCAACCTTTATATAAAATAAATAAAGGAAAGGTAACACCAGTATACCAAGACCTACAAGGATTTGCAGTATTTAATAAAAACTTATAATGGCCTATAAAATGCCTACAATAAATCCTACAACTAAAAAACTGCACTAATAACAAATATAAAATCCATGCTTAATAAAAGGCAATAAAATTGCGCGAAATAATAAAACAAACGTAACAAATCAGTTAAAACCAATTAATGTTTAAAGAAAAAAAGCCTAAAAAAGCAACAAATAAATTAACCGCAGTAGCAATAAAACAAACAAACTTTAGCAAAAAATCCTTTAAAAATACAATAAACCTTTATAAACATAAGAAACTTAACATAATTTAAGATGCAAAAAATGAAAAAATAAGATATTATTTAAACGGAGATATAATAGTACGCTTTAAAAAGTTTTAAGCAGCTATTAATGCAATTAAACAACTTAATAATATGCTAACATGGGTAATAACTAGCTAAAATTAATTAAAAAACAACAATAAGCAGTTGTAATAAATCGACAACTGTTTTTAAAAAAACCTAAAAGGCTTTATGCTATAATAACCAAAAAAAGCAAACATATTAAAATCGATTTAATATATTAAAAACATAAGCTATAAGCGTTTATAAATACAAAAGCTTAAATAAGCTTTATCTCTTTATAAATTATTAAGCAATTAAATATACCAACAAAGCTTAAAAACAACCTTTATTTATTTTTAACCGTTAATAAAAGTTTTATTGTGTATAAAAACGGAGTAGTTTTAAAAAAAACTGCAGAACTCTTTTTTAATATCCTCGGACACAAAAAACGACTTATGCTCGACATTACGGAAATATTTAGGCATAATGTTATTTTAAAGATACCTTGGTTACAAGAAAGCAATCCCAAAGTGAACTAAAAAACTAGCCAACTTTAATAAAATATACTAAAAAAAAAATTAGCTAATGAGAAACTTAAAACATAGGTATTAAGCAATTTTATCGGACTATTATTGCAAATTTGCATAATAATCAAAGAGTTCAAGCTTATACTTAATAACAAAATACCAATAAAATATCAAAACTACGGCAACATATTTAGCAAAACACACGATAAGTTACCAAAGCATAGTTTGTAAGACCATAGAATTCCGCTTAAAAAAGAAGCCAAATTACGATTATTTTTATTGTATTACATGAATAAGGAACAACTGAAAAAATTACGAGAATTTTTTAAAAAAAATCTAGAAAAGGGATTTATCCGATTTTTAAAATTACCAGCAAAATCACCGGTACTATAAGTACTACGCAAAACCGGTAAAAATAAAAAGCAACGTTAAAAATTAATAGTAAACTACTAAGATATAAACTTTAAAACAATTAAATTTGTAAAACCAATACCCAAAATCAACAATTTATAAAACAAATTAGTGCACGCAAAATGGTTTACAGCGTTCGACCTACCAAACGCATACAATCAAACGAAAGTAGCATTAGGTAATAAGTGGAAAACGGCATTTCGCACACGTTATAGATTATACGAATCCTTGGTCATGCCCTTTAGACTTACCAATGCTTTAGCAATATTTTAGGCGCAAATAATGCACGCCTTACGCAAATTTATCAACATATTTGTGATAGTATATCTCGACAACATTTTAATATACTCAAAAAACCTTAAAAAATACCAAAAGCACGTTAAAAAAGTGCTAAACGCGCTATAAATCGCTAAGTTAAAAATAAACCCTAAAAAAAGCAAATTTCATACACAAAAGGTTGATTTTCTTGGTTTTACGATAACTTTAAAGAAGATAAGAATCTAAAAATCTAAAATTTTAGCAGTAAAAAATTAGCCGGTGCTTAAATCGGTGAGCGATATGAAAGCATTCGTGGGATTTACAAACTATGTCCGAAGCCTTATTAAATGGTTTAATAAACACGCCAAACCTCTTTTAAACCTAATAAAAAAAGACAATCCCTTTAAGTGGGAAAAGAAAAAACGAAAATCTTTTAAGAAAGTAAAAGCACTTATATTAAAAGAGCTTATTTAAAAGCTTTTTAACCTAAACAAAGAATTTGAAATAACAGTTAACGCTAGCGAAAGGGCAATAGGCGGACGACTAGGTTAACGAGATAAAAATGGAAAATTGCATCTAGTAGCATATTTCTCGAAAAGATTCTTAAAACCAGCAAAACAATACACGCTACCAAACAAAAAGCTTATAGCTATTGTCCAAGCATTTAAAAAATGGGAACATTACCTCTATAAACCCAAAACACTAGTTAAGGTATACACTGATCACAAAAACTTAACTATATTTATAACAACAAAAGTATTAAACAAACAACAAGTTAAATAGGCAAAGTTTTTATTATAATTTAACTTTATCATTTTTTATATTAAAAAAAAAGAAAATATAACAGCAGATATTTTAAGTCGACAAAGCAACCATAAAAAATCAAAAACAAAAAGCCAAATATTGTTAAAAAAAACCCAACAAGGAATTACACTTACAGCTATAACTTCATTTAATCATAATAAATAGATTAAACAATTGTGAAAAAGCTATGAAATAGTTTTATAAGCACCTTTATTACTAACAAATACACCACTAACCTTCGAGCAAAGCAAAAACAAAGATAAAAGGGTATATTTAAATCTTAAACAACAATCTACAATTAAAAAACTAGTAAAGGCAATGCACAAGCATTCACTAGCAGGACATTAAAAAGTATACAAAACATTGTCCCAAATACGAAAGAATTATAAATGCAAGGGACTTAAAAGCATAGTAAAAGAAATAGTTTAAAAATGTGTCCTATGCAAAAAAAGCAAGGCATCACGGCACAAACCATATGGATTGCTATAACCAAAGCAAATACCAAATAAGGCTTAGAAATCTATTGCATTTAACTTTATTATCAAACTACCCAAGTTAAAAAAATTAATAACCGGAGTATTATACGATTTAATACTAGTTATTGTAAAAAAACTCACGAAGTATAGGTATTTTATACCATACATGAAATTAAGTACGGCAGAAAATTTAGCCTATATAATAGTTAAACATGTTCTCAGCAAACATGGGATTTTAAAAAAAGCAGTCACGGATAAAAAAACAATTATAGCTTTTAAGTTTTATTAATCATTGATAAAAGTATTAGGCGTTAAGCATTGATTATTTACGGCTTATCACCTATAAACAAATAAACAAACAAAAAAACTTAATCAAACTTTAAAGCAGTATTTACGCTACTACCTTAACAAACAACAAGACAATTGGGTTAAGCTTTTGCTTATAGCAAAGTATGCTTACAATAGTTCTAACAATGAGTCAATGGGAATGTCTCCATTTAAAGCAAACTATGGATTCAACCTAAAAGGAAACCAAACTGCAATTAACGGCATTATGGCGCTTAAAGCAGAGATACGGGCGAAGAAAATCATAGGTTTACAACAAAAACTACAAAACAAGCTAGTATTTTTACAAGACCGTATAAAAGCTTATAGCAATAAGCATAGGTTGTTAAAGCCAACCTTAAAAAAAAGAGATAAAGTATATCTCTTAAAGCGCAACATTAAAACCAAATAACTAAGCAATAAGCTTGACTTTAAACTAATCAGACCATTTAAAATAAAAGAAGTCATTTTAAAAACCAATTATCGATTTAAGCTATTTAAAAAAGCGAGGTTATGGCTAAAATTCCATATCTCTCTTTTTAAACCAGCACTAAAAAACGCCGAACTTTAAACACAACTAAAAATTAAACCAAACAAAGATTTATACGAGGTTAAGGAAATACTGGATTTACGTTAAAATAAAAAAACCTATAAATATCTGGTTAAGTAAAAAGAATACTTACACGCAAAAACTATATAAAAACCTAAGAAAAACTTAAAAGATGTAATAAAGATGGTTAATCAGTTTCACTGCCAGCATCCTAACCGGCCAAAGCCAAAAAGGCAAGGTCGACCGAAAAAAAGGAGTTGAAGGCACCCCAATCCACTCCAGAAGGGGCAATGGAAAAAGCCAACCGGGCTTGCTCTTTTTCCAACCGACGTTGCTTTTCCTCTAACTGCTCTTGCGCTTTCAATTCATCCATATTTTAAAAGCCACGTTAAGCCATCTTTACACCTTTTTTACAAAGAAATTCGATTTAACGGTTAAGCCAAAAAAAACGGGCCAGCAACTTTTAGGCACGGCGATTTGTTTTTTAAAGCTTGTCGAAAACTTTTCGTTTATGCGTTTGCAAGCGTTAGTGCTCAAAAATAATATAATAAAAAAAATCTATAAAAATATAGTTCCTATCACAAGAAAAAAAATTAGCATCATTGCAAAAATTGCAATAATTAACACTATTTAACATTTTACAAAAAAAACCCTTATTAAAACACCGAAAACAAGGCATGACTTTATAGCCAAAGACTTTAATCGCGGATGAAATAGCACAACAACGTTCGGTAGAGGTAAGCGGGGTTGGTTTTGTAATGCAACCTGCCATAATGAGGAAAAGCAACCTTAAAGGAAAAAAAAAGAACCTATACAAACCACCAGGGCAAAGAAAACACGCTAATATTTATCAAGGACGATAAACCTAGGGAAAAGGGAATAATATTACGAACCAACACACAAAAAGGCTAACGAGCTAGCTTAAGTGACCTAAAGAGGCCTAATAAAAGGTACAGACTGGACCAGGAGACAAGCCACAGTTCCGGACATGGTCACGTGACACGCAGCTCTGTGGAGCTACGAGAGCAACTGCTCTAGGGGATCTGTAAAGCAGATAGAGCACCTAGAGCTCTGTGGAGCTACGAGAGCAACTGCTCTAAAAGATCTATAGAGCAGATAGAGCACCTGGAATTAAAAAGGAAAAGAAGGTCTATATAATGACAAGATGTTCCCTTTGTAATTAGTATAGCTTTTATTTCACAATTTAATCTAAGCATATAGCGACTTTTTGAAATAGCTGTGTGAGAGTAATCTCTTGACGACTACTTAGTTACGACCCGACTGTACACGTTTGCACCCCTAGCACGATCTAATACGTGGAGCTTCGAGTACTAACGCCTTTACAAATTAACGGTTTGTTATAGCTAGCAACAATGTAAACGGTGCAGCAAAACCAGCCACAATGCTAAAACTTATAATAAAGAAATAAAAACAAATAATAAATTAAAATTTAATTAATTTTTAATTATAACTATTTTAGTTGTAAAGTTATTAATAATTAAACTTAATAATATAAAAAAAGTGCGTTGCTTGCTTAAATGCATTGCTTGTTTATAAACCACGTTATTTGTAATAATATATTTAAACAACATTTTAATATACTTAAAAAATCTTAAAAAATATTAAAAACACGTTAAAAAAGTGCTAAATGCACTATAAATTGCTAAATTAAAAATAAACCTTAAAAAAAACAAATTTTATACACAAAAGGTTAATTTTCTTGGATTTATAATAACTTTAAAAAAAATAAAAATTTAAAAGTTTAAAATTTTAGCAATAAAAAATTAGCCGGTATTTAAATTGGTAAATGATATAAAAGCATTTATAAAATTTATAAACTATGTTTAAAGCTTTATTAAATAGTTTAATAAATATGCCAAAATTTTTTTAAACTTAATAAAAAGAAACAATTTTTTTAAGTAAAAAAAGGAGAAACAAAAATCTTTTAAAAAAGTTAAAGCACTTATTTTAAAAAAGCCTGTTTAAAAGCTTTTTAATTTAAATAAAAAATTTAAAATAGCAGTTAACGCTAGCAAAAAAGCAATAGGCAAACGATTAAGTTAACGAGATAAAAATGGGAAATTATATCCAGTGGCATACTTCTCGAAAAAATTCTTAAAACTAGCAAAGCAATACACGCTACCTAACAAAAAGCTTATAGCTATTGTCCAAGCATTTAAAAAATGGGAACATTACCTTTATAAACCTAAAAAACCAGTTAAAGTGTATATAAATCACAAGAATTTAATTATATTTATAATAACGAAAGTGTTAAACAAACAATAAATCAAATAAGCAAAATTCCTATTTTAGTTTAACTTTGTCATTTTTTACATTAAAAGAAAAGAAAATATAATAGTAAACATTTTAAGTTAACAAAGCAACTATAAAAAATTAAAAATAAAAAGCTAAGTATTGTTAAAAAAAATTTAACAAGGAATTACATTTGCAGCTATAACTTTATTTAATTATAATAAATAAATTAAACGACTGTAAAAACACTATAAAATAACTTTATAGGCATTATCACAACTAACGGATATACTATTAACTTTTAAGCTAAGTAAAAATAAAAATAAAAAGGTTTATTTAAATTTTAAACAATAATTTACAATTAAAAAACTAATAAAAGTGATGTATAAATATTTATTAGCAGGACATTAGGGAGTGTATAAAACACTATCACAAATACAAAAAAACTACGAATGCAAAAAACTCAAAAGCATAGTAAAAGAAATAGTTTAAAAATGTGCTTTATGCAAAAAAAGCAAGGCACTATAACACAAACCATATAAATTGCTATAACCAAAGCAAATACCAAACAAGGCTTGGAAATTTATTGCGTTTAACTTTATTGTTAAATTACCCAAGTTAAAAAAACCAATAACGGGAGTATTTTATAACTTAATACTAGTTATTATGAAAAAACTCACAAAGTATAGATATTTTATACCATACCTAGAATTAAATACAGCAAAAAATTTAGCTTATATAATAATTAAACATGTTTTTAGCAAATATGGAATTTTAAAAAAAGCAGTTATAAATAAAAAAACAATTATAGCTTTTAAGTTTTATTAATTGTTAATAAAAGCATTAGGCGTTAAGCACCGATTATTTATGGCTTATTACCTATAAACGGATAAACAAACAAAAAAACTTAATTAAACTTTAAAGCAGTATTTACGCTGCTACTTTAATAAACAACAAAACAATTAGGTTAAGCTTTTGCTTATAGCGGAGTATGCTTACAATAATTTTAACAATAAGTTAATAGGAATGTTTTCATTTACGGCAAACTATAAATTTAACCCAAAAGTAAATTAAATTGCGATTAATAGCATAACGGCGTTTAAAGCAAAAATACAAGCAAAAGAAATCATAGGTTTATAACAAAAACTATAAAATAAACTAATATTTTTACAAAACTATATAAAAGTTTACAGCAATAAGCATAGGTTGTTAAAGCTAACCTTGGAGAAAAAAAACAAAGTGTATTTTTTAAAGCGCAATATTAAAATAAAGCAACCAAGCAATAAGCTTAACTTTAAACAAATCAAACCATTTAAAATTAAGGAAGTCATTTTAAAAACCAATTATTAACTTAAGCTACCTAAAAAAGCTAGGATATAGCCAAAGTTTTATATCTTTTTTCTTAAACTAGCACTAAAAAACGCCGAACTTTAAACACAATTAAAAGTTAAACCAAACAAAGATCTTTATAAAGTCGAAAAAATACTAGATTTACGTTAAAATAAAGGTACCTACGAGTATTTGGTTAAGTAAAAAAGTTATTTATATGCAAAGACTACTTGGGAACTTATGAAAAACTTAAAAGGTGTGAAGTGGATGGTAAACCAGTTTTATTAGCAACATTTTAACCAACCAGCGCTAAAAAAGCAAGGTTAACCACCTAAACAAAAGGCGAGTTAAAAAAGCCCTAGTTAACTCTAAAAGGAGCTATAAAAAAAGCCAACCGGGCTTGTTTTTTTTCCAAATAATGCTGCTCCTTTTTTAAACGCTTGTGTGCTTTTAACTCGTTTATGTTTTAAAAACCCCGTTAAGCCATTTTAACGCCCTTTTCACAAAAAAACTCGACTTAACAGTTAAAACAAAAAAAGCAAGCCAATAGTTTTTAAACTTAACAATTTATCTCTTAAAGCTTATTAAAAACCTTACGCTTATGTGTTTGTAACTATTAATATTTTAAAATAATATTATATAAAAAATTAATGAAAACGTGGTTTTTATCACATATGAAAAAGTTGGCATTATTGCAGTTTTTACAATAATTAACACTATTTAACATTTTATAAAAAAAACCCTTGTTAAAACAACAAAAATAAGGCATAACTTTGTAGCTAAAAGTTTTAATTATAGCCGAAGTAGCGCAACAACGCTCTATGGAGAAAGGCGGAACAAATTTTGCGATATAACCTGCCATAGTAAAAAAAAACCATAAAAAAAAAAAAAAAAAAAAACCTATAAAGCTCACTAGGACGGAAAAAACACGCTAATATTTATTGCGGACAATAAACCTAAGAAAAAAGGAATAATATTACGAACCAACAAAAAAACGGCCTATTGGGAGACCAAAGTGACCAAACGACCCAATAAAAAATACTAAGCTGGACTAAAAAACAAGCCACAGCCTAGGAGAGGTCACGTGACACGCAGCTCTGTAAAGCAATTAAAGCAAATGCTCTAGGAGATTTATAAAGCAAATAAAGCAAATGCTCTAAAAAATCTGTAAAGCAAATAAAGTAGGCGCTTTATATAATCTATAAAGCAAACAAAGCAACACAAAATTAGTGAAAAAAGGATTGTTTATATAATAGGCTAACGTTTCCTATGTATTTAGTTGTAGTTTTTACTTTACAATTTAATTTAAGCATATAGCAACTTTTTAAAATAGCTATGTGAGAGTAATCTTTTAACGACCACTTAGTTACGACCCGACTATACACCGTTTGCACCCTAGGCACAATTTAATATGTGGAGCTTTAAGTACTAACGCTTTTATAAACTAACGGTTTGTTACAATAAAATTACCGGTGCTGTATATGTCACGTGGGTGGCCAGCTCAATTAGGTGTTTAGCTTAAGTAGGGGATGCGTTATTAAAAATTAAAAAAATTTTATTATTTTTAAAATTATTTTAAGCAATAATAAATAATGCTTTATTATTTAATTTATTTAATTTATATTTTTAAAAATAATTGCTTATGTAAATAATAAAAACTTTATTATTTTAAATAACAGTAAAAAAATTAATAAATAATGCAAAAAATCGTTTAATAAAAAAATATATATATTATTAATAAACTTAGTTTAAATGTTTATTTAAAGCTTAATTAAAATAAAATTAATATAAAATTAATATAAATATAATATTAAACTTATTAATTTTAATGAATTATAATAATAATTTAATTATAAATTTTATTATATTTATTTAGCTTAGCATAAAGATTTTATTTATATTAATATAATTATTTATATTAAATTTATGTTTTAATAATAGCAATGCTTTTTTTATAAATAGCTTAACTTAAAAAACGTTAAGCTTGTTATTTATAAGCTTTTATAATATTAAAATTAATAAAAAAATTACTATTTTTTTTTTATTATTTGTAATTAATTAATATAAAGTTAATATAAAAAAAACAAAAAAAAACACCTATACTTTTATATATTTTATTATAAAACTAAACTATTAAAATTGTTATAAAGCAATTAATATAAAATTAAATATAAAATAAAAATAAAAAATAAAAAAAATTAATTAATTTACTTTAAAAATAAATAATTTAATTTAAAAAAACATAAAAATAATAATTAATAAGTTTAATAAATAAATAAAAAAATAAAAACACAAATAAAAAAAAATAAAGTTAATAAATTATAAAAATTTATTATTATTTTTAATTTTTTACGGTTTTTTTATTTAAGCTTATTATCTTTTTATTTAAAAAATTAATAAAATTATTATTTTTTTAATAATTAATTTTTTAACTTTTTTTTATTTATATATATAAAATAATATAAATAAATATAAAATTAAAAAATATATAAAAAAAAAAATAAATAAAAAAACAAAATAATATATTATATTTAAATTATATTTATATTTAATTTTTGTTTTAAATTTTTTAAAAGTTAAAAATTTATATATAAAATAATTATATACTTTATATAAATAACGCTATAATTAACACTTATAAATATTAATATATATTTATAAATAAATTAAATAATTAAAACATTTATATAAAAAAACCTTTATAATATAAGCTTTTATAGCTTTTTGCAAAACTTTAAAAGCGTTTTTATATATTTTTATTTTAATTATTAACTTTTTATAAATAATTTTATAAATAAAACGCTAAAATAATTAATAAAATAATATTAAATTTATTTGTTTTTTATATTTTTTAATTTTTTATAATATATATTTTATTTAAATTAATAATATATTAATTATATTTTTTAATTTTTAATATTAAAGTTTTAATTATTATTATAACTTATGCTATTAATAAAATTATTATGTTTTAATTAAACTATTTTATAAAAATTCTTTTTTTAAGTTTATTTTAAAAATTTTTGTTTTATAATTTTAATAGTAAAATTACGCTTTGCAAAATATAATAAATTATATATATAATTAAAACAACAAAAAAAAAAACTAAGCATTAAAAATAAACTTTAGCACTTAATTATTAAAAGTGCTATAAAGCTATATATAGCATAAAATAATATAAATAAATATTTTTAAAATTCTTTAATTTATTTTAGCTATAAATTAAAAAAAAAGCAAAAGTTTTAATACAATAAATAATATTAAAAATAAAAATATTAAAAAAAATAATTTAATTAAATATATAATTATAATAAAAAAAATGCATATATATAATTAAAATTATTTTTAAATTATTATAATATTAATATATAATAAAAAAAACTATTTTATTTTTTATATACTTTAATAATATAATTATTAATTTAGCTTTATATTATTATAAATAAATAATAACATTTAACGTAACAAAATATTATTAACCTTTTAATTAATAAAAATATATAATTTAATAAAAATGTTAATAATTTTAATTGTTTATTAAACAGCTTTTTTATAAATAATAAATGTTAAAGCAATAATTTTAATTTTTTAAAAAATAATTTACAAGCTATATTATTTATTTAAAATAAATTATTTATTAATATATTAATAACTTTACTTTAATAACGCTTATATATTTGCTTAACATTTATATTTATTAAATAAAAAAGCTTTTTATATATTATTTATAATTTTATATAAAACAATTATTTTTAAAAATAACTTTAATTTATATTTTAATATAAAAAAAATAAAACAATTAAAAAATTAAAACAAAAAATTATAAAAATATAAAATTAATTTAAACTTTTAAAATTAAAAAGCTAAAAAATTAATTAAAATATTTAAAATTATTTGCAAACATTATAAAATAATATTAACATATTTTATATTTTTTAAAATAATAAAAATAAACATTATAATATAATATATTTAAAATAATAAATATAAATTATTTAGCAATAATAATAATAATATATTAAATAAAGCTAAAATATATGTTTTTTTTATATTAATTTTATATTTATTTATAAAAAGTGCTTTAAATTTATTTTTAACATTTAATAAATTTTTTTAAAAAGATTACTTTAAACTTTTATTTATTTATATTGCATATGTTTAAAAATTAAATTTTAAAATATGTTAATTATATTATTAAAAAACAATTTGCTATATAAGTTTTTAAAAGCAATATTTATATAATAAATAATATATAATTTTACTTTAATTTTTTATATTACTATTAAAAAGTTTTTATTTATTTTATTAATAGTTAATAATATTTATATAATATATATATTTATTAATATATATAAACTAAAATTTAAAGCATAAAAATTAAACATATTATATAAATATAATTTTTAAAATATAATTTAAATATTTACAGCTAATAATAATGCATTTTTTAACATAAATATATATAAAACGCTTTTGCAAAAAAAAATAATAAGCTTAAAAATAATAATATTATTTATTTATTATATTTTTTATATATTATTTAATTTATTATTAACAACTTTTTTAATAAATTAAATATATTATATATATTTTATAATATAAAAAAAGTTAACAATAATTTAAATTTTAAAAGCTAAAAATTTAACTAATATTAATTTAACTTTATAGCAGCAATTATTAAAAAAATATATATTATTTTATTTTTATTTTTATTTTTATTTTTATTTTTATTTTTATTTTTATTTTTATTTTAATAGTTTATAATATATATTAATAATAATATTAAAAAACAAAAATAATTTTAAGCTATTTAATAATAATTTATAATATTTAAATATAATAAAATTTTATTATAATTATGTTTTTTTAAATTTAAAAATTATAATTAATAATTAAAAAATATATTGCTTTAATTTTAAACTTTATTTTTATTTTTATTATTATTTGTTAAACAAAGTAATATATTAATATTATTGTTTATATTAACATTGCTTTTATATAATTTATAAATATATTTAGTTTTTTACATTATAATTAAATAAGCTATATATTATTAAGTTATAAATTAATATTTAAACATTTTTAGCAATAAAAAACAAAGCTTTAATATATAAACTAATTATTATAATTGCTTTATAATTAATTATAACTTAATTAATTTAATAAAACATTTAATTATAATATTTTTAAAATAAATAAATATATTAAGCTTATATTTTAAAAAAGTTTTAATATTTTTTAGCTAATAGCATTTTTTAAACTTTTGTTTAATAAAACATAAATATTTTAAAATTATTATTTTAATAATTAATAATAATACTTTTATAGCTATAAATTTAACGCTAAATATAAAGCAAAAATTATTTATTATTTTAAAAATATATATTATTATTATTAAAAGCAATATAATTATTATTTTTTAATAAATATTTTTAATTTTGCAAATATTAACAAATTAATAATTATAATATAATTTAGTTTTAAAAAAATATTATTTAAATTATTTGTTTTTTATTTTTATTTTATTAATAATTATATTTTATAAAATGTATAACTTTTAAAGCTATTTAATTAAATTATTAATTATAACGTGGTTTATAAACAAATAATACATTTAAGCAAGCAATGCACTTTTTTTATAAATGCGTTAATTTAACTTTATTACGTAATAATTTTTTAATAATACAATGTTAAATAAAACTAAAAAAGCTAAAATATTTTTTGCTATTTAAGCTATTAATTTTTGTTAAAAAATTAACATTTAATACGCTTATAAAATTTATTAACTTTTTAAAAACATTATATATTATAAAATAAACAGTTATATTATATAAAACAAAACTTATGCTAATATATATAAACTTAATTTAATTAAAAAAAATGTTTTTTTTTAAATATATATTTAATTTAAATAAGCGAAAATATTTTTTTGCTTATGCTATTATAAAAAATATAGCCGATTTTCTTTGCGATTTATATAACGCACTTTTAATTAGCAAGCACTAGGCTTATAATTTTGTTAATTGTTATAAAAAGCTTTAAATGCAATTTATATATTTTTACAATTATTAAAAAGTATTGTGCAAAAATTTAAAAATTATTGGCATATAGTTTAAACGTTATATGCGCATAAAAACGCAATATAGCATTTATAATAATAATATTTAAAACTTTAATAAAATTAAGTTTATAATAAGCTAAATTTGCGTACATATAGTTATTACATGTGTTAATCGATATAAAAAGCGTAAAGTAGTATAGCTTAATAATAAAAAATAATTAATAGCAATTTGTGCTATTAATTTATATGGTTTATTTATTTTGCTATATTTTATTTTTTAAAGCATTTTTTATTTTCAGCATTAATACAAAAATATTAATTTTTTAACTAATTAAATATTTAATATTAATTTTTATAAATAAACAAATAATAATATAAAATTAAAATAAATAAAACATTTTAATAAACATATTTAATTGTTATAAAAAAGCATATATTAATTATTAATGTTAAATTAACATAAAAGTTATATATTAGCTAAATTTAAAAAATATTGCAAAAAATAAAACATTATAACTATTTTTTTGCTTTTTTATTTATTATATTTAATTTAATTATATAATATTAAGCTTTATAATATTTTAAAGCAGGCATATAATTGTTAAATTAATAAATTTATTAAATTATATATTAATTATACTATTAAGCCTAAGTTTTTTATTACATTTAAAAAAGCTTATTTTGCTACTTTTATAAAATTAAATATTTAAAAAAATTTTAAAAGTTAAAATTAATGCTTTATAATTTATAAGCTATAATTTTAAAGCTAAATATACAATTATAATTATTAACGTTAATTTATAATACTATTAAATTATTTAACTTTTAGGTTTTTTAAACGTTAAAAACTGCTAAAAAAGTAATTATATAATTAACTTTTATTAAAAATTAAATTTTTAATTATTAAAAAAGCTTTTTAAAATTAATTTTAAATGTTATTAATTAGCTTATAAAATTAAATTAAATATTAACGTATTAATTAACTTTTATAAACAATAAAAACCAAAAGCTTTATAAAGCAAATAAAGCACTAAGCAAGCGTTAAAAAGGCAAAAAAAAGCGCTTACAAAATAAATATAGTTTTATTATAAAAAATGCAATTAATTTAATTGCCTAAAGGGATGCGCAAAATTTAGTACAATTGCAAACGTTAAAAAATTATAGTAGTAATAAGTCGAGTTTGCTGCGCTAGCAATAATGTAAACAATGCAGCAAAACCGGCTATAATGCTAAAACTTATAATAAAAAAATAAAAACAAATAATAAATTAAAATCCAATTAATTTTTAATT
Source organism: Xylaria arbuscula (assembly GCA_022385695.1). Lineage (NCBI taxonomy): Eukaryota > Fungi > Ascomycota > Sordariomycetes > Xylariales > Xylariaceae > Xylaria > Xylaria arbuscula. Next base: position 475,824 of record MU279344.1, read on the forward strand.
ATAATTACTTTAGTTATAAAATTATTAATAATTAAACTTAATAATATAAAAAAAATGCGTTGTTTGCTTAAATGCGTTGTTTGTTTATAAACCACGTTAAGTAAATTATTAATTAATATTTAAACAAATATAAATATTTATATTATAAAATTTAAAAAATTAATATATTAATTAATATATAAAACGTAAATTAAAGCAAAACATAATAGCTTTTTAAATATTTTATAAATAAAAACATTTAAAATTAATAGCTTTTATTTAAAATATTTTTTATATTTAATTTATTATTATTAATTTAAAATAAATTTTAAATTAAATAAACTTTATATATTATATAATAATAAAAAAATTAAAAATATTTTTTATTAATAATAATTTATAATATTTAAAACTAGTAAAATTTTTAATAATATTATATATTTTATATTAAATATAATATATAAGCTTTAATAAAAAAGCAAAAAAATTTAATATAAATTTAAAAACTTTATAAAAAATATTATTAATATAAAAGCTTTTATATATTATATAAGCTTATTAAATTTAAAAAAAATTTATTAAAAAAAAAAAGTTTAATATAAAATAAAAATAAAAAAACTTAAAGCTTAAATTTAGTTATAAAAAAATAATAATTAATTAATATATAAAATAATATATATAATTTTTAATTAATAAATTATTTAATTATAATTTATAAAATAATTTTAATTTATATAATTTTTTTTAATTTAATTATAAAGTTTTATTATAATTAATTTATTATTTAAAATATTATTATTATTATTATTATTAAATTTTTTTTTAATATTTAATTAAATTAATTATTTTTTAATTATATTTTTTATAAATTTATTATTATTTTATTTATAAATACGTTTAAAATTACATTAAAATTTTATTATAATTTTTAAAATAATATTAAATAAAATAATAATAAATTTATAAAAAATATTATTAAATTTCTTTTTAAATAAAAATTTTAAATATATTAATTATTAATTTATAAGCTTATTTTTTATTAAATTATTTTAAAAAAAAGTAAATAATATTTTATATAAAATTATTAATATTATATATATTATATAAATAAAAAATATATTAATTTTATATAAATTATTTTTAAACAATTTTTTATTATTATAAAAAATAAAAATAATTTTAATATAACAATATTTTATTATACTTTATAATTAAAAAAGCTAAATTTAAATTTTAAAATATTATTATTTTTTATTTTTTTTATTTTTATTTTTTTATATAACTTAGCTTTATATAAGTTGTTTTATAATTATAAAAACTAAATTTAAATTTTAAAATATTATTATTTTTTATTTTTTTATTTTTATTTTTTATAAAACTTAGCTTTATATATATTATTTTATAATATATTGTTATAACTATTAAAAAAAAAAATTATAATATAATAATATTTTATTATATTTTATAATTAATAAAGTTAAATTTAAATTTTAAAACATTATATTTATTAAATTTTTTTTATTTATATATATATAAAATGTTAAAAAATAATAATAAATATTATATAAGTTTTTTTTTATTTTTTTTATATTTTTTTTATATTTTATATTTTATATATAAATTTATTTTTTTTTATTTTTATGCTTTATATATTGCTAATTATAATATTTAGCAATTTATAATTATTTTTGTTTTTAAAAAAAAAAAAAAAATGCAATTTAAACTTTTTTTTAATTTTTATTTTAATATATTTTTTTTTACTTTTTTATTTTATTTATTATTATAATTATATAATTAATTAATTTTAAGCTATATTTTTATTTATTATTTTATAATATTAATTTAATATTATTTGCTAATTAATAAATTAATTTTTGCTTAATAATATTAATTTTATATTAATTTATTTTTTAGCTTATTATTTAATTTTATTTTTTAATAATTATTATAGCTTAAATTAAATAAGTTAATAATAATTAAAATATTAAAAAAATATTATTTATTAAATTATAATTAGCTTTTAAAAGTTTAAAAAAAAAACTATTTATAAATTTTACAAAAAGTTTACTGTTTAATTTATTAATATTTATTTTAAAAAGTTTTTAAAACTTTATAAATTAGCTTTTAATTTTATTAAATTTTTTAATTAAAAATTTAAAAAATATATTAATAAATATTATTGTTTTATTAATATATAATTAATATATTTAATTGTAATATTTTATAAATAAAGCTTTATAAAAAATTTATATTTTATAATATAATTATATAATTTATTGCATTTTTAAACAGCTTTTTATTTGTTTTATTAAAAGATTTTTTATAAATATTATGCTTTTTATTTTTTTTAAATTTAAAGTAATATATTTATTGCTTTAATAAATGCTAATAAAATTATTTATATTTTAATATAACGCATTTTTTATTTGAGCTGGACACTTAATTGAGCTGGCCACTTATATAATATGTATAGCACCGGTAATTTTATATAAAGTACTACTTGCCCTTTTTTTGATAGCTTGACGAAAAGTGGGTTTACAAACTAATAAGTAGTATATTTGAAATCCTTATTTAAAGGGGAACCCAATGGTATTTTCCATCATTTTATAGCTACTTTATTTTACAGGGATTATTTTAGCGTATTTTTTATATAGCCTTAAATAAAATAGTTATAAATTTATAAAAAGTACCATTGGATTCCCCTTTAAATAAGGAATTTAAATATACTAATTATTAGTTTGTTAACCCACTTTTCGTTAAGTTATCAACAAAAGGGGCAAGTAATACCTTATTTAAAATTACCGGTGCTATATATATTACGTAAATGGCCAGCTTAATTAAGTGTTTAGCTTAAATGGAAAATGCGTTATTAATTATATATTAATTTTTTTTAGCTATTAATTTTGCTATTATTTATAAGAAACAAATAATTTTTATAATTAAAAATATAAAATTTATTTTAATTATTATAAAAATTATAAAATATTATAATATTAATAATTTTATTTATATTAATTATTTTATTATAAATAATATTTTTTTAAAAATTAGCTTTAATATTAATAATATTATTAATATTTAATAATAGTTTAATTATAAAAAAAAATTTTACTAAAAAATAATATAAATTAAAATTTTTAAAATAAAAAAAGTTTAAATTGTTTAAGCAAAAATTATTAAAATTATTGCTATAAAAATTATTATTTTTATTAAAATTATAACTAATTAAAAAAATAATATTATAAAAAATAAATTAAAGTTTATAATTAAAAAATTAATTTAATATAAAAAAAGCTTAAATAATAAAATAAAAATAAATAACTTTAGCAGCAAAACAAAAATAAATAAAAAATTTAATTTTTTTAAATTTATATAAAATTAATATATTTAAACTTTTTGCTTTATATAATATTTTTTATATATTTTGTTTTTAAAAATAAATAATATATTTACGTTATTTTTTATAAATACTTTTTTTTTAAATTATACTTGTTAATTTATAAACTTAAAAGCTTATTAAGCTTTTAATAAACCGCTTTACGCAAAAAAACTTAATAGGCTTTTAGCGAGCGCTTATAATTAAGCCTTAGGCTTTTAGGGGGCGCTTATAGTTAAACCTTAGGTTTTTAACGGGCGCTTATTAAAAGCCCATCGTAAAACCTTAATTGTTCCCAGCCGCCCACATAAAATATGTTAACTAAGTTTTCCTTTAGCACGGGAAAATGATATGCTTTTATTGCTATTAAAACCATGCTCGGGCTGTTTATCATTAAATAAGACATGCAACTTGCCGACCCTAAAGCGGCTCGTTATTTCTCTTAAAAAACTTTTATCTACCCTTACTTAAGCACCGAGGTTATACTAACACCATATACCGCACAATTATGATCCGGCAAAAAAACGCTATTTGCTAAAGCAACTGCAAATATGGTAAACGGCTACTAGTCACAGAATATACGAGCCGTCGCGATGCATGCAAGTTAATATAACAAGCCTTGCTAATATTTAAAAAGTCGATAAAACTATGCGGCCTTGGATTTTACTTTAAACGGTTTTAGTTTTTTTATTATATTAAAAATAAAATTTAATTATCTTTAAAGCTTATTTTTTGCTTATTAATTTTGCTAAATTAATTTAATTTAAACATTTTAAACATTTTTTTATATATTATATAATTGTAACGTTTAAACTTATTTATTTTTTTTTAAAAAAGGATTTATAGTGAAAGCTTATAGCTACTATAGCTAGCTTTAACTTTTAGCTTTAATTTATAGCTATTACGTAAGCTTTATAACCTTATTAATTAATTAGCTATTTTATTAGCTAATAAATTATCACTTAGCTATATATAAATAGCTAAAACGCTTTATAAGCTTAGGTATTAAACTTATTTTTTGTTATTTTATAATTAATATAATATTTTTAATATTTATTAATAAATATGTTTAATTATTATTTGTAATAATTATAAGGTTTTTAACTTTTTTTAATAGTTTTTTTTATTAGCTTAGTTTTATATTTGTTTTTTTTTGTTAAATAAATTAACATATATTTATATAATTAACTTTATACCGGCAAATTACATTTTTATATAAATTATATAAAAGTTAATTTATAATATATTAATTAAACTTTATTTTTTTACGCAAATAAGTTTTTTTTAAAAAATTATTTTATTGGCTTTTTTTTATAAAGCTTATATATTTATTTTAATTTATTATTATAGCTATTTTTTGCTAGTTATTTATTTTAGCTTTTTTTAAAAAGCTATTTATTTAGCCTTTTTTAGCTATTTATTTTAGCTATTTTTTATTAGCTATAGTTTTTTTTATTAGCTATTTATTAATTTAATACCTTTTATAATTATTTAACATTTGTTTTTTATTAAATATTTTTTTATATTTTTTTATATAAATTACTAGTTTTTTATATATAAATTATATTAGCAATATATTTAAATGTTTAATAACTAGCTTATTATAGCTATTTATGCGTAAGCTTTAATTTAAATAATTATATAGCATTTATATAATAGCTTTATTAAAAACTTTAATAATTAAATTAAAACATTTAAAGCTATTTATATAACAAAGATTTTAAAGCTATGTGTTATTTTAAATGTTAGTATATTTGCTTAACAATGTTTTTAACTTATATTATTAAATTTTTTTTTTAATAAGTTTAGCTAAATTTAATATAAAGCTATTATTTTTAAAAAGCAAATTATATGTTAATAATAAAGCAATTAATATATTAAAAGCTAAGTTTATTTATATATATAAAAAACTTAAGTAAAAAATATAATAAATTATATGCTTATAATTATTTGCTATAAAAAAAACTAAATAAAACTTTTTAAAAATTATTAAAATATTTAAACATATATATTAACTTAAATAAAATTATATATATGTTGCGCAAATTTAAAAGCTTTATGTTTAAAAATATTAATTTAATATGTAGTTTTTTTACTATTTAAAAAAAAACTATTAAAACGCCGGTATTATAAAACAATTTAATTTGCTATATATTTAAAACTTATATTTAGCTTTGTTAACTAAGCTACAAATTAAACTAAATAAACATAAAATAATTTTAAACGTTTACAATAATTTTATTAAGCTATCTTTTAAATTAAAAGGTAAATATAAGTTATTTTATATAAATAACTATATAAATAACAATACTAAACTTATAAACTTTAGCTTTATTAAGGTTAAAGGTTTAAACGTATTTAAATTAACCTTTAAACCGTTTGCTTTACCAAAGCTTATAGTTTTATTTGTTTAAACCTTTGGAAAACATATGGCTATTAATTTTACTAAGCAACAACATTTTAAATGCAAATAATGCGGTGACTGCAAACATTATAATGAAATTAATTATTTAATTAACGCTTATTAGCTATTAGCTTAAAAAAATATATTATATTTCACAATAAGAAATAACCTTTAATATTTTACAAGTTTTGTTTATTTAGCATTTTTATATATAACTAAAGATTTTAAAAGGTAATAAAAGCTTGTAGCCATTATAGTTAACTTTAACCTTTAGCTTTAATTTATAGCTATTACGTAAGCTTTACAATTTTATTAGTTAGTTAGCTACTTTGTTGGCTAATAAGTTACCACTTGGCTATATATAAGTAGCTAAAACGCTTTATAGGCCTAGGTGTTAAACCTACCTTTTATCACTTTATAATTAATATGGTATTTCCAGTATTTACCGACAAACATGCCTAGCCGTCGTTTGTAACACTTATTTAGTAAATAAAAGTAGGCCGGGGAATATATAAATTAAATATAATATATGCTATAAAAATAGCCTTAATTAATAATTGGGTGAATTTAGCTTTGTGTAAACATTTTCGCTATGGGGCAAATGTGGTATAGGAGACTTTAATTTCGGATGCCAAAATCTCCAGTTTTCAAGGCTTCCATACCAACGCTTCAACATATTTATGCACTATCGACATACAACCATGATTTGCAGGGTATGTCTTAACTTCCAGCTTTCCAACATTATATGGTTGCCTCTTTCTAACAGCTCGAATATCTGGAAGACAGTATCATATGCCGGCATATATCATCTGCTACCGCTTTGTACAGGTTACAACGGATATATTTACTTTTAATTCACGGCATATATACACTGTGCAAATACTTAGAAGACCTGATAAGTGAATAAGCAAACCTCTTGCGATATCCTAGATGTTTCGGTAATCTTTGAACAGTTAAACGGTAAGCACTTATTCTTCCTCCTTCGACTTCTTCTCTGAGGCACCATCTTGTTTAATGTCGCTACCTCCCAGCCCCTGAAGCATTGCCGTGAGTCCGATCTCGCGGTTGATCTCCTCCATGCGCTCGAAGTCGGTTTGAGCTGTGCCTTCGGAGCCAAATATGACGTCCTAATGAGGGGTGATTAACATGACCGCAAGATGAAGGGCATATAGTTATAGATGTTTGACATACCATTTCTTCCAGCGAGATCCTCTTAGTCTCCGGAACCTAGAGCAGTGAACAAATTAGTGATATGCCCTCGAGGAAATCGAAAGGGAATAGGGGTGACACTTACAAAGAACCAGATAAACCCAGCGCCCAAGAACGTCAGCAGACCAAACAGAATATAAGTGCCATAACCGACTCTGTTCAACAAATCAGGGGTAACTTGACCAACAACTGTCTCCGTGTTAGAAATATCGAGGTCATTGTAAAGGCGAGGAACCTACTAAAGTTGTTCGCCCAATTACTCGAGGCGCCTAGAGTCACACCGTAAGGCCGTGAGCTCAGAGGCCAAATCTCGGCAACGATGATCCACGCACAGGGCCCCCACGAGTAGCCGAAATTGATTACGAAGATCCAGACGAAGACGACGGCGGCCCAGCCTGCAGATGCCTGCGAGGCCCATCGTTTCGAATCCTTGGCTATGATGACTGCGATGATAATGTGGCAAGTTGCCATTGCAATCGCACCAACGGTGAGGACGGGTTTCCGGCCGACGCGGTCAATGTATAGAACGGCTGGAATCGTGAAGACGAATAAGAGAATTCCAACGACCCCTGTTGCTAGCAAGCTAGTCGTATTGTCGTTCAAGCCGAGCGATTGGAAAATTGTAGGTGCCTATAAGCCCAGTTTATGATGTCAGAGATTCTGTTGAGGTTTAAAGTTGATTGCAATGAGGACTGCTAGTCAAGCGTCTGACTGTTAGCGAATTATTGATATAAGATACTAGCTTACGTAGTATAACACCGCATTTATGCCAGTCCATTGTTGGAAGAACATGGTCACTGTTGCGACGACAACACGCCTGAACATTGCCTTCGTCTGAAACAGCGACTTGATAGCGACAAATTGAAGTTTGAACGTGTTCCAGGCTGTTGCTTCACGGAGATGAGGGAAATGTTCATTGACTAGAATATCCCGTCAGCTGTCTCGTACAAAATACAAAGCAAGCTGTAGTCACTCTTTGACTTTTATAGAAAGGAATGAGAAAATAGCATTAAGCTTACCGGTTCGCTTCTCAAATTGAGATTGTGCCTTGATTTCAAGAAATTCAAGTTCAACTAGGTTATGGTCGGCAGTAAGTCCTCGAAGATTCGCCAGGACATTCCGCGCTTCTGCTTCACGATCATGGTGAATCAGCCAACGTGGGGAGAACGGCACTGGGAGTCCTAGTGTTAGTATACACGACGCTACACATCGGTTACATTCGCATAGATGGAGATCAAGAAGTGCACTCTTGAAAGATGCAGTATATGAAATGAGCAAATAACAATGGACAATTTATGCGGAAAGAAACGTCGAGAGGATACGTACTGAAAATCATTCCGAAAAACAGGATAGCAGCGGGGAAAATCTGCAAGCAAATTGGCACAAGCCAAGCGGCGTCCTTCTGTTTCCCAAGTATCGTTCCACCGATATAGTTCGTGCCATAGTCTATCCAAAAGCTGACCAGGATACCAAAGGTGATAGCGAGCTGCTGCAGAGCAACTAAAGCGCCGCGGACTTCGGGGGGCGCAACTTCAGAGTTGTAGATAGGGACAATAGCGGCAAGCGAGCCTACTCCCATTCCGGTGACAAACCTGCCTGCTAGAATTCCATTATGGCCAGTGGTCTGCGCAGTGGCCTGTACTATGACGCCCAGCACGAACACCGAGACGGCGATAAGCACACCGTATTTACGGGATATGGTTTCGGCAATGAAGCCCGACATCAGCGTTCCGATCCACGCTCCCAACTCGAGGATAGCTGTGAGCCACCCCTTCTTCGTCTGATCGGCGTTGGGATCGAACGGGTCGTATTCACCCATATCTTGCGTCTGTCAGTACACTTTGCGTGGTGAAGGAGAGTTTTAAGACGGGTGAGGATTTAAACACTGACGAGACTTGAAAGCCGGCATGGCTAGAAGACCAGAGAACATCCCCTGATTATAGCCGTACAGAACGCCGCCAATGCAGGCGAACAGTGCAATTCGAAAGACCTTGAAGTTATTTACCAAAGCCATGGGGCCCGAAGCGCCCATCATCCTTTGGCGACGCTTCAGGGCGGCATCATAAACAGCCGCATTGTCAACGCCTGCTCCCATAGTGAAGTGGAAATTTCTCGACGGTGATTGAAGTTGAATTGGTCAGCAACGGGGCACTGTTGAGTCGCAAGGGTGACTTCCTCTGATCTACGGTTGGGTTACGGCGTAAACATATGTGACGAACGTAGAGTAGGAAGCCACAGAGTTAGGAGTCCGTCCTTACATCTTATAAGTGACCTCAAAATCGTGTGTACGGTTACTCTACTGCGGGGGATTGTGTCCTTGCCATCTGATCTGTCCACACTAGTCAAGCGGAGTGCAGTTTAGATGCATGTCTAGTGTCATGGTAATGGCGTAACTCCTGGTAGATTGTTATCTACGAGCGAATCATGTTGATTTCAATAGTCTTGATATACGCTTCTGATGACAAGGGGATGGGATAAAATGGGTGTGCGGGAAGGGGTTGTTCAATGAACATCCTACATGCATTAAAGCCGACAAAAGTAATTAGCAAACTGTACGAAGCTTAACGACGATCAGTCGATGAAGATTGCTATCTTCTTCAGTTGCAATTCATTGTTGAAACTGAACAATAAACAATTATTCGATGCCTGGCTCACGTCGACAAGGCTTTTGTATTGATCATCTGGCATCAAATTTATCATATACGTCTCATATGATAATATGGAGATATAGCTTCGTGCGGATTAGGCGCGGTTTAGCGTTTAGCGGGGAGGGGAAGCACCGACTGCAATTAGCCTAAATGCTTCCATCTCCTATGATTGGGTGGTGATTCGGGGAGGAGTTCCCTGAGGCTGGTTTCCGGTAATTGGATGTGAGGTTTAACATATGACTAAGGTGCTTAGAACAATAAATAAGTGACTACTTATGTTAGGTTTATTTGCGAATGGTATGCGCACCTATCAAGTAGCCACTGCTACTCAACGGAATAATGGAACTTTGATCAATGATCGACATCATGTGGGAGATAGTGTTGAATATTGAAGCACCATGTTTGAAATGGCGACGCCAATGTTCATCTTCAGATAAAAAGATAGTTAGACAGACAGACTATACGTAGGGAACGTATGGCTGAGAACAGAGTATGAGTCTTCCAACCGTGAGAGAGATGAAATACAATGGTATTTCGAGTAGCTGCTGATGCCCACTGATCTCCACGTCAGTGCAGACGAGGTTTGGAAGGATCAGAGACAAGGTAGTCATTCCACTTAAGCCCCGTTCATCTTTAGCCTAGGGTCAATGAACTCGTTCAAACCTGAGGTGATGACTGGCTGCTAATTAGTGGGTATATGAAGAGCTGAGGTCAACACAGAGTTTCGAGATATGCGATGATTAATAGACGTCGCGCTTCTCGAAAGCGTATCGAGGCTAGAAGGATGCCGGCGTTACATATACGAGCAACGAGCGTCCAATGGATATACCAACAACAAATTATTCTCATGGCGCACCATGCCACCATGACAAAGAAGGCGAATGACAACCCCCCAGTATCCCAACAACGTGGGATCAGAGGCTGAAGAAACGGGTGGCCGTCGCGGCAGCCTGTGAAACACGGGACCCTCGAGAACGCCGTAGGGCTAACAGAGAAAGTTTAAGTGCTCTGAAACTAGCTAGACCATACACACTTTCGGCCCCCAACTGGTCACCAGGCGGTTGCCGATGCAAGGGGGCTCGGTCAAGAGACAGGCCGGCAAGCAGCCAGTTGGAGAATTGTATAGCGATAGGGATACAGAGTTGAAGGAAATCGGAGTTTTAAAGCCCCCAACGGACTTGTGAAGTCTCAATGGGGGGCGAACACGTGCTGAACCAATTCATCACTCGTATGATGGTGTCTCTGTTGCCACTGTGACCCTACAAGAGACACTTTGAAACAACAGCATCTTGACACAAGACGAGTAGTCCCAGCGCTTGACTGAGGATAATTCCCTTACCACAAGTTTGCGAGCCGTCGAATGATATGCCCACAGGCGCTCCCGTGTGTCAACGGAAGAAATGTCATTGATCCTAAGCCAAGCGAGCAAGCCAGCAGGCGCTTTCGGGGCATTTCCGCATCTCTGAGCGACCTTTGGATGACATTCTAAATTCAGCTTCAAGTGATGACGAATATCGGCCGACTTGCTCTCTCCGGACAGCACTAGCCGGTGTAGATACCATGTCATGTCACATCGGCTCAGTCTCTGCCGTTCCGTTCCCTTACGTTCCTCTGTATGTGTACCGCGACTGAAGGATCACTGGAGACAGGGTAGCTAGCTCGAGTGGTGACAGTACACACTTGATCGGAGGGAGCACAGATAGTGGATGCAGTAGGCTGCAGCTATGATAGTACTCACTGCCCAACAACGGTGGCGAGAAGCCGAATAGAGGGCATAATTTCATAGGATAGAGCGGACAGTGCAATACATGTGATGTTATGTTCAATGAGTGAAGACAGTGAACATATACATACCTACCTCTAAGGTACTCTGATTAGAGGGCTCATGGGCTCTCTTCCCCACTGGCACGCCTTGGCATTTTTGAGATCTGCAACTACTAGCCCCGACATAGACCACTCGGCTGCCAGAGCGACGAGCGTGGGCGTTTAAATGGAAGCCAGTACCCTGAATGTCTAGCCGGTTTAGGAATGACTATGGGCGACCCGTCGACACTGCAGTTTATTCTCGTCCAAAAGATGTAGACGCGCGCCTCTGATACCGGTATCTGCCGGTAGCACCTGCCTACATACTTCCACAGTATACAGGTTGACCGAATAAGTCAGTCGACATGGACTTTCCCACCTTGTCTGCTTTTGTCTTTCACCTCGCTCCTGCGCTGCCAAGTTGGGCAGGGAGCCCCTTGCATGTCTTCCTACCCCTGCCCCCCTGCCCCCTCTCCACATGCACCCGACCTTTTCATCTTCCTTTTTTTTTCTGTCTGCTTTCACTTATTTGAAGGTTGTTTGTAACTCCCAAAGTACCGAGTTTTAGACTTCCTTTGGGGACTGCCATCACCTCCATATTATGAAAAACTGCAATATTCTGATCATTGTTCTTTTTCCCACGCTTTTTTGTATATCCTATGCTTTGGTGGAGCGTCAATGACGACAGTAGTGATGATGGTGGTGATGCTGATGATCACCGAACCTGCCATGAAAGTCTGGTCGAAACAAATGCGACCCAGGTGGGCTGGCTTGTCTTGGCTACTTCAAAACAAGCGCCGCTGTATTAGGTAGTTATTCGCCTTCTGTACAACTTTACCGTTACCCAGACGGCGGGAGAGCAATCCGGCTCTTTGCAACGCACACATGCCGAATCTCGAGCGTCATGCTGTTGGACGACTATCCGCGCTTGTCGTCAGGGGCACGACCCCGTCTGGTATGTTGTCTAATTGGCTCCCGATATAGGTAGCGCGCCATGTATGGCACCCTTTTCCTGCAAGGTACCGTCGTCTCTGCTTGCTTTGACTAATGCGCTGCATCTTTTCCTACTAAGTATACCCACCTCAACTTGCCTTTCGTTGGTTGCATTTTTATTTTTTCATTTTTTTAGCATTCGCGCATCTGCCGAGGGCGGGACGAGCCATTGGTAGCATTCTCCTCGAGATGCGTTGTCATCATGCGCTTTGTTCATTCTTTTTTGTGTTTCCTCCCTGATAACTCATGCTATAGCAAGCTCGATAATATGCTATTTGAGGAGTTGCAGTTCGTCGCCAGTCCTCGGCCTGTGCAAGCAGGGGGTATAGGTATTGCGCACGCACATCACCCGGCTGTATACGCCCACACAGCCGAAGATCTAAGCGCGCAATCGTCGAAGTGGGCGTTTTTGGGTGCTTAGAGCGAGCTAACAAGCAGATGGATGAACCAACATGTTCGTATGACAGTATCACGACAGAGCGCCCAGGCAACGTCTGTGTTATAAACTGTTTCCCCCTGTCCTTGTCTCCTCTCTAGTGCCCGTCAAGATCCGCTTCCACGGTTGTCCCACATTATCGCGCGCATCAGCAAGTACTGTAGGCATCTCGGGCATCTCCCTCGATTCCATGTCGCCTTGTACCATAGCATACAGCATCTATCTGTATTCCAAGGCTGGCGGCTAATGAGGCCATACATCCATCCCTGCACACATGCACACATATGCACCTCGTGAGGTCTTCTATTTTTGACCCGTTTGCTTGGCCCGCCTACCTTTCCCTTTCCCGTCTGTGTGTGCTTTCGTCTACGATTCCCGACACTACCTTAGCCGTATTGATTTGCGCCCCCAAACGTTTCTTTCCTCTTTCGAGATAGAGTGCCATACCCACGTCTGGCCGTAGCCGCCCTCGACCACCCCGGACCCTTTTTTCTAGCCGCCCAGCTCCCAGACAGACGCCTCTTCCGACACGCTCCAGCCAATATCAGCGGCCCCTCGAGCGTCTCTTTGCTCTTTCAGATACACACCTCTGGTTTCATCTCGTCTGCTTGCATCCTTCCCCACGCTGTTGCTCGCTCTAGTCTTCATCCACCCGCGCTACTGTATACTACTATACTGACGGGGGTCCTTGAGGGCTACGTTTCAGATTCACAGTCTTGGGTTCTCCTCTCTTCGACTGTCGGAACCAACACGTTTTCTCGCTCGCGTGGGACAATGGCCGTCCTCGACGATGGCCGCCCAGATGGTTGTTTTATAAGAAGAGGCGCCCATATCGCGACCTGGTCTGCCTGTTTACTTTCCTGTCCCGGACCCTCCTGCAACACCATCAAGCCGCCCGTTTCCTATTGTCTTTTCCTAACGTTCTGGCCTGGTTTCCTTTTCCTAGTCTTTCCCCATTCGTTTCATCATCTTCATTCGTTTGATACGAGTCAGAGATCTTTGCGCCAAAAGCCACTTTTCCCACCGCCTTAACAATTTCACTCTTCGAAACATATCGAGTTCTCCAGGCGAAAACGAGAGACCACTCACCCCTTGTTTAACCTTAGCTTCTTAGCTCCTGCTTGCATAGCAAAAAGCAGACTATCTACCTGTCGCTAATCCTAATTGCTTCTGTCTCGAAGTGGATGCGCTCACGTGTATACCCTATTCTATTCTTCTTCTAGCTTATACGCTTTTGTTTATACTACTATTCTTTGCTTGCGGCGCATTTCTTTCGTAAAAATGCCGAAGCATTCACGCACGTCGAGTTCGAACCAGAACCGGTACTCGAACCCTCTACCCGTGACTTTGGCGCCGTCGGCCATGCCTATCGCTTACAGCACGCGCCAGACAGCCCTGCCTATGAACACAAACTATTACAATGCCGTTCCGCCTTCGGCAGCGGCCCCGGTTCCTATGGCACCAGCCTACGACCCGTATCCCGTCCCAACTCAGCCACCGCCTATGCCTCACCGGCCTTCTTCCGGCGCATGGTCGCAGCAGGACGATCATAACTTGCTCACGGCCCGGCAACAGGGCCTCAACTGGGCTCAGATCCAAAGCACGTACTTCCCTAACAAGTCGCCCAATGCCTGCCGCAAGCGTCATGAACGGTTGTTGGAGCGCAGAGGTGCCGATGACTGGGACGCCAGGAAACTGGAACGTCTCGCTAAGGAATATATGAGCATGCGCAAGGAGATCTGGCAGGGCTTAGCGGCACGGACCGGAGATAAGTGGACCGTTGTCGAGGCAAAGGTACGTCCTCTTCAAGCTCCCATTTACAATGCTACCCCACCCTCCGAGTATACATTGTCTCATATCCTGAAAGAAAATGGAGAGAGAAGCAACGAACAGAACACCAAATAATGCGAAATACTGACCCGGGAACTGTAGTGCATGCATAATGGCCTAAAGAACCTTCAATCGGCGTCGCGATCGGCGGCCCGTCGCGAGCGACTGGAACAAGGTCACTCTCTCAATGGGTATGACGACGACAGCGGTATTTCCGGCATCGGTCTGACTCCAGTAGATGACCTCGACGCCTCGTATAGCAGCCCTGAGACGACGGCTTCGAGCGCGCACTCGCAGCATTCTGCGGCCAGCGGCGGTTACGGCATGCACCACCCCATGGCGATGCCCTACGGCTCTGCCGCCGGCTACTCGTCAAGCTACAGCTCGTCTGTGTCTTCAGCAGCTCACGGGTATGCCATGCAAGGCCACCCACACCACCCCTCGCAAGATAGTTCTCCCTACATGGGCAACGGCCAACGCCTGCCCAGCGTCGACATGGGCATCGAGGCCATCATCAACCGTCCCGGCCACGGCCACAGCCACAATGGGGTAGGCCACAGCATGTGATCCAAGTTGTTGGGTCCTATTTTCTTTCTTTTTCTCCTCTTGCATGTATGACTTTCGTTTCCCCTATCGAGCCTACTACTATACTCTACTTTGACACTGCCCGGTCAATGTGGGCTTATGCATTTTACGGTTGCTCACCGGCGTTTGATGAGGGCACGGGCGTTCAAGGCGCCGTGATGCCATCAGGCATCTGGATTTAGTGTTAATTTTACTTTTATCTACCCTTTCACCTATTTAGGGGATCCATTATCGAGGGTAGTTTCGGGTAGCTTCGCCCTTCTTTTCCATTTATTCTTTTTTTTTTTCATGGGCTCTTTTCATACCCAGAGTCTCCTGATACCTTTTCTAATGTTCTTGGGGACATGACGAGATGACGAAGTATACCGTGGGCGGAAAGACGGAAAGACGGAAACAAGGGGGGTTTGAACGGTCTCTGAGGTGTTGTTTGATCTTTGGCATCTAGGCCTCAGGCTGCCTTTCGTCTCATTTCTTCTTCCTTCAGTCAAGGGCATATCTAGAGAGGCAAAGCAAACAGCAAGCAAGAATCGGAGCATATACTCAGCATCGCTGGTTTATTCCTTTTTTAATGGCAGCATTTTCTCACTTTCCCCTTTCCTTTTCACTTGAAACAAGGGTCGCAAGCGAGGCGATATACTGTACCTATACCATTACGTTTAGTCATCACATAGATACCACATAGTTGTTAGGCGGCGGGGAGGAGGGGTATGATTAACAGGAAGGGGGTCATCACTGGTAATTGGACAACGGGAGAAGGGGGGGTTAGTTGGAAAAGGGGAAAAGATACGCTAGAACTTGAACAATTTAATGAATGAATGAACAGAGCATCATTAATACAATTCCAGGAGCCAACAGTGTCCCGAAAAAGGTAAAATGTACCACCTTGCCTGAGTGATTTCTTTCTTTGTACATTTTTGATAGACAGTATGTTACAAGTTGGGATTAACGTATATGCTGGGTATACTCCTGAAGTTTCCTAGATCTAACATGAGGAGCAGATCATATATATCATACATTCTTTCACACTACTCGTCCTCGTCCTCTTCAAAATCATCGTCATCGTCATCGTCTAAACCCGGCTCCCCAACGACGCTCCTCCACACACGAGCCCACATGTCCTTCTTCTGCGCCAGCGCCAGCACCATGACGGCGGGCAGATGCCAGACACTCGCCCAGAACAGACCGCGCGCGGACCCCTTGAAGCCCTCGTGGCGCCGGAACTGCACGGCCTGGCGCACGAGCCAGGCGTTGATGGGGATGCTCGTCACGGCGAAGCTCCACTCGGTGACCCCCGCGGCGCACAGCCCGATACAGATGGGGAAGAAGGCGATGCTGTACCGCAGCGCCACGCGCGCGTTGCGCGCCGGGTTGATCCAGCACAGCATCTGGTGGCCCGCGGCCTTGTACTCCTCGCGTATGGACCACGACAGCGCCATGAAGTGCGGGAACTGCCAGGCGAAGAGCAGGGCCGCGAGCAGCCAGCCGCCGACGGCCTGCGGGGTGAGCAGGAGCTCTTGGAAGGAGCCGTCGCCCGTCGCGTACTCGCCCGCCGCGGCGGCCCAGCCCATTAGTGGCGGGATGCCGCCCACGACGGCGCCGACCCATGTGTTGAGCCAGGAGACGCGCTTCAGGGGCGTGTAGACGCCTGCGTAGAGGGCGATGTTGCTGAAGCCTAGGAAGGCGACGGTTGGGTTCACGCCGAAGTAGAGGCCGCCTACGCCGAATAGCGCTGCAAGACAGGCGAATGCGAGCGCTTTGCGCTGCGAGAGGAGACCTCGGACTAGAGGCCTGTTGCGCGTGCGGCTCATCATGGCGTCCCAGCGGGGCTCGTAGAGCATGTTGAAGGCGTTTGCGCTGGCGGAGCAGAGCGCGGTGCCGGTTGTTAGGAACGCGAGCGTTAAGGGGGAGAGCGAGGGTGTGTCTAGGCCAATTGTTGGTGTGATGAAATCTGGGACGGGGTATAGTGCGTACGGCGCCATGGCTGTGAGGACGACGAGCACGGTTAACCGGGGCTTCGAGAGGGAGAGGTAGAGGGACAGCTGGCGGCGGAAGGAGGTTGAGGGGTGTTTCGTTGACTGCGTGGTTAGGATGGAGGATGCGTTGTCGGGGAGGATGTCTTCGGTCGCCGCCGCTTCTCCTCCTGCTCCCCCTCCCGTTGCTCCTCCCGAGCCAGACGCAGAGATCGCATCCTGTTGTCGCTTCTTCTGCTGCTGTCGTCGTCGGTGCGGTGGGACATGATCGGGGTCTGCTGGTTTCACGCCGCCACGACTCGTGCCTCGTATCGATTGCTCGTTAGATATGAAATATCCCGCTTTCAGACGAGCGGGCGTAGATCTGAGGACCTGTCGGAGGGAGACGGCATGGGAAAATGATCTAGTCGAGAGCTTAGATATCGGTATCGGTGCCAATGTTAACGTCGGTGTCGGTTTTGGCTTCGTTATTAGCTGCCGGCTGCATCGCCAGCAAATGTTGTCGAGAGCATGGGAGCGGAATATATTTCCGGCCGGCCGAAAGCTCATAATGACTGCAGGCGCATGTCGCCAGTTTGGTGTTGTTCGCTCAATTGCACTAAGGAGACGTCATGTCTCTGAAAAGAGTTGTTTGGCCCGACCGTATGTTGTGACTGAACGCCTCGAGGCGACGAGATGGTGATCGCTGAATTTCGGATTCTCATTGATTATACCGAAAACTCAATTGGCTCCAATCCACAGGATCATGCTACATCAGAACTATATCTGATAGTAAGATAAATGCATTTACAGAATGAAATGTATCTAATAATGATACAATATGCATTTAAGACGAAATAAAATTCATGGTTTGAAGAATACGCGGTATATGGATTTACAAACACCATGAGGAGCATGCCACCCATATCATATTAGATAAAGGCATCACATTGGGCAGCTTGATCTGGAGGATACCTCAATATCATACACTTAGACAGTGAGTTACTTATTCCATCATGAATATCAGACACATAGACTCCTTGTGTATAATAACCCGTATCAAGCTCGGAACAATCATTGAAATTCGTTACGTCGGGAGAAGACAGATGAAGGTATGTTCAATAGTACAATGTTTGACGGTTACCTCTTATATCTCCACCATCGTATACACAACAGAAACTAACCTAACCTGGATGCTGCTTAGACAATATTGTTTCTCGCGTCTCTATCATGCAGCTGGAAGATCATGCATCTTCCTATCCACTTGCGAGACCGGGGTAAGAGTATTCAGATAAGAACACCCCGTGCCATTGGCCTACTTATTCCAAGCATCCAGGAACTAGGATGCGAAGATGAGATACTCGCAATGTCAGCGATACTAGTCGTGCAGATTCTGTGCAGATATCTATGTCTGCCTATGCTACTTCTGGTATGCTGTACCAACCCATGGCGTGACATGGGTCCTTTGAGACAGAGGACGATAAGTATCGTCGGTGGCGCCTAGACTGGTGTGGTGAGATAAGAATGTATAAATCCTCGAGATGTCTTGGGACTCGTCTCATCTAAGTGAGGAATTCTACGAGCGAGAGATGAACCAAGTATCGTCAAAGGCACCCCCTATGTACCTGTGAATGAAACCGTGCTCTCTACACCTTAGCGTATCATCCATTTAAATTTGAATATTGATATCCAACAGTACGCTTTTCCCAGGATATCTCCCCCTCAAAGCTACTTACAGCTGAGTGAAACTTCATTACTCGTAGTCGATTCTAACTCGCGATCCCTATAGTGAAGAGGCCGTCAGCCTCCGAGATCAAGCGAAGATGTACATCTTTGCACTCATGGGAGATCCCCAAGCAAACCGGAGCACTGGCTCCAGCTCACGTCTGGACAAATAAGGACATGGGTACGACGACTGATAACCTTCCACTCCTGTACTTTGCTGCTTCATGTTGTTACCTGGCGGAATATACACTTGAATCTGCACGTTTTACTTACACGTAGACGGAGATAGACCCGACGCCGCTGGAACACCAAAATTGGAGCACTTGGAGTATTATCGCGTACTGGGCCACAGATGTGCTGAACCTGACGACATGGCAAACCGCATCTGCTATCCTCGCGGTAGGATTGTCATGGAGGGAGGCTATCCCCATCATGCTGCTCGGTAACTTGGCCGTGGCTATACCAATAGTGCTCAACGGCGCCATCGGAGCCAAGCTGCACGTCCCATTCTCCGTCATCGCGACGAGCAGCTTCGGCTATTACCTGCGGTACTTCTCCATCGTCAGCCGTGCCGTACTCGCTATGTTCTGGCTGGGTATTCAGGTAAGGACAAACCCACAAACATAAATACCCCTGAAGAAAACGTCGATGTGATACTGGGTATATGCGTCGTACTGGGCATCGCTAACATCTCTCGTGCCGGGTTGAATCAGGGTGCGAACGGCGCACAATGCATAACCATCATGCTCCGCGCCTGGGCGCCTTCGTATAAGGATATTCCGAACCACCTACCGGAGTCAGCTGGTCTCACCACGGAAGGGTTTATATCTTACTTCCTGTTTTGGATTATCCAGTTGCCCCTCCTCCTCATCCACCCGACGAAGTTGAAGCCGCTTTTCTGGATCAAACTGGTCGCTGCCCCAGCCTCCGCACTTGCGCTCTTGGGCTGGTCCGTCCATAAGGCCGGCGGCGGTGGCGAGATCTTCGCGCAGCGGGCTACGGTGAGCGGTTCGGGTAAGTGCTAGCTGTTTCTCATCACCCTCGGCGTCTAGGAGATTGTTGGAGATTGCTAACGAAAAATCCTGAGAATAGAATACGCCTATCTCTGGCTTTCCAGCCTGTCCAGCGTCACCGGCACCTGGGCGACGTTGAGCGTCAACATGCCGGACTTCACGCGGTACGCGCGGTCAGCTAACGGGCAATTTGTCCAACTCCCGGCAATGCCCATCCTCTTCACCATCTGCGGCGTCATCGGGATCGTGACAACTTCCGCCGCCAGTGTCTTCACTGGCCAAACCCTCTGGAACCCCCTGGACATCATTACGCTGTGGCTTGACTACGGCTCCGGTGGACGTGCTGCTGCCTTCTTCGCTGCACTGGCCGTAAGCATTTAATTCTTATATTCTCCTCTCGTTCTCTCGATTGCTTCCTTTTTTACTCCCGAAATGAAAAAGGGGATGAGAAATTACCCCGGAGTACCGGATTGGAAAGCCCCGATATTCTCAAAATAGCCTCGAAGAGCCATACTTATGCAGCTCATGACTGAACTAACTCTTCTCGCCCTTCCACAGTGGTACATCGCGCAAGTCGGCACCAACATCACAGCAAACAGCGTCTCAGCCGCCAACGACCTAACAGTAGTACGTAACCCCTCTACTCAACCCTTCCAAAAAGAATAACCGAATCTCTAATCGAAAACAGCTCTTCCCGCGCTGGATCAATATCCGCCGCGGCTGCTTCATCGCAGCCGTGATATCAGGCTGGGCCCTCGTACCCTGGAAGATCCTCAGCTCAGCCGCGACCCTCCTCGCCTTCCTAGGCGGCTACGCCGTATTCCTGGGTCCGCTAGCCGGCATAATCGCCTCGGACTACTGGCTCGTCAAGCACCAGAACATCGATATTCCGGCTCTATACGATCCCCACGGACGCTACCGGTACACAGGCGGCTGCAACTGGCGGGCCGCGGTAGCCTTCATCGTGCCTGTCGCACCACTACTCCCGGGACTAGGGTTGAGCATTAGCGGGCCGGAGGTCGTGCATATCAATGCGGGATTGACGCACTTGTACACCTTTAACTGGATGTTCGGCTTCGTCGTCTCTATTGTGCTGTATACGGGTCTGAGTTATCTCTTCCCGGCTCGTGAGGCGCTTGTCAGGGAGACGGTTTGGGATCTTGACCAGATTTCTATCGAGGCGTGTTCGCGAGGTCGCGAGAGCGATCTTGAGGCATCTGATTTTGGCAAACTCGGGGGTAGGGAGAAGGTCGGTGATGTTGATAGTTAGCGAGAGGGACGGGGATAGGGATCTCCTACCTGGTCAACTACAAGCTAGCTGGATGTGCAACTAGCTAAATTTGTTCAAAGCCACAATAGACAGCGTTTGAAATTGCTGCAATATTGTTTCGAAAGTTGATTATGCTCGGTGAAATCCATGCTCCCTGTCGCCCCTTGAATCGTATCTTTCTATCCATCTGCCTGGGTAAGCAGGTACGAGACGCAATGGGATTTCTTTCTTTTCTGTTATTTTTCTTATAGAAGTTCTGATAAAATATGTACTCGTCTATACATTATTATCAAGCCTCCTAGCCTTTTAGCTGACGCCAATTGTGCAGAAAAAACCTGCGAAATCCTCTCAATGCGAATCTACTCAGTGGCTAGTCAGCTATTCCCATCTTGCGTCGAACTTTAGAGCATATCCGAATTTAAAGATGCAAACATCTTTGCGCTAGTGTAAAATGTCTAGTCTTTCATAATCCTAATAAAAGCAGTAGAGAAAGGTTGAGTTTTGATTTTTCCTGTTCATAATATGCGACTCATTATACACAATGTGTGTGTGGCAGCATTTTCTGCCTCCAGTTTCCCTTTCTAACCCCAACGCCTTACAAGACTTCCTCAGCAAATTAAGCGAAGACCTAACAAGTACCATACATTAAGGCCAGACAAGGCCAAATCTTCAGGGGTATTTCGGCGGAAAGCAAACAACATACACGCCCCATTTATAAGGCTTCGATGGCTCGTGCGAGGACATCCATACTCCTTGCAGCAAATTCTGTGCTCTTCCCCTCGTCGAGAAGCGCCGCCACGTCACTCAAAACACCCAGTGGTATATAACATCCCTCCCTAGCACGTTCGAGACTCTCCTTGAGTCTGCTCGTGTGCTCCCATTCTTTAGCAGCAACCTCAGCACGCTCAATCACTCGGTTCGAAATACCACACATAGCCGCGCAATGCATACCGAAGCTTCCCTCGGCTACGCCATCCTCGAGTTTGTATAAGAATGTGACACGTCTGTTTTCATCGTCAACGTGAATCTGCATTCGTTTCGCTCGGATCTCTGGATGGTTCTCGAATTCCGTGGCAAGAGAGTGGTAGTGAGTCGCGAAAAAGCCAATGCATCCGATATGTGTAGCGACATGATGCAAAACGGCCTGTGCTACCGCGACACCATCGTAGCTCGAGGTGCCTCGACCTAGCTCATCAAGAATGACGAGAGAGCGGGGTGTGGCCTCTGATAAGATCTTCTTTGTCTCTGACAGCTCGACAAAGAACGTTGATTGCGCTGCGAAAATGTTGTCATTGGCGCCAAGTCGGGACATAATGCGATCGCATGGCGTAAGACGTGCTGCAGAGGCTGGCACATAGCACCCGATCTGAGCCATGATGACGGCGGTGCATGACTTGTTTATGTTAGCATGTTGGTACTATGGCATGGAGCTTGACGTAAACTTACCATTCGGAGAATCGTGGATTTGCCCGCAGCATTAGCACCTGTCAAAAGGTTGATCTTGGCAGAGTCACCCCCTAGAACAAGATCGTTGGGAATGAAATCATCGACTGTATTGAGCATACATGGGTGTCGAAGCTCAGTAAACTCGACAACGCTTCGCTCTTCATCGACAAAACATGGGCGGCAACTGGGCTCCCCAAGCGATGAGGACGCTTTGGCAAGGCTGACAAGGCAGTCAAGCTGAGACACGATACGAATGGCTTGTAACCAGACCTCGTAGTCGACATCAAACCGTTTAAACAAACGAAGTGATACCTCGCGAAGTAATTGCGAATGCGTTTCCTCGGCTTCCTGTAACTTCCGCACGAGAGCTGTTAGTTCTTTAAAGTAGTAGCGTTTGACGCTGGCTGTGGCAGACATCTGCTGCCAATCCTTGGGAACTTTGACAGTCTTAGGCACTTCTATCTGATAAACCTCCTTGCCAACGTCGGTAAACTTGATAGACTTAGTTTTCAATTCAGTCTTCTTCTGGCCGAGCAAGGACTGTAGGTCATCCTTAATATCGACGATTGTGTCGTAGCTGCAATCAAAATCCTCTTCAATACCACGCTCTGGTACGAGAATCTTTTCTTCTCGGGCCTTCTTACGATCGAAAGCCGACTTCCAGAATGACAAAGGCTCGTTGAGGTCTGGCATAGAGGAAATGAGGCGATCGATAAGACCGTTGCCTCCCCCGAAGGCGCTGAGAAGGCCCATGGTATACTCGATCTGCTCGAATCCCTCAAGAACCTTGACGAAGTCTTCGGGCCGGCAGGCACCGGCATGTATTCGTGATAGAAGCCGCTCCAGGTCGGGCATCTTAGTGAGTTGAGATGAGAATTGTTCGCGGACACTAACGTCCGCATTAAGCATGTCCACTGCGTCTAGCCGCTCGTTGATTTTTTGAATGTTGCAAAGAGGGTGACACACCCATTGGCGGAACAAACGCTTGCCAAACGGCGTGATACACCGATTGAGAAGGGAGAATAGAGTACCTTCGACGCCACCATTCACAGAGTTGGCGAAGACTTCGAGGTTGATTAGGGTTTGGCCGTCTA
Source organism: Xylaria arbuscula (assembly GCA_022385695.1). Lineage (NCBI taxonomy): Eukaryota > Fungi > Ascomycota > Sordariomycetes > Xylariales > Xylariaceae > Xylaria > Xylaria arbuscula. The sequence continues at coordinate 499,584 of MU279344.1, forward strand.
AAATAAGGGTACCATTCTTGTGAATGGGATTGTACCAAGTGAAATGGCGCTGAGAGAGTAGCTCGCGCTCTATTTTCAGTACGCGCAAGTACTGAACAAGTGCGCCGAGTGCAGACATTAGCAAGTCCTTGTCTTTGGCTTCGGCCAGAACCTCAGGCCATAACTCCTCTTCGTCGTTGTCATCTGAAGCGAAATACCCATTACAGCCAAGCTCCCGACGAGTTAACTCGGCCTCCCAGAACTCTGTGCCTGGTTTGAAGTAATTCCAAATAGTGGTCGGCGAGGTGTTATTCTTCAAAATGCGGAGCGCCTTGGTCGATATACGCGACTTTTCTAATAGAAGCTCCCGTGGGCTCGTTTGAGCAACCAGCGTCTCGAACTTGGTCAGATCTACGTCGTCTTCAAATTCGGAAACGAAGAATTGACCGGTGGCGGCATCCACAAAGGCGACACCGAATGCTGGATGATCGTCGACGACTGATTCCTTGATGGCCACGCAATACGTCGCTGTGTCGTCTTGCAACATACTACCGTCGACAAGGGTCCCGCCTGTGAGGATACAGGCAAGCTCGCGACGGATAATCTTCTCCTGTTTCTTCGCCTTGCCACCACCCCTCTCCCGCATCTCCTTACCAAGGGCCGTCTCCATCTGGTCAACTCGAGCGACCTTGTACCCTTTGGCGATGAACTGATTCGTCCACATCGCTAGCGAGCTCTCGGGAACGCCAACCATGCGCATATTCACACGGTCGGTTAGTTTCAGGTCGAAGAGCTGGTGACCTATAGTTGCGTCGTTCTCGTATAGCTCGTAGAATTTGCCTTTCTTGAAGAAAACTACCGTGTTCCAAAGCTTCTGCTTTATCTCCCAATATTGCTTCTCAAAGGCTGAGAACTGGGACCAGGCCATAGGGGGTACATAAACAGTGGCCGGGTCGTAGTCGGGGTGATCCGGTGGGTGGCGATTGATGTCTACGATCTTAGCAAGCCAGGAATATCGCTCCTCGGGTTCACGTGTATGTGCTTTGACCTTGTGTGCTCCTTGCTTAGGCGTGGGCGCCGCCCTCGGCTTGACCGGATCGACACTGTTGGGGTCGTAAGCCCATTGCTGTGCGGTTGAAGTCGAGGGGATTTCTTCCGAAAGGTCGGCCTCGTCTTGTTCCACATCGATATCCTCCATCTTCTGGGGTGGTGATGAGGCATGAGATCGTTTTCGGGCTGTCGGCGCCTTGGCAGGCCGTTTTCTCTTCTTGGAGGGAACATCCGAGTCATCAGAGACTACAAAATCTGCCATTTCATCTTGTCGCCATAAATGTTAGAGTACGGTATTTTGAAAAGCTCGCAGATCTTGTTGATCACATACCATCTTCCTCCTCATAAGCAACCCCGTCGTCGGCCTCTTGGTAGTCGTCTTCATCCTCTTCGACGACCGGTTTGGTTCGTTGACGACTGCGACGTCGAGAGCGGGATGCTTCCATGGCAGCAAAAACATCTTGATCGTCGTCGTCATCGGAAGATTCAGCATAGCTGACAGTCTTCTTGGCCTAACATGCGGGTTCAACAGTTAATGAGGCGGCTCCACGGTACAGACGTACTAATGTCCAAGGGTGGGTAATGGCTGCTGTGTACTTTCGCAACTAGGGCCAACATACCTTTCGTGAAGGACTACTACCCATGACAAGTTTGGTGGGAGCAGCCCGCTTCTACATGAGCGCCGATATTAGCAAGCACAGCAGGAGGGGGCAAAATAGAGGTTGGGCCAAGTACCTTGTTGCCGGGGGTTACTGTGGTGACCTCGTGGTTTTCTTGGGAGCTGGAGGGCTCAATGGCGTCGCTACTGGGTACGGGCGTGACGTTGGAAGGCTTGTGATTCCTGTTGAGCTGGAGCGAATTGGACTTTGTGGTTTCTTGGAGGCAGGAGGCACGGGCCGGGGTGGCGGCGGTAGGAGTGGTGGTCGCAGGGGATTGAGAGGGAGCGGTCGAGGACGACTTAGCGAAGAAGCCTAGGATGCTCTGCTGCTTGCGTGTCGCCGTCGAGGACGAAGCCAGGGCCGAGCCGGGCTTCTTAGACGACGGCGTCTTGGCCGGAGTGCGTGTCTCGCCCATCTTGATCAACACGCGACGCCCAAACACCAGACGCGATAGCTACCGAGCAAATATTCGTATTGAATCGACGCCACTCTATCGTTCTACCTTTTTGTCCCTTGGTCCGCTGTTGGACTGCGGCAATTCAGTGTATATTTAATCGAATGGCTGGCACCAGCACAAGATGCAACCCAAGTATCCGGCTCCGAGCGATGAACTATCAGGTAAGAACACTGAGCAAGCGAAGTCGAGCTTATTAGAAACGTATAATACACGGGATAAAATCAACGACAATCAAGAAGTTTTCCGAAGTTGCCGAGGACGACATAGAGAAGTAGACAGAATAAACTCGTTGGAAAACAGCAGGATAGGAGGTTTAAGTGAGTGCGAGGGTTCAAGGATTACAGGTGCTATACGCGGTTGCCCTGCATTTCACGCGCGACGTAATTAATGAGACGCGTCTGTCTGCTTAATTGATAAGGGAGTGGAGATTTTGAGGCCCTCGACCATCCATCCATGTGGATGGGCCCATAAGTTGGATAGATATATGTCTTATAGATGCATGTATTCATTTATTTGGTTATAGTACTTATGTGCATGGATTGTCTATCTGCCTGTTGCAGCTTGAAGCCCCATCACAATCGAGCAATGAATCTTCCCAACTCCCCAAAGAATTTATGTCTCTAGTGACTCGCAGCAAGGTATGATAAGATCCTTAGCCGGCGCAGAGCAGCCGGACGGTCTACAAAATTACTTAGCGGTATCCATTCATCAACCGCGCCAGTGTGCAACAAGTATATCGTCTACATCATCATAAATACCAGTCCTGCGCGAGTTGTGTGCGGGAACCATGGAGACCATCATCAAAATACTAAAATCACGACATAAGGGCGCTTGATTTATATCGTGTATGTGCTTTCATCTTAGGAACTTGATTGGCGTAGGCATCGTTAATTAGCGAGATGCCTAGATGACAGACTGCATTATGGCACAACGACCGAAGCACACGATGCATTCGGTTCTTATGGCTTCCTCCTCCGTTACCGAGGGAGAGTACAACATGGTGTGCTTGAAATATGCTTCCTCTAATTCTCGCTCGAAAACGTTCGCCGGGACAAAGAACATATTCGAACAAAGACCACTCGTCCGAAACCAGTGTGGCAGAACGTGTAGCCTGGCTTCTTCAGGAATGCATGTCTCGCTCACAACCATTCCCATTGTTTCGCACCTTTAAAGTTACTAGCACTCTGTCTGCGCCTGTTCCAAAGAACTCATCGAGACGAATTTGCTAGAACTTGCTATCGTGATTAATTGCCACGCATCCGCCCGTGTTGCCTTTCCACAGGTCCATACTTCATCTCACATATATACAATTTTTTTCTGGCTTATTCTTCGTCTTCCTCGTCAAGCGTCGCCATGTCAGGCAAGAGTAGTGCTTTGACTGCTGCGGATGTTGCGAAACACAATACGAAAGAAGACTGCTGGGTGATAATCAATGGCCACGTCTGGAATGTCACAGGTAAATCTCGCTTCACATCTCGTATCCAGATGGAAGGCTGATCCGGGACCAGAGTGGCTTGACAAGCACCCTGGTGGTTCACAGGCCATTTTCGAATTCGCTGGCCAGGATGCTTCCATTGTGTATAATGGGAAACACCCCGCCAACTTAGTCTCTACGAAGCTACCGTCCTCGTCCCACCTGGGCCAGCTCGCAGGATCAGACAGCTTCCCTCGGGGTTTCCCAACGCCCCCGAATTCGAGTCTGCCACCTCGTCCTGATGGGAATGGTCCTGCAAAAAACAATGACCCGACTACTCCTGCCCCGAGCGGCGATGACACGACGGAACCGGCAGACTTCTTGGACTCAACGACCGATGCGTACTTGAGAGCAGACGATTACGCCGTCCGCATGACATATGGATGGACCTTATACGACGGAACATATGACCCTGTTCCTCAGGATAAGAGACGGAAACGGGATGTTCCGTACCCAAGCTTCGTCCCCCACGTTTTTCGCTCGAGGGCCGGCCTCTCAAACCTTCAGCTTTCCCATAACGCCCCCATCTCCCTATGCAGTATAGACGTTGCAGTTTCCCACGTATGGAAGTGTATGCCGGGGAATGCCCGCAGATATTTGCACATTCCTCCACCGAATGGCCCGGCGCTTTGGAGCGACAACGAAAAAGCCGTGGCGGCCATGTATAAGAAGATCGATAACGAGATTTATCATGTACCTCTGGCGGAAGACCCCGACAAATCCGAGTACAGGGGCTATGCTGATATGAAGAGGCGACCGTGGATCGTTTGGCCACTCTGGGTAGAAGATAGATGGGGTAGCGGTTGGGTTACCGTCATATCGTACTCCGAAAACACAGACGAGACACAATATCTTTATAATCAACTAATCTCCTATTCTATCATCGACCCTCGCCGCTCGCCGGATGCCGATGGCAACGGCCGACACGGGCCGGTTCGCGACCGGATAGAACGCATCCAAAACCAGCTCCTCGGATTTTACGGTAAAGCGGGCATCGACACTAGCGCGGCTGAATACAAGGAGGTGCTCTGCAGCCCTATGCCATTCGACGAAGTAACTTCTGGAGAACGTTGTTTTGCTGTGGTAAAAGAGCTGGTCAACCAGAGTAAGTAATCTTGAATGTGATCTTAATACCATGCGCCCTCTTCCAAGAAAGTGCCTTTTACCCTGACCCATTCTTGCTTTCTGGGACTTGACGCAAATTGTCACGATATCTCGCGTGAAGAGTCGGCACATTACTAACCCGAATTGCAACAGTCATAGATTGGAGTACCTCAGGGAGGAACTTTTGCAAGGTCGGGACTATCAAGAATATGCAAAAATGGGTCAACCCGTTCCAGCAGAGGGTCGAACTGACGGGCATCAACGCCTGGATACTCATGGCCTCTCTGGAATACGATGCTCGCATAACGGTCGAGAAGATGCTTACCAATACGATTACCGAGGTTGCGGCTGATGGGGTCAAGAAGTATCTACGCCCTTACGATCTCGCTGGCCCATTCCAGGAACCGCCGGTCTCTGCACCTGATTATTTCCTCCCGCCCGAAGAAATATACAAGCCCAAATCAGATGAACAACTAGTAGATGAATAAATGGAGATGTTAGAGATTCTGGAGGTCGATGAGCAGTACATAAAATCGCGATGGAGTTTGTTGCTCAGTCATTATGTTTTGTTTTATCTGCTGTCGCACAGCCAATATTCAGCTTTAGTTCCGCGTGAACCGTGTCAGTTAGCCAATTTACCGATTAAATTTATCAAAGTGTGGTGTCATGACCTACTAGCAAATAGCAAATGCAAGCTCGTCGAGAAAGCATCTCACCTTGTAGAAGCTGCTGAATAATGAGCAGGCACAAATGGTCCCATAAAGAAAAGACGAGACGGACATTAGTTAGGTGAGACACAGTCTCAACCGGAGAGTGATAATCAATAAAACAGATAGCTGCTTATGTATCAGACTTTCGTCGATTACCAACTGTCTCACATCGGATCGGGAATTACCAGAGGAGAATAATACAATTTCCAATTGAGGTAGTTGAGGAGATTGCTATTGGCGCCAGCTGGCTCAAGTAAGCAATATTACGAGCCGAGTACTCACTCCCTCGTTCCTCTTTGGGTTTTTTCTAGCCGATGTCTTAGACTTGTTAAACATAGTACCTGAAAATCCCACGTTTATTATCTCGAGATCTTGTAAGACATGGTGGTGACACACATCTGATATGATCAGCCTCAGCTCGGTAGACAGCACAGGTCGCGCGCAATGCTTATCCAGCCAGGCTTCTTCGGCAAATTCAGAAAAGACATAGTTGTCGCCTGTAGGCGCGAACTTCAACGAGCGTATTGTTCGGTGACGGCTACGCTCTTAAAAAACCAGCTAATCGATGAGTACAACACCAGCGCAGACGCAAGTAACCCGGGGAGGAAATAGCACCCACGCACTCGGAACGAGGAAATTCCCGCGCAATGCCGGCAAGGTGATACATTTCTCGAGCTTACCGCCCGACTTAGGCGTAGAAAGACAATTTGAATGCAGTGTCTTGATCACGGAGAAGAGTTACCACCTCATCCCGCAAAAGGCAAGACATCGCAGGAGACATATCAGCATCGAAATTCAATATATTCCGCCACAGACGCCCTCTGTACAACGTCATGTGATTTCCTCTCTTCGGTATTTCCGTACCATGCCGAAAGACACATGCGTGGCTTGAGAAAACGCCAGTGTGTCACGCAATTGTTGCGATCGAAGTCGACTTTGAGAAGAGGTGATTCATTGCACGATGAGAAATTAGCCCGCCTTGTCTTATGTTGATTTGCGCCTTGATGGTGGCTTTATGTCGACGGTCACACACAGGCGGGCTAGAGATCTGAAGCTATTCACGCCATTTCAATATTACTGTCTAGTGGGAGCTGGACTTTGGCTTGTCGTCTGTCTTCATTGCTGGTGATACGAGCAGCTCTCTAGAGGAAGCTTTTATTCACCTCCCGTGTACCAACAAAGAAGCCATGGCCCCGTGGTCACTGTAAGACTTTAGAAGGGAGTTCGAATGACGAGATTTTATATGAGCTGTTGCCCAATAGACTGAACTCAGCGATAGTTAAGCGGCGCATGATAGGTGACCTTTCAATCTGAGTAATACGGACTTTCTTCCTGCAATGGCAAAGACCGATACTCTTCACATTGGATGTCAATATGCACATGCAATAGTGCCGAGTGGATGAAGATCTCATCACAAAAGCCTGTGACTTCGTGCCCGCGGTAGTCAGGCTCAAAGATATGTGGCGGATGTTGTGGTCAGATCTAGGCGAGGCTATCGGTCAATCATATGCCGTGAGACCTACACCACGGCAAGCTTACAAGCCTGACCGCTAAGGGCATGCCAAGTTTCGGTTCTGGAGTTGGCCAGCACATTGTTGTGTTGTCATGCCAAGTCAGTCGTATCGATGAGTAGCTCGTATCGATATGTTTGTTGCTTGAAAGCACTGCTTATAACTAATCTAACGTTACGGCGCAGTACGGGTTACTCCTGCCGTTAAGAATCTAGTTGGACCACGTACGATGAGGGGGATATGTAGTGATATGTTTAGAACAACCCTGTGTAATAGCAGTATGTGGAAGTTATAGTACTTTTCACTACGCCTGACATTTTGTTCTGCAGTTTGTTAGTCTCTACGGCTAAAGGCGAAGGAACTCATGAATGGTGATCTCGATCGTTTCCGGTTACAACTTTCGAAATTAGTTTACCTTCAAGGCGGCTTGTTTCACCGGTCTCGATTCAGTCTTGGCCTCTGGATCGGGCTTTCGTATCCGATTTCTTAGTTTGGAAGACTCTTCGTTTAAGGCTCCATTTACTGAATGTAATTTCATGAATCAATCGAATTGATCAAAGACTTATCTAACCGTATCCATTTGGGACGGGGCCGCCTCGGCTAGTATAGCCAAGAAAGAAAACACTTAATCAGACCCAACCTCCGAGTGAGCATCGGACGTCGGCACCTGCCTTTGTTAGAGGGAGTTTTGGTTCCTGGATAGGTTGGGTACCTCGAGCCTTTGTGCACACTGCTCGTATTACAACTTATGATATCATTCCATCTAGATACGAACAAAATACTGGTGACTACGTTGCGGGAAACACCTCTTCATGACCTCATCGAATTGGGCTGTGCCACTTTCTAGTCGGAAACCCAACTTCGGGCGAATTCCCGGCAGAATGGTTTGGGCTTGTTGCGAGTGCCCACTGGTGGGTAGCTTCTTGACCTGCATGTGTATTATCACAGGGCTGTTCGGTCATAGAACTCACTGAACGTGAGAGCGCCGGTAAAGCTACCTGAGTTCATGTATGAAAGAAAAGCGATCAGGGGCTGCGTAGGTTGCGTGTGTCGTGGTCCCCGCGATCAACCTCGTGAGTCCGGGTGATCTGTTTTGGTATTGTTTATCTCTGCTATCGACCACTAGACTACACCACCATGTGGTGCACTACTGAGTGAACTATCATGACCGGCTTCTGAGTTGGCCGAAGAACTTAATGTCTCGGCATCCCCACCCACCTTCCGAGGACACCATATGTGAAGGCTGAGTGATGGGAACTTGCCAATGGCTTTCGAGAAAGCCCCGAACTACCAACACTAACATGTAATGATGTACACCACCTGCGAGTGCTCGTGATGATATCTTGTTATGAAGGTCCTCTAGAAACTGGTACAATGCGCCACCAAATCGGCATGTCGTATGTCGATATGGACATGCGATCTGATGATAATGGTGACTCATGAAGAATATTTGATGAGCGGGTGACTGAGACTAAAATCATGGAAGCTTCAAGCTTACACATGGCCCGCGAGGGGCACTCGTCTGAGTAAGAAAATTGTTAGAAGGCTTGGCTGCGTTTTTTGCATGATCCCGGAACTGCATTTATAAAAAAGTGGTCAATAAGCGCCAACGGACAACATCATGTTCAAAGTCTGGCGATGGACTGGTGAATCGACTGATAGGTATTTCTAGTTTAGATTGTCTACTAACCATGACTCGAACTCAACTCGTATCGAGGAGATTGAACGGTAGGGCTCGCCTAAGCTGTTCTCAATTGGGCTGACGCGAGTCGCCAGTCAAAGCTCTTTCATTGGACTAAGTTGTGAGGCCAAGAAACGCTTCACAAATCGACTATTTGTAGATGGTCCAGGGCGCTGGTCTGCCAAGAACTTAGACCTATACCTTTCTCAGCTGCACCAGCCCAGCTTAGCCAGCTTTGCCCAGTTCAGAAGCTCGAACCGGTGGCTTTCATTTCACAAAGCCACGCAGCCAACGTTCTTATGGTACACTATAGTAGGTCTATTATACCTGCTTACATGTACCTAGAAGTCAAACGAAAGGGGGAGGGAGGAGAATACAGCAACAGACAGTCCAGATGATCTATTATGTATACTAAGTAAGCAAAACCCCCTAGCGTATACAGTTCGAACGCGCCGGCTGTTAAACCGTCGAGTGCCGTATCGCCCTAAGCCAATCTACACAATACACTATTCACAATGAAGGCAAGCCCTAGCCTAAACTGGGAAGACTTGTTTTAAATGGCGGCAACGCATTCGGTAACACTGTAAACATTAGTGTACTATTTACTGTAGCGTGTGCATAATGTGCCATTTCGGATATCGGTAAGTCGGCCTTTGAGTACTGAGAATTAATAAAGCCTTCTGACGGTAGTCCTGGGCTTTCAAAGGATTTCAGGTACAAATGTAAGCAATACCTACTTATAGGTGAATGAGATTGACAGGGTTGCCAACCGTTATTCCAACAAAGAATCAGCATTCTCTCAGCGGCGGCTACATAGCTGTACAGTTGTACACACGTGAAGAGTCTTACAAGGATTGACCAATGATAGATCTTAAAGGCTAGAATCTACTCCATTCTGGGAAATGAGCACAAGCAGCACAGCCCATGCAGGGGTTGTTCGACAGGTCTGTCTCTCGCGCCGCATATCAAGAACTCCCAAGAGCAGAATCGGGTCATGTACATGTCTCCCGCTGGGCCACCAGAAAAATGCTAATTTCATTGTCTTCGTCTTACCACGTCTCTTGTCCACCTGGGCCTTCTCGATCCAGGAGCTAGAGTACCTAGGTCCTTGGCAATAGAGCTTACCTGTACTAGACTCTCGTATACCCTCATCTTGGCATCTCGTCGATGGGCCCTGGTCATGTTCCGCTCCGGGCAAGGCGAATCCCATTACGCGCGACCAACCTGAAAAAAGAAGGCTGCAGAAAATAAAAATGTGGAAATGCGGGATTGTGTAGCGCAATGTAGAGGATCCTTTTGGGTCAAAGAGCCCCTGACTGTAGTGTACGGTAGTACCGAAGGAGAATAAAGCGCGAGGGTGATAAATAATAACCAAGCCGCCCCGGGGAATTTGGATCGTCTTTTGTTCGCCATAACCGCTACGCCAATCCGCAGCTCACAATTCCACCAAGTCGTCTAACTGAAATACGTCGACGATCATGAAGCTGTCTATTGCTCTGTGCGCGTCTGCCGTGGCCGCCGCATCTCTCCCGGCCCGCGAAGAGGGGATCCCGCTTGCCGAGTTTGGCCATGTGCCCTCGGTTTCTCAGGAGGACGCCGCCGCCGGTCTCGATAAACTTCCACTTAATGAGCGCGGAGAACAGGGCTGGTTGCTCGCGGAATTCGGCGAGGTTCACCATGTCGACCCGACCGCTGCCAAGGAACTCAAGGATCTCGGCGGAAACAACTTCAGTGTCCTCCCCGTCTTTGGCCCAGGCCACGAGGACAACTTACAGTCATGGCTGGACAAGCATGGCCACAAATTCGAAGAGGGTTGGCACAATTTCGCGGACAAGCTGAAGCACAAACATGGTGATGCCATTGAACAGGTCGAGGACATCCTTCATGACATCCTCGATCCCAGAGACAACACCATCGAAGCCAGAGACACTGGCGACTGCGCCAACCCCAATGTCCGTTACGAATGGGACAACTATTCGACATCGGACAAGCAGGCTTTCACCGGCGCCATTAAGTGCCTGATCAACAGACCTGCCTCCGGCAAGTTTGCTTATTCGAGGAACCGATATGAGGATTTCGTCCGCCTTCACCAGAGCTATGCGCCCAACATCCACAGTCGAAGCACCAGCCAGCAGACGCACAAGTTCCTTCTGTGGCACCGTTACTACGTCTGGGCCTTTGAGCAGGTTCTTCGTGATGAGTGTGGCTTCAACAGGGCTATGCCTGTACGTACCTGCTTTTCTCATAGTGTTTTCATTTCCTTCCTCGACGCCTCTGCCTGAGCCCTGCCAGAAGCAGAGTTGGAACAAATCCCAAATTGCAGTCCTCTACTGGTTTAAAATGTCGTGTACTAACTGGACATCATAGTGGTGGGACGAGAAGAAGTGGGCTGGCAGATTTGCTCAATCCACGCTTTTTACCCCTTCGTACTTCGGCTCTCTGCCTGGCCCAACCAACGGCCGTGGTACCTGCATTTACGACGGCGCTTTCAACGGACTTACGTCCAACCTAGGACCTGGCCAGACTGTCAACAACCTCCACTGCGTCCAGCGAGCTGTGAACGAGGGCATCACCGCTCAGACCGGCGTTGACTCGTACAACACGTGCCTGGCCCGTACATCCTACCCCGACTTCCACAGTTGCGTCGAGTTCACGTGAGTCCCATTCTCAATGTCTTTGCTTCTTGGGGAGTCCGCTAACAGTAGGATCAGATTCCACGCTCAGGGCCACAACGGTGTCGGCGCCACCATGGCAGACGCCATCGCTTCTCCGGGCGACCCGTCCTTCTTCATGCACCACTTGTACGTTGACTATGTCTTCCGCAAGTGGCAGAATGGCGCTCTCTCGCGCCGCACGACCATCAGCGGATGTGCCACGAACGATGGCTGCACGCCCCTGACGCTCGACACCGTGATCTACATGGGAGGCATCTGCGGCTCCAAGTGCCCCGATCTCCCAGTCCGCCAACTCCTGCGCACCCTACAGGGCCACTTCTGTTATAAATACAACTACTAGAGATGAGATATCCACCGGCAGCGTGGTAATGTGGATGATGAAAAATAAAAGATATTGGCGGGCACGTACATAGATAGCGGGGGAGCTAGAGCTCGCCCCCGCTGGCAATCGCCTCCTTTCTTGACTATAATTATTAATGATACCAATTTTCAACCTTCAATCTAGTACATGCAACTTGACTGTTTCAGAAGCCGCGTATGTTGTCGTCTTCGTATGGATATTGCAGATTCGCTTGAGTGTAGGGACTGCGTGGCACTCCGAGTAGCCAAGATGTTCGACACTATCTAACCTGTCAGCTTGAATCAGGGTGAAGACCCCGCTCCCCGATTTTCTACAAGGCACCGGTTGCATAATGTCAAGCCATCAGGTACTCTAGCACAACACCAGGCCGTATAGTATTTTTTAGGCAAACTTACTTACCCCTTTTGCAGAAATATTTAGGTAGTAGATAGAGCACAACGTTATACATATAGTACAAAATGCAGGCGCATAAGAAGAAGCCTATTCTGTGTTTTACGTTCAGGGAATTATAGTGGTGGGTGTTTATAGGGAGTCATGGGCGGCCCCTGCTGGTTGTACTAGATTGACCATAAATGAGGATCCATTGCGCGGCAGCCATGATGTAGCTCTCGGTTTCCCACGTCTCCCTCTTCTCTAGTATTTCAAAGGCATCTCGCATCGCTTGGACAGCCCAAGAGTCCGCACCGTTTCTGCTGTCAATGCCTACAAAACATGTAGTCGCGATGAAGGCTTGGAAGTTTACAAAACCACTGGGATCGTCTTGTTCTAAAACTAGAGTTTATCAGCGATTCCCTGCGAGATTATATACTGTGAATACTTGCATTGTACGTTGTCCTTTATAGCCTTTCTGAGTAACTAGTCGCTATTGAATTTCTCGCTTCCGTCCTGTACGAAGGAAATATGTAAATGCCTAGCAAGACAGAGAGAAAGACATACTGGCAAAGGGAGCTTGCCTGTAAACATAGAGGAGAGGTTTAAGCGCTTTAGCAGGTGAGCAAACTTGAGATGAGAAGGATGGTGGTAAGGAATCTGATCAGCTCCCTCGATGCAGTAGCCTCCAAAAAACACGGACTTCGGCTGAGTGAGAGGCATTCGCAGAGATGAATCTAATAGGAGATTCAGCTGCCTCGTCTAGCGACATGGCCGAGTCCAGCTAGAGGAAGTCCCGTAAAATGTCAGCCAGCCTAGCGGAAGTATCCCAGATCGGGCCAGAAGGCTTGAGAGACGACTCGGTCTTGCATCCCCACCTTTGACGGAGAGACCGTACCAGGCCGGCTTTAGGACGAGCCGAGTCAACTCTGTTTAAAGCCGGGCTGTCTTCGAACTCGATCTTCAAATCGAGCGACGCCATTTTGTTTTCCCTTAGAATAGACCAAGAAGGGAGACACTCTTAAACAGAAAACAAGTAAGTACGCGATCTGATAAAACAGCAACTCCATGTCACGAGCAACGAAGTAACTATAGAGCTATGCATTCAAGGCATTCACTAGACGGTATGTAGGTGGAACAGGGAACGACTCATTGCTCTCATTCAATATGATGGCTTCCTCGGACTAGAGGTCTGTTGCGCGTGCGGCTCATCATGGCGTCCCAGCGGGGCTCGTAGAGCATGTTGAAGGCGTACTCCGTTTCATAAGACTCAAATATCTATCGAGTATCTTTTTCTCCATCTCAAGTAGTGTACGTCATCATATTTTCAAGTTCAAATCTCCATTATTGCGTATTCATTCAAGTCAAGACGTTTTGTACGGCATTAACTATCTGAAGTTAAGACTGCAACACGGCGCCGACCGACTTCGGTTATAAGACGTCTTTAGTATGAAACTCATCAACGACTTGTAACAATGTTTAAGAGCCGTTCTTGAGTATCATTAATCAATGCTATCTGCATGTGCACTTCAATGAACCATGCGTCAGCGATAAGGATAAAACTTACAAAAACCAATCATTACTGGTATAACGGCCAGCCGGTGTATTACCAAGCTCTTAGTCTCACTATATCCTGCTTACAGTACCTGGCGTCGACCCCATCTCTGCGATGGCTTTCATCACGCAATAATAACATCATGTTTTGAAACACAGCATTCGCTCCAAGCACGCAATGCCGAGTCTTATCAATTGTTTCCCCAATTGGCTCATGACTGTGCGGAGAAGCTGGTGGCGGGTTGCGCATCGAATGATTGAAATGAATATAAAGGCGTCGGAATCTCACCAATTCTGCCGCAATGTAAGTCAGTGCGGGCACTACTGAAGCTTTAGTTAAGAGACTCGAGCGCATATCATCCACTATGGGTAGCCCAATCAAGAACGTTGCAGTCATTGGGGTAGGTGACCTCCATGCGAAAAGTCGGGGAGTGTGCAGCGCTTATGCCAGTAAACTCAGGGATCAGGCAATCTCGGCAGAGCTGTCGTCAGCGAGCTTGTGGACGCCGGATTTACAGTGACAGCATTGACACGTGAAGGGTCAACGGCGACGTTCCCTTCTGGAGTTGTCTCCAAGCCGGTCGACTACTCTTCCGTCGCGTCGTTGACAGAAGTTCTCAAGGGCCAGGATGCGCTTGTTTCTGTCATCGCCACGGCTGCACTTGCGGCCCAGCAATCGCTCGTGGACGCGGCCGTTGCAGCGGGGGTGAAGCGCTTCATCCCTTCGGAATTCGGAATTAACACGCGATTCTTGGGCAAAGAGCCGATCGGCACCATTCTTCAAGGCAAGGTCAAGACGCTGAACTACATCCACGAAAAATGGAGGCAGAACCCGTCATTCACCTGGACGGGAATTTCGACGGGACTTTTCTTTGACTGGGTAGGGTTTTGTTATCTTCTTTGCTCGTCTCATCATTCACTTTACTGACTAAATTTTCTGAATAAGGGGCTTGAATACGGTTCAATTGGCCTGGATAAGGCTACGAAAACAGCTACCATCTACGACTCTGGGGACGAGCCGTATCAGGCTACTAATCTACCTCGCATCGGCAAGGCCATCGCGGCCGTGCTGAAGCATCCCGAGCTAACAACTAACCGCTACATCTCGATTGCCTCGTTCAACCCGACCCAAAACCAGGTCTTGGAGCTCACCGAGAAGATCACAGGGGAGAAATGGTCTACAAACAAACTCTCGACATCCGAGCAGCAGCAGATCGGTACCGAAAAGCTTAGCAAGGGCGACTACAGCGCGTTCTCGAACTTGCTGCGCAAGCGAGTTTACGAGGATGGTGCCGGGTTGGCCGTCGAGGGCCCGGATAATGCACTCGACCTGCTGGGAGTTGAGGGCGATGACCTCGAAGGATCACTTCGGGCATGGCTTACGAAATGAATAAGTCTTGCATCACAGCAAAATTAAGAAGTATAATAATGGGGTCACAAACAGAGAAGGTTTTTTTCATTTTTTGGCTATTGATGTGACAGTTCTCATATTTACAAATTGAATGAATAAATTAAACTCGCCATGTTTAATCCGGATCTGCCACGTGTGCCACAAGCCAACCTGATCAATATATGCCAACTTGTCTGTCTCATGCTGTTAGGCTAGGGAGTGTCCATGGTGCCCATGTGGTCATATCGGCGGTGGCGGAGCTCTTCTCCACGGCGCCAGGGGCTGTGGTGCCCTTGAGAAGGAAGTAATTGATGTAGGTCGTGAGGTCGGCCTGTTGCGAAGACGGGAACGCGCAGTGGCTGTGACCGCCGACGAGCGAAAATCCCATGTTGTTGGGGGAGCCAATGCCCTTGTAAATCAGACGGCCAGCCTTCATGGAGCCAGTCGTAGAGACGGGGCCGAGCCAGTCAATATCGTTCTCGATGACAAACAGGCCGCGGGGAGACACGAGAGCGGGCAGGAAATGGTGATCGACGGGCATTGTGTTGAGCGAGTTGACGTACGTGTTGAGCCTCGAGCTGAACCACACGTTTTCGCCGACGATCTCGTGTGCCGTCTGGATGTTCTTGCCTTTGGACGACTCGGAGTCGGAAATACGCCAGGAAGCAGCACCGCCGGAGCCGGACTCCTGGGGCAGTGTCAAGGCAATGCGGTTGGCGAGGGCACCGACGACAAAGGCGCCCTTACCGTTGCGCGAGCAGCCTGTCGTTCCCAGGCGTGTGGTGTCGATGCCGGTCTTGGCGGAGCCGAGCTGTTCGAGGCCGTCGATGATGCGGTCAACGCCCCAGGCCCAAGCAGTCAGGGCACCGGCCGAGTGCGTGTTACCAAAGAGCGTGTAGAAAGTGCCCTGGCCGCGCACGTTATTCTGGCCCGCCCAGGCATCGTTGCCGAATGCGATGGTGCCGACCGTGCCGGGGATAGGCAGCGAGGAGCCGCCGATGGTGATAATGGCCGGGCCTGGCGCGGCGCTGCTGCCCTTCGAGATGGTCGTGGAGAGGGTGACACTCTTGCTACCGACGGTTATCGCGACAGAAAGAGAGTTTCCGGACAGCGTAGCCGTGAGCTTGTCGGGCGCAGGTGGGTAGTCGCCAAGCTCGTACTGTTGTAGCTGCTTGCTGATCTCTTGCTGGCGGCACTTCCAGTCATCCTGAGTAGCCACCTTGCTGGCATCGGCGAAGGTGAAAGGGTCTGGCAGGTTGGCAACATTGACTGTGGGATAACTGGCCTGGAGAGTGCAGGAGCTGTTCTGTCGCTCGTAGATCTCTCCACGTGGATAGGCCCATGCCGAGGAGCCCAACAGCAGGGTGGCAGTCAAGGGACGAAGCATTTTGAAAAGCTATGCTAATTCTGGAGTATCAAGCTTTCTTGACCGAGAAGAGTGATTCAAAGGCGATCAATCGAGTCAGGCTAGGGAAGCAAAAACCTCCTAGTAATACTTATATGTGCCCAGCGCCACCTCACTTCTCCCGACGGGCCTTTGCCTAATGCTTAGGCCGCTGCGGTGATAGATCTATCCACGCTTCCCCGGATTGCTTGGTCCTCACTTTCTTGTCGTGGAGGCGAATCGAAATGCATGGTACGATCCAAACACACGTGGGAATTCAGGCGCAAGCATTATTCCCATAGTTTCCTACCCTATTGTTTCCTTGCCACGCCAAAGGTGGATAGCTGGAAGTGAAACGAAGCGCCGAGGTTCCTTGGCACACTTTGCAGCTGGTCTGGGGTTCGTTGTATTATCCAATCCAGGTGATCTATACCCCCAAATGCCGGAAATGGGGTTAATATGGTTGAGCCGCCCAATTTTGCCGGTAGCGGGACACGGAACATATATCCTAGACGTACCTGACAGCGTTGTACTGGTGGCTATTTTCACGCAATCTTCATCAAGGCTTAAGCGCGAGGGGACGAATCGTGAACCGCCTCGCCGCGCATCTGGTGTAGATAGGAACAGCTGGATTCATGTCTGGCGATCTTTTCCCTGCTACGCTCTACCTATCCGGGTGCTAGTTATCCGTAATTCTCACATGTCTTCCCTTGGTCCGCGATAACCGTATCTCGTAAAAATTAAATTTTCAATTATAGGGGATTCAGGGACTGTACCGTTGCAAGATCAACACTGCCTTAAAATAACTTGCTTTCAGTACCTCTATGGAGCCCCTATTCCCTGAATCCTCGCAGTCCAGCAAGGCACAACACACCCATCAAGAAATTAGGCTGGTGGGATATGTCGTTTCTTGAACATATTTAACAGACTCATCCTTTATCATGGGTCTAATTGCACTTTTATCCTCCCAACTAACTTCTTATAATTTATTGGTATTATGCTGTTGTAGTTCCCTATTATTAAAAGCTGCCATTACCTTAAAATAGGCATATTCAGGGCCTCGGAAATAGTCCCTTAATCAACCTTCCATTGCATCTTGGTTTAAGTTACGTTCTGAAGGATTCTGCTAAAGACTTAACATGCTTGTTCCATCATGATATGTATGATAGCATACATAATATCCAGCTGCTACTGTGAGAAATCCTCGCGTTCTTAAATTGAGCAGTGAGGGTAATGTGACTGGATTCTTGGGCTATAAGTAAATAGCCGGGAACTATCAAGACCGCCTAGACCCGTATCATCGACATTCCGAATTGCCATATAAGGACAGGACAACCAAATAATTCAAGGCCATCGCCACGCTCTTCTTAAGCAGGTGTATAGACCCAAAATACATAGTATCTCCAACCGCCAAGCGCTAAGGTACTTACCGGTTGTTTCCAGTGATGATGACCATGTGCCCACAGCCCGCTTCTAGACCAAAAGTCTCGAGAACGTAGCGTCTAACCGAACTTCTGTCGACGGCCAAGTATCGCCAAGACAACATCGCGATGTCTTTCGTGCCGTGGTTGGTATCGCTCCTGCTGTTCGTGAGTCGCGTCGCCGCCCATGGTGGATTGGCGAATTACACAGTTGGCGACACTTGGTATAGAGGGTCAGTATACTAAAGCAAATATTGCGCAACTCCAAACGAACTACGCGAGATATTCGTGTGCTGAAATGTATCTGTAGCTACAATCCCGACGAGCCCCTAGAATCTCAAGAGGGACAGCCATGGATGATACAACGAATATGGGCTTCGATTGACCCTATCTTCTTCATCAACGACACCGGGCTCGCCTGCAATAATCCGGGCACGGGCCCGCCCTCTTACATCCCCATCGCAGCCGGCGACAACCTCACCGCCGTATACTGGTATTGGCTGCACCCCGTCGGCCCCATGACTGTATGGCTAGCAGAATGCGGCGAGTCCTGTCAGGACGTAGACGTGAACAAGCTGAACTTTTTCAAGATATGGGAGGCTGGTCGTAAGCTCACGTCATCTCTTCTATACAGAGAAGTTGCTAACCGAAATGTCAAAGTCCTGGAAGGAGGGCTGCAGAGCGGTCTTTGGTATCAGTCACAATTCCAACATTGGGATGGGACTCCGGATCTCTGGCCCGCGACGATCCCGGCGACGCTTAAACCGGGGCTTTATATCGTGCGGCACGAAATCCTTAGTATCCACGTCGCCGATAAGCCTCAGTTCTATCCTGAGTGTGCGCATTTGAATATCAGCGGTACAGGCACTGCGCTCCCGTCGGAGAGGTACATGGCTAGATTCCCAGGAGCTTATGTTGAAGGCGGTATGTGTATTTTGCTTTACATCTCTTCCATACTAGAAGGCAAAAATACGTTT
This sequence comes from Xylaria arbuscula, assembly GCA_022385695.1. NCBI lineage: Eukaryota > Fungi > Ascomycota > Sordariomycetes > Xylariales > Xylariaceae > Xylaria > Xylaria arbuscula. The sequence goes on from MU279344.1 coordinate 518,340, forward strand.
AAGAAACTAATTGTGATAAGATCCGTCGATTTTCATCGATATATATGCAGATGATATGAAAGATGTCACGGTATGGCGCCCCCAACAGCAGAAAATACACACTTCTATTAGCTGATTAATATCTGCAGAACTATACGATCGCAGGACCTCCGGTTTGGGACGGGTAAGTTAAAACACAGAAGCTACACAGTACAATTTATGCTCATAGTATGACAGAAATACGATTACGAACAAATATTGCCTGGACTGCTAGCTGACCCGAAGTCATCTGCCTGTGTCACAAATAGCTATTATATAAAAATACCAGAAACAACTTGATGTTCATTTAAACGCGAGTTATTTACTTTATGCCTGTTGAAATTAGGTAATTACACGTAGTAGTACAAATCAGAAATTATCAGCAGTGATACTAATACATCATACATCTCCATCAGCTTTATGTTCCCTCCTGCGTGCCGGTCGACTAAAAGGGCTGTGAATCGGGCTTAAGACCCCCGTAGAAGGCCCCGACTCAGCATTCCAATTCACGTCATGAGCACCTATCCATCGAGCGCTTACCGAGAATTCCTCTTCGCCCCTTTTATTACTCTTGCGTAGAGGGAGATCGTTAGCGGATTTTCCCTGTGACGTGCCGGATGCGTTAAGATTTCTGGGACCAGACTGCTTCTTTGGTGTCGTGTAGCTTTTTTTACCCATCCATACCCCGCCGCTGACAAGCTCTGTAAACCTCCCCTTCTTCTCCCATAGCTCCTTGTACGTCCCCGATTCGATGACGTGGCCGTGGTCGATCATGACGATGCGGTCCGCCATTCTCATCATCTCTTGACTGTGCGTGACCATGATGACACATAGACGGTTGTGTGCCAGGTGCTTGTTCACGCTGTCGACAGACCTCTCTCGACCGCCACTTTGCTCGGGATTCAATAGACTCTGTATCGTCTTTCTCACCCCTTCAGCGCTCTCGGCATCTAGGGCGCTTGTAGGTTCGTCCAACACAAGGATCTTGGGACGCCTCGCGAGGGCCCTGGCAATACATATGCGCTGCGCCTGACCACCGCTTACAGTCTGGCCGCCGTCCCCAACGATCGTCTCGTAGCCATCTGGTAAGCTATGTATGAAGTCGTGGATCCCCGCTTCGCGAGCTGCTTGCTCAATATTCGCTTTAGATCGAAGCGGCGAGTCTTCTAGTAACCCATAGGCTATATTTCCTGTGATCGAAGTTGGGAAGAGGAAAGGGGTCTGGGGAACATAGCCGATTTGTGTTCTCAGTTTAGTTATGTCGACCTGTTGGAAAGGTACCGAAGAGAATATTAAGGGAGGAATAGAGCTATTTTGAAGGAAAGAGTTTGATGAGGCGCTGGGAACGTATAGACCCAGTATTATTGACGCAATAGTGCTTTTACCACACCCAGAAGGGCCAACAATTGCGGTTGACACACCTGCGTCAAATGAGAGCGTGAGGTTTCTTAAGACAAGATGGTCCCGCTTTGAAGGGTATGTGAAAGAGAGATTATTAAGACGGATCGGTAACGGCCGAGCTAATGTTTTCGTGCCTTTGGTCTCGTGAGAAGAATCTAGAGGCAGACGGGCATAGTATAAAAGCTGACTAGCCGTCATCTGCGCAGCAGAAATCGCTGGAACAGAATTAAGGATATTCGAAGCTGTGCTCAAGCCTAGGACGAGGAGATTGACGACTTGGAGAACAGACTGCGCCGTGATTTCTCGGTTTACGGCTAACAGTACCGTCGCATACCAGAAGACGAGGGCCATCATGAACCAAAACGTAGACTGCCAACATGCGTACAAGGCAGCCGTATAGACTGCCTTTTGGATCCCCAACTCGAATGTGTTCTGCGCCGACTTGTCGTGTTTTCGGCTAAAGTAGCCTTCGAGCGTCAAAGCTCTGACGACTCGTATGTTGGTAAAGGTCTCAACGACAATGGCATTCGTCTCTTCTGCCGCTTTATTACAGCGCAATTCCCACTTATTTGAGACGGCCGAGTATCCTTTAGTAGCGGCAATGAGAAAGGGGCCGCTCGCTAGACTCACGAGCGTGAGCTTCCAAGAGATGGCTAACGCCCAACCGACTGAGGCGAGGATCATGACAACGACGACAAGAAGAAGGGGTGCGAATCGACCGACTAGATTTCGCATTTCCTCGGCATTGCGATCTAGACATTCGTTGATGTGGCTAGGTGAGTGTTTTGGGTTCTCAAACCACGCTTTCGGTTGACGAAGTACGCGATTGAATGCTTGTTTGCGGAGCTCGTTGATCCAAGACTGTGCAGCCCATTCGAGGAGATAGTGACTCAAAAATGTAGCGAAGGCGCCGGATATCGCGATACCTAAGAGTATAATCGCCCATTTCCGACCTGCTTCTTGTCGGTTTTCTTTTTGGTAGAGAGCAGCTAATAGGTGGGCAAAGACGACAGAGAATGCGGGTACAGAACCTGCAACAACCAGGGACATTATAAACCCTACTAGGACGAATATCTTTCCCTTCAATCCAAGGCATGGCCAAAGTGTCTTATAGATAGAAATAAGAGGCAGAGCCACTATTTCTTCGCTGTTTTTCATCGGACTTTCATGATTTGTAGTATTGCCATCAACTCCTCTCTCGGATTCGGTCTTAGGATAGCTTGCTCTTCGTTGATACCGTGATCTTGAAGACTCCGAGCCTTGTCGATGGAGTTTTGCTGTATCACCAATAGCTTGAAGACGAAAGATGCTTCCAGCTCTGATCGGAGATAGTGGACTGATTGGCTGCTCACTGGTATCCCATGTCGTAGACTGCTGAGAAGTTGACGCGCGCGTAGATACGAACTGTCGGCTGAGCGCAACTACCATCCTGTTAAACCCTCTCTTTGGTTGAATTTGGGCTGCTGTTGCCAAATTATTTAGTGTTCTGGCCGTGTCTATATGACGACTACGATGGTCTCCAAGCAAACGCAATTCAGAACTGCGCCTCGCCATCTTGAAAACATCATGAGATGACGATGGTACACCACGCAGTGCTTCACCTGGGGAAGGGGATCCGGGGACTAATGGGTCATTCTGAGACGCGTCGCTTAACGGCCGGGAGAAATTGACCACAGTATTCCTGGCCTGTCTCGCTTCAACCTCCGCTAAGCTGTGGCCGGATACTGATTCTGGTGTTGTGGCGGCCGTTACAAGTTGGGCAAGAAGGCCATGGCGTTGCTGTTGGAGGTGAGAGAATAAGCCTTCCTGTACAACGCACCCATCATCCATGACATAAACAAAATCACGATCCTTGATCTGAGTAACCTCGTGAGTGATTATAATTGTAGTCTTTCCCTGACGCCAGCTCCTGATTGCCTCCATAATTAGCCCTCGGCTGACTGGATCCAGCCCACTAGTGATTTCATCGAGGATGAGGATAGGAGGGTCTCTGAGCTTGGCTCTTGCGAGAGCAAGTCGCTGTTTCTGTCCACCACTGAGATTATGGCCACCGCCACCGACGTAGGTGCTCATACCGTACGGCAGGCTTGCTATTGTAGATTGCAGCAGTGCTGTTTCGCACGCCGTTTTGACCTCTTCGGCAGAGGCTCGTGTGGGGGTTTTGTGACCGAAAGCGACGTTCATAAAAAAGCTATCGTTGAAGAGAACACTGCTCTGCTGTATTAGAGTGACATTTTGGCGAAGCCAGTCGATGTTTAACGTTCTAATTGCATGACCGTCAATCAGAATCTCGCCGCAGAGAGGCTCGTAGAATTTTAACAACAGATTGCCTAGCGTGCTCTTGCCTGAACCGCTTCTCCCGACGATGAAACACAGTTCGCCGGCTTGAAAATGGAATGAGGACTTTTGAAGCACTATCTTGGAGGGATTCGAAGGGTATGCAAAGGTTATCTAAAGATTATTAGCCCAATCGACAGATTTTGAAAAAGAGGTTCCTACATTTCGCATTTCGACATCACCCGTGCACCCTCCAGGAATGTGGCCACCCATCATAGGCTGAACTGTGCGCCCATCTTCAATGTTATGAGAAACGGAACGAAGAGCCTGAGCTGCAGACATTCCCTTGGCTAGGACGAGATACGTAGGTACGAAAGCCTCGATGGCCTGCAGCGCTGCGAGAGCGGCGTAAAATGTAGTCAAAACGCTGCCAGGACTCAACCCCTGGTCGACAAGAACGGCACCGTAATAGAACCCAACGACGAAGAGACTATCGAGCCAGAACTTGACGTAACCCATCTGATATGCATTGGCGCGGGCTTGGATGAGATATTTTTGCATGACAAGTCGAATCGCAGCCATGTATTGCCATGTTTCATGATCGACTCCATTGAAAACCTTTACAAGGTCAATTGCGGAGATAGCCGAGAATGCATACTTCGACGCGCGCGAGAGTTCTTTCTTTTGCGCTTGAATTGCTGGCTGAACTGGGCGGGTCAGGAAATGGAGAACGATCACCGAGACGGGGATCGAAGCCAGCAGCACCAATGTCAACTTCCAGGCCGTAACCAGGGCGACTATGAGATTTGCGACCGAGGTAGAAAGTCTGGCTGATAGCGAACCGAGTGCCACGGACGATGCGATCTGCAGCTCGCGTGTCTGTCTGGTGCATTGTCAGTGATGTTTCTCTTATACTTTGACACAGGGATGTAACTATACGTTTGGACTCTCGTTAGTAGACTAGCGACGCCGTCTTGCTGAGTGTCGAACCATTGCATGTCTTTCTTCAATAGGCCGTGAAAAACTCTACCTCGAATGTTCCTCGCCTGCAATTCACTAAAGGCAATCCACGAGAACATGAAAGCAAAGTTGACAAGGAAGCCCCCGCCGCCAACGACCACTAGCAAGACACACCATGAAGAGATCTGGGCTATAGTATCAGCTCCAGTAAGTTGGCTTGAACCAAAGTCAGAAATAACTGCGAATATTTTCCCCAGGAGAATAGACATAGAGGTCATGAAAGCCCCTGCTAGGACTGCCCCTATCAAGCCGGCGACCAATATCCAAGACTGCTGCCATGTCGCAAATGTAAATAAGTCTCGGATAGAGGGCTTCGGAAGCTGCTGGGAGGTAGACTGAGCAGCGTGAGTCGAAGCCGCTGCCTCCATTCTCTACCAATCACCAAGTGATATGACCGGGAGCTGCGGCGCGATAAAGCTCAAAAGAGCGGAGCCACGAAATCTGTTGATGTTTTCAGGTCTAGCAACATGGACTATAAGCGCGGTCGTCGTGACAGAGGCTTTGATTGACATTGTCGAGATTGTTGGCGTGATGCAACTCGAGTGTTGTTTACTTCAATTAGCGTGCGATGCATCTGGTTGCCCGACAATGTACACGCGATTATCTAAGTTAGTTAATGCTGTCGCTTAAGGTGGTAGTAACGCAAGAGTATAACATCATCTACATAATAGGACGTGTTAGGGCGTCTTTGTTTAGTATGGCTGCTGGGTTTGAATAAAGAACCTGCCTAGTGTGTATAATATCAAAGACACCAAAACAATGGAGAGTCTTGGGAAGTTTCATGCCCTAACAATGAAGCCAGCCATATCACTGTACGAAGTTCAACTGAGCTGGAAAATCTTAGGTTAATGTGACCTTAAGCGCGAACGCGCCATATATTCGAAATAATATTCAAATCTGCTCCATGACACGAAACACATGCTAGGACGGTGCGCAGGAATCTGGACGTCACCAAATCGATATGTTAACCGCTCATCACACCCAACTTGTCTTGTACGCCTGCATTTGGAATAAAAGCGTGAGACCCTGGCTGTTCCGTGAGGGCTGGGTTGAGCATCGGAAAAGGGAGAATAGCGGGATATTAAGAACAAGCAGTAATGTTCGAAGTCCCTTCGTTTTGACGCCATGATGGGCCGATACTCCTTAATTTCAAGGATGGAATCGGAAGCCCGAACAATCATACGTAGTTCGTCGCGCTGCATTATATTAATCTAGTTTTGAGTTATCCTCAGAATGAGAAGCATTTCCCATCGCCCTGTCGCAGTCCATCTATTTCTTCTCGGCTTTGGCTTTTTCGTATATCCAGTCATTCAATCCGGCGCGGTTTCGGGCGATCTCTACGGCATAAAACTGCATCCTGGGGACTAATGGGATTGCGCAATGCTTTGTCAGTCCTCCTGTTCATTTAATTTCGCGAATACGATGCTAATGTCTGAGCCACATACCGAATATCGTCGTGTCCTGTTCGTACTCGACCTTGGGGCTGGAGCGCAGCATGGTGCCAAAGTTGTAATCATCAATCTTCTTCTCGTAGGCCATTATGAACTTGCGCCACCTCTCCTTGCCGGCCTTGCTCTTCATCTCGTTCTCGTCTATCGTCGCAGCAGGGTCGAAGTCGGGGAAATCGGTCTTGAGGTGTTCGAGTATATCGTCGTCCATTCTGGTGAGCCGCAGTGCAGAGCCCTTGACCTTCTGAAGGATGGCCCAGTATGTCTCGAGGTGTTGTACAGCTGTAGTGATGATTGCGATCTTCAGCACCAGGAAAGACCAAAGGAGACGTGGCAGGCTCGAGCCAGCAGGAGTGAACTAACCTTTGACAGCAAACTGTTTCTCGATCTATAGCGACAGTGTATATATGATTAGCTGGGTAATGCGACGACTCGTTGGAGAGGTGTTGGCGCCTCACATCTTCAAGATTATCGGCGTTCTCAGCATCGAAGTTGGCCGGAATAGGCCCCGACGATTTGAAGAGTGCGTCATCCATGGTGATGATTCTGCTTCCCTAAGCTTCCTCGAGTTTTTTTCTAGTGGTGTATGCGAGGCGGGTGAGGCAAAGGAATCAACGTGCGTTGATGAAAGTTGCTTAATGGCGACGATGTCGTGAATGTAGATAAAATAATATAGATAGGTGGATGGTTTACCCCACGTTATTTTTTTTACAGGATCGTCATAGCACGGCCAGCTTGATGGAGGGATAGGTGGGGTCTAAGGCAGCACTAGAATAACCTGAGGCAGCTACCTACTGCAGGTATAATCAGGGCTTGAACTAGTTTTGGAGATAGGCACCTATTCACTCGAAGAAGCAGAATGAATAGGTGCAAACATGCGCTAAGTTACCTCTCCTAGTACACATTAATCAACATCAAGTTTTCTACCACGGTTACCTAAGTAGGTCTTGTTTCTTGATCAATGGACTACTTAACCTTTTTAGGCCAATGAATTGAGATTATCGGTACTTGGTGTCCAAGTCGGAACGGAGCATACATAGGTAGTTGATGGCCGTGCTCGTCGTATTTCGGTTCGGGGTGCGGACAAGGGACTTCGTCGAGATTACTTCGCAATAACCGACGACGGAGCCGGTTCAACCAATGAAGACACTAGTTCCAGGCGCCTATTTTAGTATGATCGAGTAGGGCTGAACTACATCGTTCGTTGCTGGCTATTCTGCTACCAACTTTACCATATTTGGGCTATCAAATAGGCAGCAGCCTTCTATCGATCATGCAGCGCTGCTGTAATTTACAAAGATAGGTATTCATGCTGCTATGACATGATACACGGGACACAAGCCGCGCATGGCACCATAAGTAGGATACTTACTTATGTCTTCAGCTGATCGAGGCGTTATAAGGAGCCGCATTGTCCCTACATTGCTCGATTATCACATATAACATCTACTTCGTGCTAATATTTGTGGTCAAACTTGGTCGCCACCCTCACTGATCCCTCGTCAACATCGACACGGGAATCGTTGCACCATATCAGGATGAGCGCACAAGAGAATCAAAGCCATTTTCTCTCAGGCAAGAGGATCGCCGTGGCTGGTGCAGGAACAGCTGGCCTCTCATTCGCCATTGCTCTCCAGAAGCTGTGGCCACCGTCCATCCAGCCACCAGTTGTTGTTATCTACGAACGCGATGCCGAAGAATCAGCCCTAGGGCGGGAAGGATACTCGCTCTCACTGAACGGAATTGACCACGATAGTGGACTGTACGCATTGAAGCAGCTGGGACTGCTCGATGAGATCATCAAGCTGGCAGTATTCCGCGTCGAGGACCAGGGCCAAAGCAAAGGTCACTTCACCATGTGGACGCATGATTTCCAACCCATGATTAGCGTGCGGCCAAAAATCATCCCAGAGTTACCGACAGCCAGTATGCGTATAGCTCGAAAGGACCTGCGGCGTGTTCTTGTCGAAGCAACGGCTGCAAGCATAGAGATTCGCTGGGGAACAGCATGCACTGCCGTCGAGCAGCTTAGTGATGGGCGACTCCGGATCCAACTCGTGAACGAAGGCTCGGTTGAGAGTGATGAGGAGTGCGACGTTCTCGTAGTTGCTGATGGGGCTTCCAGCAAAATCAGGGCCTGCTTGCGACCAGACGACAACTTGCAATTCGCCGGAGCGGTCCAGATGGGAGGGTCTGCCAAATTCGAAGCAGCGATCCCTTCTCCGTTCGACATAAATTGGGGAGGGGTCCTAACGGGGACAGGCGCCTCGTGCTTCTTCTCACGCATAGACCAGAACTCCCTGGTGTGGGCGCTGAGCATCCTTGAGTCGGAACCGAGACCAAAGTATGATAGTCATGATCCACAACAGGCCCAAGACATGCTTCGCGAGGCAAGAGAGCTGGGGAAGAACATAACGGAGCCATTTAAGACCATTCTCGACGCGACCGATCCGTCAGACACGCTTGTCTTCAATGCCATGGATAAGCAACCGTTTCCTCACGACATGAAATCGGGCCCTGTCATTTTCATTGGGGACGCGAATCACGCCGTAAGCCCGTTTGCTGGCAATGGTGCCAATCTCGCGCTGAAAGATGGATGGGACTTGGCCGACCAGCTGTGCCAGTCAGGTAATCTGAATCATGCTGTGATGGCTTATGACAAGCGAAGCGTTCCTCGAGCAGTTGCAACGCTCAAAAGTTCTCATTGGCGCATTAAAGTCGGGCATGCTACAGGATTGGGGTATTGGATGTATCGCATCTTCTTTACCACAGCTGGGACGATTATGTGGCTTCTGGGTCTGTAACGCAGCCTTGTACCGAGCAATTGTGCAGAGAAGCATCTTAGTACTGGGGTGAAGAGAACAAGAGTCTGCACAAATCGCTAAGTTCGCTTACTAAGTATTCATGAGCTACGCGTATGCTCCCGCAGCCCTGACTCTTGGCTTTTTGTAGTCTATTTCCGTGTTCCCGCAATATGGTCGTGTGGTATCCTAACACTTATGTACTGTAATCCTCAATCTCCATTCTATTTCTCCATTAACTCTTTCATCATCTTACTGTGTCTACAACATGCTCCGAGGTTTTATTCGTTTGGTGCCTACCCCAGCTGGACCTACGCCACGCATCTCAGAGTTTTCTTCCCCCTGTCATAGAAATACCAATCAGGACGTCGAATTTGACTAGGCAAATCCTTCTCTGTCTTTTCATCGTCGGGTGCCTACATGATGCGAGTTGCCGGGACTACCAATAGCAATCAACGATAGCTTGCATCTCTGTCGATTAGGTGCCTTTGATCTGCGCTGAACCTACCTCTTGATATAACTGGGTGCCTTCTCGCATTCCGAGCTACAGCGCGATCCTACGCGGATAACCACTTTAGTGAGATCAACATGTCTTGTGAGTGATAGGTATACGTAGTATCTTATCTTACACGACATAGGTACGTGGGGATTGCACGCAAGCATATGCTAATGCAAGGTAAATCGTCTTTAAGTATAACAAACTTCTGTCGTTGAAACTCAATTGGAAACGGTGCTCTCCTGAATTTTGACCGCGAGCCCCCCTTTTTCTCAATTGTTCCTTTTCTTTTCTTTCAAAGCCACATCATCAATCCCCAGTGGCTTTCAAAGAGGCGCTACATTAACATGTAGCTGAGAAAGAATTAAAAAAATATTTCATTGTACTTGGTATAAGTTTAGAAAGTGCCCTATACCTAGATTAACCTAGATACGTTAGGCATGCAGGCGTCCGGGGCTAAAGCAGCCACAGATCCCGGGCAGACCGGGAATAAGCAACCTTCATCAAGTCGTTCGTTCTAGTGCTAGTGTCAGGAAAATTTATTGGCAACGTCAGCAGGAGGTGTCTTGCGGTTCCAACTTATTCTCTATTCCCAGGTGGCCGCCCGCGCATCAAATCCCGGAGATTCCGTTTACGCGCTCACCCAGCATGCATGAAATGCAACGATCTTGAGTTAACCTTATCTGATCTAGGTTTGGGGTAAACTATAATATGTAGCCCGTCGATGGATCTTCTCTAGGTTCCGTGGATCTGGAGAATACGACGTCAAGGTGTGGCGGTCCAGATGATAACCTTATGTGAACAGCGATGTACCTGGACCTTTAGACCCGAATGCTACCCATTCACCTGGGACTTTTGATGATGGCTTTTCCTAGTAATGATGGCGGTCATGATTTGCCACTGCTGAACAGCACCTGAAAAGAGAGGCGCGAAGCATCGAGGCACACTGGTTCAGGTATCAGTCGCTAAGTGCGCATCGCACGACCTACAGCACGCACCCATGATCACATTGCTTGTTTTTGTTAATCAGTCTTTGTCGACTCCAATGTTTAGTGTATCTTTTTAAATGCAGGTGAGCCTTTGTGTCTCGGCCAAGCGCAAATGACTGTGTAGGTATTTAATTAGTATGGAGGTAGCTACCCCCGAGACCCAGCATCGATGATGAAATCCGAGAGCTCCTCTCGGGTCTTCGCGCTCAGCACGAACCTATTAGGCTTTGATGGGGCGCGGGTATTGATCTCCGACAGCTAAACTGGGATTCGTCCCTAGTCCACTCATTAGTTACTTATCTATTCGTATTTGTATTTCCGAGCGTAAGCGGGTCTTTATACGCTTTTCGAAAAAAAGATTGATAACTCCGATCGCTGGCCAAGCTTTGTTGGAGAGCCATCCATTCTCTCCGCTCGGCAACGGAGGAGTCATCGTGCCTCATATTTTGGACTCTCTTGAAGCGCATCATATGGCCGGCGATAAATTCCCTTCAACCTGCTAGGCGTGTCTTGTTCAATATTCACGATGGACCCGGTAAGTCTTGGCAACCCGCTGGGTCGGGATAGACCAGACTCAAGATATTCGGATCAAATATCCGAACAAAAGGGTGGCAATAACAATGAATACCGTCACCGTCCTGAAAATAGAAATCAAGGAACAGAAGTAAAAGGAGGTTATGACGAAAAACAAGAGATTAGTTGGCCGCCGTCGCCTTCGGCAGAAACCAGCAGCCAGGTTTCATCATCGCTCAATCGCGACAGTCAGATTGAGTACATGTATCTCACTTTTGATACCGTCCTGCCGGTTCCGAACATCCCAACGGGGACGGCGGAGACGGCCACCCCAGAATCGCCGGACCTTTCTCGTTATATCGACCCTCTGCAGTGGCCGAGGACCCGGAAGAACATCATGCTCGCCGTATCCTGCATGGGGACCTTGGCTACAGCGTATGCTGCTGGCGCATACTCCCCGCCCTTGGACCTGATCGCCGCAGAGCTTCGAACGACTCGCGAGGTCGCGCTGCTAGGTGTCACGACGTTCTGTCTGGGCTTTGCCTACGCGCCCATGGTGCTCGCCCCTTTCTCCGAGATCAATGGGCGCTACCCCATATTCGCCATCACCGGCGTCGTCTTTACCGTGCTCCAAGCTGTCTGTGGTGTTGTGTCGAACGTCCCAGGTATGCTCCTGGCGCGATTGTTCACAGGTGTCGGTGGAAGTGTGTTTAGTACAATGGTCGGTGGCGTCATTTCCGACCTTTACGATAAAGAGGCCCGGAACACCCCCATGGCCATTTTCAGCATGTCTGTCCTTATTGGCACCGGCCTGGGACCTTTGATCTCTTCGATAATAGTTGAACAGACCGAGGGTAAAGGCGATGCGTGGAAATGGGTGTTCTGGCATCAGGTGGCTCTCGACTTTGTCGTTGGCCTAGCTGTTGTTGTCCTATTCAAAGAGAGTCGTGGCTCAGTTGTCTTGTCGAGAAAAGCAAAAGCATTGAATAAATGGTATGAGGAGTTGGAGGAGAAAGGTTTCGTCGGCGTTTGGGTCCAAGACAGTGTATCTCCGGTGTTTCGTCCCGGCCAGTGCGAAAAGCTACCTTTGGGGTCAATCAGAACAACTCCTGCGACCTCAGAGGATCCCAAATTACAACGCATTCGATGGACGACCCTTGAAGACGAAGCGCGAGGGACCATCACGCAAATGGTTTCCACGTCGCTCACTCGTCCTTTTCACTTGCTTTTTACCGAGCCCATTGTATTCTTCTTCTCCTTATGGGTATCCTTTGCGTGGGCAGTCCTCTACCTAACATTCGGGTCAATCCCGCTTGTGTTTCGCAGACAGTACAATTTCAGCACCCAACAGTCTGGTTACATATTCATCGCCATGATCATCGGATCTATCATAGCTACAGTCTTCGGCATTCTCCAGGCGGACTTATTAAAGCACCCTCATTGGAAGGGTACATCAAGCAGTTCAAGCAGCTCAAGTAGCGACAGTGACGTCGAAGTCATCGAGCCCAGCACTCATGGTCTCTGGGTATTCATCCGGCGACGGTTCCCGGCCGAGTCTCCCGAGTCCAGACTCTATTTCACATGCTTTACCGCCGTTTTCCTTCCCTTCGGCCTGTTCTTGTTTGGATTTAGCGCCCATCCTTCAATTCACTGGATCGCCCCGACGATTGGAATCGGGTTCGCTACCGCGGGTATCTACTACGTCTATCTGGCTACCTTCAACTACCTTGCCGACATCTATCAGACTTACGCCTCGTCGGCTATCGCAGCGCAGTCATTCTGCCGCAATATATTGGGCGGCGTATTTCCGCTTATAACAACGCCGCTCTTTACGAATCTAGGAGATGACGGAGCTGGCGGCCTCTTGGGTGCTATTGCGATTCTTTTGACCTTCGTCCCCTGGGCCTTGGTCTTGTTTGGAGATAAGATCCGAAGCAAGAGTAAACATGCTATAGTAAGTAAGCGCGCACTCATCAGAAATACGTCGTTACTGACCTGTAATAGGCTCTACAGAAACCTGCATAGATAATATTTAGTTAGAATATAGAACGTTTTTGGTTTATACATGATGAACCCTGCTTTGTGGTCCTAATAAGACTAAGTTCATAGCATCATTGACGTAGTGTCCGCACAACTGTTTATCACTATAATAGAATAGCGCGATCACTCACACTCCTCGTCTATCTCCTCGTTATTTATTTACATTGCTATTAAGAGGGGGGGGGACGACGAAAGACAGCTTCTCGTTTCCCGTATCTATACAGGAGTATTTGAGACTCCTCTTACGCAGCAAGTAACCTCTCTCTTAAAGTGCCTTGGCCGGATTTCTATTTGTTTCTAACACTCTGCCAGGAACTAACTATGGGGGTACAATAAGACTTTTATAATTGCGCGGCGATATCTAATAGCCTTTGAATGCCCTCACGCTATACACAATCTAATCTATTTATTCCACATCGTAACATTGTTACCTATGATCATTTTGCTCTCATATATTGAAAGCATTTCATCTGCATGTATCGGTATTGATGTTTTTTTATTACACTTGTCAGGAACTTCCGACTTTAGGCAGGTAAAGACACTTGTGGTTGCGCGAATGCGCACGAAACCTTCGACTATATACCTGATCCTCTTCTACCTAGTGTCACTACAAAAAACCTTTTGGTCCAGTTCACATCCATTGAGCATATTATACAAAGGCAAGAACGAACGTTTACCAAGTGCCTCATATCAATAAACTTCTATTTATACTCTTAAACGTGCCGACATATGGTATCTTTAAAAGTCGATTCCTCGCTCCACTGCCGAAGCTACTCATGCATAATTACAATCGAGACTGTGTGCCAATACCAAGCTTAATGTTTCCGTTTCTTTCATACCAACTATAATAGAACGATGCGTACCTAGTACTAGCCGGAGAGAAAAGCACTCCGGTATCTCCGGCCGGTAACTCGCCTCTCACTTAAGGAAAGTAGCCAATTATATGCCCGTACCATTACGAAGCTTTCTATTCAAACTGACCCCCCGGAGCGAGTGATTTGCTGTTAGATGCCGAATCATCATTACCTTTGCCGCGGTGACTCCGGATTTAAACTCATAATCCCCGTAGAGTGCATGGTTTGTTGTTGAAACAGACGATTGAAACTGAAGTGAACATAGTGAGCCATGAAGGTGTCCCTGTAACACGAATTGGCATGTGCTGGTGGACGGAAAAGGAGCTCTTTGATTGGGCGATTCGGAAAAGACGGGTTCTGATTGGACAGTTCGGCTTATATAGCATCCATTTAGGATCAACTAGGCCTCGTAATTGTCTAGTCATGCAGAATTACCGTAACTCCAGTATGGCTCAACTAAAAATGATATATAATGCTTTAAATCGCCTGTCTATCTTGGTAATTGGGACATCAAGTCACTTGGAATTGTATCAATCATTATAAAAGCAAAAATGTCAACGCCTGCCCAGATGAAGGTTGTTTGCGGGACTATGTCCTTCGGCACTGCGAGTACGATATCACTCTAAAGCTCGTAGATTGGTCACGGCTTATTTTGCTAACTCGTTATAAATAGATACTCGTGGATCGCCGCATATCAATAATGTAGAACAGGCTGCCCAAGTGCTCGAGGTATTCCAACGCCATGGCCATAATGAGCTGGACTCGGCCCGTGCATACGGCGAGGGCACGACGGAGGAACTTCTCGGTGAAGTCAAATGGGAAAACCGCGGCCTCAAGAGTGAGCGACGACGAACGGCACGGTGGTATTCTCTTACTAATTCAAGTCAATGGCAGTGGACACAAAGCTGTATCCAACAGCAGGGCATACGCTGGAAAAGACTGCGGGTTATTCGCACACACCAGAAGATGTGCGCCGTGGGTTACTGGATAGTTTGAAAGCGCTCAAGGCAGACAAGATTGAAATGTTCTACCTGCACGGGCCTGACCGCAAGCACCCCTACGAAGACACCCTCCGCGCTGTAAACGAGCTTCACCGTGAAGGGTACTTCAATAGATTCGGTGTGAGCAATTACATGGCATGGGAGGTGGCGCAAATGTGTGAGATCTCCGAAAAGCACGGCTGGATCAAGCCCACTGCCTATGAAGGACACTACCATGCGTTACAGCGCCGTGTTGAGGACGAGCTGTTTCCTTGCCTGCGCCACTACGGGATCTCGTTCTACGTGTACTCGCCACTGGCTAGCGGGTTTCTCACCGGTCGCTACGAACGAGGTCAGCCAGTCGGGAATTTCCATCTGCAGTATCACTGGAATAAAGACTACTATGATGCCCTGGATGTCATCAAACCGGTGGCGCAGAAACTTGGGCTTACTGTCTCTGAGATGGCGCTTCGTTGGCTCGTTCACCACTCAGCATTGAGACGCGAGCTGGGTGATGCTATCATTTTGGGCGCGGGGAGCCTTGGAAATCTTGAGAATAACCTCACTGACCTGGAGAAAGGTCCTTTACCTGAAGAGGCTGTGAAGGCCCTGGACGATGGGTGGCTTGCTTGCAAGGGTGGCTGTGGGAAATACCATCTCTGAGTGACTATACTATATATATTGGCGGTTCATCTTCAGTAATTTGTTGCTATAGGCTGTGTCCTCCTCGAAGGCATCTTTCACAGCGTCTCGCGCACTCACTCTCGGCAATGGCTCATCAGCATCTAGGTCTAGCTTTAACTTTCAAAATATAATATGTGTCGACATGTTATCCTGTCTGGAATGAGAGTCACTTATTCATATTGTTAAACTAGATGGCCCTGAGTGAAAGATACCGAGCTCAATTTATAAGTACTTGCTTATTCCTCAACGCACCAATATGATACAGTGTATAATTACAGTATTGAATACTGTCCTTTACGAGGATCTACCGGTACATTTATTGTAAAATGACCAGGGATAGAATTATATTGAGCTGTCTGGCAGGAAACCTCCACCCTGTGACCTGCAATACACTGATCTTCCTGGTCGCCTGTCTTTCCCTCTTTATCACTCCCGATCTCTTGTTTGTAGTGAACTTAACAATATTTCTTATAGCTATTCAGCCCCTCGCCCCTCATGCCGGTGAATGAGAGTACTGGAAATCGTCAAAGCTATTCTCCAAAAAGACAGCCAGCGTTGCCGAAACGGCTACTGGCATCTCCCGAGCACGCAAACTCACGATCGAAACGTGCCAAGTATAATACAAATGCATGGTAAAGTGTGCTTCATTACCAATACAAAACCATATTAGCTCAGCGGCTTCATAGTGACAATTGCAAGAAACGAAAACTGAAGTGTGATCGCGACGAAGGCGAGAGAGACTGTCATAGATGCATCAACATCGGCAGGCCCTGTATATATGCGAGCTCCACCTCACCCTTCGCAACGTTTTCGCCCATTATCTCGTACTGCCCCTGCTGGCCGGTCTCATTCTGAAGAGCAAAGGTCTGCTGCTACTTATGCCCCTCTGATACTGCAAATGGCAACGCGGCTCACGTCTATGAAGTTCAGCAGATGTCTCCGTCGCTGGTGATGACCCTGCGTCTCTGAGGGAGCAAATAAAGTATCTTGGCATACAACTCAAAGGGCTGAGCCAAAAGCTAGACCTTTTGACTTCTACATCCCCTCCGCCCGCTAACTCCAATCAGGGCAGCCGACATGACTACTCGGGTAAAGAAAGTTTGCGTCAGCATGAGCCACAGCAACCGTTGTTTGTAGGTCACACGCGGTCGGCATTCAGCTTATATGTCGCGAAGACATCTCTTTCGCAGATGGGGATTTCCCCGGATGCAATTGAACTAACAAGCGGGTTGTCATCTCTGCCACCGTCGCCCCGTGGTCTGCCAGAGCCAGATCCTAACCGGGACCCAGTAGCTGCCACCTTCTCATCAGTCAAAGACCCGCCACTCAACATGCAGCTGCCTGAAGTATATCGTGTAATAGCAGTTTATTAAGAAGAAATCGAAGCCCTGTACCCTTTCGTCACCAATGATAAGTTGGTTGCTATAGCTAACACGAAGTTATAAAACTTTTTTATATAAATAAAATCTTTAAATTTAAGCTTTAAGATAATATCCGATTTATTTAAAGATAAAAATATTAATATTATAAAAATAACGCATTTTTTATTTCACCTGGACATTTAATTAAACTGGCTACTTTATTTCCTATATAAAAATATATCGAAAAAACCTATGCATTTTAACCGATATTAAAGCTATAACTTAATAATTAATATATTTAAAATTTTTATTTAAAGAGAAATTTAATGATATTTTTAATAAATTTACTATTATTTTATTTATAAATGCATTTAAAACCACGCTAAAATTTAGCGTAATTTTTAAAACAATATTAAATAAAATAATAATAAATTTATAAAAAATACCATTAGATTTTCTTTTAAATAAAAATTTTAAATATGTTAATTATTAATTTGTAAGCTTAATATTTGTTAAAATGCATAGGTTTTTTTGGTATATTTTTATATAAAAAATAAAATAACCGGTTTAATTAAATGTTTAAATGAAATAAAAAATGCGTTAATTATTTTTATAATAATTATTATTAAGGTTATAAATAAAAACTAGTTAAATAAAACATTAATTAATTTAATTAATAAAAGCGGCTAAAAAAAGTAGTTTTAAAATAATAATATAATATTATAAGTTATAAAAAACTAAAGGTTAACATTATAAGCAAAGCTTATAATATAGCTTTTATAATTTTTTGTTATAATGTTTAACAAATGCTTAGTAGTTGCTATAAGCAGCTTTTTTAAGCCATAACTTTTTAAAGTAGTTTATGTAGCTTTATAAGCTGCCACTTTTTTTAATAAGCCGTGTTAAATGCTAAGCTAAAAAGAAAACTTTATTAATTTTAATAATTTACATTTAATAATTATTAAATATTAATTAATTATTATATATATTAAATTAATTGTTTAATTTTTTAGCCGACTTTTTTTTTGTTTAAATAACTGCAATAATAATATTATAATTAATTTAAATTTGTTTTGCTTTTAATATTTTTTTAATAATTTATTGCTTTTATTTAAATTAAATTTTTTAATTTAAATATTATATTTATATTTTTAATTTTTTTATTTAATTAAATATTAAAGTTTTTTTTTAATTTTATTAAAATAATGCTTTAAAATAACATTTATTTTATAAAAATATATATTTTTTTATTAATTTTTATAAGTTTTAGCAAAAAAATTAATTGTTTAAACTGATTTTTATTTTTTTACGGCAAAATATAGGTATTTTATTAATATTATAAAATAAATATAATAATTTAAAAAAAAGTTTAATTTATAACGCATCCCTTACTTAAGCTAAACACCTAATTAAGCTAACCACCCACGTGATATATATAGCATCGGTAATTTTATATATAATACTACTTACCCCTTTTTTTAATAACTTAATAAAAAATAGGCTTATAAATTAATAATTAGTATATTTAAAATCTTTATTTAAAAAGAAATCCAATCGTATTTTTTATTATTTTATAGCTATTTTATTTAAGGCTATATAAAAAATACGCTAAAATAATCCCTATAAAATAAAGTTTTATAAGTGTACGCTTAAATAAAATAGCTATAAAATAATAAAAAATACCATTGGATTACTCTTTAAATAAAGATTTTAAATATACCAATTATTAGTTTATAGGCCCACTTTCCGTCAAGTTATTAAAAGGAGGGGTAAGTAGTACGTTATATAAAATTACCGGTGCTATATATATCACGTAAATGGCCGGTTTAATTAGGTGTCCGGTTAAAATAAGGGATACGTTATTAATTATTAATTTATAAATTTATTTTTTATTAAATTATTATTATTTTTATATATAAACTTTTAAATATAATTAAAAAATAATTAATTTAATTAAATGTTTAAATTAAATAAAAAATGCGTTATATTTAAAATTAAAAAAAAACTTCACTATTTTTTAATTTTTAATAATTAAAAAATTATTATTTAATAAAATTTTAATTTTTTTTTAAATTTTATAAAATTATTATATTTTATATTTTTATTAATTTATTATATAAATTTTAATTTTTTAATTTAATTTTTTTAATATATTAAAATAAAAATATAATTAATATATTAAAAGTTGTTACGAACTAACAAAAGGACGGCCTGTTGGGAGACCAAGGTGACCAAACGACCTAATGAGGGGTACTGGGCTAAACTAGGAAACAAGCCACAGCCCAGGAAAAGGTCACGTGACACGCGGCCCTGTGAAGCAATTAAAGCAGATGCTCTAAAAGATCTGTAAAGCAGATAAAGCAAATGCTCTAGGAGATCTGTAAAGCAGATAAAGCAAATGCTTTAAAAGATCTGTAAAGCAAATAAAGCCGGCGCTTCATTTAATCTATAGAGCGGGCAAAGCAACAACGGAATTGGTAAAAAAAGGACTGTTTATATAATAAACCAACGTTTTCTATGTATTTAGTTGTAGTTTTTACTTTACAATTTAATTTAAGCATACAGCGACTTCTTGAAATAAGCTGTGTGGGCAATACCTTGCCTGATTACTTAGTAACCACGCAATAATAACCACTACCTGTTATACTACCTAGCACAATCCACACGGAAGCTCCGAGTATACCATGCCAAACAAATCTAAGGTTTGTTACATTTTAAATTGTTTAACTACTTAGTGTTTAGGAAACAACGCAGTGGTTATTACGACGCCATGTTTACCTCACAACAAGCACAAGCAAATAATGAGTTCGAGCTGTTTAAAGCTTAGTACAATTACATAAAAGCTTAAATTGTTAATTTAAAGTTTTAGCTTTAACAAACTGCAGATAACATAAATAATAATGTACGAATCTTTACTAATGCTAAACAACAACAAAAAAAAACTATCGAACTTTTAAAGCAAAAAATGGTGAGACTTAACGGGCAATCACGAGTTAAGGCAGCTAAGTTTAAACCTAATAAACCAGCACAATTTAATAAAACGCAAAGTTAACTAAATGGGTTTTTAACTTAAGTTTAGGCTTACGTATGCTATTATAAGCAAAAAATGCCTAATAAACCAAAATAGGTGCTATATGCAACAAGATTTTTAACCGGAGACGCTATAAAGTAGTTTTAACTTATTATATACGATTACATAAATGTTAAAAAAAAAGATCGACAAACGAAAACTAAAAAAGTTTTTGCAAGTTTGGCAAGGTTTAAAAAGGCGTTAATTAAAATATACGGAAATCCGGAAAAACAAAAACAGGCGAAACGAAAATTGTTAAATATGCGACAAATAAAACCAGCATACAAATATGCTATAAAGTTTCAAAAGCAGCTCGGCAAAACCTTATAAAATAATAAAAAAAACATTATAACTATTTTTTATAGAAAACTTAAAAATGAGGTTTAAAATAATCTCTACCGAGAGAAACAACTAGAAACTTTAGAAGAATATGTTGCAAAAGCAATTAAAATCGACAACCGACTGTTTAAACGAAAAATGCAAAAAAAACAACAAAATCAAGGACTACTACAAGTAGCTAATACAAAAAAGGCGAGAACCCCAGGTTTTACAGCCTTTAGTACTTACGCAAAACCTATAAAACTTGATGCAACAACCAAAAAACGAGACCTAGGCAAGGTTAAGTGTTATAATTGCAATCAGAAAAAGCACTACGCAAAAAGTTGCAACAAGCCTAAGAAAAAACAAAAGCTTGGAGAAGCAAAACAAGCTTTATCTATAACTATTGCCATGCTAAAAATCAGCAACCAATGGAGTTAACTGCAATAACAACACGTTAAAAGAGTGTTATATTGTAATATGTGTAAAAAAGAAAAACAAGTGTGTTTAAAACACCCTTTTATAAAACAATTAAAACAAGCAAGGCAAAACAAATATATTTATAACTTTATTAATTGCTAAAAACACAATATAAGCATTAATAACAAAACCAAGCAAAATATAGCTACTTAAGAAAATTCTACTTAAACCAACAAACATAAAGATAATTAAAAGAATATTAAACCAAAAAAAATCAGAGATTTTATATAAAATAAAATCAAGGACTTAAACTACAAATATAAAAAATGGCCTAAGGAAAAATCATGCCTAGAAAAACAAAATTGCAACTATGCAAAATGCAACCACCAAACGAAATAAAAATAGTTGAAAAACTCCGTAGCAAGATTTATTTAACAAAAGAAATGTTTTAGTAAAATATTAAACGCATAAAAATCCCAAATAAAAAAAGCCAAAACAACAACAGTGTATACGCTAAAGGTAAAAAGCAACTGGAAAATATAGCTATTTTTAAAAAATGTATAACAATACAATTTAACACTTATAATAAAAGCTAAAACAAATACCAATAACTATTAAGGTTTAGCGACAAAACTTATTGCTAAAGGATATTACCATAATAAAACCATAATAAGCCAAAAACTAACAGAGCTAAAACCGGAAAACAAAAAACACGAACAGATTTTATGGATGTGCTATGTAACACATCGTTGCTACGACACATGTGGTTTCCCAAACGACTGAACGGAAAACCCCTATTACAGCCACTATACAAGGCAGATAAAGGGAAGGTGACGCCAATATACCAAGACCCTAAAAGATTTGCAATATTTGCAAAGGACCTACAGTGGCCTAAGGCATGCTTGCAACAAATCCTATGACCAAGAGATTATACTAACAATGGATGCAAAATCTATGCATAATAAAAGGCAATAAAATTGCGTAAAATAATGAGATAAATACAACAAATCAGTTAAAACTAACTTATATTTAAAGAAAAAAAGCCAAAAAAGGCTATAACTACACAAAAAACTACCGAGGGATTTTTTAAAAACATAGTAATACGATTTAAGGCAGCGATTAATGCAGCTAAACGACTTAATAATATGCTAACACGGGCAACAATCAGCTAAAATTAATTAAAAAACAACAAAGGGCGGTTATAACGGATTAACAACTAACCTAAAAACCAAAGTAGCTTTATGCTATAATAACAAACTAAGGCAATTATTTGAAAATCGATTTAATATATTAAAAAAATAAGCTACAAGCATTTATAAATATAAGAGCCCAAGTAAGCTTTATCTCTTTACGAGTTATTAAGCGGTTAAACATACCAACGAGGCTTAAAAATAACCTTTACCTATTTATAACTGTTGATGAAAGTCCTATTGCGTACAAAAACGGAGTAGTTTTAAAGAAAACTGCAGCACTTTTTTTTAACATCTTTAAACACAAAAAAAGATTTACGCTTAATATTACGGAAACATTTAGGTATGATGTTATTTTAGAGATACCTTGGTTGCGGGAAAGCAATCCTAGAGTAAACTAAAAAACCGATTAATTTTAGTAAAATATACCAGAAAAAGAATTAACCACTGAGAAACCTATACGACAGGTATTAAGTAATTTTATTGGACAATCAATGCAAATCTGCATTATAATCAGAGATCCTAAGCTAATACTTGACAATGAAATACCATTAGAGTATTGAGATTATAGCGATGTGTTTAGCGAAACACACGACTATTTACCAGAGCACGGAGTATGAGATCATTGGATTCCACTTAAAGAAAAAGCGGTATTAAGATTATTTTTGCTATATTATATAAATTAAAAACAACTAAAAAAATTTGATAACTATATTAAAACAAACCTAGCAAAAGGGTTTATACAACATTTAATGTTATTAGCACGATTGCTAATGCTATAGGTGCTTAGAAAAGTTAAAAAAAACGGAAAACAAAAATAAAGACTTTGTGTAGACTTTAAAAACGTAAACTTTAAAACAATCAAATTTGTGGGACTATTACCTAGAATTAATGATTTACAAAATAAATTAACACGTGCAAAATGGTTTATGGCATTTAACCTACCAAACGCATACAATCAAACAAAAATAACGCTAGGTAATGAATGGAAAACAGCATTTAAAACACTATACAGGTTGTTTAAATATCTAGTAATGTTATTTGGGCTTACCAATGCATTAGCCACATTTTAAACACAAATTATAAATATATTACAAAAGTTTATTAATATATTTGTGATAGTATATTTAAACGATATATTAATATATTTTAAAACATTTGGAAAATATAAAAAGTATGTTAAAAAGGTGCTTACAGTACTACAAAACGCGAAATTTAAAGTAAACCCTAAAAAAAGCAAATTTCACATAAAGAAAGTTAATTTCTTTGGATTTACAATAATTTTAGGGAAGGTATAAATTTAAAAATCTAAAATTTTAGCGGTAAAAAATTGGCCTGTACTTAAATCGGTGAGTGATGTAAGGGCGTTTGTTGGGTTTACAAACTATGTCTGAAGCTTTATCAAAGGATTTAATAAACACGCAGGTTTTTTTACGAACTTAATGAAAAAGGATTTAATTTTCTACTAGGAAAACAAAAAATAGGAGTCTTTTAACAAGATTAAGTCCCTGGTTATAAGTAACCCGGTTTTAAAACTACCTGATCTCGACAAGAAATTCGAAGTAGAAGTTAACGCCTGTGACACGGCGATGGGCGGTTAACTAGGTTAACGAGATAAGAATGGAAAACTACATCCGGTAGCTTTCTTTTCAAAGAAATTCTCAGGACCAGCAGCACAATATATGCTGCCAGACAAGGAGTTAATGGCTATTGTTCAAGCATTTAAGGAATGGGAACACTACCTTTATAAACTAAAGAAACCAGTAGTAGTGTATTCCGATTATAAAAACTTTATAACATTTATAACATCAAAGGTGTTAAATAAACAATAAATAAAATGGTTAAAATTTTTATTATAGTTTAATTTCACTATTGTTTACATTAAAGGAAAAGAAAACGTTAAAGTAAATATTTTAAGTTGACAAAGCGACTACTAAAAAAAAAAAAAAAAAAAAAGTTAAACATTTTTCAAGGAAACAAAACAAGGATTAACGCTATTAGCAATGATATAAATAAACTATAGGTCACTTGCACAGAAAATACCAGCAATCACGACACCAAAATATTACTACGGCAATATTATTAAAATAAGCGAGCCAATTAATTGGAGGTTTAAAAGTGTGTCTTGCTATCTCTCTGAGATGTGTACTAATAAATAGTGTGGCGGGTTCACAGGGGTTAAGCAGTCCCTGCTCACCCCTTGACATATTAGCCCGCAATAATTTATTTAAATTAACCATTAATTTTAACACACCCCCTTAGGGCCAATTACTTTGTACTTTGCTTTGATTTAGTTAATGAGGCTATTTTTGTAGCCTTTATGCTTTTACTTTTTCTTTAAATAATTTATCTTTAAAGCTATCGAGGTTTTTTTAAGTGATCTTTTTTTGCTTTTGCTTTAAAATCCGTGCTTTTACGTCTTTTAACCCTAATTAAGTTATGAATCCAAACTATTTAGTTGCCGGAAGTGCTTTTGTAAGTTTGTTTGCAATTATATTGCCTGTAAAAACGTAGGTTATATCTAGGGTCTTTTATTAAACCTTTTGTTTTAATTAGTGATTATGTATATTTACGTGTTAAAGCTTGGTTTTTAGTGTTAATACCTTTTTTTTTAAAAGCTTAATAGTTTGCTGGTTATTGTACTAAAGGGTAATTTGTTAACTGTTAAGCGTAACTCCTAGCTTTTTAATTAACCGATTAACGAATATAGCTTTTTTAGCGGCTTGCGCAAAAGCTAGGAGTTTTGCTTCTATAGTTAACGTAGTAATAGTGTTTTATTTGTTGGCCCTTTAGCCGATAACTCCTTTAAATAGCTTTATAACATAGGCTTGTAAGCTTTTGCGGTTAATAGTATTATTTATAAACGAGGAATCGCTGGCAACAATTAGGTTATCGCCGCCTTTAAATTTGAGAGCATAATACTAAGTTTGAAAAAGGTAATTTAAAGTTCGATTAGCTTCGCGGTGGTGTTTAGGGCTAGGATTAAGGTTAAATTGCGAGAGTTTTAAAGTAGGAAAAGCGATATCTGGGCGTGTGATTACTGCTGCATATATAATAAAGCCTATTTTCTTTTAATAAGCATGGATCTCTTTAGCTGTAGCTAAGCCTTTATAAGGGAGTAACTCTTGGATTTTCATAGAAGTAGGGTGCTTTTTCTCTTTTAAGTTATTTAGCTTGCTGATTTTTTCGATATATAAAGATTAGGACAATTAAATTAGCTTTTGTTAGCGATTTTTAATCACTTTTACGCTTAAAAACCATTGGAGATTGTTTCCTTTAGTGAGTTGGTACTTGGTTTTAAGTTCTTATATTAGTCTTATAGCAGAGACCTCTTTATAGCTTTGATAAGCTAAAACTATGTTATTTACATAAATGAATACAAGGATTTCATCTTTGGAGTAACAGCAGGGCTTATGAGAAACTGCTAGGTAACTTAATTTAAAAAGCGTTAAAGTTAATTTTTTTTGCTATAGTAAGGGAGACTTCCTAAGTCCGTATAAGGCCTTTTGTAGCCTTAAAAAAGTACTTAACTTGCGGTAGCCGGGAGGCATTTTCATGTAGATTTCCTTATTTAGCTTAGCATTAACAAAGGCATTAACTGCGTTATATTGCTTTAATTTTAGGTTAAACTTAGCTGCAATTGCCATTAAGGTTTTAAAGAATTTGCTTGCTAAAGTAAAGGCATATGTTTTTTCTAAGCTTAAGTAGGGCTGTTAATCTCTTTAAACAATTAGCCATGCTTTGCATTTTATAAAGTAGCCGTGCTTATTAAACTTATAAACGTATACCTATATACAGTTAAAAGTAAGTTTACTATAGGCAATTTTTTAATCGATTTTACTTTATGAGGCCATTTTTTTATGGCTTTTAAGGTGTAGCTTTTTTGCGGCACGGAAACCTTTTTTTACCGGGTGTATATTTAAGTTTTTGTGAATTTTAAGTAATAAAGGCAGCTTTGTTTTATGGACTTTTTTTTTAGTTAGCAATTTTTGCTTAACGTTTTTATAGTTTTTTGCCTTTTAGGTTTTTATAGCATTAAATGCGGCATTGCTTGCGGAGCTTTTCTTTAGGGGATTAGGGTGGCTTATAAAATGGTTTACCATTTTGGTTTTTTTTGCTTTGCTTACTGGCATACCGTGAAATGATTCTGCAGTGCATAGGCGTTTTAAATTAAATATGGCCTTTTAGCAGCTTTTACGTGCCGAGACTACAGCATAAAGATTGAAAGGGTTTTTTTTTATTTTAAACTTTGATTTTCTAGCGATTATTGCAGCTTTTGCGGGGCGAACCTTAAGATTAGCTTTTTTAATTATAGCTGTGAAAAGGTTTAATAAAGTGGGTGATTTAAGAGGTGAAAAATACGGTATAAATATTGTTTGTATGTAAAGTTAATCAAGCTTTCATGTAAATAATTTAAAGTTTTTAACTTTATATGTTATTTTTACGTTTTTTTTACTTGCTAAGTTTTTTTTTTTTTTAATGCTATTTTTTGCTATTTTTTAAATGACCTTATTGTTTAATTTAGGGTATGAGTTAATTGTTTTAGGTTGGATTTTTTGAAGGTTTTGCTTTGCAAGCAATGTTTTAATAGTCCCGGGGAGTAGCTCTTTGGCATTCTTTTGTAGGTTTTTTAAATTCCCGGTATAAAAGGACTTCTTTTGGAACTATATATTTCGAGTAAATTCGATACGGTTGTTTAAGGGGTTTTAGATCTTATAAATATTAGTGAAATCATAGCTAACTAAGTAGCCGATCCACGCCTTTAAATCGAGTCGATTAAGATGGTTTTTTTTAAGCTAACTGTTGGAGTTTAAGGTATATGCCTTGCAGCTATATGCTTTTAAGTGGGCTTGCTTAAGCTTTTTATCTTTTATTAGTTTATCTTTTAACATGAAATATATATGAAAACGCTTGTATGGGGTTTTTTAGTTGTAAATGTGCTTGGGGGACCTGTTATAAAGGTAAATAGCTGTTTTCATGATTTCTGGCCATAGGGATTTAGGCAAATTTGAGCCAAGGCGTATTGCGCGAGCTTTATCCTTAATTATACCCCCTAAGCGTTTAGCCGCTTTATTTTAGCTTTGTATATTAGCTGCTAAAGGCTTAAAGGTAATCTCGTGGTTTGAGAAGATATTTTTAAGTGCTTTTAGGCTATTTTTGTGTTTAAAAATCTCGTTATTACATTTGATTACTTTAACCTTAATTTGGTAGCAATTTTATAGGTGCTTGATTAACCTTTTAAAGGCGGTAATTATGTTTTTAGTTTGTTTGTTTTTAAAGAAATAATCCCAGGTGTATTTTAAATACCTGTCCGTGGCAATTATTATAAAGTTATTAAAGTATATAGTTTTTTTAAAATCATGAAAATCGATCGCAATTTATATTTTAGGCTTACTAAGCTTTATTTATTCGGTTTGTTTAATTTAACGTTGCAGCTTAGCTTGGGCGCAGGCATTATAGTTAGTTATGGCTATCTCGGCCTCTAAGTCCTTTTTAATCTTAGCTTTTAAAGACTTTTGCATTAGGTGCCTTAAAGAGTTAAGGCTAGCATGTTTTAGTTAAAAGTGCTATTTTAAAATATTTATATAGCTTGGCTTTTTTTTTGTATAAGTGCTAAATCGCTTTTTGCGTGAATAAAATGCCTGTTTAATTAGCAACAGTAAGAGGTATTTTAGTACAAATTGGTCGAATTGTTTTTATACTTAATAAGCGATCCCGTTATCTTTTCGCCTTTGAAATACTAAGGGCTTAGGCTTTATATCCCACCAGTAGCCACTTTGTTAAAGTTTTTTCAAGGAGACTATGTTAGTTGAGAAATCCTCGCAGTAGGCCACATTTGGTAAACGCATGACTTTTAAGCCCTTAGGTCCTTAAACGTTAATATCCACCTCTTTATAGCCTAGTATAAGCACTGTAAAGTCTTTTGCAATAATTATATCACCTAGCTTGGCTTTTTTAAAGTTTAAGAACTTAACTATTTTGTTGAAAATATGTAGGGTTTTTTTTAAATTTAAAATGGCTGAGTTTTTAAGGGGATATTAGCGTTTGTTTTTTTTGAAAATGGCTTTTCAAGCGGTAAGGGTACTGCTTATGACTTTGCCGGCTAGTTATTTATTTGGTATTTTAACCTTGGTGTTTTTTTTTTTGCCATTTAGCTAGGCTATTTTTTTTGCTAAGTCTTGATTTTTTTTAATTGTTTGTATAACTACCTGTTGTAATAACGGTTAGGGAGCCTAATTTTTTGGTGCTTTTTTTGGTATAGCATATCAATAGTTTTTTAAGTTATGAAAGCCTTGGTAGGCCTTATATACTTAAGAGTTTGCTTTAGGTTGCTTGGGCTGAAATTGTTAGCTATTTTTGCTTTCTTGGCCTTGGCTTTTTCCATGACCACGTTTTTGTTAGTAGTGGCTGTTTTAGCGGATAAGCTTCTCTTGTAGGTTATTGTTATTACCACTCTCGTTTTATTTATTAGTATTATAAGTTGGGAAAGCTTTTTTAACTGCCTTTTCACCTTTTAGCGATTGGATACGCGTTTTAGCATACTTTCGAAGGCCGGCAGCAATGTTAATATAGGTTAATGTTTTTGCTTTAATTGTTATATTGTTTATTATTTAAAAGCTTGTTGTTTAGTTTGGAATTACGCTTTAGAGGGTGAATTTAAGGTTGGACATGAGATTATTTAGGGCCTTAAGCTTTGTAAGTTTTTTTTCGATCTTTTTTGCTATTATTGATTCCCACTTTGTAACCTATGCTCTTAAATCCTTTAAAACCTTTGGCAAAGGCCTAAATACTATTGCCTTATATTGGCTTCTTGCTTTTTGCTTGATATTAAATTGGGTAGCTAATTTAATTTTGCGAATGCTGTTATACCATTTATCAATATTTTTCTCAGCATTTAGAAAAGCTGATCGGTAATGTAAGGCAATAGTATTTTGTATTTAAGCTGTTAACTCGATAACTTTTCTCCGATGTTTTTTATAGTTCTTGTTTTTGTATACGTATATGCTAAGGTTAGCGCTAAAGGAGGTTTTCCTTTTTGTTGTAAGGTTTGCTAAGGAGGTAAGCGTTTTAACTGCGTTTTTTTTAGGGTATTTAAATAGATTTGGCTTGATTAGTTTTATAGGCCAGGTGTTTTTTGCGGTGGGATTTATAAATTTTCATAAGTCGAGGGCTTTTGCCTTAGTTATAAAGTCGCGGTTTTAATTGTTGTAATTTTTAGCTTTAGTAAATGCGGCTTTGGCTACAATCGGTGATATTATTATTATAACTGGTATTATTAGTGTTGCTTATTTTGTCCCGAGGGTCGGTAGGGTTATAGTTGCGTATAAAACTTTTAATTGTTAAAATAAGCGAGCTAGTTAATTAGAGGTTTAAAAGTGTGTTTTGCTGTTTTTTTAAAATGTGTACTAATAAATAGTGTGGCGGGTTCACAGGGGTTAAGCAGTCCCTGCTCACCCCTTGACATATTAGCCCGTAACAATTTATTTAAATTAACCATTAATTTTAACAAATATAAACCAGTTTAATAAGGAGGGTTTAAAGCATAATGGCTTATTAAACCTCATTTATTACAAGGATTAAACCTGGATACCACCCGAGTTAAGGGAAAAGCTCATTAAAATAGCACACGAACCTTTACTCGCAAGATATCAAGAAATATTTAAAACTACCCAAAGAATCAAAAATTAAGCATTTTATTAAAAGGGAATGAAAAACACTATTAAAGAAGTGTTACAAAAATGCGATTTATGCAAAAAAAGCAAAACGCCACGGCATAAACCATACGGGTTATTGCAACTAAAATAAATACCAAACAAAGCTTGGAAATTAATCGCGTTTAACTTTATAGTTAAACTACCCAAGTTAAAAAAACCCATAACAGGAGTTAAATATAACTTAATCCTGGTTATTATAAAAAGACTTACAAAATATAGTTACTTTATACCATACCTGGAATTAAGTATGGCAAAAGATTTGGCTTATATAATAATTAAACATATTTTTAATAAACATAAAGTTTTAAAAAAAGCGATTACCGATAAAAGGATAATTATAGCCTTAAATTTTATTAATTGTTAATAAAAGCATTGAGAGTTAAGCACCGCATGTTTACGGCTTACCATTTATAAACAAATAAATAAACAAAACAACTAAATTAAACTTTAAAGCAATACCTTTGCTGCTACCTTAATAAATAGCAAAACAACTGGGTTAAGCTATTGCCTATAGCAAAGTATGCTTATAATAGTTTTAACAATAAGTCAATGGAAATGTCACTATTTAAAGCGAATTATAAATTTAACCTAAAGTTAAACAAAACTGCGATCGAAAAAGCAACGGCACCTAACGCGAAAACACGGGCAAAACAAATCATCGGACTATAATAAAAACTACAAAACGAGCTAGTATTTTTACAAAACCGCATAAAAAAGTATTATAACAAAAACAGGTTATTAAAGCTAACTATAAAAAAAAAAAATAAAGTGTATTTTTTTAAGCGTAATATTAAAATAAAACAACTAAGCAATAAACTTAACTTTAAACAAATCAAACTATTTAATATAATAAACCGTTAGTTTGTAAAGGCGTTAGTACTCGAAGCTCCACGTATTAGATTGTGCCTAGGGTGCGAACGTTGTACAGTCGGGTTGTAACTAAGTGGTCGTTAAAAGATTACTCTCACACAGCTATTCTAAAAAGTCGCTATATGCTTAAATTAAATTGTAAAGTAAAAACTACAACTAAATACATAGGAAACGTTGGTCTATTATATAAACAGTTTTTCCTTTACCAATTTTAGTTGTCTTTATTATCTTTTAGAGACATTAGAGACCTATTTCTATTGTCTCTCAAAGACGCCAAAAACCAAGACACTGTTTTTGTTTTTTAACAGAAACCAGGGTCACGTGACCTTTCCTTTTCTGGCTATAGCATGTCTCCTGGTTTAGCCACGTACCTTTTATTGGGCCGTACGGTCACCTTGGTTTACCAACAGGCCGTTCCTCTGTTGGTTCGTAACATTTAAAATTAAAAAAGTTATTTTAAAAACCAATTATTAATTTAAACTACTTAAAAAAGCTAGAATATAGCCAAAGTTTTATATTTTTTTACTTAAACTAGCACCAAAAAACGCTAAACTTTAAATAAAACTAAAAGTTAAACCAAATAAAAATATATATAACGTTGAAAAAATATTAAATTTACGTTAAAATAAAGGAACTTATGAATATTTAATTAAATGAAAAAAATACTTATATGTAAAAACTACTTGGGAACTTATAAAAAACCTAAAAAATATAAAATAAATAGTTAATTAATTTTACTAACAGCATTTTAACCGACTAACGCTAAAAAAGTAAGGTTAACCACCTAAGCAAAAAAGAAACCAAGGGAGCCTTAGTTAACCTCAAAAGGAGCTATAAAAAAAGCCAATCTAGCTTGCTTTTTTTTTAATAACGCTGCTTTTCCTTTAAGCGCTTTTGTGCTTTTAACTCGTTTATGTTTTAAAAACCCCGTTAAGCCATTTTAACACCCTTTTTATAAAAAAACTCGACTTAACGGTTAAAGCAAAAAAGCTAAGCCAGTAGTTTTTAAACTTAACAATTTATCTTTTAAAGCTTATTAAAAACCTCACGCTTGCGTGTTTATAACTATTAGTGTTTTAAGATAATATTATATAAAAAATCAATAGAAATGTAATTTCTATTGCAAGTGGAAAAGTTGGCATTATTGCAGTTTTTGCAACAGTTAACACTATTTAACATTTTATAAAGAAAACCTTTGTTAAAACAACAAAAATAAAGCATGACTTTGTAGCTAAAAGTTTTAATTGCAGCAGAAATGGCATAACAACGCTCTATGGAAAAAGGCGGAACAAATTTTGCAACACAACCTGCCATAGTAAGAAAAAACCATAAAGAACAAAAGAAAAGAAAAAAACCCACAAAACTCACCCGGACAAAAAAAACACGCTAGTATTTATTGCAGACAATAAACCTGGGAAAAAAAGGATAATGTTACAAACTAACAAAAAAACGGCCTGTTAAGAGACCAAGGTGACCAAACGACCCAATGAGGGTACTAGGCTAAACCAGGAGACAAGCCACAGCCTAAGAAAAGGTCACGTGACACGCGGCCCTGTGGAGCAATTAAAGCAAATGCTTTAAAAGATCTGTAAAGCAGATAAAGCAAATGCTTTAGGAAATTTATAAAGCAAATAAAGCCGGCGCTTTATTTAATTTATAAAGCAGGCAAAGCAACAACGGAATTAATGAAAAAAAACTGTTTATATAATAAACTAATATCTCTTATATATTTAGTTATAGTTTTTACTTTATAATTTAATTTAAGCATATAGCGACTTTTTGGAATAAGCTGTGTGGGCAATACCTTGCCTGACTATTTAGTGACCACGCAACGATAACCACTACCTGTTATACTACCTAGCACGATCCACACGGGAGCTCCGAGTATACCACGCCAAACAAATCTAAAGTTCGTCACAAAAGTTTAATAATGCATTTTTTATTTAATTTAAACATTTAATTAAACCGGTTATTTATAATGCATTTTTTATTTAAACTAGTTATTTTATTAAGCTAATTATTTATATAATATATATAATACCGGTAATTTTATATAAAGTACTACTTTTTTTTTTAAAATAACTTAATAAAAAGTAAGCTTATAAATTAATAATTAATATATTTAAAATCTTTATTTAAAAGTGATTTTAATGATATTTTTTATAAATTTACTATTATTTTATTTATAAATATATTTAAAACCACGCTAAAATTTTAACGTGGTTTTTAAAATAACATTAAATAAAATAGTAATAAATTTATAAAAAATATTATTAAATTTTTTTTTATATAAAGATTTTAAATATATTAATTATTAATTTAAAAATTTATTTTTTACTAAATTATCACTGTTTTTATATATAAATTTTAGGTGTAATTAAAAAATAGCTAGCTTAATTAAATGTTTAACTTAAGTAAAAAATGCGTTATAATATATTTAATATTAATAATTTTATATAAAGTAATACTTGCTTTTTTTTTTAAATAATTTAATAAAAAATAAATTTATAAATTAATATTTAATATATTTGAAATTTTTATTTAAAAAAAATCCAATAATATTTTTTATAAATTTCCTATTATTTTATTTTTAAATGCATTTAAAACCACGCTAAATTTTTAGCGTGGTTTTTAAAATAAAATTAAATAAAATAATAGGAAATTTATAAAAAATACTATTAAATTTCTTTTTAAATAAAGATTTTAAATATATTAATTATTTATTTATAAGCTTATTTTTTGTTAAGTTATTTAAAAAAAAACAAGTAATATTTTATATAAACTTATTAATGTTATATATATCACGTAAATAGCCGGTTTAATTAAGTGTTCGGGTTAAATAAAAATGCGTTATAATATTATTTTATTAAGTTTTTATATATATTTATATTTATTTTTATTAAAAAAATATTTAAATAAATTTTAAAATAATTAAAATTATATTTATATTAAATGTTTAAAAAATAAAAAAATAAAATCTTTTAATTTTTAATTTTTATTTTAACTTTAAATTAAATAATAATGCATTTTTTACTTAATTTATGTTATAAACCAACAGAAAAACGGCCTGTTAAAAGACCAAGGTAATTAAACGACCCAATAAAAGGTACTAGGCTAGACCAGGAGATAAGCCATAGCCTAGGAAAGGTCACATGACACGCAGCTCTATAGAGCAGATAAAGCAAATGCTTTAGGAGATTTGTAAAGCAAATAAAGCAAATGCTTTAAAAGATTTATAAAGCAAATAAAGCAGGCGCTTTATATAATTTATAAAGCAGGCAAAGCACAAGGGAATAATGAAGGAAAAAACGGTTTATATAATGACAAAACGTTTTTTTTGTAATTAGTATAGTTTTTACTTTATAATTTAATTTAAGCATATAGCAATTTCTTAAAATAGCTGTGTGAAAATAATCTTTTAACGACTACTTAGTTATAACCCGACCATATAACATTTGCACCTTAGGCATAATCTAATATGCGGAGCTTTAAATATTAACGCCTTTATAAACTAACGGTTTGTTACATTTTAAATTGTCAAACTTACTTAGTGTTTAGGAAACAATTACATACAGTCACAATGTTTTCACAGCAGCCTAAATTAACACCTGCAATAGTGCAAAGTTCCTTAACGCATTTATAGGACAAAATCAAGCAGTTAAAACAACAAAATCAACAATTAAAAGCGTAGGTCATAAATTCACTAAAACTTAAGCCTTTTAAACCAGTTAAGCTAACTAAGTTCGACGGCAATCAAAAACAACTAAAGGGATTCTTAACCTAAGCAAAGGCTTATTTACGACATTACAACAATAGTTTCTCAACAAACGGAGATAAAGTAATAACAGCTGCAGGATTCCTTATTAGCAACGCATTAAAGTGGTTTCAACCTATAATAAACGATTACATGAAAAACGACAACATTGATAATACCAGCAAAGAAACCAAAATAGCGCTTAAATCTTATAACGGGTTTAAAACGGCGTTAACCAACATGTACAAAAATTAAAAAAAAAAAAACAAGCAGAAAAAAAGCTGCTTTTAATGTTTTAAACGGGAGCCGCATATAAATATGCAATGGAATTCCGAAAAACAGCAGCTAAAACAACGTGGATTAATAGTGATGCTTTAATGTTGGCTTTTTATCAAGGGTTAAAAAACAAGGTAAAAAATAAGTTGTATAAAAATAAACGACCAAGCGATTTTAAAACCTATATTGCTAACGCAATAAAAATCGACAACCGGTTATACGAACAACGTTTATAAAAACAACAACAAACCCGACAAATACCCAACTTAGGAAAGAAAAAAACCACAAAATCAACGGCATTAGGTACCCATGCAAAACCTATGAAACTCAATGCAATAAAAAAAGGGCGAGACCTAAGCAAGGTTAAGTGTTACAATTACAATCAAAAAAAACACTACGCCTGGGCTTGCAATAAGCCTAAGAAAAAGCGATAACTTGGAAAAGCAAAACAGGCTTTATTTATAACAATTGCCATGCTAAAGATTAGCGACCAGTAAAGTCGACTACAGCAACAACATATAAAAAAAGTGCCACATTGCAATATATATAGAAAAAAGGGATAAGTGTGTTTAAAACACCTTTTTATAAAACAATTAAAATAAACAAGATAAAATAAATATACTTGCGATTTTATTAATTGCTAAAAACATAATATAAGTATTAATAATAAAACCAAAAAAAATATAGCTTTTTAGGAAAATTTTACTTAAACTAACAATAATAAAAATAATTGAGAAAATATTAAACTAAGAAAAGATTTCACATAAAATAAGGTTAAAAACTTAACATATAAATATTAAAGTTGGCCGGAAAAAAAATCTTATTTAAAAGGACATACGTGCAGCTATACCAAGTGCAACCACTAATTTAAATAAAAATGGTTAAAAAACTTTATAGCAAAATCTATTTAACAAAGAGAATGCTCCGGCAAAACATCAAACGCACAGAAATCTCAAATAAAAAAAGCTAAAACAGCAACAGTTTATACGCTAAAGGCTAAAAACAACATGAAAATATGGCCATTTTTGGATAATGTACAACAGTACAATCTAACACTCATAATTAAAGCCGGAACAAATACCAGCAATCAACTCAGCCTAGCTACCAAGCTTATTGCCAAAGGATATTATCATAGCAAGGTTATAATAAGTTAAAAACCAGCAAAATTAATATTAGAAAATAAAAAACACAAATAAATCCTTTAAATATGCTATATAACACATTGTTATATCATTTATTTGTAAAAAAAACTATAATACATGTAGTTCTTAAAACAACTAAACGGAAAGCTTATAACGCAACCTTTATACAAAGCAAATAAAAGAAAGGTAACACCAGTTTACCAAAACCCACGAGGATTTGCAGTATTTAACAAAGATTTACAGTGGCCTATGAAATGCATACAGCAAATCCTATAACCAAAAAATTGCACTAATGATAGATGTAAAATCCATGCACAATAAAAAGCAACAAAATTACGCGAAACAATGAGAAAAACTTAATAACTCAGCTAAAAACAACTAACGTTTAAAAAAGAAAAGCCAAAAAAAGCTACGACCACTTAAAAACCTAAAGGGATTTTAACTAAAGAAAAACCAACCTTAGTAATAATAAAACAAACAAATCTCATTAAAAAACCTTTTAAAAATACAATAAACCTTTATAAAAATAAAAAACCCTTTACTACTCGAGAAGTAGGTAATAAAAAAATAAGGTACTATGTAAACGGAGATATTTTAGTACGCTTTAAAAAGTCTTAAGCAGCAATTAACGCAACTAAACAACTTAACAACATGCTAACACAGGCAATAACTAGCCAAGATTAGTCAAAAAACAACAACGGGCAGTTGTAATAAATCAACAACTATTTTTAGGAAAACCCAAAAGGCTTTATGCCACAATAGCCAAAAAAAGCAAACATATTAAAATCGATTTAATATATTAAAAACATAAACTATAAGCGCTTATAAATATAAAAGCTTAAGCAAGCTTTATCTTTTTATAAGTTATTAAGCGGTTAAACATACCAACGAGGCTTAAAAACAACCCCTACCCACTTTTAACCGTTAATAGAAATCCCATTGCATATAAAAACGAAGTAGTTTTAAAAAAAACTATAAAACTCTTTTTTAACATCCTTAGACATAAAAAACAACTAATGCTTAACATTACAAAAACATTTAAATATAATGTTATTTTAAAAATACCTTGATTATAAAAAAGCAATCCTAAAATAAACTAAAAAACTAGCCAACTTTAATAAAATATACTAAAAAAAAAATTAGCCAATAAAAAATTTAAGACATAGGTATTAAGCAATTTTATTAAACTATTATTGCAAATTTACATAATAATTAAAGAGTCCAAGCCTATACTCAACAATAAAATATTAATAAAATATTAAAACTATAGTGACGTGTTTAGTAAAACACATAATAAGTTACCAAAGCATGGTTTATAGGACCATAAAATTCCGCTTAAAGAAAAAGCTAAATTATAATCATTTTTATTATATTATATAAATAAGAAACAACTGGAAAAACTACGGGAATTTCTTAAAAAGAATTTAAAGAAAGGATTTATTTGATCTTTGAAATTATTAGCAGGATCACCAGTATTTTAGGTACTACGCAAGACTAGAAAAGACAAAAAACAACGTTAAAGATTAGTAGTAAACTACTAAGACATAAACTTTAAAACAGTTAAATTTATAAAACCAATACTTAAAATTAACAATTTATAAAACAAATTAATGCACGTAAAATAGTTCACAGCATTTGATTTACCAAACGCATATAATTAAACAAAAGTAACATTAGGTGATAAGTGGAAAACGGCATTTTACACGCAATATAAATTATATAAATCTTTGGTTATGCCTTTTAAACTTACCAATGCTCTAGCAATATTTCAAGCATAAATAACGCATGCTTTACGCAAATTTATTAATATATTTGTAATAGTATATTTAAATAACATTTTAATATACTTTAAAAACCTTAAGCAACACTAAAAGCACGTTAAAAAAGTGCTAAGTGTACTACAAACTGCTAAATTAAAAATAAACCCTAAGAAAAGCAAATTTCATACACAAAAGGTTGATTTTCTTAGATTTACAATAACTTTAGGGGAAATAAAAATCCAAGAGTTTAAAATTTTAGCAGTAAGAGATTAGCCGGTGCTTAAATCGGTGAGCGACGTGAAGGCGTTTGTAGGATTTACAAATTATGTCCGAAGCTTTATTAAATGGTTTAGCGGATACGCCGGACTTCTTTTAGACCTGATAAAGAAAAACAATCTTTTTAAGTGGGAAAAAAAGGAACGAGAATCTTTTGAGAAAGTTAAGGCACTTATATTAGAAAAGCTTGTTTAAAAGCTTTTTAACCCGGAAAAAAAATTTGAAGTAATAGTTAACGCTAGCGAGAGAGCAATAGGCGGACAACTAGGTTAACAAAATGAGAATGGAAAATTGCACTTAGTGGCTTATTTCTCGAAAAGATTCTTAGGACTAGCAAAGCGATACATGCTACCAGACAAAGAGCTTATGGCTATTGTCCAAGCATTTAAAAAATGGGAACATTACTTATATAAACTTAAAACATTAGTTAAGGTGTATACCGATTACAAAAATTTAACTACATTTATAACAATAAAGGTATTAAACAAACAATAAATCAGATAAGCAAAATTCTTATCCTAATTTAACTTTGTTATTTTTTACATTAAAGGAAAAAAAAATGTAACAGCAAATATTTTAAGTTAACAAAGCAACCATAAAAAGTTAATAATAAAAAGCTAAGTGTTATTAAAAAAAACCCAATAAAAAATCACACTTGCAGCTATAACTTTATTTAATTATAATAAATAAATTAAACAATTATAAAAAAACCATGGAATAATTTTATAGGCACCACTATTATTAACAAATATACCACTAACCTTTAAGCAAAGCAAAAATAAGGATAAAAGGGTTTATTTAAATTTTAAACAATGATTTACGATTAAAAAACTAGTGAAGGCAATGCATAAATATCCATTAGCAGAACATTAGGGAGTATACAAAACACTATCCCAAATATGGAAAAACTACAAATGCAAAGGACTTAAAAGCATAGTAAAGAAAATAGCTTAAGAATGTGTCCTATGTAGAAAAAGCAAAGCACCACGATATAAACCATATAAATTGCTACAACCAAAGCAAATACCAAACAGAGCTTGGAAATTTATTGCGTTTAACTTTATTGTTAAGCTACCTAAGTTAAAGAAACTAATAACGGGAGTATTTTACAACTTAATATTAGTTATTGTAAAAAAACTTACAAAGTATGGATATTTTATATTATACCTGGAATTAAGCACGGCAAAAGATTTGGCTTATATAATAATTAAACATGTTTTTAATAAGCATGGAATTTTAAAAAAAGCAGTTACAAATAAAAAAACGATTATAGCTTTTAAGTTTTATTAATTATTAATAAAAGCATTAAATGTTAAGCACTGATTATTTATAGCTTATTATTTATAAACAAATAAACAAATAGAAAAACTTAATTAAACTTTAAAGCAGTATTTATGCTGCTACTTTAATAAATAACAAAACAATTAAGTTAAGCTTTTGCTTATAGTAAAGTATGCTTACAATAGTTTTAACAATAAATTAATGGAAATATTATTATTTAAGGCAAATTATAAATTTAACCTAGAAGTAAATTAAATAGCAATTAATGGCGTTACGGCGCTTAAAGCAAAAATATAAGCGAAGAAAATCATAGGTTTACAACAAAAATTATAAAACAAGCTAGTATTTTTACAAGACTGTATAAAAGCTTATAGCAATAAGCATAGGTTATTAAAGCCAACCTTAAAGAAAAGAGATAAAGTGTATTTTTTAAGGCGCAACATTAAAACAAAACGACTAAGCAATAAGCTAAACTTTAAATTAATCAAACTATTTAAAATTGAAAAAGTTATTTTAAAAACTAATTATTGATTTAAGCTACTTAAAAAGGCGAGGATATAGCTAGAATTTTATATTTCTTTTCTTAAACCAGCACTAAAAAATGCTAAACTTTAAACATAACTAAAAGTTAAACCAGACGAAGATTTATATAAGGTCGAAAAAATATTAAATTTACGTTAAAATAAAGGAACCTATGAATATTTGGTTAAGTGAGAAGGATACTCATATGCAAAAACTACATAGGAACTTAAGAAAAACTTGAAAAACGTGGCGTGAATAATTAATCAGTTTTACCGCTAATATCCTAATTAACTAACACTAAAGAAGCGGGGTTAACCACCCAAGCGGAAGGGGAACCAAGGGAACCCCAGTTAACTTTAGAAAAAACTATAAAAAAAGCTAGTTTGGCTTGTTTCTTTTTTAAACAACGTTGCTCCTCCTTTAAACGCTTTTGTGCTTTTAACTTATTTATGTTTTAAAAACCCCGTTGAGCTATTTTAACACCTTTTTTACAAAGAAACTCGACCTAATAGTTAAAACAAAAAAAGCAAGCCAGTAGTTTTTAAGCTTAACAATTTATTTTTTAAAGTTTATTAAAAACCTTGCGCTTATGTGTTTGTAACCGTTAATATTTTAAAATAATATTATATAAAGAATTAATAAAAACGTGGTTCTTATTACAAAAGGAAAGGTTGGCGTTGTTATAGTTTCTGCAACAATTAACACTATTTAACATTTTATAAAAAAAACCCTTATTAAAACAGCAAAAGCAAAGCATGACTTTATAACCAAAGGTCTTAATGGCAGCAGAGGTGGCATAACAACGCTCTATAGAGGAAAGCGGAGCAAACTTTGCGATATGACCTGCTATATTAAAAAAAAACCATGAGAAACAGAAGAAAAAGGAGGAACCCACGGAACTTACCAGGACGGAAAAAACACGCTAATATTTATTGCAGACAATAAACCTGGGAGAAAGGGAATAATGTTACAAACCAATAAAAAGACGGCCTGTTGGGAGACCAAGGTGACCAAACAACCCAATAAAAGGTACTAGGCTAAACCAGAAAACAAGCCACAGCCTAGGAGAGGTTACGTAACACGTAGCTCTGTAGAGCAAATAAAGCAAATGCTTTAAAAGATCTGTAAAGCAGATAAAGCAAATGCTTTAAAAGATTTATAAAGCAAATAAAGCAAGCAAAACATAAGGGAATAATAAAAAAAAAAACGGTTTATATAATAACAAAACGTTTTTTTTGTAATTAGTATAGTTTTTACTTCATAATTTAATTTAAGCATATAGCAATTTTTTGGAATAGCTGTGTGAGAGTAATTTTTTAACGACTACTTAGTTATAACCCGACCGTATAATGTTCGCACCTTAGGCATAATCCGATATGCAAAGCTTTAAGTACCAACGCCTTTACAAACTAACGGTTTATTACAATTTAAATATTTAATTATATTAATTATTTTTTAATTATATTTAAAAGTTTATATATAAAAATAGTAATAACTTAGCAAAAAATAAGCTTATAAATTAATAATTAATATATTTTAAAATTTCATTTAAAAAAAAATCCAATTATATTTTTTATAAATTTACTGTTATTTTATTTAATGCTATTTTAAAAATTATTTTAAAATTTTAACATAGTTTTAAATATATTTACAAATAAAATAATGGTAAATTTATAAAAAATATAATTAAATTTTTTTTTAAATAAATTTTTTTTTTTAAATATATTAATTATTTGTTTATAAGTTTATTTTTTATTAAATTATTTAAAAAAAAAAGCAAATAATACCTTATATAAAATTACCGGTGTTATATATATTATATAAATAACCGGTTTAATTAAATGTTTAAGTTAAATAAAAAATATATTAATTAATAATAATAATTAATAAAACATAATTTAAAATATTTAAAAATAATATTGTTTTTTTATAAATTAATAATAATAAAAATAAACATATAATATTATTTTTAATACATTTAGTTAATAATTAATTATTTATTAACCTTAGCTATACTTTATTAAACATAACTCGATTAAAACAAACAGGTAATTTAACCTATTATTACTAGCATTAAACCTTTAAAGCATTTTCACTACTGCGCTAATCTTACTCGCTACGGGGCGACGTACCTTATCGAGGCTCATTGAGGCTCGCTTAACCTTAATTTGTATTCACCTTTAGTAATGATACTGTACCTACTCGGGCTTAGGTATGTATGACCAGTCAGGCATAGCACTCAGTCCCTCCGATATATATCATGTAATAACTCTAGATTCAATGTACCAGGGGTAAACACGGTCTGCGCTACCCCTGAGAACCCGTCACTATTCACCAGGACACTCATGCCGTCTCTCAAACTAATTTCCCATCCAGGATGCTTCTCAACAATCTGCACTTCCAATACTTGACATGTTTGGTGTTGGTGTATGGAGGATGGTCTGAAGCCTGGATGGCTGCGTAGGCTACATATATAGGAAGACGCTACATGATATGACGTCAGAAGACATACTGCATCCGTCACAGATGGACCGGCCTCCAGACTATCTCCATAATCCACTAATAAGGAATAGTCCCATTCATCTGACCGCGAGTCAAAACCTGGTACTCGAGCACAAAGTCGATGAGGATGCCAATCGTTAGCCGGTTTATGGGCCTCACCCAGCCGCTTTTCAAAGGTAGTCTTTCAAACTCTGTATAGTGTGAAAATTCATTAGCTGGTGGGTATTGATACGCGGAAAGGGGGTAACTGTGTGTGGAGGTCGGGATTGTTGAGCCTGGTAATTGGAGAGAACTTACTGAAAAAGTATTCCACCATCTCGAGGGATGTCGATATCTTGTCTTTGATATCGTCGGCCTCGAGGTTCCAGGTACCGAATACAAACTGGTAGGCCGCCGTCTCTCCGTAATCGAAGTAAGATCCGACTTGGAGAAGGGTGAATGAAGGGTTGGTCGACGCTGCCGTGACTACACGAGCTGTGCGAGCTCTAGCGGCTTGTGACACGGTGATATTCGGCGTGGTGAAGTAGGAAAGGGTCTCGTTCCAGGTCTCCTCG
The DNA here is from genome assembly GCA_022385695.1 of Xylaria arbuscula. Lineage (NCBI taxonomy): Eukaryota > Fungi > Ascomycota > Sordariomycetes > Xylariales > Xylariaceae > Xylaria > Xylaria arbuscula. The sequence continues at coordinate 560,872 of MU279344.1, forward strand.
TGGAACACATCGGCTGGACCGAAAAAGGCGTCTTGCCGGCTGCGAGTGAGAAAGGCAGAATTCAGCCTCAGTGCACAGACTAATAATGAATGGGAAGCGGCGAAAGCAAATTCTCACCTCAAGCTGCCATCGTGCTCGAGTATGTTGTGAGTGGTCAGCTGGTTCAAGTCGAAGGTCGTCGCGTTTGGTGCCGGATTGACGGGCTGCGCGAAATCGTACAGGGGGCCAACCACGCTGGCATCCCAGTTGATAGCAGTGTCTAAAGCTTCAATGGCGATGTTCCTGCTAATGCCTTTGCCATCACGAGGCAAATAGCCATGGTTGGCGAGTGTGTTTAGCATAGGGCAAGGGCCTCGGACTGCCAAAGGAAGTGTCAATCAGTTCGAAGAATCCTGAAAATAAAAGTTTATCTGACTTGTCAAGCCCTCACTCGTCACAAATGCAAATCGAACCAGATTCTTTCGAGGTGAAACACTCACCATCGCCTTCCTGAGGAGCTATCCATTCGCCCCTATCACGCGGCAGGGCAATCACCGATACGACAAAAGGAGCAACGAGGCGAATGAGCTTCATATTGACTGAATATTGATGCAAACACTTGATCTACTGTTGAATTACTCAGTTGTGATCGATGGCGACAACACGGCTTATGTATTAATTCCTAGGACTGTGGTGCGCAGAGACGAAGAACCGCCCATCTTTGCCTTCTATGTTACTGGCCGCCTTCCCTTCAAGCTTGTTGTACTGGCTAAAAGGTTGCATACGTTAGGTTTCGTCAAAATACTAGGGTGAACACGAACAATCGCTCGCATTATCCCGAGCTGTCTCGGCTTTGCATGATTCTCCTCACACCACCTGTGAAAGTGGATAAACTACACCCCTAGTACATTCGAGACCATAATCAATCAATCAATGGTTCTCGTCACTGGTATCATAAAGACCACGCGTAGATGGCCGTGTCCAAGTGTCTCCCGCCCAGTACTTCCCGTCATCTATTGAAACACTCATTATCACTGTAAAACAAACCGGCTGCGTACGTAGTTGTGAGTAATCATCTAGGCTTGCATCCATAGTATAAAGGGGAATAGTGCCACTCAACAATACAATACCACGGGTCTGTGATATCCTCTCCAGTTAAATATGAGACTCATGTCAATCAGCGATCAAGTTAGAACCTCCAGCTTACCCCAATGATTGGGCCATTCATGGAATTGTTGGTTACCTCGTATGCACAGGCCGATCAGCTCTTCTATCGCTATTCAGGCCCAGTGTATTCTTAACGCTACATGCTTCGAACCTGGCCCCCACCTCGAACCCGAGGACTTTCGATGAGGCCTTGCGGGGTCCGTGCGCCAAAAAAACGACCTGCGCCCATCTTCCCACCAAGACTCAACAACTTTAACCACCTAGATCATGCTCAGATAAGATCTAAAAGTTATTGTGTATTAGACCTTTGTTAATTAAAGTCTGGGGAGTCTACAAATATACGCTTCGTACTTCTCTGGTTTTATTTAATTGTTGTATGGCTAGCCGACGGTGTTGAGTTCTGGTGAGAAACTAGGGGACGGGTCGTTTTTTGGCGCACCGACCCTGGCCTTGCTCATTTTCTAAGCTCTCATGGTCCACCACACAAATAGGGCGTCACACCCCAGCCCTCGTACTCGCATTATATGCGCGGTTATTGACAACTACTGTGTACTACAAGTGGGTGTTATTGCGCTCGGCATGAACTCGGATGCAGACCTCCATAGGTAGGTAGGCCCTCTTAAGCATGACGATGGAAAAATCCCTAGAACCTTCTAAGTTAGGTTTAGACTCGAGTATGACTCTGAACGTTCGGTTTTAGAACCAGACATAGACTCTCTTGCTCTATCTGTAAGAGCTGATCTGTAACACAACGCCACACGCTAAACTGACTGCCATATTTGATCTAATGTGGTAGTGGATTCGCTAGGTCTTAACGAGTCTTGCCGGCATTGCAAAGTTGCTTGGAGCTCGTGTCTATCGTATTTGCCGGAACCCTTCGAAATGCGCCACCGATACATTTCATCTGGTGTGCTCGCCAGTAGCCTTATTAGGGCCAAAGCTAATGTACTCAGTTATCCCATCTCAGCTATTGTTTTATCCACTGCGGCCAGACTAAACAGCACGCCAATAGGCGTCTCGTAAAATATCGCACAATATATAGCCAAGTGATAATTTATTTATTAATTAAATAGTTAATAAAGTAGCTAATTAATTAAATAGCTTATGTAATAGTTATAAAATAAAGCTAAAAATTAAAGCTAATTATAAATAATTATAAACTTTTATTTTAATAATTATTATAATTAAAAATTATTTTTAAAGTTATATTATTTTAGTTTTATTTTTAATTAAAGCATTTAACGCATCCCTTACTTAAGCTGGACACCTAATTGAGCTGGCCACCCACGTGACATATATAGCACCGGTAATTTTATATGGGGTACTACTTACCCCTTTTTTTAATAACTTAACGAAAAGTGGGCCTATAAACTAATAGTTAGTATATTTGGAATCTTTATTTAAAGAGGAATCCAATGTCATTTTTTATTATTTTATAGCTATTTTATTTAAGCGTACACTTATAAACCTTTATTTTACAGGGATTATTTTAGCGTACTTTTTATATAGCCTTGAATAAAATAGCTATAAATTTATAAAAAATACGATTGGATTCCTCTTTAAATAAGGATTTCAAATATACTAATTATTAGTTTATAGGCCCACTTTTCGTCAAGTTATTAAAAAGAGGGGTAAGTAGTACCTATAACAAACCGTTAATTTGTAAAGGCGTTAGTACTCGAAGCTCCACGTATTGGATCGTGCCTAGGGTGCAAACGTTGTACGGTCGGGTCGTAACTAAGTGGTCGTCAAGAAATTACTCTCACACAGCTATTCCAAGAAGTCGCTATATGCTTAGATTAAATTGTGAAATAAGAAGTATACTAATTACAAAGGAAACGTCTTGTCATTATATAGACCGTTTTTTTTTTTACTATTCCCTTGTGCTTTGTCTGCTTTATAGATTACATAGAGCGCCTGCTTTATCTGCTTTACAGATCTCTTAGAGCATCTGCTTTATCTGCTCTACAGATCTCTTAGAGCATTTGCTCTATCTGCTCCACAGAGCTGCGTGTCACGTGACCTCTCCTGGGCTGTGGCTTGTCTCCTGGTCCAGCCCAGTACCCCTCATTGGGTCGTTTGGTCACCTTGGTCTCTCAACAGGCCGTCCTTCTGTTGGTTCGTAACAGTACCCTATATAAAATTACCGGTGCTATACATGTCACGTGGGTGGCCAGCTCAATTGGGTGTCCAGCTTAAATAAGGGATGTGTTATTATTATTATTTTATTTAAATTTTAAAAAAATTAAAATAATTTATTAATTTTTAATATTATTAAATAATATTTATTATATTAATTTAAATAATTAATAAAAAATTATAAAAGTTTATTATATTGTGTTAAAATTTATAAATTAACTTTAATAAATCTTTTATTTAACCCGGATGTTATAAACGACGGCTGGGCATGTTTATCGGTAAATACTGGAAATACCATATTAATTATAAGGTGACGAAGGGTAGGTTCGACACCTAGGCCCATGGGGCGTCCTAGCTACTATATATAGCCAAGTGGTGACTCACTCGTTAACTAGGTGGCCAACCAACCAACAAGGTTGTAAAGCTTACGTAATAGCTATGGGACAAGGCCAAGGGTTATGGCTAGCCATGGTGGCTACGAGCCTTCACTCCTAACATTTAATTAAACCGGTTATTTTTTAATTATACTTAAAAGTTTATATATAAAAATAATAATAACTTAGCAAAAAATAAGCTTATAAATTAATAGTTAATATATTTAAAATCTTTATTTAAAAAAAATCTAATAATATTTTTTATAAATTTATTAACGCATTTTTTACTTAAGCTAAACATTTAATTAAGCTAGCTATTTCTCGGTTACACTTAAAAATTTATATATAAAAATGATAATAACTTAATAAAAAATGGGTTTATAAACTAATAACTAATATATTTAAAATCCTTATTTAAAAAGGAATTTAATAATAATTTTTATAAATTTACTTTTATTTTATTTCTCGGTGCACTTAAAACCACGTTAAAATTTTAGCGTGGTTTTTAATATAGTACTAAATAAAATAGTAGCAAATTTATAAAAAATACCATTGGATTCCTTTTTAAATAAAGATTTTAAATATAGTAATTATTAGTTTATAAGCCTACTATTCGTTAAGTTATTTAAAAAAGGGGCAAGTAATACCTTATATAAAATTACCGATGCTATATATATCACGTGGGTGGCCAGGTTAATTAGGTGTTTAACTTAAGTAAAAAATGCGTTATTATCTTATTTAATATTATTTTATTTAATATTATTTTAATAACTATGCTAAAATTTTAACGTGGTTTTAAGTGCACTTATAAATAAAATAATAGCAAATTTATAAAAAATACCATTAAATTCCCTTTTAAATAAAGATTTTAAATATATTAATTATTAATTTATAAACTTTTTTTTTGCTAAGTTATGTTAAAAAAAAAAAGTAATATTTTATATAAAATTACCGGTGTTATATAAATTATATAAATAACCGGTTTAATTAAATATTCGGGTTAAATAAAAAATACGTTAAATATAATAAATAATAACTTTATAATTAATATTTTTAATATATAAATTTTTAAATAATATATTAAATAAAATTTATTTTAAATATAATTATATTTAATATATTTTTTAATAATTTATATATTAAAATAATTATAAAATAATAAAAAATACCGTTTAATTTTTCGTTTTATTATAAATTTAACGGTTTATTTTATTTTAATACCCGGTTTATATTAATTAAGTTAAAAATTATTACGTGATAACGCACGGCCGTTTTTTGTATGGCTTTATAAGCTTGCCCGGTTAAATAAAAAATGCATTAAGTGTTTTATAAAGGCCCTTGTTATTTTAACATGTGTTTGCCATTAAATACCCCTGTCGTTAATATACCGAATGAGCTTTTATTTTTCATATTTAACAGTTTGGTAAAGGGGGGTTAAACTAGGCTCGATTTAGCCATTGTCCCGAGATTTGCGAGCGATTCTCGCAACATCTCGGGTATATAATCTGAGATGATAGGATGGCGGTGTGTTGATACGATCCGAGAGACGGGACGAAATTGACCATTTATGAGGGTGTGACACAATGTTTTCCAATCATGCAAATTCACTCACCTATCTACCCTTAAGTGCGCTCAATTTCAACTACTTGATAGAACCTCTTAAACAAAAACAAGGAACGGTGTTGGCATTTATACACAGTTAAAGTCTTTGATTATGGACGGTCTCGCGACACCAGCCTCTGGGCTATCTTGGTCCATAGTTGCGGTTGGAACGGTCAGTCAGTTATTCACTGTTAGCAGCCGAAAACAATTGTGTCTAGCTTGGCAATACCCTCCGCGCCCCTTGCCTCATCTCTATAGTCTTTCACACTAATGACGCTTATTAGGTGCTTTTTTATGTCTTCTTTCAGACAGTATACAACGTCTTCTTCCATCCCCTTCGTTCGTATCCTGGTCCTTGGCTTTGGGCTGCGAGTCGTCTACCCTATACAATTTCGATTTTCCAAGGCAATGCCACACACAGTATCAAGAGGCTCCACGATAAATATGGTCAAATTGTTCGAGTTACCCCTGACTCGTTGTCATACACTTGCAGTCAGGCATGGTCGGGTTTGTTCCCTGTTTTCTAAATGAAAACCTGCATTGTTATCTGAGATTAATATAATTGTTCTAGACATTTATGCGTTGAAGCCATCAGGTCAAAATGGGAATCTTCCCAAAGATCCAAAATTCTATGTTACAGCAGCTGATACCCATGATACTATTGTGAGGGTGATTAAGAACGTCCCAGGAACGGATTTATACTAAACATTGGCTAGTCCACCGCCAGTGATGCAGATCATTCGCGGCTTCGAAGGGTCCAGGCCCTTGCGTTTTCGGAGAAGGCGATCTTACTTCAAGAGCAATACTTGCAACGGTATACCAAGCTATTTGTGAAGCGTTTGCGAGACACATCATCCCGAAATGGTGGTATTGTCGATATCGCAAAGTGGGTCAATTTTCTGACGACTGACGTGATCGGTGACTTGTCCTTTGGTGAATCTTTTGGCGGCTTGGATGCAGGAAAGCTGCATCCCTGGCTCGATACGCTTTTCACAACCCTCAAGACATTTACGTTCATCAGAGAGATCCTTCGTTTACCTTCGCCGATCATTAAGGCTGCGTTGGCGTGTATTCCTCAGAAAATGATGGATCATCAGAAGGCGGCTGTTGCTTTTGGCGCAGAAGCAGTGAGACGTCGGCTAGCACAAGACACGGATCGGCCAGACTTTATGTCATACATGGTGAAGCACAATAGCGATGGAAGCAAAAGGTAAGCCTGCTCTTCCTTTCCCTGCCTTATTGGATTATTTTCGGCTGCTTATACATTTATAGGATGTCCCAACCCGAGCTTGAGATGGCTGCCATCACGTTCATTGTTGCCGGAAGCGAAACTAGTACGCTTATCTCTCCCTAGTTGCCTGTATTCCTTTGCCTATCTAGCTTTCAATTTTGTTTTCTTTGTTCAAAATACGTATCGCTATTGTTTTGGGTGACCTAACTTACCACCCGCTGGGCTTTGATCTAGAATAGACTGACAGTGTATTACAGCTGCCACAATGCTCTCGGGTACCATGTATCTTCTCCTCAGCAACCACACTGTTCTCTCCAACTTCACAAAGAAGATTAGGTCTGATTTCCCCACGCAATCAGATCTGACCATCGTTAATTTGCAGAACTGCAAGTATCTTAATAATATCCTAAAGGAAGGGTTGCGTCTTTATCCTCCAGCGCCAGACACACTATTCCGCACAACGATGGACCGCACTGTAACCGTGGCTGGCAAAATAGTCCCACCGCGCACAAGCATGACTATGAATCTCTGGGCTGCTGGTCGAGATCAGGCTAACTTCCACAGGCCCCTTGAGTTCATTCCAGATCGCTGGCTTGAAAATACATCACCAGAGTTCCAGAATGATGACCACGCAGTATTTAAACCCTTTAGTGTGGGACCCAGGGATTGCATTGGAAAGAAGTAAGTAACGGTGTGTCCTATGCCTCACCGTATCTATGCATATACTAACGTAATCTAAAGCCTAGCATGGGCTGAAATGCGTCTAATTCTGGCGCACTTGGTATGGAACTTCGATTTCTTGGCTATCGAGCCTGGTAGAAGACGATGGATAGAGAAGCAGAAAATCTACAGTCTCTGGGAGAAGTTGCCATTAAATGTCCGGATTGCACCGAGATCTGACAAGGGCTCTTAAGATGTGCTTGTAGGGAAGGAGAGACTAGTAAAAATGCATTAGCTATTATAACTATTCCTTCAAGTTTGAGTCCCGACTCAGCAACATCGCTTGGGATCAACGTCAAATCGGCGGCCAGTGACTTAGCATACAGGGATGCGTAACCCCGTAGGAAGGCACTGGCTGAGGATCAAGATACTGCAGGTAGTAGATAACCACGGAATCCTGCGACCTTAGAAGGCTGATGATATTCTGGGGCTTGAGAGTTATGTTGCTATTAGTAGACTTTGTTGCCATCGCAGCGACCAGTTCTCTTTTAGTCCTCCACCTCCTCCTCCAATACGCATTCCTTAGCACAACGTAACTCTTCAGACCAATAATACCCGTTGCCTGGCTTCGCCATACGCCAAGTTTCAGCACATATATTGTCCACCTCACCTGAATAGATTTAGTAAGACGGAGCTTATCACAATCTGGGCTGGGCCCCTGGGTTAATGAATAGTTATAGTGTAGTATTTAAGTTGCACTATAGCAAGGTCTACCAATTATGTTAAGAGGGTTGCCTAATATCGGCTTGGTACCTGAAACCAAGAGCTGGCCTAGAAAGGGCCAGCTCGAAAATCTCGTATTTGGATAAACGTCGCAAATCGAAACTAAGATAAACCAAAGATCTTCATGTACATGCACCCTCGGTACCTTGGCCGACATTGAAGTCTTCTCATTTTTCGCCTGCGATAATCCACAAGCGCCACCAACTACTTTTACCAGCCACAAATATTTCTAACTTTCTCCTAGAATATTTTGTATTATGCGGTCCTGCTGTGCGCTCCTAGTGCCTGAATTGCGCTTGTAACCAACGAAAGTAACAGCTGTAGTATTACAGGATGTATATATCATTTTCAACATAAGCTACAGAAATTTTTATTGTCTCTCAAGATAAATTCCCGGGGTTTGCAAGCAATCTCTTAGTTCATGCCTGCTCTGCTCCATTCCAGATGCACTCCTCTCAGGACAATCCGTATAATCTACTAAAGGGGATAGTCCCGTTCATCTGGCCGCGAGTCAAAACCTGATTCTCAAGCACAACTTGACCAGCACTTCGTACGTGGGGCGGTTTATGGGCCGCACCCAGCCCTTTCCCCAAGGTAGTCGTTCGAACTCTATAAAATGTTAAATTTCAACCGCTAATGGTTATCGACAGCTGATCTGGTCGGACAAGGGGCAACCGCGCGCGGGGGCAGAGACGGAACCGATTGGGTTGGGTACCTGGAAACAACTTACTGAAAAAGTATTCTACCATCTCGAGGGGTGTCGATATCTTCTCCTTAATGTCGTCGACTTCAAGGTTCCAGGTGCCGAAGACGAACTGGTAGGCTGCCCTCTACATTGGGGTTCTACCAATACTAGATTGAATACGAACAACAGCTCCCATTATCCCGAACTGTCCGAAGTGGACTGGCCTTTTGCCCCCGCCGGCTTCGCATAATTCTTATCGCAGGCATCGAAAAGTACCGTGCGTAGAATGGTCATTTCTAATCAACACCCGCCAGGTAGCGGTCATACGGTAAGGTATCCATCATCACTTCAACAGGACACTGCCGGGGTGGTTTATATGCCAGATTGGCGTTATTGTTGACCAGTAATTATCCGGACTTGAATTCATGGTATCGAGAACCCTATTCACGAGTACAACACTCCCGCACTGTGATGTTATCGCCAGTTGGTTTCCCAGACTCCTATCAACAACAAGTTAGAACCCCCAGCTAATCCCAACGAGTGGGCCAATCCTGGAATACCAACGGCCTTAGGACCCTGACAGAGAAAGCAGAGCGTGATTCAGTAAAAGTATTGGGCCAAAGAAAAAGGCGGAGCTGCTCACTGACAGCGCGAAGCCGGGGATCTAGTGTACTCCTAACGTTAAATGCTCCGAGCCTAGCCCCTGCCTCCAGCTCGAAGGCCTTCAATCGGGCCGTGCTCATTGTCTAAAGACATCTGCCCTCATAATCAATCACACGAATAGGACTACACACCCGAGTTACTCGTACTCGCATTGCATGCGAGGTTGCTGCCTAACTCCTGTGCACTGGCTGCGCTCGAAATTAATCGTGCACCCACTCAGCTTCCTCAAAGCTAGAATACAGAAACTGTGGAGAGAAACGTCTACACAGCCCCTCCCGTAATTCTCCTTCCACTCGGATTCAGACCTCCATACGTAGGCTCACTTAAGCATAACGATGTAAACATTCGTAGAACCTTCCAATTCGGGTTTAGAGTTAAATAAGAGTATGAAAGCGTCCGGTATCAAAATTGGAAACGGTCTTCCTCTCTAGCTCTATCTGTAAGCCAATGCTACACGCTAGATTGACTTCTTATATGGGACCTGTTGTGGTAATGCATATATTACTGAGTAATTATTGGACGACTGCATTGGCAAGAATTCAACTTAACAAGTATATAAAGAGGTCGTTTTGAAGTTCTTCTATCCAGTATATCATTCCCTAACATATCCGCCGAAAACGCTGCGCAATGCAGCACAGATACACTTCGTTTCGTGTCCTGGCCAGTGGTCTTATTGGGGCCAGAGCTGGTGTGGTTCATTATCCGATTTCGACTACTGTTCCGTCCACGGCGGCTAGCCTAGACACCACGCCAGTAGGCGTTTCGTAAGCTACCACGTGACCGTAAGCATTCAATTGGGGGTTTTTTGACACTTCCAGGTTTGAGTTTGATCTATGGCCCACGTATAGGCTGAATCTCAGCCAGGTTTGGGGATGTACGGACCACGTCACAGCGCTCTACGGTACCAAGATGCCGATTCGTATTGGCGGCACGACTCAAGATAGGTCCGCCTACGATGCAAACTACGACGGATACATCTATCCAGATCCTGCTAGTCCTGAGCTGGAACGCATCTATGGACCTAAGTTTTTCGATTTGATTAGTGAGCATTCAGCGACCGAATCGACAATTTTAAGACTAACGACCTCTCAAAATAGGCGGTTACGGCGGTGAGACCACACTCGGTATGTTGAAGCGGCTGTCTCATCCTGGTTACTTCTGACACCAAGGCAGGGTTCAACCGAGGAGATAATGACATTGCGAATTCTTTGGAAGCGGCTTTGGCGGCTAAGTCCGCAGCGTCAGATTATTTGTATGCAATCGAGCTAGGGAATGAACCAGATCGTAGGTATATCAGGTGCTTCCCTCTTAGTCCAGTTCCACTAACTCAATTCTGTAGTATATTATTTAGTATGGAACAAACCCGTCGCCACGCCACCGTGGAATATGTCCCAGGAAGGCGAGAACCAGGCAGAATGGTCCCAGGTCTTCCTCGATTCCTTGGGAAGCTCTGAGCCCATCCTATTGGCTGGAAACTATGCTGTGCCTATCGAACTGTTTGAAGGGCATCCTAATACTGACTATTTGCTCAACGCGGCTTTCAATAGCAGCGTAAAAGCCGGCGTCAAGGCATATTGTACGCATTCCTATGCTCTCTCTGGAGAGGATGCCATCCTGCCTGACGAGATGAAGCATTCCAAAACGGTAGCTGATATGACAGCCTTCGCGGGCAAGATTGCGACGGCAAAGTCTGCCAATCGTCCGTACATCATTGGCGAAGCAGGTTTTCACGGTCTAGAGACAACGCAGGATGCTACTTTCGGCGGCGCGATACAAATTGTGGACAAGACTCTGCAGGCCCTATCAATGGGAATTCAGCGAATCTATTATCATCAAGGCGGTGTTGGCGAGTCTCAATCATCATTCAACTGGTGGCGCCTTGACGGGGTCGCAGCGCCATTCTACGGAGGCTACTTCGCTTCTCTCGCGGTAGCTGGCGGGGAACAAATCATCGCAAGCGACACTGGGGGTGATGCTTATGCACAATACGTGGTATACAAGCAGGGTTTGCCTTCTAAAGTTGTGTTGATCAACACGGATTATTATTCCGGAGACGGTGAACGTAATGCTACCGTCTTCAACCTCAGTGGCCTACCATGCTCGACGGTTAAGGTCTTGCGAATGACGGCTGCATCTAGTGAGGTCACGGTGGAGGATTCTCTGCCAACGATTGGAGGTATGTCTTCCACGTTAGCTGCCTTGTCTAGATTTGCATTCTAACAAAAGTGTAACATAGGCCAGACCTTTTCCAACGGGGAGTGTACTATCATGGGCGATCAGGTATTTGAAACCTTGAAAACCTTGAACAGCTCAGCTGAAATTACCTTGATGGCATCGGAAGCAGCCATTGCGTACATTGAGTACGACTTTGCCTAAAGGAAGACGGGAGAAGTTGTGAGTAAGTGGATCGGGTTCAGATCAGGCCAACCACACACTCTGAGCTATACCGAAAGAATTCTTCTTGTACTATAGCTAGAACCTAGACTTAAGATAACCTCAATTCAGTTCTAGAGAGTGCACTGGACGGCTATCTGAGACTAATCGCAACTCTATGCCTTCGTGACAGAAACTCACACTGCCAATAGCCTCAACAGGAGAGCTTGGCTGTGAAGATGCTCGCTCTAGTATTTTCCAAGCAGTAATTCGGAGAGCAATTTATTTCCTGATCCATACTGTAATACGTACTTCAGGCTACCTAAAACGGCTCCTTAAATTCTATTCCGACAACCGCAAATGCGCTGGAGAAAATTCAATATGAAGAGGCTCGAATTCCTGCGAGACCAGAGACGTCGAATTCTCTACTTCGGTCGTCTAAGCGAGTCTTCAGTATCAAAACAAGGTTATGGAGGTAACAGTGCAGGCAGCTTGGCTCACAGCCCAACGAGGCACAATTATACGTTCCTCCAACCGTTTGATTACATCTGGGTGTCTGCACTGCCCTGTTGGGCCAGTCGACTTTCCACAGTGCAGAACATCCGGGGGGGGGGTTTCCTCAAATTAAAAAGAACCATTCAAATAGAGAGAAGCAGAAATGGTTCCGTACATATACCATAAAAGCCTTCGTAGCCTAGCCACGGGATAATTCGCCATCATATGTAGTATTGTACAAATAGCTCAGATATAGGTCCAGCTACTATTTGGCCTGGTTATAAAGCAGTATATCACGATAGAATTCATACAAACTTCCAAAAAGAGCTATTTGCGAGTTTGTTTCAACTCGAATACTGCACCACCCGTGATTTCGAAAGTAGTACCGTTTTGGGTAACACCGTTGATCTCAAAAACCGATGAGGTAGGCGGTACAAGTAATAGGCGCGGAAGATGGAGTGTGCCTATTGTCCCGGAGGGGGCAGAGACAGCGATGCTCAAGAGATCTTGATCGTCGAAGGCCCATTTCACATCGATAGACCCTCCACTGATGGGAACCCTGCCCTCAGCGGCTTTGAGCCCAAGTGTCAAAGGCGCAAGTTTGAACTCTGCCCACCCAGGCCGCATAGGCATAGCACCGAGCACATATTTGCTGAGCTCTGCCGTCGGCCCCGCAGACCATCCGTGACACAAGCTGGTAGTAATACCGAAACCTGGTCTGCCCTGCGAGTCAAGGTACTCCCACATTGTGCCCGTGTAATTGGCGTTATTCTCGTCCACCATGGGAAGCCACAAGGTTTTCAGCAACTTCATTGCCACGGCGCCGTTACCAGAGTCAAGTGCAGCTCGTAGATGGTATGCCGAGGCAAAGGGACTAATACCACGCTGAAACCCAGCTTCTACCACACCGTTGGAGAAGGCTAGAGGCCCTGCAGCCGTGATGAGCTCTCTTGACATGGTAGATAATATCGTCTCAGTAGAATGGGCAGGATCGAGATTAACCCCGGCCAGGATTGCGAGTGCATTGGAGTCTTGTCCAAACCCGCCCGGGACGGCTTCGGATAGATAATATGCCTGTAAATCGTCGCTCCAAAGCTGCGAATCAATGGCCCGGCGAAGTGCGGAGAGCCGCTCGTGATATACGACGGTGTCGATTCCGCCATCCGCAAGCAGAGTCAGGCATTCTTGTAGGGAGTAGGCGTAAACGACATTAAACTTGGTTACGACTCCGGCCTGTGGCGGGTCGTAGTAATTCCAATCGCCCCCAAAACTTGCGTCCGTGATGTTGAGTAGTCCATTCTCGAGCGTTTGAGAGTCGGCCCAGTCGAGCATTCTCTGCACCTTTGGTCCCCATTTCTTTGCGAAGACTGCATCACCGGTGTGCATATACAACGTGGCGGCAGCCGTCAGGATGTTGAACGAGTACCCGATCAAGCCCGTAATGTTTACATCGAGAGGATCTGGCAGTGGCTCCTGTTGGATTTTGGCTGTTGGGATGAAGAAACCTGCTGTTACCTGGTAAGATCCGAGCAATTCAAGCGTCCCAAAAAAGTATTTAAGGCCATGTGTGCTTGAAAGGGTCACTGCCCCAGAAACATCGAGATCGCCCGCGTACGTGATGCGATCGCGTCGTGAACCATCAACGATTGTGTCGAGCGGATTTGTCCCCAGGAAAAAGTCCGGCAGGAAACTGGGATCGTTCAAGGGGTGAGAATATAATTCCCTACCCTCTGGGCTAACAACCGAAAGATCTCGGAAAAGAGCACGGTGCCCTGGAGATGCGCCCAATCCGTATGAGCCAGAAAACCGAACCTGCTGTGAAATGCTCATGACCTCCACACCATCGATGGTTACCACAACATCAGTGATGGCTACTGAAGTTTGGACCAAGTGCCATGTACCTAACACCATTGTGAGATTCTTTGGCAGATCAAAGGCTTGAATGGCCTCATTCACGGGCGTAGTGCCGGCATAAGCCGTGATAGTGCCCTTGTTCATGTCGCAAGAGATGTATATGCCCGAATTTAGGGTATCCGCAAGCACCAGGAAACCAAAACCACCCTCTGCAATTTTTACGCTGAAGGTGAGATTATACTGTAATAGCAGAGCTGCATCAGCGCTTCCCTGGACTTGCGGTGCCAGACTTTCAACCCAAGTGCCCTCAGATGTTACTTCGAAGAAATCGGGGATAGATCCTTTGGGTATCTCAGTCATCTGGGCGGTGCGTGCTCCAGCACTCCAGATGGTGTTCAGCTGGTCATCTGAACTATGAAAAAACCCGGGTAGATCGGATATAAGAGTGCTATCTATGACCGGGCGGGCGCCAACATTCCGCATCATGAGAGCGCCGTTTGATGACAAATTGAGTTTCTGGTATCTGAAGGCACCCTGAATAAGACGGTTGGAAATGGCTCTTGGAACGGTGATATTATACCGATTAACTCGATATGTATCCATCGTTCCAGTAAATACAAGCGGGCCATCGGACTATATCAATTAATGGAGGATCTGAGTGACTGATACGGAGTGATTTTACCATATAGTTATCAAGAGCAGCGAGAGACTCGGCATACGATATTTCGAGGAGAGAAGTGTCACCCTCGACGCTAACAACATCGAATGATGGAATGCCTTCAATGACACGGCCGTAGTCTAGGATGACTATTGCAGAGCCGTTTGTTGAGGCCAGTGTGATGGCCTCATTAGTGCTAGTAATGAGATGATCTGTGTCCCTATTGTGAGGCGAGCAAGGACGCCGCTTGGATGTCACGGCGCCCTGGCAGAACCCCAACAAGGCAAAACTAAGAAAGCCGAACTTGCGCGAGGCCATGGCTAAAAGGAATGCGTTATTGGGGTGACGATATCGTATGTAAGCAAGCGATAAGAGTATCGCAGAAGATTACGAGTTATAGAGGAATCCAGAAATACATGAATTGAGAACTTCGAAGTATACTTCTCAGTGGTTATAAAGACAGGGAAAACAGGAATAGACAGGCAGGGCTGTATAAACGGTTCTCAGTGAAGCACGGTCAGCCTTGCCAAGTCGGTAATATAATTAGATTCGTACAGCTGAGAATGGGCGGAGAGCCCTTCAAAACGCATTATATCTGTGGCACTAAGGGGGTTGCAGGCGAAACCTATCAAGCAGCCATTTTAGAGCAGTGTCAAGACTTTCCTTCTCTCCAGGAGGTCCTGGGCATACAGAACCCTCTAGACGAGAATCAAGCGCACTGTAAGAAAACGTCATCGTCTTGGAGAAGCGGATTGTTATCGCATTGTGACAGATTATCCAATTCCGGTTACAGGGCGATACAATATCCGTCTGGTGGCTGAGAAATTGAAGGAGTATATGACGAAGCGGTCCAAATACTAGATCTGGAAGTTTCCAAATTAACTTGTTAGCAACTGGAGCATGCAGTGCCCAAGATCCATGTTGTCGGAATGCAACATCCTTGCTCACAAAGTACTGCACTAAGTATGCCGAGATTTGAGTTGCGGGGTTGCAAGGTCGAGTTATTCGGAAGTTGCATGAAAAAACCATTACCATCGCTAATAGTCACGGCTGAGTGGCTTGACCCGCGCACCCACAAATACGAACGCACCCAAATTGTATACAGATCAGTGTGGCACTAATACACTAATAGCATAGCCCACCGTCTAGCCCACGCCTAGTGACCCGAGGGTATCCGAGCTTCTTCTACCTCACTGGCTGTTGTTGCACGAAGGTCTCGAAACCTTCGTGGGCAACTATCTAACTATATACAAATGTCTCTTTGTACTCTGTGACAGGTGGACCAGGATCAAAATGTATTCACTTTTTTTCTAGAGTGGGGGTTGGCGCAGAGCACATACCCCCCAAAAGTCAAGGGATTCAAAAAGATAGCCAGAATTGTAGTTGTTCGCAGCGTAGCTGCGGCGGCGCGATCGCTGGCACTAAAGGAAACTCTGAATTGATATGTGAGATTGGGGGGAGACGTAAGTACCAGTAAGGTAGACAAACCACGGGCACCCTCGGGCACCCTCAGGTCAATAGGGGTGGACTACCCTCGGTTTGTCTGCATACTCAGTCGATACCACTTCCTCAACTCCAATGCTGGCGAAGGGTATTTGAATCATAGGAATTAGAATGCTCTCTAGGTCATAATAGATTTCAAACATGGTATGTGAATTCCTTAAGTGTATATTTTCTTTATGAAACAGCCCTCACGAAGGATTGTGCTAGTATTTGGTCCTTGCAGTAATACATTGTACGATTACGGGATGTACCCGATTTCCTCCATTGGCCATTGAATCCAAAGGCGATGCTCTCTATCTAGCAATGCATATGATTTTGCCATTAGATAGTCTGCCCAGCCATTTAACCACCATTGACTCTTCAATCCCCTTAGCAAGACACAGAAAAAAGCCAGGATGGCCACGGCGCTTTGTGTCGGCACGCGAAGTAACGGCACGAAATCATCGCCGACCTGGAAAACCCAGACGAAAATGTCCGTCACTTCATAGGTCTGACCGCGCCCGCATTCCATAGACAGAAACGATTTACGCAGCTCCGAGATTGCGTTTATATACGTGTTTCGAAGCCCTGCGTCCGGTTCGCTGCGCTCGATCGAGGTCTGCAGCCTGTCGAGATGCTGGTTCACAGGTGATGCGGTTTGCCGCGAGACTTCCCGTGCTTCCCAGCGGTCGATGCCATGTTGAAAAATCGGGGCCAGGGGCCCATCAAATTGTGCGTTCGCAAGCTCGGACAAGGCACGGGTTCCTTGATGCAGGAAGAACCAGCTTGGGATACCGCTCTCGCCGGCTAGGCGAAGTTCATCGTCGCGTCGTGGGGACCCAAAGGCGTAGAAAACAGTCAGCGCGGAGAACAGAAACAGGTTCTCGACTATGGACGCGTTTAAATCCGGTATTAGGTTACCTACGGCGTCGAGTCAGGACTATCATCATGTTGCCGGAGAGACTGGATATGCGGTACGGACCAGCAATTCTGGAGGCAATTTCGTGATGATACACCGCTGTCGACCGGTAATGCTCTCTCATATGTGGTCGATAATAAGCTAACTGGAGGCTCGATACGGCCAAGAGTGATCTCATGACATAGTCGCATTCTAGCCCAATCTGGACCACGTTGATCCGGTAGAAGTCCCGAACGACGGGGCTCTCAGAAAGCGTGGCGTAAGTGCTTGTGGCATAGTTGTGGAGCAATTCCAGTTCGTCCATATTCAAGTCTAGAAAATTCGTGCTCAAAGAGCAAGGCGGCGCCGCAGAAGTTTCGATGAAGTCGCAGTTGACCTGGTGCCTGATACAGTTGCCACATGCTGGCTTTTGCTCGTCGCACTTGGTCAACAGGTCAACGCTCGTGCTTCCTCGGATGAAGGCTCGGAAAGGTCACAGAAAAGGAACACTTACTTTGATTTTCCTTGACTTGCACGTCTTACAGCCGAGGCGGCTCTTTTGGTGTGATCTTCTAGGCCCAGGGGCAGAGGAAGAGGAAGCACCGCCGCGTTGTTGGGCCGATTCGGGTGTCAGGGGTGAATTTGCATCCATGGAGGCGTGTCTCACGACGCGAGCCGGGCGAGAGCAAACGTTCAGGTTGTTCGGGTGCTGGGTGAGTCTGACAACTACCACTACAAAGATTACTTTGGTTAGCGGCATTTCCGGTATTTTAGCTTGGCGGAACATCCAAACGAGATACGAGTTGGAGCCGAGCCGGCTCACAGGCAACACTCCACTCTACCAAGAGCTTCGGGTCAATCCGAGCTGACCCGAGATATGCGAGCTCGTGTCCACAACTGGCCCTAGAATTCCAAGGGTTGCCGACTCTGGTATGATCCAAGCTCGCGACTCAGCCCTCACGAGTCGGGGCCTACGTATCCCAACAGACACGGCCATGCATCAGCATGAACTCAAATGCCAAATCTGCTCTGCAAGCAGATCTTTTAAACCCGGTGTGCCCTAATACCAACTTACTTCAAGTTTCCCATGATAGGTTAGACTTTCCTAGTTGAAGACTAAATTGCAAGAAGCCATCTTTAAACAATTACAAAATAATCTTTTCTCTCTCTTCTTCTTTCTCTTATTCGAACCGGGGAGAGGCTGGACACATGGCCGAGATACAGTGCACCGTGGAGACGTGCGATCCAGTACAGTCATGGTACGGTTACCAACCAAATCTAGGGATCAACGTCTTCTTCGTTGTTGCGTACGCTATCGCCGCTTCATACTGCTTCATCATCGCTGTGTGGAAGCGTAGTTGGCTCACCTACACAATTGCTATCCTCGTTGGATCTTTGCTTGAGCTTGTGGGTTACGTGGCTCGGATTGTGGGCCACAATGATCCCTGGTTTTCTACGGGATGGATCCTTCAATATTCCATCATCACTTTCGCTCCAGTCTTTATGAGTGCGTCGTAAGTAACTCTTTCTTGCGGAATTATACTTTCATCTTGATGGGCGACCGATAATTAATACTAAATAGCTTGTATGTTTGTATCGGTCGAATAGCCGACCGCTTAGGACGCGGCGTCTTCAACATCAATCCAAGACTATACTCACGAATTTTCATTCCTTGCGATATAATCGCGTTAGTGGTGCAAGGTGCTGGAGGCGGTGTTTCGGTTACTGAAGCGGTCACAACAACAGGAGTAACACCTGGAGCAGCCATCGTCATTGCCGGCTTGACCTTCCAGCTCGTCTCCCTCACCATCTTCTTCCTTCTATTTGGAGCGGTCCTCTGGCCTAGCAATATTTGGCACACCGCCTCTTCCAACTTGCCCATCCATAGAGCGAAACGCCTTCGAACATTTGCCATCCTTATAATAATCGCCATTCTCTTAATTATCGGCCGATCGGCTTTCCGGGTGGCAGAATTATCAGAGGGTATCAGAGGAGAGTTAATCCACGACGAGTTGCTGTTCATCATTTTTGACGGTTCGCCGATAATAATTGCCACAACAATCATTGTCGCTGCCCACCCCATTTTCATGCTCCAGACTGAGCAAGATTATGATTACGGAAAGACCAGTCACCAGAGCATGGAGCTCTTATCACGAAGTACAGCTTAACCGGTATTGGATGACGCCAGTCAGTTTGTATGATATATTTTCGATGAGCTCTCGATGCGTCTAAGGGGAATTGGCTGGCATCTTAGAATTGTAGGCTGGCTTAGATAAATATTTTCCTTGCACCATGGTTTAATTGGCGTTTCTCTAGTGTCATATGCTAGCTACAAGCCTATATGGGACCTGTCTCAACTGCATATAAAACTACTCACTACGCACTTATTTCATTTCTGTTTCTTACCTTTTACAAGCTTTAGTTTTGTTTAAAACCTATTATATAAAATATATATTTTATTATATTTAACTTAATTATTTTCCCATTTGTGACATTTAGTTTTAAGAAAATTTAACATTGACGCATCCCCCACTTGAGCTGGACACCCAATTGAGCTCGCCACCTACTTAATATGTATAGCACCGGTAATTTTATATAAGGTACTACTTGCCCCCCTTTTAAATAACTTGACGAATAGTGGCCCCATAGACCAATGATTAGTATATTTGAAATCGTTATTTAAAGAGGAATCCAATGATATCTTTCATTATTTTATAGCGATTTTATTTAAGCGTGCACCTATAAAACTTTATTTTACAGGGATTATTTTAGCGTATTTTTTATATAGCCTTGAATAAAATAGCTGTAAAATAATAAAAAATACCATTGGATTCCTCTTTAAATAAGGATTCCAAATATACTAATCATTAGTCTATAGGCCCACTTCTCATCAAGTTATTAAAAAGGGGGGTAAATAGTACCCTATATAAAATTACCGGTGCTATATATATCACGTAAGTGGCCAGCTTAATTAGGTGTCCTATTTAAGTAAAGGATGCGTTAAATTAATTAACTTTAGCTATTATTTTAAGCTTATTTTATTATTAATTTATTTATTAATATTATTATTAAAAAAATATTTTTTAAAGCATTATATAATTATAGGCTTAAATTTCGCTTATTTATTAAAAATAACTTTATTTTAAAAAAAAATACTTATAATATAAAATAAATTATAAAAACTAAAAACTATTAAAAATAAATTAATAATATAATAATAAAAAACAATTAAATTATATTAAAAATATTATAATAATAAAAATAAATTATAAAATTATATTATTAAATAATTAATTGTTTTTTTTATTAAAAATAAATTTATTAAAGCAATTTATATTATAAAGTTAAATAAATTAATTAGTTTTTAAAATATAATTAATAAATGTTAATTATTAATAAAATTATTTTTAAAGCATTTAAAATATATAAAAAATATTAAAATTATAAAAAAAATAAAAATATTATTATTAATAAATAAATATAAATTTTATTTAATTTTTAATTAAAATTAATATAAATTATTTTAAATTATTTAATTTAAAGTTATAATTTTAAAATTATATTTTATTAATAAATTTTAAATTTATAAAATATAATAAAAATTAAACTTATAATTTTAAATTTTAAAAATTTATATTTTATTATTAAATTATATATAAATTAATGTTATAATTATAATGATTTATATTATTATATAATTTTATTTATATTATTAAATTAAATTTTTTAATAATAATAGTTTTATATTTTTTTATAAATTATTATATAATAATTATTTAAAAGAAAAATTATTTTTATAATATTTAAATTAAAATATAATAATATAATTATATTTATTACGTTAAATTAACGCATTTTTTACTTAAGCTGGACATTTAATTAAACTGGTTATTTATGTAATATATATAGCACCGGTAATTTTATATAAGGTATTATTTGCACTTTTTTTTAATAACTTAACGAGAAATAGGTTTATAAACTAATAATTAATATATTTAAAATTTTTATTTAAAAAGGAATTTAATAGTGTTTTTATAAATTTATAGCTATTTTATTTAAAGCTATATAAAAAATACGTTAAAATAATCTTTATAAAATAAAGTTTTATAAATGCACGCTTAAATAAAATAGCAATAAAATAATAGAAAATATTATTAGATTTTTTTTTAAATAAAGATTTTAAATGTATTAATTATTAATTTATAAGCTTACTTTTTATTAAGTTATTAAAAAAAAAAGCAAATAATACTTTATATAAAATTTTTAATGTTAATGTGGTTTATAAGCAAGCAATATATTTAAACAAGCAACGCACTTTTTTTATACTATTAAGTTTAATTATTAATAACTTTACAATTAAAATAATTATAATTAAAAATTAATCGGATTTTAATTGTTACGAACCAACAGAGGAACGGCCTGTTGGTAAACCAAGGTGACCGTACGGCCTAATAAGGGGTACGTGGCTGGACCAGGAGACATGCTACAGCCAGGAAAGGAAAGATCACGTAACCCTGGTCTCTATTAAAGAACAGAGACAGTGTTTTGGTCTCTGGCGTCTTTAAAAGACAACAGAGACGGGTCTCTGGTGTCTCTGAGAGACAATAAAAACAACCGGAATTGGTGAAAAAAAAACTGTTTATATAATAAACTAATATTTCCTATGTATTTAGTTGTAGTTTTTACTTTATAATTTAATTTAAGCATATAGCGACTTTTTGGAATAGCTGTGTGAGAGTAATCTCTTAACGACTACTTAGTTATAACCCGACCGTATAACGTTTGCACCTTAAGCACGATTTAATACGTGGAGCTTCGAGTATTAATGCCTTTACAGACTAACGGTTTGTTACATTTTAAATTGTTAAACTTACTTAGTGTTTAGGAAACAACTGTGTACGGTTACGATGTTTTTGCAGCAGCTTGAACTAACACCTGCGATAGTGCAAAGTTCCTTAATGCATTTACAGGACAAAATTAAACAGTTAGAACAGCAGAATTAACAGCTAAAAGCATAGGTTATAAACTCACCAAAACCTAAGCCTTTTAAGCTAGTTAAGCCAACTAAGTTTGATAGCAACTAAAAGCAACTAAAGGGATTTTTGATTTAAACAAGGGCTTATTTATAATATTATAACAATAGTTTTTCATTAAACGGAAATAAAGTAATAACGGCTGCAGGATTTTTTACCGGCAACACATTGAAATGGTTTTAATTTATAATAAACGATTATATAAATAATAACAATATTAATAATACTAAAAAGAAAACCAAAGCGGCATTTGAATTTTTTAACGGGTTTAAAACAGCGTTGACCGATATGTATGGAAATCCAGAGGAAAAAAGATAAGCAGAGAGAAAGCTGCTTTTAATGTTTTAAACGGGAGCCGTATATAAGTATGCAGTGAAATTCCGAAAAACAGCAGCTAAGACGACGTAAATTAATAGTAACGCCTTAATGACGGCTTTTTATCAAGGGTTAAAAGACGAGGTGAAAGACAAGTTGTATAGAGACGAACAACCAGGCAATTTTAAAACTTATATTGTTAACGTAATAAAGATTGACAACCGGCTGTACAAATGACGTTTATAAAAACAACAACAAACTTAACAAATACCCAACTTAAAAAGAAAACAAACCACGAAGTTTACGGCATTAGGTACCCATGCAGGACCTATGAAACTAAATGCAATAAAGAAAAGGCGAGACCTAAGCAAGATTAAGTGTTATAATTGTAATTTAAAGGGACACTACGCCCGGGCTTGTAATAAGCCTAAAAAAAAACAACAACTTAAAAAAGCAAAACAGGCTTTATTTATAACGATTGCAATGTTAAAAATTAGCAACTAATAGAGTTAACTATAGTAATAACACGTAAAAAAAGTGCCACATTGCAATATATATAAAAAAAAAAGACAAGTGTGTTTAAAGCACCTTTTTATAAAACAATTAAAACAAGCAAAATAAAACGGGTGTATTTGCAACTTTATTAATTGCTAAAAACATAACATAAGCATTAATAATAAAACCAAGCAAAATATAGCTACTTAAAAAAATCCTACTTAAATTAATAACAATAAAAATAATTAAAAGGATATTAAACCAAAAAAAATCAGGGATTTTATATAAAACAAAGTTAAAAACCTAACATATAAATATTAAAAATGGCCTAAAAAGAAATTTTATTTAAAAGGACATACGTGCAGCTATAATAAATGCGACCACTAATTTAAATGAAAATAGTTGAAAAGCTCGGTAGCAAGATCTATTCAACGGGGAAAATGCTCAAGCAAAACATTAAACGCACAAAAATCTCGAATAAAAAAAGCTAAAACAGCAACAATTAACACGCTAAAAGCCAAAAACAACATGAGAATATGGCTATTTTTGAACAATGTATAGCAGTATAACCTAGCACTTATAATAAAAGCTAAAACGGATATTAGCAAGCAACTTAGCTTGGCTACCGAGCTTATTGCCAAAGGACATTATTATAGTAAAGCTATAATAAATTAAAAACTGGCAGAAATAATACCAGAAAACAAAGGACACAAATAAATCCTTTAAATATGCTGTGTAACACATCAATATATATACCATTTGCAAAAAAAGCTATAATACATGTGGTTTTTAAAACGATTAAACGGGAAACCTATAATGCAACCTTTATACAAAGCAAATAAAAAAAAGGTAACACCAGTGTACCGAAACCCTCGAGGATTCATAGTATTTAACGAAGACCTATAGTGGCTTATGAAATGCATGCAGCAAATCCTACAACCAAAAAACTGCACTAACAATAAATATAAAATCCATGCTTAATAAAAAGCGATAAAATTGCGTAAAACAATGAAATAAACGCAATAAATCAGTTAAAACTAATTAACGTTTAAGAAAAAAAAGCTTAAAAAAATAACAAATAAACTAGCTTTAGTGGCGATAAAACAAACAAACTTTAGCAAAAAATCTTTTAAAAATGCAATAAATCTTTATAAGCATGAGAAACCTAACATAATCCAGGATACAAAAAATGAAAAAATAAAATACTATTTAAATAAAGATATAATAAAACGCTTTAAAGAGTTTTAAGCAGCAATTAATGCAACTAAACAACTTAACAATATGCTAACATAGGCAACAACTAACTAAAATTAATTAAAAAACAATAATAAGCAGTTGTAACAAATCGACAACTATTTTTAAAAAAACCTAAAAAGCTTTGTACTATAACAACTAAAAAGGGCAAACATATTAAAATCGATTTAATATATTAAAAACATAAGCTATAAGCGCTTATAAATATAAAAGCTTAAGCGAGCTTTATTTTTTCATAAATTATTAAGTAATTAAACATATTAACAAAGCTTAAAAACGACCCCTACCTACTTTTAACCGTTGATAAAAGTTTTATTGCGTACAAAAACGGATTAGTTTTAAAGAAAACTATAAAACTTTTTTTTAACATCCTCGGACATAAAAAACAACTAATGCTTAATATTATGAAAACATTTAAACATAATATTATTTTAAAGATACCTTGGTTGCGGAAAAGCAATCTTAAAGTAAATTAAAGTATTAGCTAACTTTAGTAAAATATACCAAAAAAAAAATTAGCTAATAAGGAACCTAAAACATAGGTATTAAGCAATTTTATTAAACTATTATTGCAAATTTGCATAATAATTAAAAAGTCCAAGCTTATACTTAATAATAAAATATTAATAAAATATTAAAACTACGGCGACGTGTTTAATAAAACACACGATAAGTTATTAAAGCATGGTTTATAAAACCATAAGATTTCGCTTAAAAAAAGAGCTAAATTATAATTATTTTTATTATATCACATAAATAAAAAACAACTAAAAAAATTACAAGAATTTCTTAAAAAGAATTTAAAGAAAAGATTTATTTAATCCTTAAAATCATTAGCAGGATTACCGGTACTTTAAGTACCACGCAAAACTAAAAAAAACGAAAAGCAACGTTGGAAATTAGTAGTAAACTACTAAAACATAAACTTTAAAACTATTAAGTTTGTGGGACCAATACCTAAAATTAACAACTTACGAAACAAATTAATGCACGCAAAATGGTTTACGGCATTTAACCTACTAAACGCATACAATTAAACAAGAATAGCATTAGGTAATAAATGGAAAACGGCATTTTGCACACAATATAGGTTATACAAATTTTTAGTTATGCCTTTTAGACTTACCAATGCTTTAGCAATATTTCAGGCGCAAATAACGCACGCTTTACGCAAATTTATCAACATATTTGTAATAGTATATCTTAACAACATTTTAATATACTTAAAAAACCTTGAAAAACACCGAAAACACGTTAAAAAAATATTAAACGCGCTACAAATTGCCAAGTTAAAGGTGAACCCCAAAAAAAGCAAATTTCACACACAGAAAATTAATTTTCTTAGTTTTACAATAACTCCAGAAAAAATAAGAATTTAAGAGTCCAAGATTTTAGCAGTAAGAGATTAGCCGGTATTTAAATTGGTGAGTGACGTGAGGGCGTTTGTGGGATTTACGAACTATGTTTAAAGCTTTATTAAATGGTTTAGTGGGCATGCCAGACCTTTTTTAGACCTAATGAGGAAAGACAATCCCTTTAAGTGGGAAAAGGAAAAACGAGAATCTTTTGAAAAGGTTAAGGCACTTATATTAAAAGAGCCTGTTTAAAAGCTTCCTAACTTAAACAAGGAATTTAAAGTAATAGTCGACGTTAGCGAAAAGGCAATGGGCAAACGACTAGGTTAACGAGATAAAAATGGAAAATTGCACCTAGTGGCATATTTTTCGAAGAGATTTTCAGGATTAGCAGAGCGATATACACTACTAAACAAAAAGCTTATGGCTATTGTCCAAGCATTTAAGAAATGGGAACATTACTTTTATAAACTTAAGAAACCAGTTAAGGTGTACATAAACTATAAAAACATAACTACGTTTATAACAATAAAGGTATTAAATAAACGATAAATTAAATGGGCAAAGTTTTTATCCTAGTTTAACTTTGTTATTTTTTACATTAAGGGAAAAGAAAATATAACAGCAAACATTTTAAGTTAACGAAGCAACTATGAGAAATTAAAAACAAAAAGCCAAATATTGTTAAAAAAAACCCAACAAGAAATTATACTTGCAGCAATAACTTTATTTAATCACGATAAATGGATTAAACGATTATGGAAAAACCATGGATTAGTTTTATAGGCATTACCATTATTAACTAATACACTACTAACCTTTAAGCAAAGTAAAAACAAGGATAAAAAGGTATATTTAAATCTTAAACAACAATTTACGATTAAAAAACTAGTGAAGGCGATGTATGAACATCCATTAGCAGGACATTAAGAAGTGTATAAAACATTTTCCCGGATACAAAAAAACTACGGATGCAGAGGACTTAAGAGCATAGTAAAAAAAGTAGTTTAAAAATGTGTTTTATGTAAAAAAAGCAAAGCACCGCAACATAAACCATATGGATTACTACAACCAAAGCAAATACCAAACAAGGCTTGGAAGTTTATTGCGTTTAACTTTATTGTTAAGCTACCTAAGTTAAAAAAATCAATGACCGGAGTATTATACGACTTAATACTAATCATTGTGGAAAAACTCACGAAGTATAGATATTTCATATTATACCTGGAATTAAGTACGGCAAAAGATTTGGCTTATATAATAATTAAACATGTTTTTAGTAAACATGGAGTTTTAAAAAAAGCAGTCACAAATAAAGGAACAATTATAACCTTTAAGTTTTATTAGTTATTAATGAAAACATTAAGCGTTAAACATTGGTTATTTACGGCTTACCACTTATAAACGGATAAACAAACAAAAAAACTTAATTAAACTTTAAAGCAGTATTTTCGCTGCTATTTTAACGAGCAACAAAACAATTGGGTTAAGCTTTTGCCTATAGTAGAGTATGTTTATAATAGTTTTAACAATAAGTTAATGGGAATGTTTTTATTTATAGCAAATTATAAATTTAACCTAGAAATAAATCGAACTGCGATTAACGGCGTAACGGCGCTTAAAGTAAAAATATAGGCGAAAGAAATCATAAGTTTACAACAAAAACTATAAAATAAGCTAGTATTTTTATAAAACCGTATAAAAGTTTATAGCAATAAGCATAGGTTATTAAAGCCAACCTTAGAAAAAAAAGATAAAGTGTATTTTTTAAAGCGTAATATTAAAACAAAACAACTAAGCAATAAACTTAACTTTAAATAAATTAAACTATTTAAGATTAAAAAAGTTATTTCAAAAATAAATTATCGATTTAAGCTACCTAAAAAAGCAAGGATATAGCTAGAGTTTTATATTTCTCTTTTTAAACTAGCATTAAAAAACGCCGAACTTTAAACACAATTAAAAATTAAACTAAACAAAGATTTATACGAGGTCGAAAAAATACTGGATTTACGTTAAAATAAAAGTATTTACAAATATTTGGTTAAATAAAAAGGATATTTACACGCAAAAACCACTTAAAAACCTAGGAAAAACCTAAAAGATGTGACATAGATAGTTAATTAGTTTTACTAGCAACATTTTAACCGACCAGTGCCTAAAGGGAGGGGTCGACCCTGAAAAAAGGTTCCAGGGCGTTTTAATTTACCCTAGGAGAAAACGGTGGAAAAAACTCGGCAGCAAGACGCCTTTGCTCTTTTTTCAAGCGCTTCTGCTCCTCCAATTCATCCAAATTTTAAAGACTACGCTAAATAAATTTTACACCTCTTTCATGAAAAAATTCGGACTAACGGTCTAAACAATTAATACGGGCAGCTAGCTTTTAGAGCTGTTTGTTGGCCTTTCGTTTTTCCCGGTTTATGCGAGACTTTTCGGCACGGATCTGGCAAAAAGAGTGGAGCGACACATGATTGCCATCGCAAGACTAAAGGTTTACGTCGTTACAGTTTTTGCATTAACTGCGATCCTTTAACATTTTGCAAGTAAAACCTTTGTCGAAACAGCGAGAGCAAAGCATGACTTTGAAACTAAACTGTTTAATAAAGTTAAAAAGTTTACAACAACTTTTAGTAAACGACTTTTTGCGCAACTTAAAAATATAACCGGCTATGTTTTAACAAACAAAACAAATTAAAAAACAATATTACTTACTAAAAAAAAAAAAGGACGCACTAGTATTTATTACGGATAATAAACCTGGGAAAAAAGGGATAATATTATAAACTAATAAAAAAACGGCCTGTTGATAAACCAAGGTGACCGTACGGCCTAATAAAAGGTACGTGGCTAAACTAAAAAACATGCTACAGCTAGGAAAGAAAAGGTCACGTGACCTTGGTCTCTATTAAAAAACAAAAACAGTGTTTTAATTTTTGGCGTTTTTAAGAGATAACAAAAACGGGTCTTTAGTGTTTTTAAAAAACAATAAAAACAACCGGAATTAATAAAAAAAAAACTGTTTATATAATAAACCAACGTTTCCTATGTATTTAGTTGTAGTTTTTACTTCACAATTTAATTTAAGCATATAGCGACTTTTTAGAATAGCTGTGTGAGAGTAATCTTTTAACAACCACTTAGTTATAACCCGACCGTACAACGTTCGCACCTTAGGCACAATTTAATACGTGGAGCTTCGAGTACTAACGCCTTTACAAACTAACGGTTTATTACATTAATTTATTACTTGTTTTTATTTTTTTATTACAAGTTTTAGCATTGTGGCCAGTTTTGCCGCACCGTTTACATTGTTGCTGGCGCAGCAAACTCGACTTACCACCACTACAATTTTTCGACATTTGCGACCGTACCAAGTCCTACGCATCTCTTTAGGCAATTAAATCAATTGCATTTTTTACAGTAAAACTATATCCATTTTGTAGGCGCTTTTTTTTGCCCCTTTAGCGCTTGCTTAGTGTTTTATTTGCTTTGTAAAGCTTTTAGTTTTTATCGCTTATAAAGGTTAGTTAATGCGCTAATATTTGATTTAACTTCGCAAGCTAATTAACAACGTTTAAAATTAGCCTTAGAAAGTTTTTTTAATAATTAGAAATTTAACTTTTAATAAAAGTTAATTGTGTGGTTGCTTTTTTAGCAGTTTTTAGCGTTTGGAAAACTTAAAGGTTAGGTAGCTTAACAGTGTTATAAATTAGCGTTAGTAATTATAATTGCATATTTAGCTTTAAAATCACAGCTTGCAAATTATAAAGCATTAATTTTAACCTTTAAAAACCTTTTAAAATATTTAATTTTATAAAAGTAGCAAAGTAGGCTTTTTTAAATGTAATAAAAAACTTGGGCTTAATAATATAATTAATGTATAACTTAACAAATTTATTGATTTAATAACTATACGCTTATTTTAAAACATTATAAAGCTTAATATTAAATAGTTAAATTAAATGCAATAAATAAAAAGGCAAAAAAATAGTTATAATATTTTATTTTTTGCAATACTTTTTAAACTTAGCTAATATATAACTTTTATGCTAATTTAGCATTAATAATTAATATATGCTTTTTTATAACAATTAAATATGTTTATTAAAATATTTTACTTATTTTAATTTTATATTATTATTTGTTTATTTATTAAAACTAATATTAAGTATTTAATCGGTTAAAAGGTTGGTGTTTTTATACCAATGCTAAAAATAAAAAACGCCTTAAAAAATAAGGTACGGCAAAATGAATAAACCACGCAAATTAATAGCATAAATTACTATTAACCATTTTTTATTACCAAGCTGCACTGCTTTACGCTTTTTATATTAATCGGCGCATATAATAACTATATATGCGCAAATCTAGCCCATCATAAACCCAGTCTCGTTAAAGTTCTAAATATCATTATTGTAAATGCTATATTACGTTTTTACGCACATATAACACTTAAACCACATGCTAATAATCTTTAAATTTTCGCATAATGCCTTTTAATAATTGTAAAAACGCATAAACTGCATTTAAAACTCTTTATGGCAATTAACAAAGTTGTAAGCTCAGTGCTTGCCAACCAAAGGTGCGCTACGCAAATCGCAGAGAAAATCGGCTATATTTTTTATAATAGCGTAAGCAGAAGAATATCCTCGCTTATTTAAATTAAGTATATACTTAAAAAAAACATCCTCTTTAATTAAATTAAATTTATGCATATTGGCGTAGGTTTTGTTTTGTGCAGTGCAATTGTTCATTTTATAATATACAGTGCTTTTAAAAAGTTAATAGATTTTACAAACGTGTTAAATGCTAATTTTTTAACGGGAATTAATAGCTTAAATAGCAAAAAATATTCTAGCTTTTTTAGTTTCATTTAACATTATGTTGTTAAGGAATTATTACGCAACAAAGTTAAACCAACGCATTTATAAAAAAAGTGCATCGCTTGCTTAAATGCGTCGCTTGCTTATAAACCACGTTATATATATTATATAAATAGCTAGCTTAATTAAATGTTTAGCTTAAATAAAAAATGCGTTAACTTTATTAATTAATTAATTATTTTATTAATTATTTTATTAACTATTTAATTAATAAATAAATTATTATTTAATTATATATATAATAATTAAACGTTTTTTAAACTTAAATATTAAACTTATTTTTTATTATTTTATAATTAATATAATATTTTTAATATTTATTAATAAATATTTTTAATCATTGTTTATAATAATAAAGCAATATTTTAATAATAAAAAATAATTGTTTTATAAATATAAAAAGCTAGCTAAAAATTTTTAATTTTAAAAGTTAATTTATATTAAAAATAATAAATAATAAAAGCATAATAAAATATTTATAATAAGCAAAATTAATATTTAGCAATTTTTTAATAAAACTTTAATAAAATATTTTAAATTTATTTTTATTTTTATTTAAAATTATAAATTTATTAATATTATATTATAAGCTATATATATATATTATTTAATTATATAATTTTTTTATTTTAAATTAATAAAAGTTATTATATTAAAAATTTAATTTAATATAAGCAATAATATATAATATATTTTTTATTTAAATTAAATATTTAATTAAATTAATTATTTAATTTTTTATATAAAAATAACGCATTTTTTATTTAAGCTAAATATTTAATTAAGCTAGCCACTTTTTTTTTAAATTGTACGCACATAAAAAAATCCTTTATTTTTTTATTAATAACAATAGTTTTTTATTATAAAAAAGGCAATATATAGCTTGCGTTTTAAGCTTTTAAATGTATTTTTAAGTTATTTATATAATGCGCTGTTTAAATTTATAATGTTTTTTGCATAACATTTGCTAATTATATAAATAATTTTTAACTTATAAATAAAATATTATATTTAATAGCTTAATTAATTAAAAACAAAAAAAAAATATTATATTATATATTTTTAATTTTAATATATAATTATTATTATTTTTACATGTTTATATTAAAAATATAGCAAATTAATTAATAAAACTGCAAAATTAAAAACTTATTAAAAAAATTAAACTTTAAACTTTATATAGAAAATTTTAAAACTTTAAATGCATTTTAATTAAAAAATTAATTATTAATAAATATTAAATAAAAATTTAATTAAATATTATATATAGTTTATTTTTATATAAAAAATAATAAATAAAAATAAAATTTAAAAAAGAATATTTATAACTTTAATAAAACTAAGTTTGCAATAAGCAAAATTATGTTTAAAATAATTATAACTTTGTTTAAACGTAAAAAAAAGCTATATATAATTAAACAAAATAATATAAAATAAGTTATAATTATTTAAGCAATTTTATTATATAGCTAAATTATTTTGCTTTATATTATTTTACCGAAAAAAAAACCACTTTATACTTTAGTTTAAAAATAATAATATATTAAATAATTAAAAAATTATAATTATAAAAAATAATTAAATAATAAATAAATAAAATATAAATTAAATTAAGCATTTTAATTAGCATATAAAACTTTATATAAAAAATTATTAATGTGGTTTATAAACAAGCAATATATTTAAGCAAACAATATATTTTTTTTATAAATGCGTTAATTTAATTTTATTACGTAATAATTTTTTAATAATATAATGTTAAATAAAACTAAAAAAACTAAAATACTTTTTGCTATTTAAGTTATTAATTTTTATTAAAAAATTAACATTTAATATGTTTATAAAATTTATTAACTTTTTAAAAGCATTATATATTATAAAATAAACGGTTGTACTATATAAAACAAAACTTATATTAATATATATAAATTTAATTTAATTAAAAAAAGAATTTTTTTTAAGTATATATTTAATTTAAATAAGTAAAAATATTCTTTTGCTTATGTTATTATAAAAAATATAGCTAATTTTTTTTATAATTTACATAGCGCACTTTTAATTAGTAAGCATTAAGCTTATAACTTTATTAATTGCTATAAAAAGCTTTAAATATAATTTATATATTTTTACAATTATTAAAAAATATTGTGTAAAAATTTAAAGATTATTAGCATATAGTTTAAGCGTTATATGCGTATAAAAATGTAATATAGCATTTATAATAATAATATTTAAAACTTTAACGAAATTAAGTTTATAATAGGTTAAATTTGCGCATATATAGTTATTATACACATTAATTAACATAAAAAGCGTAAAGTAATGCAGCTTAATAATAAAAAATAATTAATAGCAATTTATGCTATTAATTTGCATAGTTTATTTATTTTGCTGTATTTTATTTTTTAAAGCGTTTTTTAGTTTTAGCATTAATATAAAAATATTAACTTTTTAACTAATTAAATATTTAATATTAGTTTTAATAAATAAACAAATAATAATATAAAATTAAAATAAATAAAATATTTTAATAAATATATTTAATTGTTATAAAAAAGCATATATTAATTATTAGTGCTAAATTAGCATAAAAGTTATATATTAGCTAAATTTAAAAAGTATTGCAAAAAATAAAATATTATAATTATTTTTTTGTTTTTTTACTTGTTAACGTGTTTTATTATTAAGTGACAAATATTATCAAGTGATAAAAGTCTTAGGATTTTTTATCTTTTATTATTTAAACTTTATTTTTTCTACTTATAACAATAGACCACGCGTTAAAAAAAGCTAGGTTATTAACTGCTGCTAGCGCTTTTAAACGCAACTTTTACATTTTTATTTACAAGCTTGCAAAAATGTATAGCGTTTTCGACAAGACTTTCTGCCGCAGAATCGCCGGTGTTGCGCCCCGGCGCAGTAGCAAAGATATAAAGTCAAAATTAACCGACTCTAAAAAGCAGGCAATTATATAGTTTATAATTTACTTAGATTTGAAAGCATTTTTTCTTTGGATGTGTTATGTTTAAGATATGGCCGACCGACTATTGGCTAAGCGGGGTAGCTAACCTGTCGGAAAGTGCTGGACGATGCGCTTTATAAACCGTACACCAGCTTTCCGAATGCGTTTAAACCGTCGAATTAACTATAGCCGAGTTCTCTGCAAAGCTCCTACCGAATATAATGCGTATTACAAACACGTAAAAAAAACTATTAAGCGTTAAAGCATTATAAAAAAAGATATATATAATTTTAATAAAACAAGGTTTATAATAGGCATAATTACAACTAATATAGTTGTAATAAGTGTTAAAAGGCGGAATAGGCTTAGGCAAGCCTAGCAAAGCAATCGGAATTGGTTTACAGCCGTTTGTTTAATTAATTTACAGGGTTAATCGGTGCCGCCTTTTATTATTTTAAAGAAAAAAACCCACTTTGCCTTTTAGTATTGCAATAGCTTTCTATTACCCAAATAGCAAATTGCGGTTTTATATAATGGCTAAATTAATAATAATCTTGGTTTAAAATAAATTAAATACTTTAATAAGTATACTTAACTGCGTTTAACAGGCATAAAACGTTTTTTTATTTTTAATAGTTATAAAAGCTATTATTTAGAAAAATTTAAAAACTATTGCTAAAAAAATGATATTTTTACCGAAATAATGCCTGCATATTTTTTTTATAAACTTTAGCCTTTAAACGTAGCATATTTTAGCCCGTTAAAAAAAGCGTATGGTATTAAAATCAGCAATATTATGCAAACAAATATAATGCATATTTTAAAGGAGGACTTTTTACCTGTGTTTTTTAAAGCCTATATTTAAGCAATAACACCTGTAAATATTACGTTTGGGTTTAAGGCCACTGGCTTTGTTTTATTTAACCTGGAAGTTGTTATTTTGGGGCTTAATGTTGCGCCAATTTTTTTTACACTATTGCCAGAGCTTAAGTTACCTTTTACTGTTTGGGTTTTGAAAACCCTTACTATTATTAAAAAAGCCGTTTTGCAGACTATTTACTTAAAAACTTAAATCGCTAGGCATTAAAATAGCTTACCTAGCAAAATTATTAACGCTATAAACTTGTTATTAAAAGCTATATACTATTTACTGCATAGGCAAACGTTAATATTAAATAAGGTAGCTAAGCTTTAAAAAGCTAACTATATTTTTAGTAAACGTTGAAAAACAAAAAATAAGCGATTATAAACTGGAGAAATATTTATTTAATTTAAAAAAACAGATCTTCAGGTTTTTAAAAAGGGTAGTGGTTAAGTAGATCAAGAAAATAATAAAGGAAATGGTCGTTAGGTGAGGGCATTTGCGCGCGCGCGCTATTGTGGCATATACGGCAACACCGGTCATAATGCGCGCACTTGTACAGTAGATGTAAATACATCTAATAAAAAAAATTCCGATTAATTTAAAGTAATTTAATTGCGTTATAGTTGTTTTTTTTACGTTGCAATTTCAATAGTGCTTAAGATTTTTATCACTTAATGATATTTGTCACTTAATAATGAAACACATTATATTTAATTTAATTATTTAATATTAAGCTTTATAATGTTTTAAAACAAGCATATAATTATTAAATTAATAAATTTATTAAATTATATATTAATTATATTATTAAGCTTAAGTTTTTTATTGCGTTTAAAAAAATTTATTTTATTACTTTTATAAAATTAAATATTTTAAAAAGTTTTTAAAAGTTAAAATTAATGCTTTATAATTTGCAAGCTATAATTTTAAAGCTAAATATATAATTATAGTTATTAATGTTAATTTATAATATTATTAAGCTATTTAACTTTTAAGTTTTTTAAACGTTAAAAACTGTTAAAAAAGCAATTATATAGTTAATTTTTATTAAAAGTTAAATTTTTAATTATTAAAAAAGCTTTTTAAAGCTAATTTTAAATGCTGTTAATTAATTTGCAAAGTTAAATTAAATATTAACGCATTAATTAACTTTTATAAATAATAAAAACTAAAAGCTTTATAAAATAAATAAAGCATTAAACAAGCGTTAAAAAAACAAAAAAAAGCGCTTATAAAATAAATATAGTTTTATTATAAAAAATGCAATTAATTTAATTGCCTAAAAAAATGCGCACAATTTAATATAGTTGCAAATGTTGAAAAATTATAATAATAATAAATTAAGTTTGCTATATTAGCAACAATATAAACAATGCAGCAAAACCGGCCACAATGCTAAAACTTATAATAAAAAAAAAAACAAATAATAAATTAAAATTTAATTAATTTTTAATTATAACTACTTTAGTTATAAAGTTATTAATGTTATAAACCAACAAAAAAACGGCTTATTAAAAAACCAAGGTGATTAAACGACCCAATGAAAGGTATTAGGCTAAACTAAAAAACAAGCCATAACCCAAAAAAAATCACGTGATAAATAGCTTTATAAAGCAAATAAAGCAAAGGCTTTAAAAAATTTATAAAGCAAATAAAGTGTTATAAACCAACAAAAAAACGACCTATTAGTAAACTAAGGTAATTAAAACGGCTTAATAAAGGGTACGTGGCTAAACCAGGAGACATGCTACAGCTATGGTAAAAAAGTCACGTAACGGTCTCTGTAAATCTATCAGAAATAAAGCGCGTCTCTAATGTCTCTTAAAAGAAAAAAGAGACCAATCTTTAAAGCCTTTAAAAAAACAGTAGAAATAACGGGAATAGTAAAGAAAAAAACAGTTTATATAATGATAAAACGTTTCCTTTATAATTAGTATAGTTTTTACTTCACAATTTAATTTAAGCATATAGCAACTTTTTAAAATAACTATATAAAAGCAATCCTAACTACTTAATAACCACAACTATTATAACTACCATTGTTATACTACCTAGCACAATTTACACAAAAGCTCCGAGTATACCACGCTATAACAAATTTAAGGTTTGTTACATTTTAAATTATTTAACTACTTAGTGTTTAGAAAACAACGCGGTAGTTATAAAAACGCCATGTTTACCTCACAAGCACAAGCAAATAATAAATTCGAGCTGTCGAAGGCTTAGTACAACTATATAAGGGCTTAAATTATCAATTTAAAAACTTAACTTCGACAAGCTACAAATAACTTAAACAACAACTCGCAAATCTTTACCTATGCAAAACAACAATAAAAAAAAGCCATTTAACTTTTACAACAAAAGGTAGTAAAGCTTAATAAACAACCATAAGTTAAAGCGGCCAAGTTTAAACCTAACAAGCCGGCACAATTTAATGAAACGCAAAGATAGCTAAAGGGATTTTTAACCCAGGTTTAGGCCTATATGCGCCACTACAAAATAAAAATGCCCAATGGTTTAAAACAAGTGCTATGTGCAGCGGGATTTTTAACTAAAAATGCTATAAAATGGTTTTAACTTATTATGCACGATTACATGAATAATAAAGTGGGAAAACAACAAACAAAAACTAAAAAAGCTTTTATAAAGCTGTTTAGATTTGGAAAAGCATTGATTAAAATGTATAAAAATCTAAAAAAACGAAAATAAGCGGAACAAAAACTGTTAAACATACAACAAGCTAAACCAGCGTATAAGTATGCCACAAAGTTTAAAAAACATCTTGCAAAAACAACCTAAAATAATTAAAAAATATTATAACAATCTTTTACAACAAACTTAAGAATGAAATTTAAGATAAACTTTATAAAGAAAAAAAACCAAAAGCCTTAAAAAATTATATTGCCAAGGCAATTAAAATTAACAACCAACTGTTCGAACAAAAAATGCAGAAAAAGCAATAAAACCAAGGATCACCACGAGTAGCCAACATGAAAAAGGCAAAAACCCCAGGATCCACGGCCTTTGGTACTCACGCAAAACCTATAAAACTTAATGCAACAACTAAAGGTCGAGACCTAAGCAAGGTCAAGTGCTATAATTGCAATTAAAAGAAACACTATGCAAAAAGTTATAACAAGCCTAAGAAAAAACAAAAACTTGGAAAAACATAACAAGCATTCTTTATAACTATTGCAATGCTATAAATTAATAACAACTAAAATCGGCTATAATAACAACACATTAAAGGTATACCCAACTGCAACTTGTGCAAAAAGGAAAAACAAGTGTGTTTAAAACACCTTTTAACAAAATAATTAAAATAAGCAAGGCAAAATAAATGCACTTGTGATTTAATCAAATGTAAAAAACACAATATAAGCATTAATAATAAAACTAAAAAAAAGATAGCTTTTTAAGAAAATTTTATTTAAACTAACAATAAAAAAGAAAATTGAGAAAATATTAAACTAAAAAAAAATTCCACATGAAATAAGGTTAAAACCTTAACTTATAAATATAAAAGATGGCCTAAAAGGGAATCTTGTTTAAAAGGACATACATATAGCTACACAAAATATAACCACTAATTTAAATAAAAATGGTTAAAAAGCTTTATAGCTAAATTTATTTAACGAAAAAAATGCTTAAGCAAAACATTAAACGCATAAAAATCTTAAATAAAAAAAGCTAAAATAGCAATAGTTTATACGCTAAAAGCTAAAAACAACATAAAAATATGGCCATTTTTAAACAATATATAGCAGTATAACCTAGCGCTTATAATAAAAGCCAAAACAAATACCAATAATTAACTTAGCTTGGCTACCAAGCTTATTGCCAAAAGATATTATTATAACAAGGTTATAATAAGTTAAAAACCGGCAAAATTAATACTAAAAAACAAAGAACACAAATAAATCCTTTAAATATGCTATATAACATATCGTTATATTATTTATTTACAAAAGAAACTATAACACATGTAGTTCCTAAAACAACTAAACGGAAAACCTATAACGCAGCCCTTATACAAAGCAAATAAAAGGAAGGTAACACTAGTATACCAAAACCCACAAGGATTTGCAATATTTAACAAAAACCTACAGTGGCCTATAAAATGCATGCAATAAATCCTACAACTAAAAAACTGCACTAATAATAAATGCAAAATCCATGCTTAGTAAAAGGCAATAAAGTTACGCAAAACAATAAGGCAAACACAACAAATTAGTTAAAACTAACTAACGTTTAAAGAAAAAAAGCCTAAGGAAATAACAAAAAAACCAACTGCAATGGCAATAAAACAAATAAACTTTAGCAAAAAATCCTTTGAAAATGCGGCAAACCTTTATAAGCATAAAAAACCTAACATGATTTAAGATGCAGGAAATGAAAAAATAAAATACTATTTAAACAAAGATATAATAGTACGCTTTAAGGAGTTTTAAGCAGCAATTAATGCAATTAAACGACTCGACAACATGTTAACACGGGCAATAACTAGCTAAAATTAGTTAAAAAATAACAACAAGCAGTTATAACAAATTAACAACTGTTTTTAAAAAAACCTAAAAAGCTTTATGTTATAATAGCTAAAAAAGGCAAACATATTAAAATTAATTTAATATATTAAAAACATAAGCTATAAACGCTTATAAATACAAAAGCTTAAGCAAGCTTTATTTTTTTATAAGTTATTAAGCGGTTAAACATACCAACAAGGCTTAAAAACAACCTTTATTTATTTAAAACCGTTGATAAAAGTCCCATTGCATACAATAACAAAGTAGTTTTAAAAAAAACTACAGCACTTTTTTTTAATATCCTCGGATATAAAAAAAAACTTACGCTCGACATTACAAAAACATTTAGGTATAATGTTATTTTAAAAATACCCTAGTTATAAAAAAGCAATCCTAAA